>CM076574.1:255442949-256091235 GCA_034641835.2 Pinus albicaulis | reverse complement strand
CCTCCTTTCCCTTTGGCTTGATTGTTTCTCCAGCTCTTTTCAGCATGATCGAGATTCGTATACTTGATGGTCCAGTGATCCAGCAGCAGCTCTTGATGATTCCCGGGGGTGTGTGAGATGTTTCAACCCTCATGAGGGGGTGGCCCTGCAGGTAGCCCCCCACATGCCCGGATGACCTCTTCTTTGCAGCCTTCGATGCAGCTCCAGATATTTGATGATGTTGGCCGTAGCCACTTGCAGCACCTCTTCGACTTGCATGTATCAGTCAGATTTTGTGAGCCCTTCCCCATTTACAGGGGGCATTTGGGTTGTATTTTTATCTCATGTACCTGGATATTATTGTACAAGTCCTGGCTGTTATCCCAGGCACAACATGTATGTGGGATTCCTCATTGTATTTTTATCTGGCTCATGATTATGCCAGCTGTACTTTATGGTTTGGTCCCTTGTTTACTGGACACACTATTCTTTTGTACTTTGTCTCGGCGGGCATAGGTATGCCTCCCCCGCCGCCTTCAGCACAGGTACCCTCTCATAAAAAAGAGACTTGTTGCACCTGCGAGTCTCGTCTCCTCAGGGTCTAGTCCTTCAGCACACTATCTACCTCACATTTCTCTCTCTGACATCCCTTTTGTTGTCTAGTGATCGTGTTCTTACAACGTACTTCGGTCATACGATTTTCTCCTGACACTCGCACGCTAGGGGGCAATCTGTTACACCATTTTTTGGTCATCTAACCTATTATCATTAGATGGACCCAAGTACACCATGTAAGACCAGTTTTACCCTAAGTAAAACTGCTTTCACTATGTTAAAACAGGAAACCCCAAAAGGAAATATTAAACAAACGTATATTTGTTTGATTTTCCTCATGAAATAATTAATTAAACCATAATTTAATTATTATTCCCAGTCATGTTTAACCCAAAACCAAAGAAATTAATTAGATAAACCTTTATTTATCTTATTATTTTCTAGGAATAATTATTTAAACCTTATTTAGATGATATTCCTTGTTAAATATGACCAAATCACCCAAAAATAATTAAATAAATCACTATTTATTTAATTATCTTTCAACCACTTCCTTAAATAATTAAATAAATCATTATTTATTTGATTATCTTCTAACCGCTTCCTTAAAAGATAAATAAATCATTTATTTATTTATTTTTGACAAATTAAGGGATTTGACCCAAGTCAAATACCTTTTCCCTCCAACAAATATAATAAAATATTCCATAAAAAGTGGATCTAAATCTGGTTAACCCATGCACCAAGATCTAGAATGACCCAATATTTTGTTATAAATAGGAGGGTTTTTCCTACCATTCTTCACCTTTTGTTGCCTATTAGATCACTCTGGATCTATACACTTGGTCACATATCTCCATCATTGGCTCCCATTGAGCTCTACTCTTTGCATTGGGTTTTCTACATTAACTAGAGAGAGAAATCTTAGATCTGAAGTGCTGAGGACTTCCAAGAACCCATCCCACTGAGGGGAATTGGATACTCCTTCTAGTTTTCCTCACAGGTGCCCCATTAATACAAAAATTCTTTCAAAAATTGTTCTTGTCTTGTCTATTGGTATATGGAGAAAACCCTTGTTTTTACTGCTTAATGTCTTTCCATGCATAGATCTGGTTTTTGCAGCTCTTTTCTTGTTCAACTAACCGCAGATCTGAAGATATTGGCAGCCACTTTTGTTGTTCGGGCTATTAGTTATGCGTAGCTAAAGTGGTCCTTTTTCGTACACTTCGACAAAGGATTCATACTAACTGGTGTTACACCATTTTTGGTCATCTAACCTATTATCATTAGATGGACCAAAGTACACCATGTAAGACCAATTTTACCCTAAGTAAAATTGCCTTCACTATGTTAAAACAAAAAAACCCAAAAGGAAATATTAAACAAACCTATATTTGTTTGATTTTCCTCATGGAATAATTAATTAAACCATAATTTAATTATTATTCCCAGTCATGTTTAATCCAAAATCAAAGAAATTAATTAGATAAACCTTTATTTATCTTATTATTTTCTAGGAATAATTATTTAAACCTTATTTAGATAATATTCCTTGTTAAATATGACCAAATCACCCACAAATAATTAAATAAATCATTATTTATTTAATTATCTTTCAACCACTTAAATAATTAAATAAATCATTATTTATTTGATTATCTTCTAACCACTTCCTTAAAAAGATAAATAAATCATTTATTTATTTATTTTTAACAAATTAAGGGATTTCACCCAAGTCAAATACCTTTTCCCTCCAACAAATATAATAAAATATTCCATAAAAAGTGGATCTAGATCTGGTTAACCCATGCACCAAGATCTATAATGACCCAATATTTTGTTATAAATAGGAGGGTTTTTCCTACCATTCTTCACCTTTTGTTGCCTATTAGATCACTCTGGATCACACTTGGTCACATTTTTCTGTCATTTGCTGTGTGAGCTCCCATTGAGTTCTATTCTTTGCATTGGGTTTTCTGCACCAACAAGAGAGAGAAATCTTAGATCTGAAGTGCTGAGGACTTCCAAGAACCCATCCCACTGAGGAGAATTGGATATGCCTTCTTGTTTTCCTCCCAGGTGCCCAATTAATATAAAAATTATTTCAAAAATTGTTCTTGTCTTGTCTATTGGTATATGGAGCAAACCCTTGTTTTTTGTGCTTAATGTCTTTCCATGCATAGATCTGGTTTTTGCAGCTCTTTTTTGTTTAACTAACCGCAGATCTGAAGATATTGGCAGCCACTTTTGTTGGTAGAGCTATTAGTTATGCGTAGCTAAAGTGGTCCTTTTCCGTACACTTCGACAAAGGATTCATACTAACAAATGGCGACTCCACACGGGTTTTAAATTACGACCGCTGTCGTTTTTCATATTCCTGCATATCCAACTACTTCAGACCCTAGGGTTTCTTTTTAGCTATTTATTTTTCCTATTTTTATGTTTTTTTTCTCACATAAAACCCTAAAACATTCAAATTTCTAACTTCCGTGTGTTTCTAGCCCTATTGCGCAGGTAAGCGACACCAGCCGCAACTGAGACGACAACTTTTCTGAAAATCTTCCGCCGAGACAACTGGAACGGGGGGTCGCACTTTTTGGCCCATAACCTGCGACCTGGACCTCCAGGTCGCACTTTTCAGCCTCTTTTCTGCGACCTGCACTGAAAACAGCTTAGAACCTGTGACCTGCCAATTTTTCAGTGGTTTCTCTGCAATTTTTCTGGGTTTTGCTGAAGCTTCTGTCAGGGTTTTCCAGCCTCTGTCTCAGCCCGCTTTGACCTAGTTCTGATCTTTTTTTACTCATATAAGTGGGAACCTAGCCCCCTAGGGCTTTAGTACCCTCCACTTTTTGTGGAAGAGTTTTATTTGTTTTAGCCATCTATTTTTCCGAGTTTCAGCCTTCCTTTCTTCAGATCTGGAACCTCCTCCTCAGATCCCTTTAAATTAGCCTTCCTTCCTTTCAAATCACCTCTTGTCGTTTTGTTTGGACCTCTCTTTAGGACCTCCTCCCTGTCCTTTCCGCTTTTTGCTGATTTATTCCCTTTTTCCAGCCACCTTGCCTCTGTCTCTTGGCTGTGATCTGCACCTCTTTTCAGCAGATTTATCCTTTAGATCCCTGTCCCTTTTGACCTTAGATCTATTGGTCTCTTTTCTGTGTGTTTTGCCTAGATTTTTCCCCTTTTTTAGATTAGTTTTGAGAGACCCGCCTTCTTGGGTTAGATAGATGCACAAGTAGCTGTTAATTTTCTGTTATTTCAGTAATTATATACTGTTCTCTGCAGATTTATTTTCAGTTACGCAGCACATTTTCTTGCTCTCAAAACGGAAAGGGTTTAAAAATTAAAATTAACACACGCCACACACTGACCCTAAGTGAAGAAGCGCCTGGTTAACACCGCCTGGCAAAGACTCTAAAATCAATTGTCACTGCACCTTTTCTGCCCTTGACCTCACTTGATTTTGTCCCTTTCTGCCCTTGTCGGTTTCCTTCTTCCCGTCATCATTGCGCCCCCAAGGCGCCTTTCCCGAAGACTTCTTGGCCTTCACCCTCAGTTTCCGGTCGATCGACCTGCTCCGCCCCGCCGTCGTCGAGCCAGTCCTCCTCCGAGTCCGCACTCCAACTGCTCTCCTGATTCATTGGGTTCTCCTTCTCCTCCAGGTTCTCCCCCTATCACCTTCACTATGTCTGGTCCAGGGCCTAACGTTATCGGTGCTCGAGGCCCTAATGCCGGAACCACTACTAGAGGAACCACCACAGGAACTACCTCGGCCATACCCTTGCTGCCGTACATTGCAGGCCTCAGCCTCCCCGATTTCAATCAGTTGATCAATGACCCTATCCACCACGATGTTGGTTGGCCTGCTATGCCAACCAAGCTCCCTTCCGACATCCCTAAGTTCGAAGGCCTTGCTGGAGAAGATCCAACCAATCATGTCCGATCTTTCCACATGTGGTGTTCTTCCAATTCCATTACCGATGACTCCATCCGTCTTTGTTTGTTCCAATGCACGCTTACCGACGAAGCTTCTAAATGGTATGTCGACAAAGCCACCTCTTCCCATACCACCTTTGCGACCATTGCCCAAGCCTTTTTATCCTACTTCCAGCTCCCTCTCCAATACGATACCGGCACGGAGGTCTTGACTTCCTTTAAGCAAACATCTTCGACCCGCCTTTCCACCCATGTTCAGGAATGGCGACGTAGATGCAGCTTATGTCAAGCTCCCCCCTTCGAAGATCGGATCTATATGGACTAGTTCCTTCGCTCTCTCCTAGCTCCCATCGGCAAAGATGTCGCCTCCCATTTCCCTCAAACCGAAGAAGCCGCCCTCCAAATAGCCTTGAAATATGACCTGATATACGCCCAGTCTGGTTATGTTTATACCGTCCTTCCTGACCTCCCCAGGCCCGGTGGCGCTAACACCCCGAGGGCATCTCATTCCACCGACGGTATCGTTGGAGCCCTTTCCCATCCGTATGCTCAACCTCCTATGGGCTATGGTCTCCCTCCATGAGGAGCCAACACCTCTAGCACTTTTCCCCCTCCCGGTAGCATGTACCCAGGATACGGCATGCCTCCTTCTTTTGCCCAACCTCCTACTTACCTCAATGTTCCCCAACCTAACCATTACCCTTATCCGCAACCTGGTATGCCAGCTCCTCCAGCATATGCGCTTCCACCTCCCTTGCCTCCTCAACCCCAGCAACAGCACCTACAGCCCCCTCCAGGGCAAGTATTTGCACAGCAGGGTGCGACTAATCCCCCTTCTTCTCAAAGAAGGTGGAGAGGCAATCCAAATCAATCTGCCCCTGGTACTCGTGGACCCAATCCTCAAGGTTTTGACCCTAACACTGCTAACCAGCAACCGGGCACTCAGCCCAAGCCGGACAGGCCTCTTCGTACCAACAAGCCTTGTTCATGTTGCGGTGTTTATGGTCATTACACCCACGATTGTCCCCTTTTACCACAGATGCGGAAGATGTGGGAGTCTCAAGCCACATTGCACGGACAACATGCCTCCCCTCACGCTCCCCCTAATGTGGCCACTACTCAACCGACTGTGTTTACTGATCCTTTCCCTCAGCAAGGATTCGTGGCTACCCAACCACCTGACGGGCGGGTCTCCACCCCACCTTCCATTTCTGGTTCCTCCGTTTACCAGATCCTCATGATGACCTCTGATCCATCCCCCACCATCAACCTTCACCTTCAAACTCGGTCTCGCCAGTGCCCCAAGCCTCCTGCTCAGTCTGACCCTGAGCCTCCTTCTTCAGGTTCTACAGAGTCTCTTTCGACATCCAGTGGCCCCTTACATATCCCTCAACCCAAAGTTGAGGTTCATACCAAGATTCCTAAGGGACCCCTACGTCGAAACGCTGCTTCCGGTCGAGCTGCTCATTCGTATAGTATAGTAGATGATTTGGCGCAATCTCCTGCTGCCATTTCCACACTGGAACTCCTCCAGTCGTGCCCTTCCCAAAAGAAGGCTCTACTATCTGCCATGGGCGCTGTAGATCCTGCTGATGACCAAATGATTGCTTTCGACGCCACTCAATCGGACCATCCTCCTCTCCCTCCTTCCGTCGCCTTCCAAATCCCAGTCAAAATCTAGAACGCCAACGTTTCCCGGTGTATAATTGATGAGGGGGCATCCACCTGCGTGATGTCCGCTTCGGTTTGGAAGCAACTCGGATCCCCTGAGTTGGCCCCTTCCACAATCACCCTTCGAGCATGGGATGGCCATGCCTCCCAGCCCATTGGCCTGTTTCGTAATTTTCCTATCACCCTCGCCGGTAAGGTTGTTTGCGTTGACGTTGAAGTCATCGACGCCCCGCTAGACTACAACATTCTATTGGGGCGAAGCTACACCTATGCTATGTCTTCTGTCCCATCCGCAGTTTTCCGCAAGATGTCTTTCCCCCATAATGGAAAGATAGTCACCATTGACCAGTTGACATATCATGAGCCAAAATCTCAGACCTCACCTGAGACGACCATCTCTTCTGTAGCCATCAAGCAAACCGTCGATTCCTTGACCAGTGTCTCCCCCGGCGTTTACAAAGATTCCTCCTTGCTTGGAACTTTTCCTAATCTCCCCCCTCCTCCTATCACTGATCCCAGCTTATCGAATTTTTGCATGATGCAATCGTCTCAGGCTGCCCTTAAGCGGCTTGCTTCGGCTAGTCAGCAACCTCCCCATCGCCCTCCGCAACCCACTCCTAGCCATTCCTCTCAGCCAGCTGGACCCCCTCCTTCTGGCCCTCCCCCTATAGCTGGTATCCTTGAACCCCTTTATCCTCCTGGATCGGTTCCCCCAGGCCTTAACCATCTCGGAGCCGTCCCTCCTGGTCATTACCCTGCTCGGCAGATACCTTTCCTGGCTCCCCCTCCCGGAATATTTTCTGTCCCCGTCATGGCCACCCTCTCTCTCCCTAACCTGAACCTGGGCATACCCGTATGGTACATTGACCCTCCAGCCGCTACCCCACCCGATCACCCCAAACCTTACCTTGCTTTGACACCGGTTCACCCGGTCCCCCTCACTTCCTCCGGGCCCACCGCACCTTCCCAGGACCCTACCCCTGTGGTTCCAACCCCGGGAAAGAAAGGCAAAGCTCGTAAGGGGGCAACCCATCAGGACCAGGCTGCCCCAACAACCCTTACCCCCCCGCGACCGCCAAATCCCGCTATCCAATGCGCTTTGTGTGATATCGTCGGTCACGCCACCCATATGTGTCCTGAATTTCCGCACCTCAAGATCCTGGTCAACGAGACGTTTCCCGACTCTGACATCCCCGAAGTCTACGTCACTATCCTAGACTCTATCCCGAAACTCAAAACCTTGCGCACAAACCACCCTTGTGCTTTGTGCGATTTCCATGGCCATTACACCCACCTCTGTCCCTGCCTTGACGAGTATCATTCCTCCTTGGATATGTACCACCGATTCAAGGCTACTTCGATAGGACCAGAGGATCTTCCTACTCCCATTCACATTCCTCCTCCCGCTATCGAACCAACAGAGCCGTCAACCACCATTTTGTACCTGTCATCATCCTTGCGAGATAGTTCACCTACCCTTCAACCTGCAGATACTCTCGGCCCCTCCTTAGCCGACCTTGGATCTGTTGATATTGCACATCTGAGCCCTTCTCCTCCTGATGACCCGTCACACATCACTACCTCCTCGGGTGACCTTTCTTCCTCCAGGCTTCCCATCTTCCAGTCCGATGAAGACATTATGGAAGCCCTGACCAACCCTGACTTTCCATGGGACGATATGCACCATCGCGCATACTTCCTCCCACAGCAGTCCCATGACCAATTTTATGTGGAAACCAAAGACTTCATTCCCAATGCAGTCGATTGGTTCAAAAATCCCATCCCTGCACCTGATGCTTTCGAAGAAGGAAACATGGCCAATATCTCTCCTACCATCAAAATTGACATTTCAGTCAAACTAGGAATTGAAGAATATATCACCTTGGGCGCCCAATGCACCCTGAAAGAAATCGAAGCTTACACCAATATTTTCAAAGAATTCCGCGATATTTTCGCCTGGTCCTATTTTGAAATGCCCGGACTCGATCCCGCCATTGTCGAACACCATATCGACACATGGACTGATGCCAAACTGGTCCGTCAAAAGTTGAGACCCGTTCATCCTTCCAGACGTGACACTATCAAAGCCGAAATCGATAAGCTCAAGCAGGCTGGTTTCATTTACCCCATTGAATACACCACTTGGGTATCCAACCCAGTTCCCGTTCTCAAGAAACAAGGCACCATCCGTGTCTGCACAGACTTTCGCGACTTGAACCAAGCTTGTCCCAAAGACAACTTCCCCACACCGTTCATTGACCAAATCATTGACGAGTGTGCGGGGCATGAGGTTCTATCCTTTATGGATGGTTTCTCCGGATACAACCAAATTGCTATCCGTCCTGCCGATCAACTCAAAACCACGTTCATTAGTCCGTGGGGAACTTTTGCTTACCGGGTCATGCCTTTCGGCCTCAAAAACGCCGGCGCCACTTTTCAACGGGCCATGTCTTATTGTTTCCATGACTTAGCTCATATTATCCTTGCTTATTTAGACGACCTCACTGCACGTTCTAAGCATCGGGCGCAACACCTACACGATCTGCGTACCATTTTTCTCCGATGTCGCAAGTATAATATCCGCCTTAACCCGTTGAAATGCGTCTTTTGCGTTCCTGCCGGCCGTCTCCTAGGCTTCATCGTGTCTAAGGATGGTATCACTCTTGACCCTTTGAAATTTCAAGCCATTCTTGAACTTCCCATTCCGCGTACCCTACGCCAGCTCCAAAGTCTCCAAGGCAAAGCTAATTTTCTTCGTCGGTTCGTCCCTGACTATGCCACCACCGCACATGGGTTCCTTAGACTCCTCCGATCTACTATCCCATTCATTTGGGATTCCTATGCTCATGAGTCTTTCGATGCCCTCAAGCTTGCTCTCACATCCTCTCCCTTGATCCGCCCTCACGAATTTGATCGGGACTTCATCCTGTATATCTCCGCTTCCACCTATTCGGTCGCTGGAGTCCTTATCTAGGAAGATGACAATGGTATCGAGCATGTGATTTACTACGTCAGTAAGAACCTTGTAGGGCCCCTTGTTTCCTACTCTTATGAAGAAAAATTAGCGTTGGCTGTCGTGTTCTCAGTCCAAAAACTTTGTCATTATATCCTCATGCGCTCCACCAAGGTTGTGACTAATTCCAACCCCCTGGCTTTCTTATTGAGTCGTCATATCCTCAGTAGGAAGTACGCCCGTTGGGTCGTTATTCTTCAGGAATTCGACCTCGAATTTGTCACACCAAAGAGTAAGAAAGGCTTAGCCCTTGCTGAGCTCATTTCTGAATTACCTACCGGATCTCAAGATCCTCCAGTTAATGATGACTTTCCTGATGAACACTTATTTGCCATTACTTCCGATGACCCATGGTATGGCGATATTCTTACTTACTTGCGAACCCAAAAGTTCACCCTCCACCTTGATCGTGAGGCTCGCCGACGTATCCGAAACCAAGCTCCCCGATACCTCCTTATCAGCGACGACCTCTATCGTCGCGGGGTTGATACTGTCCTTCTTCGTTCTCTCACACACGCTGAAGCTGAACAGGTCCTTAATGCCTGCCATAGCGGCGCTTGCGGTGGCCACCTCTCCGGTTTTGCTACTGTCCAGAAATTCATGCGCGCTGGGTATTTTTGGCCTTCCCTCTTCAGTGATTGCATTGAGGCAGTCAAACACTGTCCCAATTGACAACATTTCGCCCCTAAGGCGCGAGCTCCCCCAGCTCCCATCCATCCGGTCGTCTCCACTAGTCCCTTCTGTAAATGGGCCATCGACTTTATGGAGTGTCGCCCGCCATCTGCTGGTAACCACAAATATATCATCGTGGCGGTCGACTATTTCACAAAATGGGCCGAGGCCATGCCTACATTTAACAACACGGCAGCTACCGCGGCCCTCTTTTTCTTTAACCACGTTATCGCTCGATTCGGAGTTCCGAAACAACTGGTCTCTGACCATGGCAGACATTTTGAAGATGAGATATGGCGCGTGCTATCCTCATTGTTGGGTTTTGAGCACCAATATTCCTCCTCCTATTACCCCCAAGGTAATGGCCAAGTTGAAGCAGTCAACAAAATTCTCAAGACTATGCTTCAACGGATGGTGAATAAGCACAAAACCAACTGGCACCTCATGCTCTTCCCTGCTTTATGGGCCTATCGGACTTCTGTTAAAACCGCCACCGGGTTCACTCCTTTCCACCTCGTTTTTGGAGAGGAGGCAGTCTTACCAATCGAGTGTGAAATCCCTTCCCTGCATCTGGCCGTCGAACTTCTCCCTGACACCCAACCTCTAGAACAATGACTTATCATGCTCGAGCACACTTCCGAAGACCGTCGTGTTGCCTTGCAAACCATGGAAGCAGCCAAGAAACGCACCAAAGCCCAGTATGACCGAAAATTCCAGCCTCGCACTTTTCACGAAGGCGACCTTATTCTAGTCTATGACCAGGCCCATGATGTCCTTGTTCATGGGAAGTTCAACTCATTATGGCTAGGCCCTTACATCATCAGTAAGGATCTTGGTAAGGGGGCATACCTCTTAGAGGATTTCGAAGGCAACCCCCTTCCTAATCCTCGCAATGCGCTCTATCTTAAGAAATATTACCCTTAGCATTTCCCTTCTGAAATGCATGTTTTATTTTATTTTAGATAGCCAGCATATTTTTTTGTTTTTTGTGTTTAACACTTCACCAGGACACATTTTTTCCAAGAAGGGTCACTTCAACTCTCCTTAAAATCGAATTTACTCACTTACGACACTTGTACTTGGGGCACCATTTTGCCTCCTTACTTGTCTTTGTTCGTGTCGATTTTCGTCATGAGTTACCATCTTGTACTCATGTTTTCATGGTCCCCCATTGGGCCTTTCCTATGTGGCAGCGCCATCAAGTCACCCTTGTTTAGAGCATCCAAGTTGATTCATCATCGCATTCATGGAGTCTATCCCGAGTCCCTTTGCACCCCGCTATAGCCCTCCATCCTTCATTGCTTGGTCTCTCTCTTGTGTCGCACATTATGACCTTTAGTCCCACTGTCCCCTATCCCTTATAATATTGTGTCAATCACTGCCATGTCATTCATGCCCTTTATGCTCTAACAAGGGAAGTCGTCCATTCACCACTCAGTCCCTTCCATTTCACTATCATCATTAGTGTCAGTCTGTCCGTCGCTCTACTATTTTCTCTCGTGCCTTAGTTGAGGATATCTCATTGCCTCACCTATGGCGGACCTCCTTCTGTCAACATCAGCTCATTCATTCTAGAAGCCAGGTCTAGAGGGCGGTGTACCTTGGTTCCAGCTTCCACTCTTGTTCGGTGCCTCGGATCAGGAAAAGGGATCTCTCATTTCCCTTTGACTTGATTGTTTCTCCACTCCAGCTCCTTTCCGCATGATCAAGATACATATACTTGATGGTTCAGTGATACAGCAGCGGCTCTTGATGATTCCTGGGTGTGTGTGAGATGTCTCAACCCTCATGAGGGGGTGGCCCTACAGGTAGCCCCCCACATGCCTGGATGACCTCCTCCTTGTAGCCTTCGATGCAGCTCCAGATATTTGATGATGTTGGCCTTAGCCACTTGCAGCGCCTCTTTGATTTGCATGTATCAGTCATATTTTGTGAGCCCTTCCCCATTTACAGGGGGCATTTGGGTTGTACTTATATCTCATGTACTCAGATATTATTTGTATCAGTCCTGGCTGTTATCCCAGGCACAGCGTGTATGTGGGATTCCTCATTGTATTTTTATCTGGCTCATGATTATGCCGGCTGTACTTTATGGTTCGGTCCCTTGTTTACTGGACACACTATTCTTTTGTACTTTGTCTCGGCGAGCATAGGTATGCCTCCCCCACCGCCTTCAGCATAGGTACCCTCTCATAAAAAGAGACTTGTTGCACCTACGAGTCTCGTCTCCTCAGGGTCTAGTTCTTCAGCACACTATCTACCTTTCATTTCTCTCTCTGACTTCCCTTTTGTTGTCTGGTGATTGAGTTCTTACAACGTACTTCGGTCATACGATTTTCTCCTAACACTCACACGCTGGGGGGGCAATCTGTTACACCATTTTTTTGGTCATCTAACCTATTATCATTAGATGGACCCAAGTACACCATGTAAGACCAATTTTAGCCTAAGTAAAATTGCTTTCACTATGTAAAATAAGTTAATAAACCACATTTATTAGGTTGTTTATGGTAAAAATAGGAAACCCCGAAAGGAAATATTAAACAAACCCATTTTGTTTAATTTTCCTCATGGAGTAATTAATTAAACCATAATTTAATTATTATTCCTAATCATGTTTAACCCAAAAACAAAGAAATTAATTAGATAAACCTTTATTTATCTTATTATTTTATAGGAATAATTATTTAATCTTATTTAGATAATATTCCTTGTTAAATATGACCAAATCACCCACAAATAATTAAATAAATCATTATTTATTTGATTATCTTTCAACCACTTCCTTAAAAAGATAAATAAATCATTTATTTATTTATTTTTGACAAATAAAGGGATTTGACCTAAGTCAAATACTTTTTCCCTCCAACAAATATAATAAAATATTCCATAAAAGGTGGATCTAGATCTGGTTAACATTATTTTAATCATGCACCAAGATCTAGAATGACCCAATATTTTGTTATAAATAGGAGGGTTTTTCCTACCATTCTTCACCTTTTGTTGTCTATTAGATCACTCTGGATCTATACACTTGGTCACCATTTTCTGCCATTTGCTGTGTGAGCTCCCTTTGAGTTCCATTCTTTGTGTGGGTTTTCTACACCAACAAGAGAGAGAAATCTTAGATCTGAAGTGCTGAGGACTTCCAAGAACCCATCCCACCGAGAAGAATTGGATACGCCTTCTTGTTTTCCTCCCAGGTGCCCAATTAATATAAAAATTCTTTCAAAAATTGTTCTTGTCTTGTCTATTGGTATATGGAGCAAACCCTTGTTTTTTGTGCTTAATGTCTTTCCATGCATAGATCTGGTTTTTGCAGCTCTTTTTTGTTCAACTAACCGCAGATCTGAAGATATTGGCAGCCAATTTTGTTGTTAGAGCTATTAGTTATGCGTAGCTAAAGTAATCCTTTTTCGTACACTTCGACAAAGGATTCATACTAACAGATTGAATGGGTTCCAATGTAGATTTGCTCCTTATAGTTACAGGCATAGCTTCTTGTTCTATTTCATTATCCGAGTTAGGGAGAATGAAATCCCACATTCCATGTATTTCAACTATTTCTTCTATTTCTTCTTCTTCATCTGATACTACAGGAGTATCTTCTTCTTCTTACGCTTCTGATTCTGAACTGGAGATTGAATTGGGAGGTTTAGATTCAACTTGATTTCTCTTGAAATTTCTGAATGGTATCTTGGTAGAAGTATCTGCTACTTGCTTTTTAATCTCATCCATCTCATTAGACATGGTTTTAATAAATTTCTGTAAGCCTTCCATGTCATACAAATCTCTTGGTGTCTTCTTCTTTGAATCATTCTTAAAGCTGACTTTCTTGGATTTTCTTTCTTCAATGGCATTTTTCTTATCCAAAGAAATAATCCTTTTTTCCACTGCAATTGCTTCTTTCATGTTCTCAGCCAAATTTGGTTTTGTAGCTCTATCTACAAAAATTTCTATGTTTGAGGGCAAAGCATTTATATACCATTCACTTCTAACCTACTCACTAGGCTTTGAATCTGTAGGGATTTTATTCAAAATTTTGTTGAATCGAGAGTTAAAATCTTTAATGGGTTCCTTGGGTTCTATCCTTAGGTTGGAAAGATCATTGATTAGGGTAGCTATGGATTTTTCATCTCCAAATTTGGTCAAGAAATGATCTGAGAAAATATCCCAACTTGTAATAGATCCTGAAGGTAATGAAAAATATCAGGATCCTGCTGCACCTTGCAAAGTATAGGGGAATAATCTAACTACAACATCTTCATGCTCAACTCCATTCAAATTTACAGCAAGCATAAAATTATTGATGTGTTCTTCAGCTGGTATGTTCATGTCTGGACTCAATTTTGGTAGCCATTTTTCAGCATGATCGGGTAAATCATGTAAAGGTGTAGGCATATTAACAACTCCTGGTCTTTCCCATGGTCTTGGTGATGCTTGTGCCATTTTTGGGATAACAATTGAGGGATTTGAAGAAACGACTGGTATTTGAGTAGTAATAGTTGAAGGACTAGAAGAGACAGTTTGGACACATGTTGTTTGAGAAGATGATGATGATGAGACAATTTTACTTTTCTAAGTTGGGGCTTGGGAAACAGATGATTGAATTTGTGATGAAGAACTAATATCACTCTCTGATTCCGATGGGGTTTTTCTTGTTTTAACTCTACTAGGTAAAGGAAATTATTTTGGGGGAATACCAAGTTTTTCACTTTGTGACCTAGTGAGAGGTCTGGAAGAAACAAATTGTGAGGTAACACTACCTTTAGATATTTCAGACTCTTCTAATGATAATGAAAACCCTTGAAGTTTATGAACTAAAGCTTCAATTTCAAGAGACTCAGGAGGTTGATTGTCTGATTGATTTGATACTTTGGTAGTGGGTGTTTGAATATTTCTATCAATTTATTCCCTGGTGATTTGAGATGTAGAAGAAATTGAAGAAGGTGATGAGTGTGAGTCGCTCTTAGAATGGCATGTAGATTTGGATTTATTTGCCATTCATAGCTTGGGCCCTTCTTGTAGCGCCAAAAATGTTGAAGCCTCAGAAATTTTTGCTTCAAACATTGGGGGAAAACCACCCGGTCAGGACCTTAGGACAACTCCTTTTCCGTTTGGTGTGGTGGCTCCGACTGGATTGATAGGACCAGTTTCCTAATAACATAAATGGGTTGGTAATTGAATGATTGGATGAATGGAAAATGGGACTAAATGACTGAAATAAACTATCTAATCTAATCTATAACTTATAAATAAATCTAGAATTAAACTCGGGTATCAAATATGAATACAACTTTAAAATTGTCTCAACTAAATCAATAACCATGAAAATGTATTATAGTTTAATTGAAATATCTAGTAACAAATAAGGATAACTCTGTTTAAGAAATTAAACAGAGTTATAATAACACATTGTATTCATCATTTTATATATCATTTGAATATACTATAAGAGATGAATATTTCTACACAATAAAAAATGATATGTATAAAGAAATATTGTAAAACAAGTACATATAAATGATAGCAAATTTTAAAGAGAATATCTCATAACATAAGAAAACTAGTAGTGAATAGATAGAAATACCATATCCATCTTGATACTTTTTTTTATGCAATTCGATATCCAAATCCAGCACTTCAATGTAAAACAGACTCCAAGACACAAAAATGCAATTCTTAAAGACAAATTTCCATAAAACCACCAGATGTGATCCTTTATAAAAATATAAGAGTCAATGGTGTACAAAAATGCAACATCCAAGTCAAAATATTACAAATTCATGACCCCTTTCTAAATGCATGAAAGGGGTTTAAATAGGAACTTAAAATAAAACAAAATAACTAAAATTACTACTACTATCTATCTCATCGGAAATCTATAAACATAATTGCTATATTGAAGTGAAACAGATTCATTGATTATCTCCTGCGTTCAATGTGCCCAGATGGAAAATTTTGAGCATATCTTTGACTTTTGTTGGATGACTTAGCCTTGAATGTAACTGCCCAATATACGTAGCATCAGAGAATTTAGGAATGATACAATGAATAGCATTTGAAAGGAATTTGATGGCCATTTTTTGACTGTGTGGCTTGATTAGATAAGTCCACATAATATCCCATGAAATTCCTTGAAGTTTTCTAGTCTGTTGATTCTTATTGATTATCTCTTCCTTCCACCTGGAATCAGCTTCTTTTAATCTTGGTAATTTTCCTGGGGTACAATCTGAGATCAAATTAGTGGCATAAAAGCTATCATTAACCAGCTGTGTAATATTATTCATCATACTTTTAGCTCTTGATATGGCTCTTTCTGATTTCATCACCTGCCATGAAAGAAATTCAGAAAATTTTTCATCAGCATCATCAATTTCTTTCCTAAGAGTGACTGCTTCATCTATCAAAGATGATGTTATTTCACACAAGGGCTCAACTTGTGTCAATTTTAGACAAAATTCATTTAACTACTGAGATAATAATTTGTTAATTTCAAGGGCTTCAGTTTTGAATTGATCTAATTTAGGGTAATCCTTGAACTTGTCCAATGCTAATCGGAATATTTTCTCTTGTTAAATCTTTGCATTTTTCTCATTTTGCAGAAGATTTTGTAACTTTTCTACCTCTTGACTCAATTGCTATTGTTTTTTTAAGGCTTTTTCATCAATATTATTCTTTTCAATGCTAAGTTGCTCTTCCAATTTTTTAGATATGATCTCCTTATCTTGCAATTGTTTTTCCAGCTGAACAATCTTTTGTTGATTCTCTGTGGCCTGTTCTTCCAACATAGCTATTTGTAAGTCTTTTTGTTTCATCAACTAGGAGACTTCAAAAGCTTTGTCTATAGTTGCAGCACTATAGGCACCTGCGTATTGAAATAATTTGGTGAGATCCTCGGACGGATTCACCTCAGCATTTTTATAAACAATATTCATAAATTCCACTTGTGATGTTGAAAGTGGATCCTGGTCAGTTCATCTCCTCTTCCTCTTATTTCTAACAACAGCCCTATGCTTAGGACTATAAAAGACATCTAGAGGAGGAATATCTTCTTCTTTCAACATAATTTCACCTGTAGGATGTTCAGTAATAACTTCCATATCTTGATCTTCCAGAACATTAACTTGGGAATTATTTTTTTGTCCTATTTGCTGGGAAAATTGCTCATATTGGCTCAAAAAATGGGAAGAAACTATAAGTTCAGCAGATTCCACTACTTTTTCAGTAGTTTCTTCTCTTCCAAGTTGAAAATCTGTATTATTGCTCATATCTCCTTTTACTTCTTGTACAATAGGCTTACTGCCTATGTCTCCTTTCTCAATATGCACATTGGTCTCAGTACCTGTGCTTTCCTTTTCTGTCTGAGCTATAGATCGTTGATCAATATGTACATTGAGTTTACCATTAGTATTCTCTTTTTGCACATTTGGTTTGCCGCTAATGTTTTCTTTCTGTAGAAAAGGATTAGTTCCTGTGACTTCCTTCTGTGTCTGTTCATTGACCCTGCTGGTAGATGTCTCTTTAGCTTCTTTGCCAGATGCATCCTCTTTTTCCTTTTGCTGTCTTTCAAATTCTTGCACGGGAATTCTTAATTGATATAGAGGGGCTTTGAGCAGTCTCTGGCTTCTAAATAACATGAATTTATTCATCTCTTCAGTCTGAAATTTATACTTGGCTAAGTTATAGACTTGGGAAAAATTATCAACAAAAACAAACAAATCATCAAACTCATCTAGTTCATGCTCAAATCGAGCGATTGAAACTGAAGTGGTGAAATCAAACGCCACCTTCTTTGGGTCATCTTGCCTTCCCGGGACTATTGAGAGCTTAAGATATCTTATTTTGATAACCTCCTTCTCAACATGTGTGAAGTTATTAAGAGGAAAATCTCCACAATTAAATGGAAAAGTAGGCCACATCAATTTCTTGTTATTCTTCAAAGACATGGACATGACTTCTATTGTTAACTGATAGGAAATCTCTTGTGCTAACAGTTTATCGGGAATATACAATGGTAAAATATGGGGTTCTACAATTCTCCCAAAAATTCTAACATAGGTAAACTTCTCTTCCCTAAACCAGTCACCAATTTGGGATAAATTAGACTTAGCTTTTTCAGAAAGCCTTGGAGGAAATCGGTCGAAAATAGTTTGATAAACAGGGATGAGGAAACCGTGACAAATTCTATAAACATGGTTTTTAAAATGAACTTTCCACAAGGACTTATGATATATATGAATAGGAGCAGGATCTTTGGGGGTCCATTTCCATCCTAACATGGGAAATTCAGAGATGAAACATAGGGCATCTAGAATATAGGCACAAAAGTAAAATGGGGTTGTGTTTCCTGTGTCCTTGTCCTTTCTATACTTGAGAATTCTATTGGCTATCTTATCTGAAAGAATGATAGCCCAGTCCATGAATTCGGAATTTACAACAAAATGAATTAAAGGTACCATTTGTATAGAAAACCTAGCCGAATTATCATTTCCAAATAGCCTGCACATCATTGCGGTGGCGTAACAATATAGAGGCGAAAGGGACTCCACAGAGTACATACCTGATGCCTCGTTTTTGTGCTTCTCTGGAGCTCTTCTCCATTCTCTGATTGGCTCAGATTGATTTTCATTATTTGCAGCAAATTCCTTGATGAAGGCTTTGTTGTAGAGGGTTCGGAAGGTTGTGCATTGCTTTAATGTCCTCTGCTTTAAATGACCCAAATGTTGTCCCAGTAGCTGAAACAAATGTCCTGTTCTGGATGGTGACATTATCTATCACCCACTGGATTACATCATAGTAAGGGAAAATGTTTGCCCGAGCTGCAATTCGGTGAAGGAATGAATTCGCAAGTGCTTGAAGAGAAGTTTCTGAATCGGACTCTGAGTCATTTTTGTCAGGAACCGTTACCTTCGCCACATTGACCTTAGGATTTTCCCTTTCAATAAGGTTATATACCTCTTCCCAAGAGATTTTTCCAAGACCTTGGCACGATGTATCTGTTACTAGCTTAATTTTGGCTGGTTTCTCTTTAGGTACCATGGTGAAAATAAGGGTCTTTGTAGTGACAGTGGCCTTTGCTTTCCTAGATATTTTAGACATTTCGTTGTCTGGTAACGTTTCTCTTGCTTGGTGAATTAAAGGATTGGATGTTCTGTTGTTCTGCAATGGAAAAAAAGCTTTCAGACGTGGTAAAAAGATAATAAAGAGAACAAATATATGAAAGATCTATTCATTGATTTCCATTTATTAACTCTGTATTTTAAACTTAAATGCTCTCTTTAGAAGTCACACTCAACGTATTTGAAATAGAATCAATAACCATCATTCTTTTGGTTTTCTATTAATAATAAACGTACAATCAGAGATCAGTGGTTTTGAAATGAAAACATAAAACTTTCCCTTTGAATCATGCAATTGCGATGAATAAATAACATACGCGCAATGTAAAATATGAAGATTAAGTGTTAATCGCATCGGGGATTTTCAAGAGGGACAAAAAATAAGATTTCATAATCTCCGCCGATTTCCGATTGCGATGATGGTGTATCGGATCAGATATTTTCAAAAGAAATGAGTTGCAAATGATAATAGCTGATTTGCAATTGCGATTAAGGTGGGGTCCATCGCATCGGAGATTTTAGTATCATGATTGAATATAATATTTGTTCCTTCGAAATGCGACTGTGATTAATCGCATCACATCGGAGTTTTACAAATGACTGATTGAAGAGTTTGCATTTTCGTTTTGCGATTTGCGATTTGTGATGGGGCCCATCGCATCGGAGATTACAAAACAAGTGCATATTACATTACTTTCCTGAAATGCGATTGCGATCAATCACATCGCATCGAAGTTTTATAGAACAAATGTGAAAACTTAAAAATTTTGTGATTTGTGATTGTGATTGGTTCAATCGCATCAAAGTTTTTCTAAAACAAATATACAATTTAAGGATATCTGCGATTTGCGATTGCGATTACTATATCACATCGGACTTTGTTCCAATTGAATATTTTTATGTGATAAAGTATTTATATCTCATCGTATCGGAAATTTTTCATTGTTTCATTTGTTTATATACACTTGCTATTAAATATATGCAATATATGCCCTTTTAACAATGAACCTTTATTATTTTATTAAAAAATGATCGGATTTCCTCTAAGTTTTTATTCCTATTTAAAGAAAAAGGGGACCTATTTTTGAATGAAATTTATTCTAAAAATTAGAAATGGGGAGGGTTGTTGTACCATACAACACTACCCTCTAGGTTAAATAGGGCTTAGCAAGAGCCCATTAGGATTAAAACTTTGAAGGAAGCTAATAGGCTCTTAGCACTTGTAATAGGTTTTTGAGACTTTCATGTTGATGTAATGAGACTGTCTTTTGCAATAAAATGAGTATTCAGATTGTGCTTCACTGATCTAGTTTTAGAGGGCTAGGCTTGTGGGCTAGGGCCCAATCCATTGGCCTTAGTCTCTCTTATGTATTCATTCTTTACTTTTATGTCATTTTAGCTAGTTTTTCTTATGAATATTTATCTAATTTTCTTGCATTTCAAGTCATTGTTTTTATTTTTCTTCCATTTGTCTTTTGTTGTAGATTTAGCTTGCTTACATGTTGGTAGAATATGTTATAAACTCAGAAAGATGTGTGTCAAGCCTACCCCTTTCATCTCTTTCATTAGAGCTTGAGGAGGGTAGACCTTCTCCATGGGCCAAAATTACTTTTTAGTTTATGATTTATTGGAATGAATAGTTAGTTTTTTGTGTTTCCATGAATATGTTTAGAATGTTGTGTTAGATCTCTATTTGTAGGCTAAAGTATATTTAATTTCCAAATTCAAATCATCTTTTCCATTTACTTTATCATGAATTTTTCAATATTTATTGCATGAACAGGTAGTTTTCTTCCAGTTTCAAGCAACAAAACAAAGGAGGACTTCACCAACACCTTCAACTTCATTTCCCACCCTTCATAAAACTTCTATTCATCAAAATCACCATTAGCCCTATTTTCAATTTTTTCATCTTTACACCATGAGCAAACCCTATAGGTGCAAGACAATCCCCTCAAGAGGTTTTGAGCTTGGCCAATGGTTTGGAAATCTTCCACTGATCCAAACACACGTTCACTCCAACTACCCTACACTTTTATCACCCATTTTCGGCCTCATATTTCCCTCGGACTGTTTCCTGTAGTAATTCAGGACTTTCCCGTAGCACTACAGGAAACCTGTAGCAGCACTTGTTGCAGCACTAGTATGCCCATCCTTAAGCCTAGAAACCACCATCCACCTCATCCAGACTTGCCAAAAGCACCCATACATCTTCAGCCTTGCACCCATGAGTCCAAGCCCTTCATAAGACACCTTTGCGCTTTCTCCTCCTAGATGCAAAACAATGCATTTACAATCATAATTATCTCATGATTAGGTGCATGATTAAAATGATGATAGATATAAAATAGAGTAGATAAAGTGTGTTTAGCCATTTGGCCCAACAAAGTGTGATTAGGTTAGTTTCCTTTATGCAATTTCAATTCAGAAATTTACTTCATACAAGATGTCTAGTTTGCTTCCATTTCTTATCATAGCTTAATGTGTAGATTTATTTCTTTGCAATGTAGTTAGATGTACTTTCTTACTGTAGAATATTTGTTTACTTACTGATAGAGTAATGGCTTTGAATCATTTGTAGCCCTAGGTTTAAATTCAGAAGTGTGACAGAATTCATCCAGAAACCCTACGAATAGCACCCTTTCGTAGAGATCAGAAGATGACGACTTGAGTAGAATGCATTTGTTGTGTATATAGCACTATCACCTCCAAGTTTTAACTAACCCCAGGTTGATAAAATAAAGTATGGAAACCTCTGGGTGTTGCAACATTCTTGGCGCAATATCGGGGCTCACCACTTTTTGGTGTCATTGCCAGGGAGGTGTCTAGTAGATGTTTTTATGTTGTTTTAGCATTCTTCTATTATTTACCTTTACATGTTGTTTCAAAAATATTGAAAAATACAAAAAAAAAACTGATTTTAATGTCTCGTAGTAGTAGGGATACTTAAGGAAATTTTTTTCCTAAAACCCCCACATGAACACACAGTCACCCTTCACTCTTATTCAGTGGCTATGAGGTTGAACACACCATAGGTGAGCCTTATGAAAATTTTGAGGAACCTATTGGAGAAGAAGAAGATATTGTTTCACCAGAGGAACCTTCTACACCTATTCAAACCATGGTTGGCATTGAAGCCCAGGGAACCTTTCCCATTAGAGAGGCATATGGGGAACTTAAATGAAGAACATTAGCTCCTTAGCCCTTCCACTCTTCCATGGAATTGCCTTTGAATATTCTAACACATTCATGTTTGAATTTGGTGTTGCCTGTAGGACCTATGACTATCCTTCTGATGATCAAAGCTAAAGCTATTCCCATTTACCCTTAAGGATGCAACCTTGTGCTGGTTCATGGGTCTACCTGGGAACAACTTCACTACCTAGGCACAAATGCAAGAAGCCTTCAACAAAAAGTACAAGGACTATTGTAGGTCCAAGGAAACTAAATATGAGATATTCAGGATGACTCTAGGGCCCGATGAATCCCTAGAGGACTATGAAGAGAGGTTCTAGTTAAACTATAAGAGAGCCAATTGTACCCTTGATCTCGGATCACTTAAACTATTACTTCTCTGATGGACCAGGGAGGATGTGATAGAAACCCTCAATATGTTATCAGGAGGATATATCTACCAGATTCCTTATGAGACAATCGAAACTTTCTTCAAGAACCATTCTAGGGAAACTAGGAAGAAAGGCAGAGCTAGCCAAAGTACAACCAATACCCCTTCCTCTTCCACCTCCATCAAGCATGTGATTGGAAATATGTTGGAGGACTTCAAGAGTGACATGTTGCACACCTTCACCTTGCAAATGGACACAATGCAGGTCAAGAGGAAGCAAGAGGAAGCAGAAAGAAACTTGGCTATATTTTTCCCTAGATGTACTAGAAAACACCCTAAAAATGAATGTCCATTAAATGTCATAGAGGTTTTCTCATTCTGTGAGGAGAATCATGCCACATACAAGTGTCCCTCCCTACCTGGACTCAAAGTTGTATATCAAGGTGGGGAATCAGGACCAGAGAAAATCTCAGTTCATCAACCAGAGAAGGCATCAAGGCCCTAGGTCATATCAGTAGGGTATGCAAGGTGAACCTTATTATTACTATCATAATAATAAGAATGCACGCATGAAATATTGGTACACCCCCACTTCTCCATCCTGGACTACACCTCCTACTTGGCCTTACAACCCTCCATATCATCCTCATCCTGTGAACCAACCATTTCAGCAATATGTTCCTCAAAAACCTCAGTGGAACAACCCATCCCAAGGGTGGAGGCCTCAACATAATCAACCACCTGCTCCAATTCCTCCACCCCAACCTCAACCTCAAATTACTCATGCTGCTCCACCCAAGTTGCCTTAGATTCCTACAAAACCCAATCCAAACCCAAACAGTAGACATTCACAACATATTTATAGTGGAGAGACATCCTATAGAGTTTATGATGTGGAGATATAAGAGATTAATCTCAGATTGGGAAGAGTGATCCCAGAAAACCACCCTACATCTCCACCTTTAGAGTCTGAGGAGGAAAAGGTAGAAAGTAACACTCAGATCCAACAACCTCCTTTTCCTAAGCGCTTGATCCATTCCAGTTAGCACACCCCATAAGAGACCAAACTTCTGGGAGAATTGAAAAATTTGTGTGTAAAAATAGCCCTTCTCCAAACCATTAAGGATTTCCCTCTTTATAATAGGATCATCAAGGAAAAGTGCTTCAAGAAACCTGGGAGAAGGAAGAAAGATACCCCCACCATCAATGTAGTAGGAAAACTCCCTGACTTAATGTTGGGAAGGGTGATCTTTCCAAAGTACCTGGAGCCTAGAAGTCTAGTTTTAGATGTGCACATAGATGGTGTCATAATCCCCAATACTCTGATTGATCTCGGGGCTACCATTAATGTTATGACCAAGGAAACTATGTTGAAACTCAACCTCCAAGGACTTTGAGGAAAACCACAATAGTTCTACAACTTCAAGATTGATCCACATTAACTCTAGAAGGAATTGTTGAGGATGTTATGGTTTCAATTGAATCTTGGGAGTATCCTACAGTTTTATTGGTTTTGTAGCCAAAAACCAAGTTCAATGGATATCCTCTCATCTTAGGGAGACCTTGGTTAGCCACTGTCGATGCTTAGATTATCTGTTAGGCCAGAAACATGACTATTAAGAATGAGCCCTTATCTAAACAAATGGTATTATATCCTCCATCCCAACCGTCCATTGATAATGATCTACCTATATGGTTGGAGGATGAAGAAGATGAGGTATACAAAACTACCCCCACTTGTACCATAGATGTTGTTCTTAGAGGGGGGAAGATTGATGAAGATGAAATCATCGACCATCCCATTCAAAACCAATCCCCCACTAAATCTAGTCAAAGAATCTGAAAGCCAACCTTGGATGGAACTACATTCAGTTGATTCAACCTCTGAAGCCACCAAGGTTGTGGAGCCTGTCCCATCCAAATCTCTAAAAATTAACTCAAACCTCTCAGATAAATAATAAAAGCAGCTATGCTAGCATTTGAAAGAAAACCTAGATGAATTTTCTTGGGATTACAAGGACATCAAAGGGGTGCATCCTTTAGTATGCATATATCATATTTACATTAAGGAAGGACACAAGCCTATGTGCCAACCCCAAAGGAAAATGAAGCTAGCTCTAAAAGACATAGTCAAGGAAGAAATGTAAAAATTGTTGGATGCAGGTTTCATTTATCCTATATCAGACAATGAGTGGGTATATCCTCTTGTTATAGTCCCAAAGAAGAATGGAAAATGGCGAATCTATGTTGATTATCGGGAACTCAACAAAGCCACCAAGAAGGACCATTTCCATTTGCCCTTTATATACCAAGCCTTGGATGGCCTTGCAGGAAAGAAGTTATTTTCCTTCTTAGATGGGTTTAGTGGGTATAACAAGATCCAAATCATCCCTGAAGACCAGGAAAAGACTAATTTCACATCCCCTCACTAGAAAATTTGGCGGAATTTCCGACGGCCAATTCGTCGCTATTCTGACACATAGTCGTCGCAAGAGCGACAGTTCGAGGACGGGAAAAACGTGGTTTTCCATCCCGTCGCAATTCCGACGCACTTAAAAAGTGTCGCACTACCGACACTTTTTCCGTCGCTTCCAAACAGGCATCGCTCTTCCAACGTTTCCCAAACCTTCGCGCTTCCGACATTTGTGAATTGTTGCAATTCCGATGAAATGTGGTCTGACGTTTTGAACATCGCTATTCTGACGTTTGTAAACTGTCGCAATTCCGACGAAATGTGGTCCAAAATTTTGAACGTCGCTCTTCCGATGTTTGTAAACTTTCGCAATTCCGACGAAATGTGGTCCGACATTTTGAACGTCGCTCGTCCGACGTTTTTATATTGTCACTCTTCCGACATTTTTAAGCTGTCGCAATTCCGACTCTTACAACGCGTCGGTATACCGACAGTGGGTTAATTTTTTTTTTTTAAAGTGAAACTTTAAAATAGGACAGTAAATATCCAATATTTGTTATGACTTGTGGGCATTCCAATGACTGTGAAATATTAATATAATAAACCACCCCGCAACGCTTCGACTATAAACAATCATTTTTTTTTCACAAGAGAAAAAACGTTGTTTTGAATATATTATATGAAGTAAAACAGTCCATGAACTCATTACATTTTCACATCTGAAGATTGGAACCCAAATATCCATCCAGAAAAGTGGAAGTCCCACCCCAGACAGTGATAGAAAAATACCCCATGTCACATACAGGGACTTGATATAAAACCCAGTAACGGTCCACATGGAGATTATCGACAATCTGAGAAAGCATCCAAATATGCCCGAGGCATCCATAAGAAAGTGAAATAGCAGTATGTAGAATAGTAAAGCAACAGATAGAGTACCGACGTCCATTGTTCCAAATACAAATTAAAGTACCTAAAATCCTTGAACAGAGAAAAACGCTAATCATGTGAGGAGTGTGGTATGTCCAAAATATAAAAAGACCATCAGACCATATCAATAAACCAGCAACATAGACCAGCATAGCTAGTTTTGAAGGCAGAGTGATAAACATTAATCATTTTTTTTTCACAAGAGAAAAAACGCTGTTTTGAATATATTATATGAAGTAAAACGGTCCATGAAGTCATTACATTTTCACATCTGAAGATTGGAACCCAAATATCCATCCAGAAAAGTGGAAGTCCCACCCCAGACAGTGATAGAAAAATACCCCATGTCACATACGGGGACTTGATATAAAACCCAGTAACGGTCCACATGGAGATTATCGACAAATCTGAGAAAGCATCCAAATATGCCCGAGGCATCTATAAGAAAGTGAAATAGCAGTATGTAGAATAGTAAAGCAACAGATAGAGTACAGACGTCCATTGTTCCAAATACAAATTAAAGTACCCAAAATCCTTGAACAGAGAAAAACGCTAATCATGTGAGGAGTGTGATATGTATAAAATATAAAAATACCATCAGACCAGCATCGCTAGTTTTGAAGGCAGAGTGATAAACATTAATCATTTTTTTTTCACAAGAGAAAAAAAGTTGTTTTGAATATATTATATGAAGTAAAACAGTCCATGAAGTCGTTACATTTTCACATCTGAAGATTGGAACCCAAATATCCATCTAGAAAAGTGGAAGTCCCACCCCAGACAATGATAGAAAAATAACCCATGTCACATACAGGGACATGATATAAAACCCAGTAACGGTCCACATGAAGATTATCGACAATATGATAAAGCATCCAAATATGCCTGAGGCATCTATAAGAAAGTGAAATAGTAGTATGTAAAATATTAAAGCAACAGATAGAGTACCGACGTCCATTGTTCCAAATACAAATTAAAGTACCCAAAATCCTTGAACAGAGAAAAACGCTAATCATGTGAGGAGTGTGATATGTCAAAAATATAAAAAGACCATCTAACCATATCAATAAAATAGCATTGCTAGTTTTGAAGGCAGAGTGATAACCTGTCAACACATAAAATAGTATGATAAAGCGGATACAGGAAATGTGCAAAGACATGTATTGTTGATATACGCCTCACACAAAAAGCATCCATGATAGAGAAAACAGGGCAAATTTTTTTTTTCCAATTGTTATGAACATAATTCGACCGTGAAATATTATTATAATAAACCACCCCGCAGCACTTCGACTATAAAAAATCATATAAACATGGCTCTGTATTTCAAAAAACAGGTTTAAAATAGAAACAGGGCAAAACAGAAATTTCTACGTAAAGTTAATCTATTAACAATGGGAATAAAATTACACCGAAGCCAAAAACACTGCCCAGACTCATGGCAAATTTTCCATCAAAAAATCAAAAAATTAAGAAGACTGCCCTCATACGGGGAAACCAGTCTTGAACGTTTACAGAATTCAAAAATATTACAGAGGTCCAGCACAGTAATATAATCTAAAAGCAGCCCAATTAAGTGGGTCGCGAAGCAAGAAAAACAAATTAACCAAAATACTACTCTGGCTCCTCGACGATTCGGCACCATCCTTCGGAAGGTCCAGGATCACTAGGTGCTACCTCCATAGTCATGCCACCTCTCCCCTCCTGAAGGCCCAAATGCTGGTTGGCTTTTTCTGAGCTCAGACCTGCTGGACAGGTGCATTATTCTTCCATTTGGGCCTCCTCACGAAAAACCACAGTAATTGAAGTTGTGATTCGTGGCGGTTCAGAGACCAATTAAAGGAAAAAAGCGCAGTGCGCGTCGTGGGATAAGGTGAAGCGCTGGGGAAATGAGGAGAAGAGGAGCCCATACGGTGGCCAGATCCTAGAACCCGACCCCGCCCATTTCTAGTATCTAGATAGTGACCTGCGTGATAATCACTAGACTGGGAAGATGAATCGGTTGAGGGGCTGGAGGGAGCACGCAGGGGTTGACCACTAGTGATCCCCCTGCGGCAACGCATCCTTTGACGCAGGCGAGGCATGGGTGCAGTCTCAAGCGCAGTGGGCACAAGAGGAGACAGAGAAGAAGAATTCCAAGAAATACAGGAAGACAGACAAGGACCAGACCGAGAGAAATGCAGATATGCAGCAAGGACTAAGAAGTAGTTTAGCTGGCCATTTCTCCTTCTTGTCACAATGAGCAGGCAGTGTAACCCAACAACCAGCTCGTCTGAAAAACCATAGCGAAATTCCATTTTATCGACCCGAATGCAATGCAATCGAAGGACGCCCGTCATAATTAATCTCTGATCATTAATGAGAGCCGAAGGCCAGATCATATTGGAGTATGCGGAATCGCTAACAGGAATGGAGGTCCGATCTTGAACAGTGTTAAAACTTAATGCAATTTGATGTGAAAACCTTGGAACTTAATTGAACAGCGTTAAAACTTAATGCGATTGATATGAAATCACCACATCCATGTCCCATCGCCTTAAGCACCATCGAATGCACCCGCATCCGGGAACAGGGCAACATTTGACTGAGGACACATGGCAGAAATTGATTGGAGCAGATCTTTGTTTGGGCTGCTTGCGCAGTGGAAATCCGGACCCGAAAAAGATTAGGGCGAATTTGATAAGAAATTTGCGTCACAACTCTCCCTCCGTACGCCAGCCCAACTTCGGACCCGAAAAATATTAGGGCGGAATTCAATTGGTTTTCACGTCACAAAATTGGCTGATGTTAGCAGGCTATTTTGGAACACGAATTTAGTTTGAATTATGGTTTATCACTGTTTGAAGTCCGGCGGGCTCGACTTAACAACAACTTTGTTTGATCCCATCTTATAAAATTTGTGTTGGTTTTCTTTGATAATACACATATTTATAATAAATCATGGGAATACCACACTAAACATGTGGAAAAGTTATATAAATTATTGAGAACAATCATTTTTATGTAAAAATATCCAAATGTGCTTTTGGGAAATAAGAATTTGAGTATTTGGTTCATATTGTTTTAAAGGAAGGAGTGAATTTGGAGCCTCAAAAGATGCAAGCTATTACAAAATGACCTATTCCTAAGAAAATCAAGGTTCTTATAAGAGTTTTTAGACTTACATGATATTATTGATAATTTTTTAAGAATTATGCATGCATTTCAAGTCCACTCACATATCTCTTGAAGAAAATATCATTTATATGGAATGATGAGGCTACTTTGGCATTCTCTCTTTTAATGGATGCCATGTCTTCTACACCAACATCAATTGCACCTACTTTTGGTAAAACATTCATAGTAGAGTGTGAGGCACTAGGACAAGGAATTTACGTAACATTAACACAATAAGGGATATCATTGGCTTTTCAAAGCAAGGAATTCAAAGAAAATATTTGGTGAAATCTACGTATGAAAAATAAATGGAAGCAATATTACATGCAATAAAAAATGGGGATAGTATATCATTGGGAGGTACTTTAAAGTCAAGATATACCATGATAGCATAAATTATTTTTTGAATCTATGATTTTCATTAGAAGATTAACAAAAATGAGGAGAAAAAATGCAAATTTTTAATTTTGAGATAATCTGCAAAAAGGGTAAGGAAAATTTAGTACATGATGCTCTTTCTAAAATAGAAGAGGCCTCAAATTTATATCCAATTAAATTTTCTATTCCTAGGTGGCTAGAAGAAGCTTGCCATAATGGAAAAATGACAATAGTACTAAACAAAAACTAAAATTTATAAAGGATGGGATGAACTCTATGGAGCATTGGGAGTGAAAGAGAGAGATACTTTGGTGCAAATGTAGAATATTTTTATGCACGCAAGCATATTTGAATAAACAAATATTAAGGGAGTCCCATGTCTCTCTGATGGTAGGACGCAGGGTTCCTTAAAACATCTCAAAGGATCAAAAAATATATTTTTGGAAGGAATGAAGAAAGATATTCAAAATTTTGTAAGAGAAGGTCGAGTTTGCACAATAAATAAAAGAGAGATAGTAAAATCTCTAGGGTTACTTCAACCATTCCACATACATATTCAAAGACTAGAAGATATATCAATAGACTTTATTACAGGGTTACTAAAATATAAAGGTAAGTATGACATTTTTGTGGTCATTTATATAGACAAATTTGGTAGATTTTTTTTGTAGAGCTCAAAGTACATAAACAACAAGCCAAGTGGCAGAAGTGTCCGTGAAAGAAATTCATAGTCTTCATGGTTTTCCTAAAGTAATAGTAACAAGAAAATTTTGGAAATAATTATTTAATATGAGTGGAGAAACACTAGATTCCATGAGTTCTACATATCAAACACAATCAAATGGTCAAACAAAAATAGTTAACAAATGTTTATTAAGGTTATCTACAATGTTACTCTTTAGAAAAGCAATCTTAATGGATGAAGTGGGTTCATCAAGGAAGAATGGTAATATGATACTACCTATCACACATCTACTAAAATTTCCCCATTTAAGGCCCTTTATGGATATCCAACTCCTAGTATCTCATAATTTTTGCAAGATAAGTCCAAAGTATAGGAAATAGAGTCACATATGGAAAATACTAAAGAAACTTTGAAAATGATTATGGAAAACCTTCAAATGACATGAAACATGATAAAACAACAAGGGGAACAACATTGAAGTGAAAAATAATTTGAGGAGGGTAATTGGGTATTTTTTAGCTTATAGCATTATAAGCAATCTTCATTCAAGAAAAAGAAGAATAAATAATTAGCTCAAAAATGTTATGGCCCTAAATAATTATTCATAGGATTGCACAAGTGGTATAGAAGTTATATTTTCCTTCTTCTTGCATTCATAAGGTTTTTCATGTATCTTTTCTAAAAAAGGTTTTGGGAAAAAATATGCCAATGTAAATAGAACTTCCAAAATTAGATGAAGAATGAAAGTTGATTCTTGAACCACAAAAAGTTATAGATAAACATTTTGTATCTCTTTGAAATATAACCATTATGAAGTACCTAATCAAGTGGAAGAATATTCCTCTAGAAGAAGGTACATGGTAAAATGATCAATTCATGATGAAATACCCACGGCTAAAGGGTTCGTTTGAAGTTTTGACAAAGGTTTTGTTATATGTTTTATATAACGTGCGGCGGAATAGTTTTATTGTTTGTTAAGGTCCCACACAGTGATCAAATTTGAAGGGCAGGTCCAAATTTCAATTAGAAGGGCATATATCTATGTCGCCCTTCCATAATGAAAAGCTTTAAAAAAAAAACTTTTCAATTGACCACAATAAATTATTTTTACATTTCATTTTCAGAAAGACAAAACCATCAATCTTTATATTAATAAAATATTGTTACATATACAATAATGAAGAAGGCTCCATATTTCATTTCTTAAATATCTCATTGGCAATGTCAACATAAGTCTTGAAGACACTATTATAAGAATTTGGATACATACCACTGGGATATAGGAGATTCTTATGTGTCAGATTGTGTAATGCAATTTTGACTTTGTCTCACAAGGAGCAGCAGCATGGAGGTCTAGATTTTTCTTATAGAACTTTATTATTATTATTTGAAACGTTGTTTATAGATATGAAGACAACAATGAAATTATGGCATGGTGGACAATTAGTCAAGCTCATGATGCCAAACCATGATGATGTAAGTTTGGAATTTAACATTTTTACATGTTAAAGACAAATAGTAAAAATCACTGACAACTTAGTATGCCATAATTAATAATCATTCCATGTTCACTTTTGTTAATAGGTTTATGTCACACGATGATCTCTCTTCTCTGGCATTTACTTGTATTGAAGATCACTATTCTAGGAATAAGGAGTTATTTTCTCCAAAAATAACCCTAGCCAAACATTGACAATGCATCAAGGATATATTTATATGCTTCATAAGTACATATGTTCTACTTCTAAATCATGTCTTGGAAGTGGTTGTTTTGCTGGAAATTATTCACCAGTTGGTTTCATACCAAAGTCTTTTTCACATTTTCAGCATCCAATACATCAAAAAGATAATGGTTTAAAACAACATAAATATTTGAAATTTTGCAAGAATTGTCTAGCACACTTTGAATATGAATTTTGAAGTCAAGTGCATGATGCTGTATAGGATCAAGTGTCATTTTGAATACCAAATGTTTCACAACAAACTTCTCAACATGCTAACATGTAGTAAGGATTAAATGACAATATTGCATCAACTATTTCCATAATAAAAGTGCACCTCGGCCAGATCTTAAGGAGGTGGAGGAGGATCTCCATCCTCGTTGTCATCATCCGAAGTAGAAGGAATGTTGTCAAAAGTAGAAGATATATAGAGAGGTGGCACATATGTCGAATCAGCCTTATAGGAAAAAGGTGGCACACTCGTTGAATCACGCTCGGAGGTTGATATATTTTCATCAAATTCAACATCTCTTCTAATGATTAAATTTTTGGATTTGGGTTTAAGAAGTCTATAACCTTTGACATCTTCATAATATCCAACAAAAATGCAATTTTCACTGTTAGGTTCTAAGGCTTTATGTTTCTTATCTAGAATATGGGCCCAAGCTTCACTTCCAAAAACAAGAAAGTGACTTAAATCTAGCTTGATTGAGCTCCCTGATTCTTCTAGAGTTATATTCCATAAAACCTTAGTAGGAGTGCGATTTACTACGTAATTTTGAAAACTAATTGCTTCTACCCAAAAATTAAGACTAAGTCCTTTAGATGGAAGCATAAAATTAGCCATTTCTTTTAGAGTGTGTTTCTTCCATTCAAATACACCTTTCTATTGTGAAGTATATGGGAAATTATGTTGTAATTGAATGTCGAGCTTAGTGAAATTTTTTATAATTTTTTGTTATAATATTCTCCTCCGTTGTTTGATCTTAACTTAAGAATTTGATGTCTAAATTGTTTCTCAACAAAGTCCTTAAAGGCCAAGAACATGTTAAAAAATTCACTCTTGACATTTAAGAATTATACCCAAGTGCACCTGGAAAAATCATCAATTAAAGTTAAGAAGTACTTGTAGCCAAAGAAAGAAACAAGTGGAAGTGGACTAGATAAATCATTGTGCACAAGATGCAAAGGGGTTGAAGCATGCTAAGAGGCACGTTTGTCAAAACTGCCCGATGATGTTTTTCGAGTACACAACCGAAACAAACAGCATCTAGAAAATATACCATAGGAAGACGTGTCACCATATTTTCTTTACATAGAGTTTGAAGAGAGCAATAGTTTAAGTGACCAAATATATGATGCCAAAGTTTTCTCACTTAATCATTATGAGAAACAAGAACCATTAGGAATGATTTCATATAGAGTACATACTTAAGAATAAATCAAGTACAATTCATGGGCTCACATGATGGTTTGTTCCTTAGTTTGGGATCCTATTTTAGCAATGTCTTCAATAATGCTACACAATAGGGACTTGGTAATCCACTCACTTAATAACTCATCATGAAACTTGGTTTGGAATAGGCTTCATATTTGCCTACACTCATCGATGTGATTAGAGATGCGGGTTTGAATTATCCAAACAAAAGTGAGTGAGTATATTTTTTCCAGTTTTATACCTAATAGGAAGTTTTTAATGGTTAAGAAATGCCTATTCTAAATAGATAAAGTTATCATAAGCGACACATTCTAGACCAATGTACCATTTTGAAACACCAATAGTAAGAGCCCCCTCAAAAGGAGGTATCCTAATGCTATCATCCATGGGAGAGCTAGAAGAGAACCATAAGTGGTAAGTGGAAATGTGATATGTAGGGTATTTTACACATTTACCATCGAATTTAGGAAATTTATATGGAATTTTAAGTGGTACCAATGACCAAGCAAGGTTATGCTTGATGGGATCGTTCATCAACTTTGAAATATCATGTAACTTTAAGGGTTTCAAGGAAAAGAGAGTTGAAGGATGACTAGAGGGTATTTGGTACCACCTGTGACCTAGGTGGAAATTTTGATCCACCCATAAAATGGTTTCCAGAAATGGGAGGGATGTCTGATGAAATGTTTTGGCTAGAGGAGTTATCTCCAACACTCATTTGTATATTGTAAAGGTTAATGGTCCAAGGGGTAATGCGCATGCAAGGAAAATTATTCATAAAAGGTTGTTAAATTCTAAGACCAAGGAGTGTGCCAAGAGAATAGCCTCATGGACCAAAAGGCTGAAAAAAAAGGTTGGTACCCCAAGGATATGCAGTACTAGGAATAGTGCCCCTAGCCTCATATATATTCAAAATAAATGGAATGTTCCCTTGATAATTGTATCACCCTGACGATTGATTACCCCAAGGAAATGTGAACCCACTAGAAACACAAGTGCCCCCAATTGTGCTAGGGGACAATATGGAATTAATATGATCATTGCAACCAAATACAAATCCACCATTAGGTATAAAAAAACTACTTAGTGATATGGCAGGACAAATAGTGGGTCTTGTAGGTATAGATGTGAATGTGGAGTTCGAAACTTTAACATGTGACTTAGATATGCTACCAATATTGGAGCTACATGCTTTGACAAAAATGAATAGAGGGGCATGGTTGATTATGTGGAGACACCCATAGTGTACATACTAAAGCAAGGGAGATGGGATCCTGGGATGTTATACTAGAAAGATAAAATATTCTCAATACAGGTGTTGTGGATAAGATCTATGGTACTATAAAAGGGTGTAGAAGTTGTCGTAGGTAGCCTGTTAATGATGACATGTGTTGAAACACTAGGTTATGCCATTGAATTGGAATCTGTTGAAACAAACTCTTAGAAAGGACCAAGTGAGTGAGAAAATATAGTCAATTAAACACCCCCACCTAAGAACATGAGTGACAAGATATGAGTCATGGGTGAGAAATAATGAGTTGGAGGAGTTTCATCAACCACTTCACAAAATATAGGTTTGGCCCCTTGGGAAGAACAAAAATTATCCCCTAAAAAATGTATATATAACGTAGTGGAAGGGTTAAGCTTACGTCTATAGTGAATTTAATAACCCTGACCATTAGAAGAAAGGCCCTCAAGAAAATGAGGATGATGTGAACTATACTCAACCATGATGGAAACAAAGGTTGTGTACAAGAATGTAAATTAAATAAAACCTAAAGTCAATATACATGACCAAACATTTTAAAACTATCAAATTTGAGGAGAAAGCGTGCATACTAATAGATCAAAGTTATCTTCTTGCAGCTAGAACTTGGTTGATAAAATCCCAAGTCAACTATGTTGTTATGTTTAGGAAACTTATGTTGACATCCTATTTAACGTTCAAAAATCAGTGAAAATACCCTTATTATGTGTAGGAACCCTTTGGGGGATTTTTGTGAGTAATTAACATAATATCCCATAGGTACAACAGGGGCATCCCCATCGCCTTCACATTTTTGTGGTCTACAATATTATGGTCACTATGATTACCACATACAACCACCAAACCTATTAGGACAATCACCAGTAATATCCACATTCAAACATAGGGTATCTACCTCACAACCTCTCTAAGGGGATCCCCTAAGTATATGTAGACCTTGTCCCCAAGACCATATGAAGTGTGGAAAGCCACTCTCGTGGCCCTAATTTTACCTCATGCTTGACCCTTGTGTTATAAGGGCTTCCTAGGAATAAATTTAATTTTAGTGGTTGTTTTTAATGTCAAGGGTAAATAGAAGGAAATGCAGATGGTTTTATAACTTGTTTCAAAGAAATATTTGAAAAATATGAGCATGAAAATTATAATTTAAATGGAAAATGAATTATTTCTTGCATTAGGAGGGAGATATGGTGATAATTTTATGTTTTAAATTTTTGAATGCAAGAGTATACTAGGTATTTCTAGGCATGGATTTCGGCTATGCTCTCGTAATAGGTGGTAGACCCTTGATAAATAATATATATAATGAGAAAAAAACCTTATAAGGAAATTATCAATGAAAAAGTGTCTTCGGGATATTTTAGGCCGATGATCTCCCTTAGTTTCTACAATAATTTTTCATCCTTAGTTAGCAAAGAAACAAGATTGGAGAACAAGGTCAAAGGTGGATCACTTGATTCTTTTCTCTTTTTTGACAACTAGTAACATGAAGGGTGCTATTTTATCTAGCAGGTAACAACTGATGCAGGAGAATGCCACTTCAAAGTCAAAATTATTTTTGACTAGCATAAGGGTATTTTCATTTACCAAGGGATTTGGTTCCCTAATTGTGTGGAATTGTTTAATTTAATCTATTTTCCTAAGTTTTAGAATAAATGTACAAAATTGATTCAAGTGAGGATTGATGTAACCATATCTACTCTTTAGGATATATCTCAAGATTATTTTGGAGGATTGGATAGATTTTAGAGGTAGTTGAATGCATGAGAGTATTTTGTGGATCTAGGAAGTCTAAGATGGGATTTTGTTGAAGAAATTGTGGATCTGAACTAATTCTAGTTCAAAATTCTCTTTTGTACAAATATAACCAAATTCATGAGAACATAAGTTAGAGAGAGTAGAGGTGTGAGAGAAGAGAGAGTTTGAAAGGATTTGAGGGCCCAATAAGGCCTCAATGCCAAGAGGGGAGCTTTATTGTAAAAAAAATCTAGGAGAACACCTTTTTCATTTATTTGTGTGTTATAATATAGGAACACTATTTCCAAGTGTTGGAATATTTGTGGCCACCCTTGTTATTATGGTGATTATTTGTTATATACATATGTATTCCCTGTAGTTATAAATGATTGAGTTTTATTGTAGGATTGGGTGAGATTTAAGCACATGAGGAAGAGTGTTGCATGAACACCATCAAAGTTAAATGAGATGAGGTTAGAACCTTGAGAACATGGTTGAACCATTTATTAGAATGAGAGAGGTTGTTGATAATTGATCAACAAAATGATCAATGATCAAGGGGAATATTGGAACAAGAGCGAAGATTTAATGCAGAGGCTTTGCAAAGATGTTAAAAACCTGAACGAATTAATTTCTTTTAAGTTCGAGTAGGTTGGAATGATGCAACAGAAGTTGGTGAACCCAATTATCGTGAAGGATAGATAAAGGAGTGTGAAGGTTTATGTTGAAGTCTGCATAGAGGCTTGTAGACATAGAAGCTGAGACTTGTGTATGAACGACTAAATATAGAGGGAAGTCTGTAACAAATGTTTTATTAAGGTTTTAACAAAGTCTGTTAACAGATGCAGCTGGGGAGAAAAATCCTCCATGAAAATTTGTCAAGTGACAACATCAGCATAAGCATTTTTGTTGGCTTTATGGGGCCCTGACCCAGGTTCAGATAGTTTGCGCAAGCCAACAAAATCCAATATTACCAGCCCTTTCGGCAATGATCTCGTTGCGCAGACTAAAGTCTCAACTAAGGCAATACAGGGGGATGCTAGAACTAGTTTTCTGCTTCTAGATGGATATATGACAGTGGATTTAGGGTTTTTCCTTCTTATTAGAACTCTATAGACCAAATCTATCAATATTAATAGTGTTGTTCAACACAAATGTTTAACTTTCTCACAAAATACGCGGTATTACATATTCATGTATTAAACACAGTAAATAACCATAAAATAGACTGCGCTATTCAGTTAGAAAAAAAACACTTATTTAGCATGGAAATTCATAACAATAAACAAAAGAAACACATCATTAAAACTCAGATTTCCTCAACAGTTCATTCATTAACATCTAGATCTATCTCATACATCCCCTTTCCACCCTGCGCACACAATTGCAGTATTTCCTAAGGTCTTTGTGCACAGCTGCAGGAGCATTTCCCTCTAACAAAAACCACAGACTCTAACTCAGTCTTACATCAAAATGCATTGCATATCGTCAATCATAACTTGCTTATGATTTCTATTTAGAATCCTTATATAGATTTGGAATTTACAATACCACGGTCCCAAACCATGGTCGAAGTCCATCGTTCACAAAATGTCACATCCTGTTACATAATTAAGCAGATTTGACCCACCCTAAAGCCACTAAGACAAAAATATACTTCATGTGGTGTGCTTCACACCTCGATCTGTGGAATATTTACCTCATGGGGGATCCCAGCTCCAAAAGGTCCCCAACACAAAACTGTGACTCATTGCGAGTCACAAAGGTGGTATGCCTTTGATATTTGATCTGATGTCGCTCAAGGCATCCTTCAATGAAGGAACTGTATCGATGCAATGATTTGCAACATCCTGCACCTCTCCAAACAACGGTTTAGTAATGGAATTGGTTGCCTTATGTTCTAATTCCCTCTGAGTTGCGTGCAACTCTTTAAGCTTCTTCTCCACATTTTGGGAAAGAGGTTGTCTGCAGCTTCCCATGGCTTCATCCTGGAAATGACTAGCTCCTCTTTCTGACACAATTCCTCAATCTGTTCTTGTAAAAAGTAACCCTCTTCGATATAGGTAATCGTCTGAATTGGTGCCAAGGTCTTTGTAGTGACCTTGATTTTATCCAGCTATTGTTGTTTCTCACGCAACTTGCTCTCAATATTCATACTTTTGGGTCCTCCTGTAGTAAGGAAAAAACATCCAGAGCTTCAGAAAATATGCTCACACACTCCTGTATGCGAGAATCCATCTGTGCTGTGGCAGCCTTGAGCTCAGCTGTGCATTTCTCGCGGACTTCTGGCAGAGTAGAAGGTTGTAACTACATATGTAGCTTGAAAATCATTTCCATATTGATATGTACTTCGTTGAATTTGGCCTTGGAGTCTTTTATAGTGGTGGAAAACTTGGCCACTTTCTCCTCAGGTGCATCTGCAACCTGAATTTCGAGCTTTGGTAGCTCATTGCATGCCTTAGAAATAGCTTCTTCCAACTTTTGTCCTTGTGCTACCTCAATCTTGATCTCTTGGATAATAACCTGTTTCTCCACAACCATGCTTTGTCACTCTTACTATACATCCTGAATAACCATAAGAGCACTTTTTTCTCTGATCTTTAGCTCCTCGATGATGCCCTGGTGAAACTCATGCAAGGCTTGTAAAGGTGTCGCCGCAAGATTCAATGTTGTGTTTTACCATCGGGCCGCCTACTTCTTCTACTCAGTTGTGTCAAATTTTTTGTGCGCCTGCAGGAATAGACACTATGTAGGTGTCTATGGATAGTGCCAAATCCTCCTCAATTTTAATACTTGGTCCATCTACTCTGCTTGGTGGGATCGCGCTCGCTTGTAGCACACTCGCTTGCACCTACAAATACTGCAACCATTTGTGGACATCTTCAAGTAATTTCCCGTATAACTCTTCGATGTCGCCCAAAAATTCCTCATTTACCTGTCGCATAGCATCCCTGATCTCGTCAATGTCCCCCTTAGTGAGGACCATGTCTGTTGCACCAACGGTTCTGTCAAACTTGACCTTATTTTGTGCACAACCATTATGTGATTTTCTTCTCTTAGTGATGAATGGGGATGAGGGGTTAGAGAGATCTATAAATAGATCACCACCAAGAGTATGATCCCCCCTAGTCTGCGGAGTCTCTGCTTCAGTGTCCTTCTGCCCTATTGGGATAGTGGTTTTTGCCCCACTCGTTTCTGCTATCTCTATACTCTCATGCGATGGATTTAACCAATCACTCGTACATTGGTTAATGATGACCTCTACATATTCCTCTTCAACAATGTACGAGATCTTGTACCCGACCCTTGTGAGGTCCTTCTTCGCTTGTGTGTGGGTATGGTGGAAGTTTGCTTTGAACTACTCAATTTGTCAATATCATTGCACAAGGCTTGGTTATAGACAAGGCTTTTGGTTGATCACTATCCTTAAGCTCATCTCTACTCTGACCCAAAAAAAATTGTTAGACATAACCCTCAACGGTTCCATTGAATTCCTTAGTGAATCATACCAGGCTTCTTCACAGAGATCAGGGTCCACAACATTAAAATGTGACCTGTCAAGTTCCCTCCATTCCATCAAGGCAATAAGAAGCAGAATCCATGCATAGTAGAACTTCTTGCCTTCTTATTTTGTGGAATTGCAATCTTCGAGGAATTCCTGACATAAATATCCAACCAATTGTACACCATTACCTTGGCACACTCCACAGCTAAAGAAATAACATGTGTGAAAGTCTCCTCCCCACTTCTCTTCCTCATGATTTTCCCACAAGGTTGTCTGCAAAAAAGTGCAAAGTTCTATTAGAAATGGAGCTAATGAGATAGCTGCTAGTCCCCTTGGTTATATCGTACTCCTTCTTCATCTTATCTGCCAACCGCTTGTCTTGGCTTTTACCCACAAAAGGCTCCACAAGGTCTAATCCTTGATAAGGAAGGGTCTCAATTCTCTTAATCAGCATCTCTCTAATGGGGATCTTCTTTCTCAGCCATAAACAATCATCAAGTACCAAGGACAGTAGTTGGTGCACACAAATAGTATTAATGGAAATTTGCCCGAAGTGCGGTACATACTGTTTGGTCTCAACCTAGTCTCCTAAATTGAGTTCATTTAATTATCAACCAGGGTTGGTAAACTGCTGAAGTGAAGTGCACTGTATGTGCCTAGGTGTTTGTCTCTTAATGCATTGTGTTTAGTGTTTTATGATGTTTTTGGTCTTTTGTGATGATTTATGATGTTTTTGGTCTTTTGGTGGTTTTATGTTCACAAGGAAAATGACTAGAAAGCTAGTGGAAAGAAGCTACTGATTAAAAACAGAGTGAAGCCTAATTAGTTGATGACAAATGACAAATGCAAAGACAAATACTGAAACAGAATCAAATCTAAACTATGAATAAGTAGAATACCAAGCTTGATAATGACTTTAAGGAAATGAATCAAAACATAAACTTAACTTGTCCAATTCTTTCATCAAAGGTATTTTGGGAGAGCTTTGAGAAATGGTCAGCTAAGTATACAAATTCTCCTAACTAAACAATCAAACAACTAGCTTATAATGATGCAACATTTTATCCATGTTTAAAGATTTGTTGAAACATATTTGGAGGAAAATATTGGTATCATCATAAGATCTCTACTCTAAGACTAGTTCCTAACCCTATTATGCAACTTAGTTTGATACCACTACACTTCACTCAAAAGTTATAGATTTTTAGAATAGTCTTTTGAGGGAAAGTTTGTTTGTGAGATGATAAAGGAAGTTGCAAAAGTACTTCAGGCCTTGGAATGATACTGTCTTCTGTTCATATGGTTATGAATCAATTATATATTTGGAACAAGAAGAGGTTTTGTAAATAATGAAGGTCGTTTTGTTAAGTTTAACAACTGATGTAATCTAATATGCAATGGATGACAACTGAATGTGGAGTGAAAATGCAATGAGTTAAGCTAAAACTGAACTGAAGATGTCACTACTCTAAAACAGCGCTGAACTAACAAGCCATTATCAAACTTAAAACAAAATAACAGAGCATGAGTTAAATGCAATTTGACTCCGGAGTATCCTAACTAGGTTATCATGCATTAATCTATGGGATTATACAGTCTATTTTGTTCATCATGATTGGTATTTTGGAAGAGCTTCTTAGAAAAATCCTGACTGTACAATTCAGTGCAAATGCAAACATAAAGACTGAAAGCAATTTAAAAACTAAGATGTCACAGCTATCTCCTACCCATCATTATGATATTTTGGAAAAGCGTTTTAAGAGCAAGATCAGCCATGTTACTTAGTGAAAACAAACAACTGAAACATTCAGTATCACAGACATGTCTTAGACATCATAAGGATTTTTTGGAAGAGTTTGCTTAGTCTAAGTTCAACTGTGATAGTGAACAAAAGAAATTACAATTAAATCCTACAACACTATAGCCATTTCTCATTCATTATCATGATCTTTTGGAAGAGTTTCTTCTTTTGGAAGAGTTCTTAGAACAAGTATAACTATAGTGGCTAATGAAATTAAATATGAACTCAAACTTCAAAAACGTAAAAACAACTAGGATACTTATCTAAATTATGAAAGTAAAGTCGTGCAGGAGGCAGGGGCCCTCTACCACCAGACGGAATCTAACTCCAAATCAAATCAACGCTTTCAAAACAATGTTGTCTTCTTCATTAAAGGAAAAATAACTTGAACAGAGTAGTCTGCGTCTTCAGAAATATAGCATGAAATCTAAGCAAAATCTAGAGCAAAATCTAGCCTATCTCTCGGTTTCCCAAGTGTTTTTATAACAAATTTACATAACAAGACTTGCAACAATTCGGGGATCATTGTCTTTCCTTATCGAAATCATACTAGGACTCTTAAAGTGGCAGCGTAAAAAGGAAAAGGACATCTGGACTAAGACAGTCCTATTAGAAATATGCTTCCTTAAATGAGTTCCCACGTACCAAAACCATATCCAGAATTCGGTTTTTCCTTCATGGTGAGCAACGAACAATGTGGACATGACGTGGAATATACCCATATGTGGTTTTTCTTGAGAGGACACCTGGAACATGCCTGAATGTGAAGACAACTGCAGAATTGCCGGTTAGCTATGGAATGTCTGCATTCTGTAGCCAGTTTGCATTATAATGACAAAAATCACAAAACTTAGCAAGTTAGACATGTTAATCATTCTAAAAGTAATTTTAACTAATTTCATTGATCAATTGGGTCTGGGATAACAATGGACAAAGGAAAATGAGGTAAAGTAAGATGAAAGAAAGCACAATCTTGAGGCTCAACACATACAATATGTTGATTATCCTTTCCTGTTAGATACCCTTTACCCATTTCATCACCTCTAATCACATGTTCTACCTAGAAATAAATGCTAGCATAGATACCATATAGGTTCAAACTAGGTGTAATTGCTTCTGTCATTGAAATTTTAGTCCTCCATTCACAACTAGGGCACCTTAGCTAGTAAATCACCTTCAACTACCACTTCCTCTACAACAAGTGGAGTGAGCATCTTGTAATTCACTGCATCGTGGTCCTTCACTAGCTTCTTAGCCTCCGGCTTCCAAAGAAAAATGTAAGGAGGAAACCTAGAGAGAGGTTCAACCTCCTCAAGGTAAAAATCCCCTGGTGCTTCTTTTGCCTCCTCATCCTCCTCTGATTCGACTTCCACGACTATTTCGTTTCGAAGTTCTTGGGTTGTCCTAGCTTTCTATTCCTTTGAGGGTTTCTTTGGGGGTGAGGAACTCACTTCTCATTTCTTAGGCTTCGTAGATGGAGCCACATATATGAACAGTTATCTTGGTGACCTTAGACCCGTCACAGTCACTAGTAGTGTAGCTATCATGATGTACCCTAATCCTCGCTAAATAAATTGTTGCTCTATCTCTTCAAAAGTCTTGTTGAACATGTAGCATCTTGCTCGACTCTCTCGTAGACAAAAATTCTCTCGTAGCATGCAAAGTGTTCAAATTGGAGGTAGTATCCTTGATTTATAGCAAAATTTAAGATTTGAAACTCATCATGGCCCTTAGAAGTTCCTCATAAATTCTGATTTGGCAACAGATTTGGCCAGATATTCCCATTAATTATGTTTTTCTCGTTCCTTCTTACGGCCAAGTCATTGTCCAATTAATTTTTATTGCTCCAACGGTCATATTTTGGATGATCTCCACAAAGCTCACCTATTTGGTGTATTCCTCCCTCCCTAGTCGCAGTAACCTCCAATTCTACTCATAATCCATCTCCCGTGTAGTACACTGACTACACTGACTCCATCCTTCACCATATTCTATCTACATCAGAGCATCTTGGCATCCACAGATCCCCTCCCCCAACAAAAACTTTTTGGTCAAGTTTCTTTGATATGGCTGAGCCAACGTCATTAGGTCCTTCATAATGTGAATTACTCCTGCTTTCATTTCTTGAAGCACCTCGCTAATGCTAGCTTCTGACCCATCAATGAAGCTATATGTTAATAGGAACCCATCTATCAGCTCATCGTAATCCACAATTCCATGGCGCAACTATGTTTCAAGATACCATTGCTGAGGTATCATATCCAAAGAATAAAAGAACATGTGCACCCATTCTGTCTGAGGTTCTTCTCCCTAAGTTGTGGTCCAATGAGCTAAATTATTGCGTAGATCCTGCTGGCAATCATACTTCTCTGCAATTCTTGTGTCACCCTGACCAAACCTCAATCTTATTAGTTTGCAAAATTATTTTCATCCTCCTAAAATTTATTTTTGCGCACCCCACCATCGATCTGGAGTGGACCTTAATGCAAAGTCCAAAGCCTTGTACCTTTGTTCCTATGGCACTTTCCCCTAAAATTCCTCCATGGTCAAGGCATCATTCCCCGTTCCATCATAAAAGGGAAAGTTGCACACTTATGACTTGACACAACACAGAGATTTTGTAACGCCATTACAATTTTTCATGGTTACTTCATGCAATCTATTCTGTGAGTGGTCCAACTCTTCATTGGAATCAGACATACACGAACTATCATGCTCCCAACATATTATTATATCTATGGTGAAATTAATCAAGTCTTTGTCCTCCGCAGTAAGCTAATAGATATGATCAATCGCACCTTCACAGGAATCCTATCGCTTAACAACTCGGGTGCCATCCTTTTCAAATACCATTTTCCTATTCTTTAGGTTTATTATAGCATCCATGTCATAATCTTGGTCAAATCCTAACAGCATGGTGTACGTATTATTCTCATCAACAACCTCGATGAACTAAAATTCAACCAACAGACTTGCACCATCAATATCTACGATGACTCCCTGCCAATGCCCCATAGGGATGATCTTGTGTTGATTTTCCATCCTCATCTAAATAGGCGACAATTGTAGCTTTGTCTTTCCCATCCGCTCCCATGATTGTTTTGGAACAACATTAGCATCCTATCCAAGATCCAAAATGACTTGATCCATCTCATACTCTTTGATCTGAAAAGTTAATCGAATCTTCTGGATAGTTCTCTTCTTATTATTTTACACATTGTTTATTGTGCACTGTTCCATTCATAACTCTTCTTTACCAGCACAGTTATCAAGAAGCTCCTGCAATCCCTCTACAACCATTTGGTCTCTTACAAATTCATGCTTGATTGTGAGAAAAATGGTAGGATCGATGGATTGACTCCCTTTACTTTAGTATTCTCTTTAGGATACTTTTCAACCAGGAAAAACTCTTTATGTGCATTGGATGTCACATCCTTAGGAGTAATAATGATTTATTCACTGCCATGAATGTCTCTTTTTTGTGGTATACACCAAACCCAAGAATCTTATCTTCAACCTTCCTTACGCATGTCTCTGGTACATACCTATGCCCATTGGCATGGTTTCCTCCAGTATTCATACCACTATACGGACTATGTTAACACTTTTATCTCCTTGGTGAAGTTCAACCTTCATCATCTATATGTTCTACATCGGCTTCTGGTTGTGCTTCTCTTGCATTTTAGCTAACAAAATGGGAGAATATTCTATTTCATGACAAAATTCCTGACAATACTTACATGAAACAACAGTAGCATTCTTGAAATATCAAGAAAATTGTTCAAACTGTTCACAGTTGTAACAAACGATATGTCCTCACCCTCGACCAATTCTTACTCGTTCGTGCCCTCGACCTTGAAAACCTCCTTGTTGGTGAACCCATAATATCGTGACATTATATTTACATTCGATATGTGACAGGACTGTTCTGCAACATTAGATCATAGCTCCCACAATGTTTTTCATCATGCCCAACCAAACTACAGAAGTTGCATAATAGTTTCTTTGGCGATCTGACTAACTTTTGTAATAAGTGACAAAAATCAGTGGAGTGTTGGCCTACAAATTTGCAGATACTACACCATACATTAGGCCCTGCACTTCGCCCTCCACTCGATCTAGGTTTAATGGATTCCCCATCCCAATTCCCACATAGTCTCTAAAAATAGGACCCTGGTACTTGTAGTGACCCTTAGCCTTGCACTTGATACACCTGATTTTTGGGCAAACCTCCTTGCCCTTCTTTAGATCCTAGAGCTCCATGTGAAAAATTTCAAACTGAGCCTGAATTTTTTACACCCCTATGCTTGCATCAGCTACTAGAGAAGCGTCCAGCTTCATCTTGATCTCCAGTACTTCAGCCTAAGTTACGATATTCTATTGTGACAACGATAATCTACGTTCCGGCAACAATAGAACAATAAAACACTCTTTATAATGTTTGTCTGGGATCTTATAGCTAATATGAATCATTAATGTCTTAAATCATTGATATACCTCCCACATAGTCTTAGTAGTCAGCTACGGAACCTCTTTGATCTCAGTGATACACTGGGATTGCGACTTTGGTTTCTTGAATTCAACGTTCAGTGCAGTCTTTGTTTCAGCCAATGAAGCATTTGCATTCATTGTAAAAAACTTCTTGTACTAGGACAATGCTGAATCTTGCAGCACAGTAACCCATTATGGGAATTTTTAGGTCTACAATGGGCCTCCTAAGAAAAATGTACAACCAAAATAAACTTTATAAGAACGAATAGGATTCAAGATGATGATGTCAACCATGGGGGATGATTCAACATTTTTCAAGTAAAAGGGTAGAAATATTAAAAAATAATAAAAAAATAAAACTACTTTTTCAACACGTATTTGAAACTTATCTCCCAATTTTTTAACTCAAATTTCGAGCAAGAGTGTTCATTGGATGCAAAATTTAATTCCTCATCGAGGCAGTACCCATGTTGAATACTTTCGATGGACCCTGGTACACGAAAAATGAGAAATACATGAAAAAACGTGATTGAAATCACATTTTTCATGTATTTATCATTTTTCGTGTAGCAGGGTCCATTGAAAGTATGGAACATCAGTACTCCTTCGATGAGTAATTAAATTTTTCATCCAATGAGTACTCCCACTCGAAATTTGAGTAAACAATTTCGAAGATATGTTGAAAATACGAGTCGAAGAAGTAGTTTTTTCATTTTTCCCTCTAAAATTTGATGATGTAATCAAATATTATTTTATTATTTCCATTATTATTTTATAATTTCCTTAGGAGGCCCATTTTAGACCTCAAAATTCCCCTAATTAACTGTGATTTCTTCATATATTTGTCTGTAAAATTCTGTGAACTCAGTATCGCTTCTACTACAAACCAGAACTATTGAGGGTCATATGTTGCTTTGAACACAAGCATCTTTGGTGGTTGAGCCATGGGGGGACGTGGAGGAAGACGAACAGAATGGGATGGAGTGATGATGGGAGTGGAAGGTTGGTGAATTTCCTCAACACTTTTCTAACTTTTAGATCTCAATGACAAACTTTGCCGAGTAGCGGGGTTTCTTTCTCCTTTCTTAGATTCAAGCATTATTTTATATTCAATTTCAATGTACGTACCCCAACCTATTCTGAATCACTTACCACTTCACGTAACACCAAGTTATCTTTATTCAACCATCATTTTGAGCTCAATTGCACTATACCCTTTTCACACAATAGAATTTTAATCCATAACATCAGTGAATTCAGGTACTTACCTCACAAGCATTTGAAAAAGTTGCTCTCTGATTCACTATAGGACACAACATTCTCGATCACAAACTCAGTAATGAATCCCCCAAGGATGATATTAATCCTATAATCAACAACACTCATGATCTCATTATCAGTCTTTTTGAGTTTCTTAATCATATCTGGGTTCCACCCAATAGGCCTATTATTAAAATATCCCATTGTGTAGCTAGCCTTGAGATCCACTCATGAAACTCACTAGAAAATGATGCAAGGAAGAGCTCATACTGATCTATATAAATATAATTCTATAACCAATGTTTAGTAGAGATACACAAACTTTTTATTTCTTGCGCAACAAACTCACGTTCGTTTTTATCAACCCGATTTTCAATCACTTTCTTAGATGGATCCCACATCCAACTATACCTCAGTCATATCTCAGTCCTGATAACGGAACCATTTTTTGGATTTATGGGTCCCTAACCCAGGTTCATATAGTCTGCGTAGTCCAACAAAACCCACTATTACCATCCCATTCAGCAACGATCTGCTTGCGGAGACCAAAGCCTCACCCGAGGCAATATAGGGGGATGCTAAAACCAGATTTCAACATTTAGAGGGATAGAGAACAATGGATTTAGGGCTTTTCCTTCTTATCAAAACTCCACAGGTCAGATCTATCAATAATTCCAACATTGTTCAACACAATTTTTGAACTTTGTCACAAACTGTGCGATCTTCCTTATTCATGTAATAAACACATTAAATAAACATAAAATAAACTGTGTTATTCAATTACAAAATAAATCCCTTATTCAGCATGGACATTCATAACAGTAAAAAAAAAGAAACACATCATTATAACTCAAATTTCCTCAACATTTCATTCATTAACATCCATTATTATCTTATACATCCACTTTCCACCCTATGCACACAACTCCAAGGGCCTGCACACACAACTGCAGTATTTCCTAAGGTCTCCGTGCACATAGCTGCAGGATATTTTTCCTCTAACCCAAACCACAAACTCTAACTTAGTCTTACATCCAGATATATCACATATCGTTAATCATAACCTACATATGACTTCTATCTAGACTCTTATATAGATTTGGATTTTACAATACCATGGTCCCAAAACATTAGCAAATCCAACGTTCACAAACATTCCCATATTGCTATATAATTAATGGGCTTTGACCCACCCCAAAGCCCCTAAGATAAAAAATATACTTCGTATTTCGCATGTCATGCCTCGATCTGTGGAGTATTTACCTCGCAAGGGATCCAAGCTCCAACACTTTCATCTCGGAAGGATGAGAGAAGAAGGCCTTAGGAAGAATCGAGTTGAACAGGTGCTAGTCTGTTATGAGAGCCAACCAATGAAAAGGAGGCCTGCATTGCATGGAGAGCAATGGGACCATGAGGGAGCGTTGACCTCAAAGATTGCACGCATTTTATAAAAGACCAAGATAAAAAATGACAGGGGTTGGGATTGACGTTTTAGGTCGAAAGTAACAAAGAGAACATAATCAGAGTAAGTGTGTGAAGAGGACCAAGCTTATTTGGAGTAGAGGGTCCCTCCAGGAGGTGTTCTACACCAATGACCTTTTGTAATATTTCATCTCAACGAGAAAGGCTTTAAAGAATGAGCTAGGTCATTTTTATGTGGGTTTCATTAGAGTTTCTATATCGGCATGGTTTTGTGAATTCCTTTCTATTGCGCTAATGTTAAAAGAGAGGGATCATGTGACAGAGGTTATATGAATTAAAATCGGCCACAGTGGTCTTGTTATGGGTTAGCTATTCCAAGTATGCATATTTGTCTCCCGAGGCTATTGAATAACTCTTGAAGCTAGTGGTTTTATATCACCCTTGTGAGTATTCCTGTTGAGTTTTCTTTTAATTAAATTTGGAGAAAATCTCATGAATGTGACAACAATAGGATTTGTTGCTAAGTTGACTCCATCTAATCCTGATGTGGAGTTATTGCATCCTATTTTGTTGTGAGTGAATTTATGATTCAGTTTCTACTCCTAGCTATAAAATGTAAGCCCGTAGAGGCAAATGAGCATGAGGAATGTGAGGTGAGTTGAAGAGATGTGTAGATGAAAAACTCTACTGTTGTAATTCTCCTTTTGCTGAATGAGATTATCGATGCCTCTGTTTGGTGGACGTAGCCCAGATTGGTTGGGTGAACCACGTTAAATATCTGTCTCTTTATGTTTTTCTACAGTGTGTCTGTGTGTTTTTATTTAAGTTTCCGTTGTGGTTTTGCTCAACAATTGGTATTAGAGCTTTGATATAGCTGTGTACTATTGGTTTAAACAACACCATATCGAATTGTGATCCGTTGTTTTTCTAGAAACCGTAGAAGCCGAGTTCGATTAGCGATCAACGATTTAAGAACTGATGCACAATGCCATGTGGTATTGCAACACGTGCAGAGACTGAGTATGAGCTCCTGAGGCCCGGTTAGCTGTGTTTGATTCATGGTGAACGAGATCCAACCGTGCTGATGCATTCCTACATGGATTAATGTATGATAGTGTTTCAGATATTTTTTAAAATACTCGTTCTAATTTTTGGTGTGGTTGCATCTTGCGAAAAAATATAATTCAAAACGTGTTGAAAACTTTGTGTATGATAATGGTGCATAATGCAGAGCTTAACTAATTTCCACTGCTGAATTCTGATTTGTGTACTCTGTTCCGTGATCTCGTGAGCTGGAAACAATGCTGAGTTGGAGCAGCGCTGTGGAGGTTGTTGACTCGTGAGTTGAAATAGAGTTTTCGAGCTGTGATGATATGCTGAGATAGCTGCTGTCTTGTGTGATGGAGGCTACGCACACATTGAATTTTCATATGATGTGAGCTGGAGGTTGACCAGTGCCGAGAGCTGGTGGTTGGAAGTTGAGCCAAGCCGTTGAGCCGAACTTGGACCATGAGATCGATTGTGTGAGTCCATTTTTAAATAGATTTTTGAAATGCAAATATATATCGATCTATTGTTTCATATATAGTGAGTGTTGGTGCCGATATATGTCGATTTATATTTTTTTTATATATGGTGGCACTTTAACAAATCGATATATTTTATAAGGTGGAACTTCATTGTTTTAAAAGTTTTAAAAATCGATTTGTATTTTTTATATATCGATTTGAATTATTTTAAAAATCGATTTAAATATTCATTATGAAGTAGTTCCAAAAAGGTTGGCTTCTATTCCTTGTACGGTATATCGATTTACATTGTAATATTGATTCTTTGTATATCGATTTTTGTAATATGCCATTATAAGGGCCAGGCAGAATATCCAAACCAGCTGAAATAACATTTCAAGTATCCTAAAAATTATTTGTTGTTGATAAGTGCTGTGAAGATTTCCTTCTTCTGCGTGAGAAGACAAATTAAGCTATGTCAAAAACACAAAGTGCTCGATTTGAGATCGAGAAGTTCAATGGAAAAAACAACTTCGAGATCTGGAAAGTTAAGATGCATGATCTACTCGTGCAACAAGGCATGGCGAAGGCACTTTTGGGCAAAGCCAAACAACCTTTCGCCATGCCGGATGACGAATGGAGTGACGTCGATGAAAGAGCACTGAGCAGCATTCGATTATGTTTGGCGGATGATGTTTTGTTTAACATCGTGTTAGAGAAAACTGCTGCTGGTTTGTGGACAAAGCTTGAAAAGTTGTACATGAAAAAATCCTTAACCAATAGGATTCTTCTGAAGAGACAGTTGTACAGTTTGCGCATGAAGGTACAACGATAACTGATCATTTGAATACCTTTAATACTCTCTTGGTGCAGTTAGAAAGCATAGATGTAAAATGTTATTCAGAAGATAAAGCTATAACTTTATTATGCTCGTTGCCCAAGTCATGGGATCAATTTGTTACTTCTATAAGTCTTAGTTCATCATAAACCCTTGGGTTTGATGATGTTGTTGGAGCTTTTCTATCTAAAGAAACAAGGAAAAGGTCAAATTTAGAAACCTCTACATCAGAAGCAATGATGGTTAGAGGTCATTCTAAAGAAAGACGCTTCAGTAAGCATAACAACTCATTGTAAAAATCGAAAGGGAAGAAGAGTAAGTTAAAGTGCTGGTTTTGTGGCAAATCGGGACATTTAAAGGACTGTTGGAAGAGACAGCAAACATCCAAAGGAGACTCTTCTAGAGAGAAGAAAGAAGAAAACACGACAGATACATGTTCAACATCCATTTCAAGTATGAGTGATGAAGTGTTATCAGTTAGTTTGTCTAATCATGATCAACATTGGTTGTTAGATTTTGGTGCATCATATCACATGTGCATTCATAGAGAGTGGTTTAAATCTTATAAAGCAATCAATGATGGAGTTGTTTACATGGGAAATGATGTCTCATGTAATATTGTGGGAATTGGAAGCATCTAGATTAAAATGTTTGATGGGACAAATAAAATATTAACTGATGTAAGACACGTGCCTGAACTAAAAAAAACCTCATTTCACTAGGAGTACTAGACACAAATGGATATAAAACCTTTATTCAAGGTGGATTAATGAAAGTTTATAAAGGAATTTTACTAGTAATGAAAGCAAAGAAGGTTGGAAATCTTTTTCAGTTAGAAGGAAGAATAGAGTAAGATCATGCTTCTACAGTGTCTGAAAATGACAATAATTCTATTCATCTATGGCATCAACGGTTGGGCCATATGAGCGAAAGAGGATTAAAATTTTTTATCTGATCGTAAGTTACTTCCTAGTTTAAAATATTCTAAGTTAGATTTCTACAAACATTGTCTATATGGGAAACAAAGCAAGCAAAAGTTTAAAACTGGAAAACATACTAGTAAGGGAATCCTTGATTATACCCATTCTGATGTTTGGGGTCCATATCCCACAACCTCATATAGAGGATCGTCATATTCTGTATCTTTTATTGATGATTTATCTAGAAAAGTGTGGGTCTATATGTTAAAGAAAAAGTCTGATTTATTCACAGTTTTCAAACAGTTTAGAGCATTAGTTGAAAACATAACTGGAAGAACCATTAAATTTTTAATAACTGACAATGGTGGTGAGTTTACTTCAAATAAATTTGATAATTATTGCAAGGATGCTAGGATCGAAAGACATAAAACTTCTATATATACTCAGAAAAATGGAGTTGCTTAACGCATGAACAAGACTCTCTTAGAGAGAGCAAGAAGTATGCTCAGTAACGCCAATTTGCAGAAGGAATTGTGGACAGAAGCGGTTTATATGGCTTGTTATTTGATAAATCGATCACCATCAACTGCAATAAGATGCAAAATTCCTCAAGAGGTATGGAAAGGTCATCCTTGTGATTATTCTAAACTGAAAGTTTTTGGTTGTGATGCATATGCTCTAATTCTGAAACATCAACATTCTAAATTAGATCCTAAATCAAAAAGATATACCTTTGTTGGATATGGTGATGGGAATAAGGGATACAGGTTGTGGGATCCTACTACTCACAAGATCATCATTAACAGAGATGTTAAATTCAATGAATCTTAACTCAATAATCCAGATGTAGATGATAAATTGAAATAGGATAATGTACCTAAGTTTCAACATATTCAGTTTGAAACCAGTTCAAATACTAATAATAGTATAGATGAATAGGTTTCAGATGTAGATCATGAACAAGTTTTAGATGCAGATCATGAACATGTTTCAGATGCAGATCACGAAGAATTTCCTACAGATAATAATTAGCAAATTGTGGAAGTACCGGAAACATCTTTAAGGAGGTCCACGAGAATCAGACGTCCTCCTAAAAGGTATGATGATTATGTTACTTCAGTTGCTTTAACCACTAATGATGATGAACCTTTGTGCTATCAGGAAGCTGTAGAAGGTTCTAACAGTGGTAAGTGGAAAGAAACTATGAAGGACGAGATGAAGGCATTAGACAAGAATGCCACATGGGATCTAGTGGAACTTCCTAAAGACAGAAAAACTGTGGGATGTAAATGGGTTTACAAATTGAAAAGGGGTGTTGATGATACAGAGGGCAGGTACAAAGCAAGGCTGGTCGCAAAAGGTTGTTCTCAGAAATCAAGAATTGACTTTCATGAGATATTTTCACCACTTGTAAAAATTGTTTCAATTCGGATTGTGTTAGCATTAGTTGCTTTACTTGATTTAGAATTACAACAACTAGATGTTAAAACTACATTTTTTCATGGATATTTAGATGAGGAGATTTACATGTAACAACCTAAAGGGTTTTTTCAAAATCACAACAAGAAATTTGTCTGCAAGCTCAAGAAATCATTGTATGGTCTGAGGCAGTCACCTCGACAATTGCACAAGAAATTTGATTCTTTCATGATGAGTAAAAATTATATAAGAAGTGAATATGATCATTGTGTTTATTTAAGAAATTGAGAAATGGCATGTTCATTACCTTAGTGTTATATGTTGACGATATGCTTTTAGCAAGCAAAAGCATAAGTGAGATCAACAGGTTAAAGGCTCAGATGGCTAGGACGCTTGATATGAAAGATCTAGGATTAACAAGACAAATTTTGGGCATGGAGATTTTCAGAGACAGGAGGAATGGTAAGCTATTGCTATCACAAAAGAATTATATTGAGAAAATACTCTTGATGTTTGGTATGAACAATGTGAAGCCTGTTTCAGTCCCTTTAGCTTCCCATTTTAAGCTTTCTTCAAGTTTATGTCCTAACACAAATGAAGAAAAGGAATATATGTCTCGAATTCCATATGCCAATGTAGTAGGTTGTTTGATTTATGCAGTTGGGGTTGTCAGCAGGTATATGGAAAATCCAGGAAAAGAACATTGGTCAACAGTGAAATGGGTGCTTCAGTATCTGAGAGGCACAAGTGATTATTGTATCACTTATAACAGAAGTAGTGAATTTGTTTGCGGATATGTTGATTCTGATTTTGCAGGTGATTTGGATAAGAGAAGGTCAACTTCAGGGTATGTCTTTACTCTTGCAATTGGAACTATTAGCTGGATGTCAAAGCTACAAAACATTGTTGCTTTATCCACTACAAAAGCAGAATACATAGCTGCTTCACATGCTTGCAAAGAAGAAGTTTGGTTGAAAGGTTTGTTTGGTGAGTTTCGTAGGTTGCAGGACAACATCAAGTTATTTTGTGATAGTCAAAGTGCAATTCACTTGGCTAAAAATCCAGTCTATCATAGTAAATCAAAGCATATACCTATCAATTACCATTTTGTAAGACAGGTTATCACTGAACGGGGAGTCTCTCTTGAAAAAGTGCATACAAAGGAAAACTGTGCAGACATGTTCACGAAACCAGTTTTGTTAGAGAAGCTATGATGGTGTCTGGCTTCTCTTGGCTTGCATAAAAGTTAAAAATATTAATGGAACAGGGTACCACTCTAATTTTTGTCAAGGTGGAGATTGTTGAGATTTATTTTAATTAAATTTGGAGAAAATATCATGAATGTGACAACAATAGGATTTGTTGCTAAATTGACTCCACCTAATCCTGATGTGGAGTTATTGCATCCTATTTTTTTGTGAGTGAATTTATGATTCAGTTTCTACTCCCAGCTATAAAATGTAAGCCCGTAGAGGAAAACGAGCATGAGGAATGTGAGGTGAGTGGAAGAGATGTGCAGATGAAAAACTTTGCTGTTGTAATTCTCCTTTTGCTGAATGAGATTGCCGATGCCTCTGTTTGGTGGACGTAGCCTAGATTGGTTGGGTGAACCACGTTAAATCTCTGTCTCTTTATGTTTTTATGCAATGTGTCTGTGTGTTTTTATTTAAGTTTCCGTTTTGGTTTTTCTCAACGATTCCCACTTATATTGAAATCCCCCACTATAATTTATATAAATTGATTTATTATCCTGGAAAGTGACATCAAGACAGGGTTGAAGGAAGTTCATTTTTTGGAAATAGAAGAGAACTCGACATTGTTGGTCGATAGGTCTAACTCGAGCCTGCATCAATAAACCTATAGTGATTTAGGATAGATAGGTTATCCCTATCATATGGTAATCATTTATCTTGAGCCCATATGCATTATGAAAGTGAATCAGGCCAAGAAAATATTATTTCTCAGATCCTTTTTGGGCTACAAGCCTAGTTCTATGCACATACAATCTAGGCATATTTCTGTATGGTGTAGATCTAGAAAAAAACCCACCCTGTTCTCTCTATTTTGGGTTGAATGGAGGAAAGGAAACTTTGATTCAAGGGTATTTTCATATGTTTGTAAAGACCTTAATTGCGATTTTTTCCCTCTTTTGTTTCAATTGTTTGAATTCAGTGGCAAATCAGAACTAGAGAATAGAGAACTAGATGGGTTATCTTGCAAATATATAACACATTCTTTGTGAAGGGAAGAAACTCGAGGCTCTATCTTATCTAAAAAAATATGTATTTCGAGAAGCTCCACCATGATATTTAATGTAAGGATATAGGGGGGTTCCTCGAGATCCAAGAACCCTAGAGGTTTTGTAACATATAAGGATGTGGCACAAGGGAAGGGATCAAATCCATTAGATCCACTGTAGCACAACTATGGACCTTACATTGTAGAAAAAATACAATAAGTCCTTGCCATGGAGAAAAATATAAAAGTGGTGAACCAAATTTTTTTTTTTTTTGGTTCTGCAATCTATAGTAGTGATTTAAAGATTCAATGGGTTTTTGACCACGCTTGATGCTTTGCACCAATGGGTTTTCACAACCTGGACCAAAAATTATGATATATACCTATGCTCCACGTATTTATTTTTTAGCTTCATAATGAAAATGATCTAGATTGAGTATTGAAATATGGGGCTTGGTTTTCAAAAAGACATGGGCTCTTCATTACCCCTTGGTTCCCATACATTCACTCCACAATAATGGTGGTAAGAACAATACCAGTATGGGTGAGGTTTCCAAATATCTCCTTTCTCTTTCGGCATCATATGGTTCTTAAGGATATTGGAAACACTCTACTGTCATTTAAAAAGTTGGACTCTGAAAAAATAAAGAAATTTATTTACCTTTGATAGGATTTGTCTAGAAATAAACCTAAGAAAAGGTATTCTTGATTGATTTTTACTGAAACACAAATCATTCTAATGGAACCAAATGTTGGATTATGAAAATAAGACTTTAAAATTTTGGTCATGCTACCAAATGGGACATATGCAGAGAACATGCCCCCAAGAAAAAAAATAACCCAAAAAAGAAAATGGGATAAACTCATAAAGAAAAGGATGACCTACTTTTGATCCCTTCATCATGGAGGATGATTAAGGGGTAGAAACGAAGATACTACCTAACCAAGGAGAATGAATAAATCAAGTACAAGTTGGAAATTAAACCCATCCATAGTCCAATACAGAATCGTAAGTGACCCGTGAACTAGAACGATAAAAAAATGTGGCACATGAAGAATATAGGATTGTGGGCTCAAAAATGATAAATATGGAAATGGTAAAACTTGAACCCCAAATAGGGAAATGACATGTTGAGAATGCAACAAGCTGATGAGCTTAGTGAAAAGAGTCGCCTTCACTAAGTGGGCCCACAGGCTATTTTTGGCGCAAGTCTATTTTTAGACTATGTCTATTTTTAGACTATGTCTATCATATTCTATGAGTTGTAGGATACTATTTGTGGATGATCGGTCAAGTTGAAAAAATAGATGGACTTCTATTTTTAGACATATTGGATGGAATCTATTTTTAGATTTCCAGTCTAAAAATAGATATGTCGAATATTATTAGCTCTTAATAATATTTGGACTATAAACATTATCTTATTCTCTTGGAGCACTTCAGTTAAGTGCACAGATGTGGCACAGGAGTTGACAAAAGGAATTACGCTATTCCTAAGGGTTAAGTGGAGCTATTTCATGGATACTTCAGTTAGAACTCACGTGGCAGAGTTTGGTGGAGTTATGAAGTAGTTGGTGGAGTTGTATTCAATTTAACTCAGTTAGACACAGTTGAGCTAGTTGTATCTAGTCTAACTGATTGATACACTAGTGAGAGTGGTTTGAATTAATTATTAATTAATTCACTAAATATTAACTCATTAATCAACTGAAGAATACATCAGTTAACAATAGTGCATGGAAAATTTCAGTGGAGACCATTGGAGAGATAGGTGAATGAGCAGGTTGACTATCAGTTGTGACTATAGTGTTGCATGATTTGCAACACCCAGTGATTGGATATTCCAATGAGGATTGCGTGAGAAATGCTGGACCAATTAGAGTTCATTCAGATTCATTCTTCAGCAATGATTGTGCAGTAGAGGCAGGCTAGCAGGTGGCGGAGATCGGTGCATGGATTTGCTAGATAGGGACCTGACTAGTGTGTAGCGATTGGAGATTGTACTAAGAGCTTGTGATAAGCTTTGTATGATGATTTTTACATGATATATATGACATATATTATATGCAGATAGTTTGGGTTTTCATATTTAAGCTTTCCCATTAAAACACTGTGTTCATATTTGTGAATTTTTATGGTTTCGATGTGTGCATGCAATTGAATTTATTTCCACATGTGATGATCAATGGTAGAAGAGATTCTGTATTGTGCATGAAGTTAAAATAGTGTGTGATTAGGAGAATATTGGATGTATAATGCATTATTTATATGATTTTCTACATGGTATCAAATCGATATTGATCATTGGAGCAATTGCAAAGCATTGAAGCAGTTGATTTTTGTGCTGGTGGAATTCAAATTTGCTGCAGAGTTTTCTTGGTGTCAAAGTTGAGATGTCTTTCAAAGGATTGTGATTGGAGTATGCCCTTGAGGACAACTCAAATTATATTGCATGGAAGGACAGGATGGAGGCGGTGCTGGAGGAGAATGGGTTGAAGGAGTTCATAGATGCAGAAATTCCAAAACCTGCTTCTAGCGATGCTGCCGCACTTGATGCATGGCAAAAGAAGATTGCAAAATGTCGAAGAATTTTGTTGGAGGTGTGAAAGATCACATAGTGTCCAGCCTTCATGGTAAATCTTCTCCATTCTTAATGTGGAAAGTGTTGACAGACTTATTCCAAAGCAAGAGCGACCAGAGGAAGTTGGCGCTCAAGGATAAACTCAGGAATATAAAAATGGAGGAAGGTGACAGTTACCCAAGTGCCTCACGAAGTTTGTCCAGTGTAGGGATGAGTTGGGAAGTGTGAGAGTTACTGTAGATGACGAGGACTTGGTGAGCTTGGCTCTCCTTGGGCTTCTGAAGAGTTGGCATTCCTATCAAGACTCTGTCAATGGTTGGGAGAAACTGCCAGGATGGGAGCGACTTTGGTCAGATCTTGTGCAAGAGGAGATAAGGCGGAGTACCAGGGATGGATCTTCATTGAAGAATGTAGATGAAGAGAATTTCACTTTGGCTGCCAAAGAAAGGAAGGGGAAGGGAAAGAAAAATACTTCTCAATCCGGTGCGAAAGGCAAGAAGCAGGACATGTCCAAGGTGAAGTTCTTTCACTGTCACCAACACGGAGATTACGCCACCAATTGTCCACAGAAGAAGAAAAATAAGCAGGCTGCTGGATCTGCAGCTGGAGAGGCCTTAGCCTCACAGTTTGAACTGGATTTTTCACTGATCGCATGATTTGTTTCAAGTGTGATGGGATCAGTGTGGTTTCTTGACATTGGTGTGTCTTTTCACATGACTAGAGACAAAGATTTGTTTACTGATCTGGATGAAAAAGATCTTGGAGTGCACATCGAGATGGGAGATGATGGTAGATACAGTGAGACCGGTATCGGGACCATTTCCTTTGAGAGGGAGTTTGGCAAATCCTTCGTATTGAATTAAGTCATGCATTTTCCAGCATTGAAGAAGAATCTGATCTCTGTGGCGATGTTGGAAGACAAAGGATATGACGTTGTCTTTAGCGAGGGAAAGGCTTTCCTATGCAGTAAGGCAACTGGTGAAACTTGGAGGATAAGGGTTCGAGTTAAGAACCTTTATTAATTGCAGGTAGATAGCTATGCAGCAATGGCAGGCAAGGCAAAAGGAGTGGTGAGCCGGGATGAGGGTGAGATGTGGCACAGGAGATTGGGCCACCTTCACCATGGAGCTTTGAAAATTTTGCAACAGATTTCTACCAGGCTTCCCAAAGGTACACTTGCGTAGTCAGATCAGTGCAAGGGATGTACTTTGGGAAAATTTGTGAAAGCCACCTTTCACGAGAATGATTGTCACACCACGACGATCCTTGAGAGAATTCACACAGACGTGTGTGGACCTTTCTCGGTAGCTTCGACAACAAAGCACAGGTATTATGTGATCTTTGTTGATGACTTTTCTCGAAAGTGCTGGATCTTCTTCATGCAGCAGAAGAGCAAGACATTCTAAAAGTTCTGTGAGTTCAAGGCACTGGTGGAGAAAGAGTCGGGGAAGTAGGTGAAGGCTCTTAGGAGCAATAATGGTGGTGAATTCATCTTTGGCGAATTCAATGACTTTTGCAGCACAAAAGGAATTCGAAGAGAGCTCATAGCGCCTCATAACCCACAACAGAATGGGGTCGCGGAGCGAAAGAACAGAATGATCGTGGGTGTTGCACAGGTGATGTTGCATGATCAGGGCCTTCCCATAAAATTGTCGGCTGAAGCTTGCAACACTGTGGTTTATGTGCAAAACTGTTGTCCTCACAGGATACTTGGCATGAGTACACCCGAGGAGGCGTTTTCTGGTAAGAGGCCTGATATTTCTCATTTGAGGATTTTTGGCTCACCTGTTTACATTCATGTGACGAAGGATTCCAGAAAGAAGCTGGAGCCAACAACAGAGGTTGGGATATTGTTGGGGTACACAGAAACACCCCACAACTATCGTGTGTATTTTCTAGATAGTCGGAAGACTGTTGTGCAACGGGATATCAAATTTCATGAGGAGAAATCCATGAAGTGTTCGCTTGAGAGGGAACCACACTTGCATGCAAATGAGGAGCTATTAGATCCTAAGGATGAGCCTCAGGATAGGGATCAACCACAAGAGGAGGTTCATGGAGTGGAAGAAACCACTCATGCAACGCCAACCATTAGAGGGCAGAAGCGTACTATAGAAGCTGACTGACTGAATCAAGATGCAACGCAGAATGTAGGAGCCCCTACATCACAGCGCAGACAAAGACAGTCACTTGACTGATATACTGGATACATGGCTCTTATGAGCAAGTGTATCGTGACAGAACCATCTTCTTTCCAGGAAGCTGTGGAGGGCCATGCATGGGTAGATGCCATGGTGGAAGAGTATGATTCGATTGTCAGAAATAGTGCATGGGAGATTGTCCCAAGGCCAGAAGGGAAATCAGTGGTAGGTTTGAGATGGATCTACAAAGTGAAGCAAGCAGCTGACGGGAGTGTGGAGATGTACAAGGCAAGATTTGTTTCCCAGGGCTTCTCACAGATTGAGGGGATCGACTATGAGGAAACCTTTGCACCTGTCGCAAGGTATTCTTCCATATGGACGATTCTTGCTCTCTCAGTGCAGATGGGGTGGCACATTCATCATATGGATGTGAAGACTGCATTCCTCAATGAAGTCATTGAGGAGGAGGTGTACATAGAGTAGCCTGAAGGTTTCTATATCTTCAGCACCGAGTCTCATGTGTGCAGGCTCAAAAGAGCGCTGAATGGGTTGAAACAAGCACCTCGTGGTTGGTACACACGGATAGACAATTATTTCACCAGAATTTGATTCTCCAAGAGTGAGGCGGATCTGAACCTATACCAGATTGTGGTGGAGGGTAACTTGCTAATAATTGTACTTTATGTAGATGATTTGATTTTGACGGGTGATGAACTGTTGATACACTCATGCAAGGCTGATCTTGCAAAGGTGTTTGAGATAAAGGACTTGGGGCTCCTTCATTATTTCTTGGGATTGGAAATTTGGCAGTGCAGTGATGGATTGTTTGTGTCTTAAGGCAAGTATGCCCGGGAGATACTAGAGAAGTTCAACATGCAAGGCTGCAAGCCTATCGACACTCCACTTCCTGGTGGTTGGAGGAAAGAGGATCCTACATCGGCAGAGGTAGTGGATGCTATTGTTTACTGACAGTTGGTGGGGTCACTTATGTATGTAGTCAATACATGACCTGACATATGATACGTTGTTAACTAGCTTTGAAAAGCTATGGTTAAGCCTACCAAGCTCTTTCGGAAGGCAGGCAAGCATGTTTTGAGATATCTGAGAGGCACATCGGGATATGGAATGTGGTATAGACAGTCGGATGAGGTGAGGCTACATGGCTTCACGGATGTAGATTGGGCAGGGATCCCAATGGAAAGAAAGAGCACATCTGGAGGGATTTTCAGTATTGGGTCTAAGAAGCTTCTTTGTACAGCAGGAAACAAAGATCCGTGGCACTCAATTCCGCGGAGGCCGAGTATATGGCAGTGAGTTTGGCAGCATGCGAGGCTATATGGATGAGGAAGATCCTGGTCGGATTGTTCGGTTCAAACTTAGACCCTATTGTGATATATTGTGATAATTAGAGTTGCATCAAAGTCTCAGTTAATCTAGTATTTCATGATAGATCTAAACACATTGACATCCAGTACCATCATATTAGAGATTGTGTGTAGCGGAAGATCATGTTACTTTCCTACATTCCTACGGAGGATCAGGATGCTAATATCTTGACAAAGGCGCTCACCAGGAGCAAATTCGAATACCAAAAAGGTAGGATCGGGGTGGAAAATAATCCCTATCTTGTTGAGAGGGAGTGTTGAGAATGCAACAAGATGATGAGCTTAGTGAAAATATTCGCCTTCACTAAGTGGGCCCGCAGGCTATTTTTGGCACAAGTCTATTTTTAGAATATGTCTATTTTTAGACATGTCAATCATATTCTATGAGTTGCAGGATGCTATTTGTGGATGGTTGTTCAAGTTGGGAAAATAGATGGACTTCTATTTTTAGACATATTTGGTGGAATCTATTTTTATATTGCTAGTCTAAAAATAGATATGTCAAATATTATTAGTTCTTAATAATATTTGGACTATAAACATTATCTTATTCTCTTGGAGCACTTTAGTTAAGTGCACAGATGTGGCACAGGAGTTGACAGAAGGAATTACACTATTCCTAAGGGTTAAGTGGAGCTATTTCATGGAGACTTCAGTTAGAACTCACGTGACATATTTTGGTGGAGTTATTGAAGTATTTGGTGGAGTTGTGTTCAGTTTAACTCAGTTAGACACAGTTGATCTAGTTGTATCTAGTCTAACTGATTGATACACTAGTGAGAGTGGTGTGAATTAATTATTAATTAATTCACTAAATATTAACTCATTAATCCACTGAATAATACATCAGTTAACTACAGTGCATGGACAGTTTCAGTGGAGACCAATGAAGAGATAGGTGAAAGAGCAGGTTGACTATCAGTTGTGACTATAGTGTTGCATGATTTGCAACACCCAGTGATTGGAGATGCCAATGAGGATTGTGTGAGAAAGGTTGGACCAATTCAAGTTCATTCAGAGCCATTCTTCAGCAATGATTGCGCAGTAGAGGCAGGCTAGCAGGTGATAGAGATCGGTGCATGGATTTGCTCGATCGGGACCTGATTAGTGTGTAGCGATTGGAGATTGTACTGAGAGCTTGTGATAAGCTTTGTATGATGATTGTTACATGATATCTATGACATATATTATATACAGATAGTTGGGGTTTTCAACTTTAATATTTCCCATTAAAACACTGTGTTCATATGTGTGAATTTTTATGGTTTCAATGTGTGCATGCAATTGAATTTATTTCCGCATGTGATGATCAATGGTAGAAGAGATTATGTATTGTGCATGAAGTTAAAATAGTGTGTGATCATGAGAATCTTGGATTTATAACACATTATTTATATGATCTTCTACATGGTATCAAAGCAATATTGATCATTGGAGCAATTGCAAAGCATTGAAGCGCTTGAGTTTTGTGCTGGTGGAATTCAAATTTGTGGTAGAGTTTTCTTAGTGTTGAAGTTGAGATGTCTCTCAAAGGATTGAAATTGGAGTATGACCTTGAGGATAGCTCGAATTATATTACATGGAAGGACAAGATGGAGGCGGTGCTGGAGGACAATGGGTTGAAGGAGTTCATAGATGTAGAAATTCCAAAACCTGCTTCTAGCGATGCTGCCGGACTTGATGCATTGCAAAAGAGGACTGCAAAGTGTCAAAGAATTCTATTGGAAGGTGTGAAGTATCACATAGTGTCTAGCCTTTGTTACACCATTTTTTGGTCATCTAACTCTTCATCATTAGATGGACCCAAGTACACCATGTAAGACCAGTTTTACCCCAAGTAAAACTGCTTTCACTATGTTAATTAGAAAACCCCAAAAGGAATAATTAATTAAACCATAATTTAATTATTATCCCCAGTCATGTTTAACCCAAAAACAAAGAAATTAATGAGATAAACCCATAGTTATCTTATTATTTTCTAGGAATAATTATTTAAATAATATTCCTTGTTAAATATGACCAAATCAACCACTATTAATTAAATAAATCATTATTTATTTGATTATATCTCAACCACTTTCTTAAAAGGATAAATAAATCATTTATTTATTTATTCTTCACTAATCAAGGGATTTTGACCCAAGTCAAAGTCCCTTTCCCTCCAACAAATAATAATAAAATATTCCATAGAGGTGGATCTAGATTTGGTTAACATTATTTTAATCATGCACCAAGATCTAGAATGACCCAATATTTTGTTATAAATAGGATGGTTTTCCCCTTCATTCTTCACCTTTTGTTGCATACTAGATCACTCTGGATCTATACACTCGGTCTCATTTTCTGCCATTGTTGCTCCCATTGAGCTCTACCTTCTACATTGGGTTTTCTACATCTACAAGAGAGAGAAAGCTAGATCTGAAGTGCTGAGGACTACAAAGAACCCATCCCATTGAGGAGATCTGGATACACCTTCTTGTTTCCTCCCAGGTGCCCTGTAATATAAAAATTCATTCAAAAAATCGTGTTCTTGTCTTGTCTATTGGATGCATGGAGCAAACTCTTTACTTTACTGCTTAATGTCTTTCCATTTATAGATCTGTTTGTTGCAGCACTTTAACTACTAATTGCAGATCTGAAGATGTTTTGCAGCCATTATTGTTGTTAGGGTTATTAGTTATGCGTAGCTAAAGTGGTTCTTTTTCGTACACTTTGCTGGATCTATACACTTGGTCTCATTTTCTGCCATTGTTGCTCCCATTGAGCTCTACCTTCTACATTGGGTTTTCTACATCTACAAGAGAGAGAAAGCTTAGATCTGAAGTGCCGAGGACTACAAAGAACCCATCCCATTGAGGAGATCTGGATACACCTTCTTGTTTCCTCCCAGGTGCCCTGTAATATAAAAATTCATTCAAAAAAAAATCGTGTTCTTGTCTTGTCTGTTGGATGCATGGAGCAAACTCTTTACTTTACTGCTTAATGTCTTTCCATTTATAGATCTGTTTGTTGCAGCACTTTAACTACTAATTGCAGATCTGAAGATATTTTGCAGCCATTATTGTTGTTAGGGCTATTAGTCTCCATTCTTGATGTGGAAAGTGTTGACAGACTTATTCCAAAGCAAGAGCGACCAGAGGAAGTTGGCGCTCAAGGATAAACTCAGGAATATAAAAATGGAGAAAGCAACAGTATACCCAAGTACCTTACGAAGTTTTTCCAGTGCAGGGATGAGCTGGGAAGTGTGGGGGTTACTGTAGATGATGAGGACTTGGTGAGCTTGGCTCTCCTTAGGCTTCCGAAGAGTTGGCATTCCTATCAGGACTTTGTCAATGGTCGGGAGAAACTGCCAGGATGGAAGCGACTTTGGTCGGATCTTGTGTAGGAGAAGATAAGGCGAAGTACCAGGGATGGATCTTCATTGAAGAATGTAGATGAAGAAAATTTCACTTTGGCTGCCAAATTAAGGAAGGGGAAGGGAAAGAAAAATACTTCTCAATCCGGTGCGAAAGACAAGAAGCAGGACATGTCCAAGGTGAAGTGCTTTCACTGTCACCAACACGGACATTACGCCACTAATTGTCCACAGAAGAAGAAAAATAAGTAGGCCGCTGGATCTGCAGCTGGAGAGGCCTTAGCCTTGTAGTTTGAGCTGGATTTTTCACTGATCGCATGCATGGTTTCAAGTGTGATGGGATCAATGTGGTTTCTTGATAGTGGTGTGTCTTTTCACATGACCGAAGACAAAGATTTTTTTACTGATCTAGATGAGAAAGATCTTGGAGTGCACATCGAGATGGGTGATGATGGTAGATATAGTGCAACCAGTATCGGGACCATTTTATTTGAGAGGGAGTTTGGTAAACCCTTCATATTGAAGGAAGTCATGCATGTTCCAGGACTGAAGAAGAATATGATCTCTGTGTTAGGTCCCTATATTACTAGTATAGTCCCTTATTGTTATTAGTGTAACCCCTTTATTTTTATTATTGTACCCTTGTAACCCCCATTTTTTTATTATTGTTCCCCTAAATTATTATTGTTAGGTCGTCTAGAATTACATTGTGGCCCACGAGGATTATATTATGGCCACATGGACTCCTATATATAGAAAGGAGGTTTTGTAAATTGTATCATCCAAGAATTGTTCATTTATGTAATGTATTGGAGGTTTCCCCCTCAAAGTGGCTCATTTATAAGGCGTTGATATCTCATTTCTTCTATTTTTGGAGCTGGTTACACAACATTTGGTATCAGAGCTTTGGATTCTAGGGTTTCGTTGCTCCAAACAGGTCATCGTGGAATTTTCGCTATAACGTTTTTTTCTACGAAGTTTCAGAAGCTGAAATTTTTAGGGTCTGAAGTTGAAATTCTGAGGAAGATCGTCTAAAAATTTCAGAGCTTGGTTCACACTATTTTCGTAGATATGATCTGTGGAAGTTAGGTCTTTGTTCAGGCTCCTAAATAGGTCATCGTGGCATTTTCACTATAATTTTTTTTCTATGAAGATTCATAATCTAAAATTTCTAGAGTGTGAAGTTGAAATCCTGAGGAAAATATTCAAACAATTTCAAAGCTTGATTCACTATTTTTGGAGATATGATCTGTGGAAGGTGGTGCTTTTTCAGGCTCCCGAATTTCATCTCAAAGAGGTGGTCGTGGGAAAAGTTCAATAACTCTCTCTCTGAGCATCAGATTGGAGTGTCGTAAAAAGTGGTCGCAAGTGCACAGACATTAGTTTCTTGGCTATCAATTTCAGAGGCGAAGGACAAAACAGTGACACGTGGCAATTCATACAAGTTCACTCTAATGAACCAGTCCATAATTAGGTCATTGTGGGAGATTGGACATAACTTTGTCTTGGAGAATCCAAATCATGTCAGACTTGTGGAAGTAAAAAGAGAATTCATAGGGCTACTTTAGTGCTGAATTTCAGATATTGAAGAGCCACAATCACAGAGATAATCAAATTTCAATATCGAGCTCCTCAAAAGCAAGAAAAAGGTGTGTATTTTTTTTTTTTCCGAATTGCAAAAGTCTTGTTGAAAAATCAATTTGAATTGATTCCAAGGGCATATTGTAGAATAGATATCAGTATTGGGTTCTAAAAAATGCCCCGTAAAAATAATTCAACACCCATTAAGCCTTCAGAAGGCTCTACTATGACTCATGAAGATGAAGAATCGCAACATGATCTATCAAAATTACAAGAGCAAGTGCACCAAATTTCGCTCTCGCAAAGAGCAGCAAAAAATGAAATGGAAGTTTTGAAGAAAGGCATGGAAGCAAAGATGGATGGTGTGAAGAATAATATGGATGGTTTGAAGAAAGGCATGGAATCTAAGATAGATGGCATGGAAGCTGACATGGAATCTAAGATGGATGACATGGAAGCTAAAATGGAAAACATGAAGAATGATCTAAAAGCAGACATAGAAGGTTTGACAAAGTTGATACAAGAAATGTTTCCTAATGGTGAAAAGATAGTAGAGGAAACTCATGATGAGAACAAAATAAAAGTTAATCGTGATTTCATAAACTCTAATGTTGGCGGGAAGAACCACCATATTCCAAAAATGGATATGAGGAAGTTTGATGGAAAGGATCCTGTAACATGGATACTACAGATGGAGCAATATTTTGATCTCCATAATGTGCAAACACACAAAAGGTACGCATTGCAACTTTGCATTTAGGACAAAATACATTTGTATGGTATCGATGGCTTTGCTCCCATAAAAAAATTGTCACTTGGTCAATTTTTACGGAGGAAATGATAGCACATTATGAGGATGCAAAGAGCAACACCTTCTTTAGCCAATTGATAACCTCAAACAAAAGGGTTTAGTGGGGGAGCACATTGAGGACTTCCAAAAATTGAATATAAGGGTAACTGATATTCCAGAGGAACACATGATTGATCTCTTCATAGGTACTTTAAAGGATAACATCCAACATGAAGTTCGTTTTTTGGAACCTGATTCATTGGAGAAGGCATTCAGGTTGGCAAGAAAAATTGAATGTAAAATTATGGTGACAAGGAAGCCTACCACTCACTTCTATAAAGAGGGAAGTGTTGCTACTCCTAGATTTCCACAACCTACAAGGTTGACACCACAACAATTGGAAGAAAAATGAGCAAAAGGGCTTTGCTACAGTTGTGATAGCAAATACACTAAAGGTCATAAGTGTGCTGAGAAGAAATTATTTTACATAGATTGTGAAGAGGAAGAAGAAAATGAACAAGAAGAGGATATACACCAGGAACCAGCCCTAGAAGAGGAAGAAATGAATCCGACCACATCGTGTAATGCACTGGCAGGAATTACCACTCCTCAAACTCTCAAGATATAAGGACATATCAAGAATAAAAAGGTATTAGTGTTGATTGCTTCAGGTAGCACCCATAATTTTATTCATTGTAAGGTAGCCAAGGAATTAAATTGTTTCCTATACCCAACACCAGAATGTCAAGTGATGGTTGCAAATGGAGGAACTATAAATTGCTCTGGAAAATGCCATAATATCAAGCTAACCATGGGGGAATATGTATTGACTATTCCAATGCTTTCCATTCCTATGGGAGGTGTTGATGTTGCACTAGGAGTACAATGGTTACAATCTTTGGGGACGGTAGCTTTTAATTTTCAAGAACTTTTCTTGAAATTTTTTCCAGAAGGAAAGAAAGTCGAATTGTGGGGTATTGCATGGAAGTCGGGAAAGATAATAAGCTCTAATGTCATGAAAAAGATTCTAAAGAAAGAAAAACGAGGTGTAATTGCACAATTATGCTCACTAGAAGTTCCAACATCAAAATCATCTATTTTTGCAGATCTCCAACAAGTCTTGGAAAATCATTCCAAGGTGTTTGAAACTCCCAAAGGACTCCCACCTATTCGTGATCATGATCATGCTATTCATTTGATTCCAGGAAGTGTCCCTCCAAACATCAGTTCTTATAGATATCCTTATGTCCAAAAGAGAGAAATTGAACGTATGATTGCAGAAATGTTAGAGGCGGGTATAATTCAACCTAGTCAAATTTATTTCTCTGCTCCTGTAGTATTGGTACACAAGAAGGATGGATCATGGCGAATGTGTTCGGATTATAGGGAGCTCAATAAGCTCACCATTAAAGATAAATTTCTCATTCCTATGATTGATGAATTATTGGATGAATTACATGGAGCAATTTATTTTACCAAGTTGGATCTTCATTCAGGATATCATCAAATTAGAATGAAGACTAAAGATATTCCAAAAACAACATTTCGAACTCATGAGGGTCATTATGAATTTTTGGTCATGCCTTTTGGCCTTACCAATGCACCTTCTACATTTCAAGGGTTGATGAATTCCATTTTCAAACCTTCCTTAGAAAATTTGTGCTAGTATTTTTTGATGATATACTAATCTACAACAGGTCTTGGAAGGATCATGTTGAACATGTTGACAGGGTGCTCAAACTATTGCAGGAGAAACAATTATATGAAAAAATATCCAAATGTTTCTTTGGAGTACAAGAGGTGGAATATCTGGGTCATATTGTATCTCACGAGGGTGTTAAAGTAGACCCTAACAAAATTAAAGCCATTAAGGAATGGAAAGTCCCCACAACCATAAAGAAGTTACGAGGATTTCTTAGGTTAACAGGGTATTATCGCAAGTTTGTTAAGAATTATGGGAGAATAGCAGCACCTCTAACAAAATTATTGAAGAAATATGAATTTTCATGGACTCCTGAAGCAACTAAGGCCTTTGAACATCTTAAAGAGGCAATGTGCCTAGCACCGGTCTTAGCTACGCCAGACTTCACAAAAACCTTTATCGTGGAATGTGATGCCTCAGGAAATGGAATTGGTGCAGTTTTAATGCAGGAAGGAAGACCCATTGCTTTTGAAAGTCGTCCAATCAAAGGAAAGTATTTACAGAAACCTATTTATGAGAAGGAAATGTTAGCAATACTGCATGCACTAAAGAAATGGAGAACTTACCTAATGGGAAGACACTCCAAGGTAAAAACTAATCATGATAGTCTTAAAAACTTTTTGGAACAAAGACTATCTTCAGAAGAGCAGCAAAAATGGGCCACAAAGATGTTGGGTTATGAATTTGAAATAATCTACAAAAAAGGAAAGCTTAATGTTGTTGCAGATGCACTCTCAAGAAAGAATGAAGAGGTGGAAGCATTGCTTTGTGCCATTTCTATTATCCAACCGTATTGGATAACCAAAGAAAGAGATGAATGGAAGAAGGACAAAGATGTATGGACACTCATTCAAAAGTTGCAGCAAGATCCTAGTACATCTGATACATTTAGTTGAAAAAATGATTCCTTATGGTACAAAGATCGCTTATATCTTTGTAAGAATTCCCAACTAAAACAAAATATTCTTTTGGAATTGCACACTTCTCCTTTAGGAGGACACTCAGGATTTTTAAAACTTACCACAGGGTGAAGAAAGAATTTTTTTGGGATGGCCTTAAATCTGATATTCAAAATTTTGTGGCGGAATGTTTGGTTTGCCAGCAAAATAAAGTGGAAACAATTAAGACCTCGGGATTTCTACAACCTTTATCCATTCCAAGTCAACGTTGGGAGGAGATTTCAATGGATTTTTATCACAGGTTTACCTAAGTCCGAAGGAAAGAGTGTCATCATGGTGGTAGTTGATAGACTTACCAAGTATGCACACTTTTGTGCATTATCTCATCCATTTAAAGCAAGTACAGTTGCTACTACATTTATGGACAGAATTCAAAAGCTACATGGAAGCCCAAGGGTTATTGTGAGTGACAGAGATGCCATTTTTACTGGAAATTTTTGGACGGAGTTATTTTCTTGTTTGGGTAATAAATTAGCTCATAGCTCATCTTATCATCCTCAATCTGATGGTCAAACTGAGATAGTAAATAAATGTGGTATAACACTTCCTTCCATACTGCAGCAAATATGACCCCATTTATGGCACTTTATGGATATCATCCACCATCTATCACATCATCTTTAAGGGAAAATTCGAAGGTTCAAGCAGTGGAAGATCACATCGAGCATCAGAAAGAAGTTCTCCAACTCTTAAAGGATAACCTGAATTTGGCACAAAATCGAATGAAACAACAGGAAAATCAACATCGCAAGGAGAGAATTTTTGATGTAGGAGATTGGGTATTTTTATGGCTACAACCATACAAACAAATGTCCCTCAAGCAAGCTAAGAAGGATAATAAATTATCGCCAAAGTACTATGGTCCTTACAAGGTGTTGCAAAATATTGGTACTATGGCATACAAATTGGAGCTTCCTTCTTCTTCGCGAGTGCATCCAGTTTTCCATGTTTCATGCTTAAAGAAGGTTATAGGTGAAAATCTTCCAGTTCAAACAATATTTCCAGAACTTGATGAGGAAGGAAAAATCATATTGGAACCTGAAGCGGTCACGAAAAAAAGAACTCGACAACTACGGAATCGATCAATTTCAGAGTATCTCATCAAGTGGAAGAACTTACCCACTGAAGATTCTACATGGGAGGATGATAATTTTATACAGAAGCACCCAGAGCTACTCAAGCGTTGAGGACAACACTTTTTTGAAGGAGAGGGGCATGTTAGGTCCCTATATTACTAGTATAGTCCCTTATTGTTGTTAGTGTAACCCCCTTATTGTTATTATTGTACCCTTGTAACCCCCATTTTGTTATTATTTTGCCCTTAAATTATTATTGTTAGGTCGGCTAGGATTACATTGTGGCCCACTAGGATTACATTATGGCCCCATGGACTCCTATATATAGAAAGGAGTTTTTGTAAATTGTATCATCCAAGAATTGTTCATTTATGTAATGTATTGGAGGTTTCCCCCTCGAAGTGGCTTATTTCTAAGGCGTTGATATCTCTTTTCTTCTATTTTTGGAGCTGGTTACACAAAACTGTGGCGATGTTGGAATACAAGGGATATGATGTTGTCTTTAGCGAGGGAAAGGATTTCCTGCGCAGTAAGGCAACTGTTGAAACCTGGAGGATAGGGTTCGAGTTAAGAACCTTTATTAATTGCAGGTAGATGGCTGCGTAGCAATGCCAGGAAAGGCAGAAGGAGTGGTGATCCGGGATGAGGGCAAGCTGTGGCACAGGAGATTGGGCCACCTTCAGCATGGAGCTTTGAAAAATTTGCAGCATATTTCTACCGGGATTCCCAAAGGTACACTTGCGCAGTCAGGTCAGTGAAAGAGATGTACTTTGGGAAAATTTGTGAAAGCCACCTTTCACGAGAAGGATTGTCGTGCCACGACGATCCTTGAGAGAATTCACACAGACATGTGTGGACCTTTCTCAGTAGCTTCGACAGCAAAGCACATGTATTATGTGATATTTCTTGATGAATTTTCATGGAAGTTCTGGATCTTCTTCATGCAGAAGAAGAGCGAGACATTCTCAAAGTTCTGTGAGTTCAAGGCACTAGTGGAGAAAGAGTTGGGGAAGTAGGTGAAGGCTCTTAGGAGTGACAATGGTGGTGAATTCATCTCTTGCAAATTCAAGGACTTTTGCAGTGCAGAAGGAATTCGAAGAGAGCTCATAGCGCCTCATAACCCACAACAGAATGGGGTCGCGGAGTGAAAGAATAGAATGATCATGGGTGTTGAACGGACGATGTTGCATTATCAGGGCCTTCCCATACACTTGTGGGCTGAGTCTTGCAACACTGCCGTTTATGTGAAAACATGTTGTCCTCATAGGATACTTGGCATGAGTACACCCAAGGAGGCGTTTTCTGGTAAGAGGCCTGATATTTCTCATTTGAGGATTTTTGGCTCACATGTTTACATTCATGTGACGAAGGATGCCGAGAAGAAGCTCGAGCCAACCGTAGAGGTTGGGATATTTTTGGGGTACATAGAAACACCCCACAACTATCGTGTGTATTTTCCAGACAGTCGGAAGACTGTTGTGTGACGAGATATCAAATTTCATGAGGAGAAAGCCATGAAGTGTTCGCTTGAGAGGGAGCCACACTTGCATGTAGATGAGGAGCTATTAGTTCCTAAGGACAAGCCTTGGGATGTGGATCAGCCACAAGAGGAGGTTCATGGAGTGGAAGAAACCACTCATGCAGCGCCAACCATTAGAGGGCAGAAGCGCACTACAGAATCTGACTGACTGAATCAAGATGCAACGCAGAATGTAGGAGCCCATACATCACAGTGCAGATAGAGACAGTCACCTGACCGATATACTGGATACATGGCTCTTATGAGCAAGTGTACTTTCTAGGAAGCTGTGGAGGACCCTGCATGGGTAGATGCCATGGTGGAAGAGTATGATTCGATTGTCAGAAACAGTGCATGGGAGATTGTCCCAAGGCCGGAAGGGAAATCGGTGGTAGGTTCAAGATGGATCTACAAAGTGAAGTAAGCAGCTGACGGGAGTGTGGAGAAGTACAAGGCAAGATTTGTTGCCTGAGGCTTCTCACAGATTGAGGGGATCGACTATGAGGAAACCCTTGCACCTATCGCAAGGTATTCTTCCATACAGACAATTCTTGCTCTCTCAGTGCTGATGGGGTGGCACATTCATTAGATGGATGTGAAGACTATGTTCCTCAACGGAGTCATTGAGGAGGAGATGTACATAGAGCAGCCCGAAGGTTTCGAGATCTTCAGCAGCGAGTCGCATGTGTGCAGGCTCAAAAGAGCGTTGTATTGGTTGAAACAAGCACCTCGTGCTTGGTACACATGGATGGATAGTTATTTCACTGGAATTGGATTCTCCAAGAGTGAGGTGGATCCGAACCTATACCAGATTTTGGTGGAAGGTAAGTTGCCGATCATTGTACTTTATGTAGATCATTTGATTTTGACGGGTGATGAACTGTTGATACACTCATGCAAGGTTGATCTTGCAAAGGAGTTTGAGATGAAGGACTTGGGCCTCCTTCATTATTTCCTGGGATTGGAAATTTGGCAGCGCAGTGATGGATTGTTTGTGTCTCAAGGCAAGTATGCCTGGGAGATACTAGAGAAGTTCAACATGCAAGGCTACAAGCCTATCGACACTCCTCTTCCTGGTGGTTGGAGGAAAGAGGATGCTACATCAGCAGAGGGAGTGGATGCCACTGTTTACCGAAAGTTGGTGGGGTCGCTTCTGTATCTAGTCAATACATGACCTGAAATATGCTACACTGTTAACCAACATTCGCAAGCTATGTTTAAGCCTACCAAGATCTTTTGGAAGGCAGGCAAGCATGTATTGAGATATCTCAGAGGCAGATCGGGATATGGATTGTGGTACAGATAGTCGGATGAGGTGAGGCTACATGGCTTCACGGATGCAGATTGGGCAGGGAGCCCAACAGATAGAAAGAGTACATCTGGAGGGATTTTCATTATTGGGTCTATAGCAGTTTCTTGGTATAGTAGGAAATAAAGATCCATGGCACTCAGTTCCACGGAGGCCGAGTATATGGCAGCGAGTTTGGCTGCATGCGAGGCTATATGGATGAGGAAGATCTTAGTCGGGTTGTTCGGTTCACACTTAGATCCTACTGTGATATATTGTGATAATCATAGTTGCATCAAGCTCTCGGTTAATCTAGTATTTCATGATAGATATAAACACATTGACATCTGGTACCATCATATCAGAGATTGTGTGCAGCGGAAAATCATGTTACTTTCTTACATTCCTATGGAGGATCAGGATGCTGATATGTTGATGAAGACGCTCACCAGGAGCAAATTCGAATACCACAGAGGTAGGATCGGGGTGGCAGATAATCCCTATCTTGTTGAGAGGGAGTGTTGAGAATGCAACAAGATGATGAGCTTAGTGAAAAGAGTCACCTTCACTAAGTGGGCCCGCAGGCTATTTTTGGTGCAAGTCTATTTTTAGACTATGTGTATTTTTAGACGTGTCGATCATATTCTATGAGTTACAGGATGCTATTTGTGGATGGTTGGTCAAGTTGGAAAAATAGATGAAATTCTATTTTTAGACATATTGGGCGGAATCTATTTTTAGATTTCCAGTATAAAAATAGATATGTCGAATATTATTAGCTCTTAATAATATTTGGATTATAAACATTATCTTATTCTCTTGGAGCACTTCAGTTAAGTGCACAGATGTGGGACAGGAGCTGACAGAAGGAATTACGCTATTCCTAAGGGTTAAGTGGAGCTATTTCATGGAGACTTCAGTTAGAACTCATGTGACAGATTTTGGTGGAGTTATTGAAGTAGTTGGTGGAGTTGTGTTCAGTTTAACTCAGTTAGACACAGTTAAGCTAGTTGTATCTAGTCTAACTGATTGATACACTAGTGAGAGTGGTGTGAATTAATTATTAATTAATTCACTAAATATTAACTCATTAATCCACTGAATAATACATCAGTTAACTAGAGTGCATGGACAGTTTCAGTGGAGACCATTGGAGAGATAGGTGAAAGAGTAGGTTGACTATCAGTTGTGACTATAGTGTTGCATGATTTGCAACACCCAGTGATTGGAGATGCAAATGAGGTTTGTGTGAGCAAGGCTGGACCAATTTGAGTTCATTCAGAGCCATTCTTCAACAGTGATTGCGCAGTAGATGCAGGCTAGCAGGTGGCAGAGATCGGTGCATGGATTTGCTAGATCGGGACCTGATTAGTGTGTAGCGATTGGAGATTGTACTGAGAGCTTTTGATAAGCTTTGTATGATGATTGTTACATGATCTCTATGACATATATTATATACATATAGTTGGGGTTTTCGGCTTCAATATTTCCCGTTAAAACACTGTGTTCATATGTGTGAATATTTATGGTTTCAATGTGTGCATGCAATTGAATTTATTTCCGCATGCGATGATAAATGATAGAAGAGATTATGTATTGTGCATGAAGTTAAAATAGTGTGTGATCATGAGAATCTTGGATGTATAACGCATTAGTTATATGATTTTCTACATGACAGAAGGTATAGAGAAATAAAGGGAAGAAAGAGAAGTTAAGTGATTACTATAATACTAATCATCTCTTAATATTTTGTACTTTTTTGTTTTTCAACTTTTCATATGCACAAACACGGAAAGGTAACCTTTACTAAAATAAAATAGCATCTACAAAATGTAATTTTGTTCCTTTTTCGAAATTTGAATAAAATTACAGTTTTTCTCCGATTAGAAAAAACACTTTTATTTGCAATGAAATCTATCAACAAGAGAATAAGATATTTCAAAATGAAACATGATAATAGTTCTCACATCCCTCCCTCTTGTCAGTCTGATATGCATTAAAGATAATAATACAAAATGCAAGAAAATAGTGAAAATCATTTAAATGAAAATAAAATAAAACACAATGAAAACCAAAATCTTAATTATAAGAAAGTATGCATTCAAATAATGGATTCAAATATTAAATCACACTAATAGATAAACAAAAATGTGAAGGGTTATGTTATCATATTTTACTCTATTTTCGAAATATTTTAAGAAAATGCTGACAATTTCAGTGTTAGCATTTTATTTGTAATAAACAGGGAAAATGTTGATAGTGGGATTATCAATGTTTTTATGGTTTTTATAATTTTTTTAGAACAAGGCACTCATATTGGGTTCACAACATATTGGGTATAGTTGACAAATGGACTATCTGGGCCAAAATGAATTTCAAATTTTGATTTTTTGAAATGCGTTGACCACGTAGTAGTAGCAATGATGGGTATAGATTGTGCCACATTCATTTCAAAGGTAGTAAGTACGTGTTGAATATGTGTTTTCCGCTACCACCAGATTTGATTATCAATTAATCATTCTAAATTAAGACATGGGTTATTGCTAAATCATTTACCTCAATATTTATCATTTATCCCGCATGGTTATTTTCTTGTTATTGCTTGTAAGTTTAGTAATTCCTGGAAAATCCATTTACGTCTAAGTTTTTTAATAGGAATATAGGATTAAATCTCAATAAATCTTCCTGTGTCTCTGTTGGGCTATACAACTAATGGGGAAGAGCATAAAATCTAACCGAGTTGAGTTAAAAATTCCCGATCTCCTCGAGATTTACCCCAACATTTAGCAAAAATTCCAGTAAGTTGGGTAGCAGGAATTTTTCCAACAAAGCACAGATTCATGACATTGTGACTCGTGAATTCTCTTAGGGGTTCGATGGTCAGTGGGTTGAGATAGTCAAATTTTATTTATCAGTCACAGAGGAGCTGATAGTGGAGGATATTATTTTTCCTTTAGATAGAGAAAGGTTTTTAAGAGAAATGTTGTAATAGGTATCGATGTTCCATTTTTCATAAAAGCATAGTTTAAAGGTAGAAACTAGAAGACACGGGTTCAAAGGGCTTGGTTGGAGGATAAGCATAATTTTTTTCCAAGCATAAAATAGTGTTATCTCACTTATGAAGGGAATTTCAACCGAGTAAGCCTGTACCATTTCCATTTCTTAGCTCATTTATTTGGTCAAGTTCGAATGAATGCTTATTTTTATTTGGTGAAAGTTTGAAACACATGATCGCTCCTTTTTTAGCAAGGGCAGACCCTTCCCCTCATTTTGTTTATCATAAATACCATATCAAACTGTTAATTTGGAGTAAATTGGCTAGGGAAGGAAGGACCTGGAGAAATTTCTTGTTTTGGGGAGGCTTTGAACCCTAGCCTCCTAAGGTTGATCCTAGGAGAAATGCTAGGCTAAAAAAGATAGACCTTGCATCCACTGAAAACTTGCCCCTGCTATCAATTCCCCTCATGCTGAAAAGTCAACCATTGAGAAATCCATTGCAAAAACCCATTCATTAGAAATAATTAAATGAAAGTAAATTGAATTTTAAACCCAAGATAAAGAACCCCCATCTGAAGAAGAACCTACATTGCCTGAAATCTTTAAGGGAGGAAAAATACCTCATACCAGGCCTACAAACAAACTGAGATTTAAGATAAAGCTAAAAAAAAATCCAAACCTTTCCAAGGAGGTGATATATGTTGAAAGCATGGCAGTAAAATACCTCATAATAAACAAGGGAAAATTTTAGGTTCTAAGAATTCAAGAGCTAAAGAAACCAAGGAAAAAGGTGCTATGTAAACCATGAAGAGTAAGAGGAAAATAATAGAGAAGGTAGATGTTTTTCTGAAGGAATCCAACACCCTCATCTAAGAAGCTAAGGGATATTTTGAGATTTTTATTATTCATTTTTAAAATTTAATTTTGATTTATCACTAATTATGCACTTGTCAACGTTATACATATTGAAGAAAAGAGGAGAGTTGGCATTCGAGTTTTCAACAAATTTTTGCAGAAAGGTTTGACATTTCAATTGTAAGTGCACTTTGAAAAGAAGAATATTAAGAAAATAGCTGACATTCATTTTGTTAGTAGAACTATCGACTCAGGAAGATAAGGACTGTTAATGACAATATCAACAATTACAAAAGGAAATTAGAGAAAGGAGGAGCTAAAATAGAAGAGCGGTTTTGAAGGATGACAAGGCCTAAGTTGTAGTGAGGGACCTAGATTACAAAAATGGACCTAATCTATTGCAAGGGAGATGTTATGATGATACATTTGTCTCAACCCCAATTTCAACTTAATTTTCGGTAAGTACTTTTTATTTTGGAAAGAATTTGTGTATTTACAAGATATTTTTTAGATGCATGTACTTAGAATAATTTCATTACTATTTTGGATTACTGTAACTAAAGTTTGAAATACAATCATGTGATTAGTTATTGTAATGTTTATATAAGAAATAAATTTAGAAGGAAAAAGGATTGTTTTTTTATTGAAATAGAACATCATTGTGTATTACTTGAGAAGATCTTAAATATATACAATTTTCATGATCACTTGTAGAAATTCTTGTGTCGTAGTTTGCTTTATTTTTTCTCTATTTTAAACTTTCTTCAAGTTTGGAAAACGGAGTATGTGATCTTGGGATTCATAGTTTATTCTCTTGTTTCTTTATTTCTCACACATTATTAATTGTTGTTCATTTAAATTTGATATTGATTTCTTTCGTTTCCTCTCTAAATTCCTTAAATTTTCAAAGGAATTATTTGTACTGTGCTTTTGTGTTTTTCTCAAAAAATTTGAAAGTAAACATCACCTGATAGCATTAGACTCCATGAAAAATGGTGTAATTTCCACATAGCCCAACCAAATTTCATCATTTCTGAGAAAAATATGGCGATGGAGCTTAAATTTGTAAACCTTCTACTATAGTGACCTAAAGTAGTTGAGTTTAGGGAGAGATCCATCTACAAGTTAAAGGGCCAGTTTTCAACCTGAAAGAGGTTTGAGGCTACTGTTGGGTACCAAATCTGTATACTTTTGTCTCCCATTTTTTCCCACCTTTCTATCTCCTTGCATCATTAATTGTTCTAAAATACATGAGGTAAAACCCTTTCTTCTATCTTACATGGAATATTTGATTAATGAAATAATAGTCATGGAGGTTTTACCTTTGCAATCATTAACTTCAGTATTTTTACAGATTTGGTAACAGTAAAGGGATTACAGTTGCGAGCCACAAAGAAACTCCTAATTTCCAGCGTTATCTCAAACTGCTGCAACAACGCAACAGACTCTGTCTTAGCCCAGCGCTATTTCAGGATTTTCATGGTTTCCTTTCACTACAACAAAAAAGGACGTTGGTGAGGGTCGAAAAATGTCACCATAAGCTCATTGGTGATGGTCAAAAGAGCCTTCATCACCAAAAATTGAACATCACCAAAGGTGCAGGCGTCGCTAAAGGTATAGGTGTTGTGGTGACATTCAAGTTTCGTCACCAATAATGATTTATAATGACGGATAGTGACCGTCACCATTTCATATGAAAACTGGTGACAGACATTAGCCTTTGTCACCAAAAAACTGAATGTCACCAAAGGTGGCGTTGCCAAAATTATAAGTGTTGTGGTGACATTCAATGTCCATCATGAATAATGATTATAATGATGGAGAGTGACCGTCACCATTTCATATGAACAACAACAATTTATGGTGATGGATCTTTCATGGTAGTCACTATTGATGCATATATATGGTGGCGTTCATTGACCATCACTATTTCAATTTTGGTGAGGGTCGAAAAATGTCACTATAATCTCATTGGTGATGGTTAAAAGAGCCTCCATCACCAAAAAATGATCAACATCATTCCATATGAATATCAGGGCATGATGGAATCGAACCACCAACCTCCTGCTTGTAAAGAAGATGCTCTTCCATTGAGCTAGCACCCTTTAAAGATTAGAATTTAAAAAATTAGACCTTAAAACTTTATAAATTATAAATTCTACAACTTTCAATAAATTATAAAACTTTGTAAATTTTTGGCAAAATTTTTATTAAATAAGAAAAATAGTATCGAAGTTGCGGGTCCCTACCTAATGGTTATTGAAGTTATGAAAAGTGGATGAAGGGAGACATATTTACGTATAAGATACTCAATATGTTTAGTTTAATACTCAATTAGAAGTGAAAATTTGATGACATTTATAGCCTATAAATGACCTATGATTATCAAACATAAAATCTGCAATTACACCAAAGGTTGATTTCTCACCTTGTGAATCATGTAAATCTGTTGCGACAACATAAAAATCAGCCTCTAAAAGACTGATTTACATGTCAAAAAGTAAAACAAATTGAATATATATGATGAAATTATGAATAATGAGCTACATGCTTGAATCCAACTGGTTATGGGGTCTACAAAACTAATTGGGAGTGCTTCTTGTTATTAATTCAAAATGTCAAAATACAATGATCCTGAAATGTAGCCACTAAACTAATGTTAAAATTGTAAGCACAAAATTTGGCTAATATCCATTACATCAACAAAATATTTAAGTGGCATTCAAACACTTCCAAATCCATACCAAACATGAGTACCCAAAAGATGCAATTGCATGGATACAAGAAAAACACTCTATCTCTCAATGATAACTATGTCCTCCCACAAGTACTCCAACTAGCAAATGGGGTGTGAAGACAAGAACCTCAAAGCAAAAAAAATGCATAATACAAAAATACACTTCATCCCCCGTCGCCGCCCACCTCTACCTTTATAGAATAAATCTAGGGGACTAACAAAATGACCCATAGAAAATAGGATTAGAGCGGGAAAAATAAAGATGATAAGAAAAAAAATAACGAGCAACGAAATCAACTAATTTGAAAATGTGTCCAAATGTACTCAAAGATTTGATGAAACAAAAGAACCCAACATAATTGATTATGCACTTGATAAAATGGAATTTACTTCTTTAGTAAAAAGGAAGAAAATCTCAGCCTCTTTTCTATTGACCTATGAAATAAATCAGCAAAATTCCTCTATTAATGAGGAATAAAAATGTTTGGGATGAACTAACCTTCACTTCAAACAATAATCATCAATGGACCATGTATGCAAAACTACCAGGAGATTGATTAACCAAAGCTTCTTAATAGAGTACTCTGAACATGATATTTTGGATTTTTTTAAACTTACAAAGTGTAGTAGAGGATACACAACGAATCATGCCTCCTCTTCTTGCTCTACTCAAAAGTATCAAGGGAAAGAATTCTATTGCATGAAATATAGATACAAACTAATAAACATATTATGGTTGTAGCATTAACATATAAGTATGATCTATAGAAAAGGGCAAAGGATGAATGGCACAACCATGGCTATCTAGAAGTTGTACTGCCCTCAGAGATCATTTATGGTCTTATTGCAAACTCTAGGTGATTAAAACCCAAAAAATCCTCACCCTTAGGGAAGAAAATCCTCCCTTTATTTACAGCTTTTACATATCCTCAATATATATTTTTTTGAAAAATCATCGAATGATTATCTAATTTATAACCTTGACCATTTGGAAAATTCAAGGTTTATTTTCCAATAAATATATATTATCCCTTCGATCAAGTCAAAGATTATCATCATTCCTCTCATCCACTGGAAATCAAGGAAGTAATTTTCAACCCTCAACGTTAATCTATTTTACAATGTCCAAGATGGAAATCCTCCTCCTAGGCCTTAATCGTTAAAATAAAAGTTCCCAAACCGCTAAGTACCCTACGATGCAATATGTCATCTTTGAGTTTGGCAAAGTCAAACTAGATCACCAATCCCATGATTGGAGGTCTTTGGAATGGGAAATTTTCCAAGTTATCCTCTATGATGATATTTTTTCCATGCCACGTCTGAGGGTACACCTACTCATACTACTCACCAACATCATCTCCTACCTTGATTTATACTCCCATGGGCCAAAATATGATTTCCGTAACACCAAATTTGTTTTCTACCTATTATTTTCATAGTGCCAAAATGTCCACTTGCATTAAAAAATGCATGTTATGTACATAAATTGAAAACATGATGGATTATAAGGAAAGGGGTTATCCTATATTCCATGAAACATTTTATTTCATACTTAGAATGCACCCCAAAGTGTCAAAATTTCATTTCTCAAGTTAGAATCTGCATTACAGCCTAACGTGATTGCACACAACCCCCAACAGGTGTACCTATGGAGAAGTCATAAAATATAGCGCTATATTATTTCTCCTTGTGCATATTCGTACAATTCCATAATTCTAATCTACACCTTCAAGTGAAGGTACTAAGTCTACCAAAACAATTTCACTGATTTCGTCTTTTGCTAAGTGCAATTAGTCTTTAGTTACATCCATATCCAGGGCTCACTAAATATCAAAATTGTGATTTTCAAATTTTTGTGCAGTTATTAAAACATTATTGATCTTTTTACATCATTAGAGTTTCACTTCCAATCCAAGAAGCTAGTGTGCAAAAATACCGTGAAACTACCAAATTACAGAACATGACAAATCAGGCTAGGGTGCCTTCACAATTTTATATGCCAGAACATACATGAGCATGTATGGTGAAATATAGAGGTTGATAGCTAGAGTATCTTATGGTCTACAACCCTACAAAATAAAATTCCCAAGAACAATCTCCAACTGTTAGTTATTAAGCATCAACCATAGAAATTTGTTTGGTTTGGCACTTTTCTCCAACTCTAGACACTCACGCAGGCTCAAAAAAATTGCATAACATGGTCTCATTAAAAATATGAATTCCAATTATTGAAGTCTATGGTCTGCTCAAGAAATCAATTACAAATAAAAGAGAAATATTTACATGGAATCAAAGGTCTAAGAATTAATTATCTTATTTGCAACCATGTCATTACCTCAACAACAAAGAAACCTCGAAACTTTTCACTGCAATCTTCCATGACTCCCTTTAAAATCATAAGCCACAAGCCTCAAATGATGTCAGCTATTTCAAAGAAGAGACGCCACTGCTGACAAAGCATCTACAATGTTGGTGAAAACCAGCACAATGTAACATGACAACGTTAAACCATGTTTCAAAATAACAAAAATGAGTTATTGAGTGCATATAAAAACCTTGTTAATCTAGGAATTTAACTGACCTCAATATGCAATTGTCAAGGCTGACCCATATTCTCCACTACGATAGGGTACTCGATGGTTTGACCACTCAATTCCACTGCCCATCTTGGACCACTTTCTAGGTTACCTTTTGTAAGAAGGCCATAATCCTTATCAAGTGCCTACACAGTTTCCAAGGATATAAATAGTTATACTTGACTAGAAATTTTACAGTGATATTTTTTTTAACTATTGGAAGAAGCAATTTATCAGCTAGAGAAAAAAAATCACTTCACAGATGGATAATACATAAAGAAGCACAAATTTAAATCCCCAGTATATCAAAATGGAAATGTAATATTTTGAAGTACCAGCAAACACCAAGAATGGAGATAAAATACTACTCAGTATTTATCTCAAGGACTAGCAGGAGAACGAAAAATGATTAGCTTACGCAGTATTTTAAAGATAGATACTTTAGGAAATAAAACAATAAATATCAATATTAAAGGCAGTTATTATCCCACAACACCGTTGGTATAGAAACTGAGAAATAAGATTGACACTTAGGTTTTTGTAAATGTTCATCTTCGTTTTTTTCGACCTGCATGGAGGAAAATGCAAAATACTCACTAAGGGGTTAGAGCATAGGGGGTTCGTGGATTTTAGGTTAGTAAACATTTTTCTGTGGATGATTGGCTATAGTTTATTATCCTTTGTTTGTGATGACATATGTGGATCTTTATACCTCTGTAATTTCTTTTTGAATCACCATATGTTATAAATGGTTTCTAGTGGAATCAACTGATTGCTTAAATTCTTTATTATACTAATTTTGTATCCAATAAGAGCATCAGTCTTTCATAGATTAATGAGTACCATAATACTACTAAAAAATACAATTCTTCCATGTGTTCATTGAAAACCCTAGCTCTGTATTGCACCCCAAGGTCAGTCTCCCCAATAGTGTCATGACATAATAATTATAGAGGAGAGGGGGTACGAGGTGAATGAACATACCATCTGTAATCTATTTCTTGTTTTAGATGCTCTTCTATTGATAGAAACTTAGTTCTAAATCATTGTTTTTGCTTAATTAGTTTTGCGTGCACAAATAGACTGCACAGTTCCCTGAGATAGAAAGGGAACACAAGCATGAGGTTTCCCAACTTAATGAAAGTCACAAATATCTAGGAGAACACACTTCCCTTTTGACTCTGTTATCTCTGCAGCCAAGTGAAATAGGATTAGGAGGATTTACAACAAGTAGAGTTGATGTTGTGCATGCATCCAGATTAATTGTACCTCTTTTCTTCCTAGTTTACAAAGGAATATCAAGGTGCACAATTTTGAAGTTAAAGAATTTGAGTTTGGAGTTGTTGCTTTCGATTTCTATTTTTAGATTTAATAGAAAAGTAAAGATGTTTTGTGTGTTCAGAAGTCCATGTTTGTTGTTTTATTTTAGTATCAGTATGTGTTTGTTGGTTAGGGCACCCCTAACAGAAATTCTGATTAGTGTTTTTCAGCTTTAATGATCTATAGTTATTAGATGAGTTTACAGTACATAAACTGCTCATCATGGCCTGATTTTGGTCATTTTATTCATGTATGGTAGTTTATTTAGGTATTTCATGATACCTTTATCTATGGGAAAGGAAGGTCAACTTCTTCTAGTATATGATAGGGTAAGGGGCTATTTAGTGATTTCATAGAAACACACAAACACCTTTCTAGAATTCCTCAAATTACTATCAAACCAAAATATACAGAAATTAATAAATGACCAAATTCCTAGACGCAAATATTTCAATTATAACAACAAGACATTTTGGTCATAAGGCATGTTGAATTTCTTCGTAAGTTCATCTAAATGTATTGAGGTCATTTCAAGCCAGCTGATAAGTTTAACAAGGAATGCTACAAAAGCAGTAAGTCCGTAACTCATATCAAAATTTTTAGGGATATGCATATGGATAAATAATACGAGGAAAGTAGTCTCCTTAATCATAATGTGCATAAGAAACTTATTTATTAAGGAAATTTCCCTACGAATAATGTCGCATGAGTACTCTTCGAAGAGGAATAAGAAAAGGATTTCAAAGTGAAATACATACATTGGTATACTTTAATCCTGCTACACTAGATGTCAATTGAAGGAAAATTAAGTAAATATTGTAAATTCAAAGACTACAATAATAAGGGACGAAGTCCCAACAAAATCATAGACTATCATCTAGCGTACAAAATCCATGCAATTATTCTACATAACAACAGCCTCAATATCTGTCCTCATTGTAGTGATCATCAGGGCAGTACAAGGTTGGGTGAAGGCTCCTCCTTGAGCCAAACTTTTGGCATGCTCAAGTTGTTTCCTAATGAGCATAGTATGTTTTCACAAAGAGAAATCCCTAGACCCCAGTGCTTTCATCTCTGAAATTGGACTCACCAACATTTTGGAGCATCCACCTTGTGAACTACCTATGCTAACATAATAGAATCACAACAGAAGATGTTATTTGGAGGCTCCATACAACCATCTACTCCCTCCATTATTGCATGACCTTTCACCAAAAAAAAGGCTTTTGAGTTGTTCCGTTAGCCACTAATTTCACAGCAAAAAACAAGTTTCTTGTATCCTGCAAAGACCCACTGTACCCATCATGCTCAAACATCAATGGCCTTGTAAATTGTTCCTCGTTGATCTTGTACTATGAATCCTTCAAAACATTTAAAGAAATTCTTTATGCTTTTTATAAAGACCAAAGGTAAAGTTAATTTTCGTAGCATGGCTCGTGTGGATTATCAACAAGTCAAAATTGTTTACAATAGCATAACCAAAAACAAATTTTGATAGTGAATGTCATAAAACACTTTTCTGTGCAAAATGTGGCTACAAGGCTTTAGATTTCAAGTATACCTTGTTTCGTATTTCAGTCCAGAGATTCGAGTTAGCCTTCTCAGTCAACCAGTTATTTTGATTTAGACTAAAAAAGACTGAGGATGGCCAGCTTGTAATCCTAATGTGCCCTTTCTGGAATGATATCTTTTACAATTTCCAAATGCAGATTAATATCAATCAAACAACTAATATTACTTAGGTTTGACTGAAATTGGATCGTTGAACAATATGGATGATGGTAGCCTGGTTAGTCTAAACTTCACTAAAAAATCAAACTTTAGCATAACAAAAACCAACTGACTCAAACCAAATCATGAGTGTGGAATTTGAACTACCCCCAAGGCCCAATGAACTAATACAACGTGTAGAATGTGCAACAGAAACAAGACTGAGGGTGGTCAACTTGAAATCCTAAAGTATCCTAATGTACCCTCTCTACAAAGACTGAGGGTGGTCAACTTGCAATCCTAATGTATCCCAATGTACCCCATCTACAAATACCGAGGGTTTTCAACCTGCAAACCTAATGTACTCTCTCTACAATGATGCTTGCTATAATTTTCAAATGCACTTCAATATCTATCCAAGAACTACTATTGAGTAAAACTGGTTACTGGGACCAATTTGACCAAAGTGGATGATGCAATCTCGTGCCTAAACTATACTTGATGTAAATGTGTGGAGAATATGATCAAAAAACCATTAATGTAATTCATTATAAATTCAGTAGTATTAATAAGATGTAAGAGGTTTTCCCACTTGTAATTGCTCTGTTGATTATCGCAGTATGCCTTGTTTTGATGGTTTAGATGAGACTCGAGATTTAATATTATTTATTGTTGTTCCTTCAATTATGAATATCTATTTTCTCTTGGGCAGATTGACACAGGACTAACTAGAAGATCGACAAGCAGAAAGTGAAAGGGCCAACAAACTCTGGAATCTAATAAAATGCAGTCATCAATTTCCATCTGTTGTGCATTTCTAACTGCATAGTACATAACAACTGCATCATTCTGCTCTACACAAATGCTTCTTATCACATAACCTTGTCCTCTAAAAAACACCATCACCTATAAATTGCTAAAAAATAGGTAACATATAGAAAATAAAACTAGAGGGCTCTTATAGAAGAGAGAATAATATTAGAAACAAATAGGCATAAAAACTTATTAAATATGCAGAGTACTTCTGAAATGTTCTGAAGATGCGGTATCAATTTCCCATCCATTATTTTGACAAATAAATATAACTGGAACATCCATAACTACTGCAAATTTTAAGGTAGCATGGAAATCTCCCAAGACAAAAAGAGAAAAATGCATCAGTTAGAAGCAATAAACATTTCTAATTGACATTAGAGACCGTGCTAGTAAAAATGTGACGGTTGTGAGCTGAGACTGACCTCACTCATGCCACAATCACCAAAAAGGTTACTGCATAAGATTTTCTCTTGTCCATTTTTAGGGAATCTTCTGCAGCTATTGAATGAGGAAGTTCTGTCCTAGAATATGCACAGGATACATGGAATGCAGTAAGAACTTTCAAATAGCCCAAAATATTATTCAAAAAATAAACCTAATGAACAACATACCTGATAGGTAAATTTATAAAGATAAAAGCCATTCAAGTGGAGGATACCCTTACGCTATAGGGGATGATATAGTGAAGCAATTCAATGCATTGAATCCATAATGGATAGGCATATGGCACCCTTTTCCATAATCAGGACAATTCCCAAAGCACTGGTTTGTAAATTCTTGCATTGTGAAACTGCACCAAGTACTCCTGGTTCTTAATACTACACACATTAAAAACATCAACCATTTCAGTTAAGCTTAATATAGTCTTAAGTATTTTGGTATTACATTCCACCATCTATAAAATCCTTCTAGAAGAATAATATAGAACTGAAGGTGCTTGTTAATGAAAGAATTCATAACCCTGGTGGGGTTCTGGGGTTGGTTTTGTTAGAGTCAGACTTTGCAGCCTTCCTTCAGTGATCAAACATGCTCTTACATTCCAGACCTGCTGTCAGGTCAGTTTTGTCATCTCAATGGAATACACAAGCAAAATTGCTCACTAGGTATTAGGTCTAGGGTTTGCTTTCACTCCTTCCAAAGTTGTCCAAATGTCAGTCCATGTCACCATTCAGTTGAGTGTACCATCATTCAGAGGGTTTTCATCGTCATGTCAGGTTCCAAAGAGTCATTTTACATCTCGTTCATGCTTTAGTTGTGCCTAGGTAAGGTCCATTTCCCTCTCCTAGGGTTTTGGAGGTAATTTCTCTTGGATGGTCAAACAGCTCAAAAACACCATAAAAAACACCTTGCTGCCACCTTTTGCACCAGCAGGAAGTACCTCTGGGAGAATGAGGTTTTGGAGGGTCAAATCAACTCCAAATTCAGAAATTCCACTTAGGTTGGAAAGTAGACATCCAGGGCTTTCCAACGAGCTATCATGAGCTCAATTTGGATGTCGGGAGCTACCTCAAAATCAGCCTGGAACATGAGCGACCCACGCAGTTCAGGAGCGACCCACCTAGAGATTTTTTTGAGTTTTCAGCTGCCAGCTCAGTATTTTGCCTATTTTGGACCAGTTTTGCCTATGGATAGAATTATTGGGTTTTTATGATGTAAATTCATGTTTGGCATGTAACTTTGGCTTGTTTTTATCTCTTCTAGAAGATTCACTCTCAAATGAGTAAAAAATCATGTAATGGGTCAGTTTCCACTCTTTTAGAGGCAAGTTGTTAGCTGCCTAGATTGTAGTTCCATGATTAGAATTGGTTGAAACTGATCCCTGAAGAGGGAATTCGACCCCTAGAGGTGGGGAAAGGTGTTAGAGTGATCTATATATTGTAATTTCTCAATCATTTTCAGAGGTTGGAGAGGTTGGACTCTTGGGATACTTTTGATATCATTGTACATATTTTCATATTTTGGCTAAGGAAAGATCAGAGGTTTTGCGGCACTTGTTGGGATCCCTGTGGTGTTCTGTTCTTGATGGTGTTTCTTCTTTGTTTACTGTAAGTTTCTTCATTGTTTAATGTATGCCATCCTTTCATTATGCTTCTGAACTAAATTGAATGAGTGAATAAGGTTGAATCCATTGTTTACAGTGCTTGGCCTTTGAATTCAGTTAGTTCTATATGTTTTCAGCTGTTTGGAGAGGATCCAAGTTCTTCTTTGCCCTCTTCAGCTCCTCGTCGATCTAATCTATCCATATATCCAATTTTAAAGCATCAAGATCATCACCTACCTCGCCCCAGCTTGAACTCTGCAAAGGTCTGACCTTATCCCCGGACCCAAAATTTGTTTTCCCATTACTCCAGCGAAAACCCAAAAAACCAAAAAACCAAACATACCTATCTCTTTACTAGCCTAAAATCAGTTCTTATTGTAAGTCATCTCGCATCTTATTGCTTATCTTCTCGAGATTGACGGAGAGAGCCCTCTACTGTCCTCGTAGGGCTAGCTACGAGGCTGAGCGTGGTTTGATGTAGCCTTGAGTTTTACTTCATTTCAGCCTGAGGTAGATTTGAGTGCTAACATAGTGGCGACCATACTAGGGAGAAACTCAAAACGTTTGCTTGTTATAGACGGAGTCTGAAGTCACGCCAGGTAGCCTTCGAAACGCTGTTGCTATGCATCAGCGAAGTAGATAAACGCTGCTTCAGTCGATCTCTGGTATAACTTGTAATCGTAGTATTTAACTTGTAAATTTCCTCAGTACATGTATCAAGTTCAGATCTGATCGTTGATGGTGAACAACGGTCAGACATAAGAAGGCTGAAATCATTCACCTGGTGACTTCATTCACTGAACAAATCCAAAAATAGATGCTTCATGGTGACTTCACTGCAGGGAGATCAGTAGCTGTGAGATTTTCAAGATGGACCGAATCACAAGAAGATACGCTCCCATGAGCCGAGATCACATTCCAGGTTTTCCGAATAAGATGCCCAAGGTAGATTGGTCCAGGAATCTGCCTACTTTTAACGATGATGGTAAGAAAGATGCTGCTTTACATCTGATTAGATTTCACATGCATATTCGCAAGTTGAAGGTAGCTTTTCCTGAAGATTGTTTGATGAAGATATTCCTGGCCACTCTGGAAGGTGAAGCCAAATCATGGTATGAAAATTTGCCACTGGCCTGTATATATTGTTTGGAGGATTTTCATGCTATGTTCATTGAAAGATATCAAGTATCTTATCCATCATTAAATTTAGTTCATGACTGTTGCAAACATGCTTATTCTTTTATTGAAAGCCTGGAGAGATATTATGAAGATGATAATTTCATAAATGATGAAATCATGGAGGCTCTATATGAGAATCCATTTCAGCAACATGAAGAGAACCTAAAGGATACCTATCAAGGTGCTCAGGAGACTTTGCAGCAGGTTGATGGCCGTATGGCTGAAAATGATGAAAGGGAGAATGTCATTTCAGATCTGCCCACAGAAGACAGCAGCATGCAAGTAAGTCCAGTTCTAATTGCAGATCGTGATAATGTCCAGACAACTACTTCAGATTCAGATTCAGATCATGATGACCAAGCATATCTTGTGTTGAAGCCCATCAAGGAGAACTCTACTGTTGAAATCATCTGGGATGCAGAAGACACAGTAATGGATCCAAATGTTCTCAGTCATACTGTCAGCGCATCATTAGAACACAGCCTTCATGAAGAAGCAATCCAGTCAGTTCATGAAAGTCAAAATGAGACCTTTGTGCAAGTAAGTGGTAAATCTCCTTTCAATAACTCAGTAAGAAATGATAGTTTGAATGCCCTGTCATATGAAGATAACTACTGTTTAAGCAGAAGAAAACAAAAAGCATTGTCTCCTTTGTCTGAAGATGAGATATATCAGCTTTTGAAAGGTCCTGTTTCAGCCCGAGCTACAGCAGATTTGCAGTGCACACATAGTCAGGAAAGTGTTGATGAAACTTCTTCCTCTTTTGAAAAAGATGACTGTTTTGTAATCATTTGTGTAGATCAGCAAACATATAATTTTTTCTTTCACAAAGATGATAAGGCTGTCATGTTTGATAATCTTGAAGATTGTTTTTTGTTTAAGAATGACCTAGATCATGAAATTGAAGAGTATATGCCAGAATTTCTCATGGTCAAGGAATCTACAGCTAACACTCAGATGGCAGATTTGTGCATTTCTATCCCTCAGAAATCAATTTCTATCCCTTTCAGATCAAAATCAGAAGAGAAGGACACCATGTTCTTTCAGCAGGAGGTAAATCTTCATGTTTTTCAGGATCCAATGGCAGATTTGTTACAGTCAGCTGTGAAAGTGATTATTGCAGTGTTCAGTGATGAAGAAGATCATGGTCAGCTATGTTTTTGGATGCCTAGTTATCAGTTTGTATTGTTGACCAGGAGTTTTGATCGGGAGAACCAGTTAGCAAGGCATCTGCTTGACTGGTTACATTGGAAAGCCAATTATACATGATTGTACATATTTCATTGGTATGCAGGTGGTTGTCATCATGATTCCAAATCTTGATGGACTGCTGCCTTTTTTCCAAAAGCTTGGTAAAGTTTTGTTTTAAGTCAGTCATGAGTCATTTGTGTTTGGTCTGTTGAGTCAGTTTTTTCAAGTTATTTCAGTTTGCCATCGAGTCAGTTTGAGTCAAGTTTGAGTCAAGTTTCAGTCAGTTTTCAGTCAAGTTTTCATTCAATAAATGTGTCAAAGGTTTTGGGTTATCCGTTCAAATAATGATTCCATCGCCCAATGGATGAAGGCACTGGTCTGCTCTCCCAAAGATCTGCCGTTCTTGGCACCTCCACGGAGCTGGAGCTACCATCCCCATTGGAGCCAATGTTAGAGTCAGCCTTTGCAGCCTTCCTTCAGTGATCAAACATGCTCTTACAAAGTGATTTTAAGGTGTCAAGGTCAGATTTTGTCATTTCAATGAGTCTTCAAGCAAAATTTGCTCACTAGGTATTAGGTCTAGGGTTTGCTTTCACTCCTTCCAAAGTTGTCCAAATGTCAGTCCATGTCACCATTCAGTTGAGTGTACCATCATTCAGAGGGTTTTCATCGTCATGTCAGGTTCCAAAGAGTCATTTTACATCTCGTTCATGCTTCAGTTGTGCCTAGGTAAGGTCCATTTCCCTCTCCTAGGGTTTTGGAGGTAATTTCTCTTGGATGGTCAAACAGCTCAAAAACACCATGAAAACCACCTTGCTGCCACCTTTTGCACCAGCAGGGAGTACCTCTGGGATAATGAGGTTTTGGAGGGTCAAATCAACTCCAAATTCAGAAATTCCACTTGGGTTGGAAAGTAGACATCCAGGGCTTTCCAACGAGCTATCATGAGCTCAATTTGGATGCCGGTAGATACCTCACAATCAGCCTGGAACATGAGCGACCCACGCGATTCAGAGCGACCCACCTAGAAGATTTTTTGAGTTTTTCCATTGCCCAATGATGTTCTGTTATTTTGGTTGATTTTGCCTATGGATAGAATTCTTGGGTTTTTATGATGTAAAGTCATGTTTGGCATGTAACTTTGGCTTGTTTTTATCTCTTCTAGAAGATTCACTCTCAAATGAGTAAAAAATCATGTAATGGATCAGTTTCCACTCTTTTAGAGGCAAGTTGTTAGTTGCCTAGATTGTAGTTCCATGATTAGAATTGGTTGAAACTGATCCCTGAAGAGGGAATTCGACCCCTAGAGGTGGGGAAAGGGGTTAGAGTGATCTATATATTGTAATTTCTGAGGCATTCTACAGGTTGGACTCTTGGGATACTTTTGATACTATTGTACATACTTTTCATATTTTAGCTAAGGAAAGATCAGGGGTTTTGCGGCACTTGTTGGGATCCTTGTGGTGTTCTGTTCTTGATGATGTTTCTCCTTTGTTTACTGTAAGTTTCTTCATGTTTAATGTATGCCATCGTTTCATTATGCTTCTGAACTAAGTTGAATGAGTGATTAAGGTTGAATCCATTGTTTACAGTGCTTGGCCTTTGAATTCGGTTAGTTCTATATGTTTTCTGCTGTTTGGAGAGGATCCAAGTTCTTCTTTGCCCTCTTCAGCTCCTCATCAGTCTAATCTATCCATAAAATCCAATTCGAAGCATCAAGATCATCACCTACCTCGCCCCAGCTTGAACTCTGCAAAGGTCTGACCTTATCCCCGGACCCAAAATTTTGTATTCCCATTACTCCAGCGAAAACCCAAAAAACCAAAAACCAAACATACCTATCTCTTTACTAGCCTAAAATCAGTTCCTATTGTAAGTCATCTCGCATCCTATTGCTTATTTTCTCGAGATTGACGGAGAGAGCCCTCTCCTGTCCTCGTAGGGCTAGCTACGAGGCTGAGCGTGGTTTGATGTAGCCTCGAGTTTTACTTCATTTCAGCCTGAGGTAGATTTGAGTGCTAACAGGTTTAAAAGTGGTATTCTTATCTATGTGAAAATGTTGCAAAACCACAGTGTATAGGAATTCGGTAGGCTAGCTCTTGCTTCAGAACAACCATACAAGTTAAGATTCCATTCCCAACCAAGGTCTTTAGCACTGAAGAAGCCAATTAAGATAATTTTTCGAAAAACATTTTTATTCTCAATTTCTAAACTAACACATCTTGATCAAACTATGTACCTCAGCAAAGACCACATCATCAATAGTCAAAGTTGTTGCTGATGCAATACTGATGCCATCTTCTCCATTACTCATAAGATAGAAAGGAAGCCTACCTTGCCTTTGTGCTTCATAAAATATGGTTTCCATAACTTGAAGAGTTACCATACCCTTCATACGTTTTCAATTCCAAGTCCTTGCTAATCAGTCAAACACCAAAATTATGGATATTAATGTCACAGATACACCCATGATTATATATACATTAAATAAGTTCCCCATCAGAGCAATGGAGCTCATTAAATATTAATAAGAACATAGATCATGTGATTGAAGCCATCAATGGAAGTCTGACTCCCAACCTCATTCAGAACTCTGTAGCAAGGTATACGTTTATGTTAGGTCCCTATATCACTAGTATAGTCCCTTATTATTGTTAGTGTAACCCCATTATTGTTATTATTGAACCCTTGTAACCCCCATTTTGTTATTATTGTGCCCTTAAATTATTATTGTTAGGTCGGCTAGGATTACATTGTGGCCTAGGATTACATTATGGCCCCATGGACTCCTATATATAGAAAGGAGGTTTTGTAAATTGTATCATCCAAGAATTATTCATTTATGTAATGTATTGGAGGTTGCCCCCTCGAAGTGGCTTATTTCTAAGGTGTTGATATCTCTTTCTTCTATTTTTGGAGCTGGTTACACAACATTTGGTATCAGAGCTTTGGATTCTAGGGTTTCGTTGCTCCAAACAGGTCATCGTGGAATTTGCGCTACAAATTTTTTTCTACGAAGTTTCAGAAGCTGAAATTTTTAGGGTGTGAAGCAGAAATCCTGAGGAATATTTTCTAAAAATTTCAGAGCCTGGTTCGCAATATTTGCGGAGATATGATCTGTGTAAGTTAGGTCTTTGTTCAGGCTCCTAAACAGGTCATCGTGGCATTTTCGCTATAAATGTTTTTCTATGAAGGTTAAGAATCTGAAATTCGTATGGTACGAAGGTGAAATCTTGAAGAAATTCGTCAAAAAATTTCAGAGGTTGGTTCGAAATATTGTTGGAGATATGATCTGTGGAAGGTAGTGATTTTTCAGGCTCCTGAATTTCATCTCAAAGAGGTGATCGTGGGAAAAGTTCAGTAACTCTCTCTCTGTGCATCAGATTGGAGTGCTGTAAAAATTTGTAGCAAGTACACAGACTGTAGTTTCTTGGCTATCAATTTTAGAGACAAAGGATTAAACAGTGACACGTGGAAATTCGTACAAGTTCACTCTACTGAACCAGTCCATAATTAGGTCATTGTGGGAGATTGGACACAACTTTGACTTGAAGAATCCAAATCAGGTCAGACCTGTGGCATTAAAAATAGAATTCAGAGGGATACTTCAGTGATGAATTTCAGATATTGAAGATCCAAAATCATATAGATAATACAATTTCAATATCGAGCTCCTCAAAGCAAGTAAAAGGTGTGTATTTTTTTTCCGAATTGCATAAGTCTTGTTTGAAGAATCAAGTTGAATTGATTGCAAGGGCCTATTGTAGAATAGATATCAATATTGGAGTCTAAAATGGCCCCTAAAAAAAATTCAACACCCATTAAGCCTTTAGAAGGCTCTACTATGACTCATGAAGATGAAGAATGGCAACATGACATATCAAAATTACAAGAGCAAGTGCAACAAATTTCGTTCTCGCAAAGAACAACAAAAAATGAAATGGAAGTTTTGAAGAAAGGCGTGGAAGCTAAGATGGATGGCATGGAAGTGGGCATGGAAGCTAAGATGGATGACATGGAAGCTAAGATCGATGAAAAAATGAAAGAAAACATGGAAAACATGAAGAAAGATCTAAAAGTAGACATCGAAGGTTTGGGAAAGTTGATACAAGAAATGTTTCCTAATGGTGAAAAGATAGTAGAGGAAACTCATGATGAGAACAAAATAAATTTTAATCGTTATTTCATAAACTCTACTGTTGGAGGGAAGAACCACCATATTCCAAAAATGGATATGAGGAAGTTTGATGGAAAGGATCCTGTAACATGGATACTACAGATGGAGCAATATTTTGATCTCCATAATGTGCAAAACACACAAAAGTTACGCATTGCAACTTTACATTTAGAACAAAATACATTTGTGTGGTATCGATGGCTTTGCTCCCACAAAAAAATTGTCAATTGGTCAATTTTTGCAGAGGAAATGATAGCACATTATGAGGATACAAAGAGAAACACCTTCTTTAGCCAATTGATAAATCTCAAACAAAAGCATTCAGTGGGGGAGCACATTGAGGACTTCCAAAAATTGAATATAAGGGTAATTGAGAAATAGTGCTATGATATGATACTCAATGCTATGAAGATGCTCGGTGATCTCAATTATGATGCTCAATGTTATGATGATGCTCGATGTTCTCAGTAATGATGCTCGGTGCTATGTTTCTATCTCAAACTCGGTCAAGTTAATGAGGATGGAGTTTAGGTACAAGCAAAGGAGATCTTGGTGTGATGGAGATCTCAGTGCTAACACAGTGAAGGGATGAATTGATGGAGGAATTTTATAGTCTAAAGGTCTTGGTCGTCTCATCTTGAGTCTACTGAAGGACGAATTTTGACCAGGTTTTCCCTAAAGAGTGGGGTTTTTCCGTGGCATGTGTCTACATCTTGTGTCTTCTTATATTTTTTCATTGGCATTACTCTTGATGATAAGAAAAGATAAATTTAAAGAACAAATAATAATAAAAAAACATCACAAGATAATGTCATGATAAGAGAAATTGTTTAACTGCCATCTCCTTAATTTCTCTAGCACATAACAACCTCCATCTCAAGGTGAATTCAATGTAATATAATCCATATAAACTGCTCATATCATCAATACTCTTTAGTATATCAAAGAGCTAGAAATTGATGTTTTTTTTCCCCTAACACCCTACAAACCCTATATTCTCCTTGCAAACGTTAGCCTTTATAACAAAAGCAACAAAATTCCTACATAATTTACAATGTCATGAATTTGAGAATTCCACCAATTCAGTGAGACTTCAAACAAATTTTTAGAAAAAATATATGCCCAGCTCAAAAGACTCCATGTGTGGCATTGATCACCATGGTTTCACTCTCTAGTAAATATTTTTTGGTGTAATCACTAATATAATTTATTTTGATCCCTCTCCGCAGATTTATCTCAAGGCATTGATTATGTTGGGCTATAGCTTACACAATCTTTCTAGTGGCCCTTTGGTTCCATGAAACAAACCTACAACATGTCATCCATAGAGGACATAAAGTAAATGGTTCATTCCCTCTCATAGTACATTAACACTCTCACCCAGTTACTTAGCACACCATAGACCAACATGCCTTCCCTCATTGTGCAAGTTGGCCTTTATTTTTAGAAGATTAAGAGTTGGAGGGTTAGCATGACAAGGGTGTCATCTTCTCAAGACGATTATCTCATAAGGATAAGAAATTTAATGAGAAATACAATCACAATATTTACCACTCACTTCTTACCATTCTGACACCATTAAAAAAACCCTAAAAATGTCATTCTTAAAATCTCTTGTATAGTTTCCTAATGTCATTCAAGTAGAATCTCGCAATTACTTATGTCAGTATTGGTGCGGTCATTTTTTAATTCTCTTAATGGAACTCTTTCTAGACATGCACCCCATCAAACATAGATAATTGAGTCAAAATGAATGGAAATGAATGAAGAAGAGGGTGTGTTGGCGAGTGCTAGTGAGTGTAAGGCGTGCCAAGGGGGGAGTAACAAGGCATGCTAGGGAATTATAGGGCATGTCAAGAAATGTCAGGGTGTGCTAACATGTTCCAGATTGTGCTAAGGAATTCCAATGCATGCCAGGAATTCCAAGACATGTCATGTGTTAAGGCATGAAAATATGTGTCAGGTGTTAGGGTATGTGAACACATTTCAAGGTGTGTCAGGTGACAAAAGGGAATACCAAGTTAAAATGAAAATAAATGAACACATATGAGGGTTAATAATTCATAACCTTACATTTTCAATAGGGCCGGCATGCTAGGCATACCAACACTAGTGCCAATACATTCCAAGGGCCAAGTGCTAGCGTGTCTTAAGTGCCAAATCATCCTCTATTACTTCTCTCTTAATTGTGAATAATTGATTTGAAATAAATTTGATCTTAAACCGTGCCAAGGTATTCCAGGGAATCCAATCACATGCTAAGAATTTTCAAGTTCCTATATACTTCTATTCTAATTTCTTTAGAACAAACCGTATCCACTGATAGAAAAAAAGACAACTCTTTCCTCCATAAGAGACTCGGCCTAGCTCACATGGATCCATATAATCTAGTCATTTCTTTGACTGAATCTTGACATGATCTTAGATGTCTATGACCCTCAAACTACTGTTACCTCAGTCAATATTACACCTCTAACTACTTCTGTTCTAGCCCTAAATTCTAGTGCATACCCTCCTCCATTTTTGTTGGTCTTTATCACAGACCTTGCAGCCTAGTGACCACCACAAGGTAGGGTCTCAACCCTCTCTACTATTTCAAATTTTGACGCGGACTTCACACAGAAACACCACTAAAATCACATGCCCAAATTCTCATGAGTCACCTCTCTTGATCTTTATCTGCCCTAAGAGAACCAAAAATATGGCATCCTACTTCCTATCTCAAACCCATTAAGGTATGTGACATTCTTGTGAACCCTCACATGATGATATTACTCTTGGTGGATTATCATGGCCTCCCTTTAGCATTGCTTACTCAGCCCTCTAACTCGACATACTTTAGGACTACATATCTCCCAGCTTCCTTGATAAAATGAGATCCTTCTCACTTGATGTTCTTGCCTTCATGCTAAGGCCCCCTTAAATAGTTTTTCCTAGCTAGGCCTCTTAAGAACGCTCTAGAACTTATGAACTTTATCTACTTAGATCTTAGGAAATATTATTTTTTTGTTTAATTTTCTTTTAGATTTTAAACCTCATCTTGGGTCCAAATCCCCTTCACTTGGGTTATTTTCCCACAAAACCTTTTGCGGTCAAACTCACACAAAACCATCTCACTAGGCTTATGGAGTACCTCCCAACCTACACAATTCAACAACATAGTCTATTTGTATTAATTGTAACTTGTTCAAGCTCCTATAGTCAAGCGAGGACTTGGTTGGTTCCCAAGTTGAAAATTAAGTAAGGGTAGTTGTGAGGGCATGATAACTAGGAAGGGTTAGGACATGCCAAGGAATGAAAAGGCGCGCTAACACATGTTGGACAATGTCAATGCATGTTGAGGAGTGTTGAGGCATCACAAGGGAGAACTAGGTCAAAATGCATGGAAATGAACAAATAAGAGTGTGTTCCAGGGAGTGTCAGTGAATTCAAGTGTGCCAAGGATGAAGTGTGTTATAAAAAGTTCATAATAGGATTTGTAAGAGGTTAGCCTATGATTGCGATAAGGGGCTCGACAAAGCAGTTCTAAACAAGGGGAGACTTTGTGTTGGGCACAACACTATTTTTCCTTTATCTATTATTTTTATATGACATGTGGCAAACTTTGGCCGAATGCTCATTTTTTAAACTATTTTAGACAATTCCATATTGTACATTTTTGTTTATCAGTTTTAGGGAACTCGGCTTGTGCTGACCTATATCTTGTGTGCCTTGTGTATCTTATGGTTCTTGCAAACTCTCAGTTAATTCTCTACTATTTATATGAATTGGACATACATGTGGAATATTGCCTATGTAAGATATGTTATTTAGTTGTTTTATGGCCATGGCTAGATGTGATCCTTGTCTTGGTAAGTTCTTAGGTGGGAAAATTTCAGCTTGCACATGACTGGCCTAAGATGAGGTATAGGAAGTTCTTATGTGAACAAGGCACAATATACTTGTAGTAGGTGCAATTGATAAAGTTGTTACGGCTGAAGCAGACCAATGTCACATGAATTGAAGTAGCTAAGGACTTGATTGGTTTCCCAAGTCGTGAAAAAATGTAAGGCTATTTGTGAGGGCATGAGTGCCAAGGCATGCTAGGGAATGCTAACACATGCCAGATAGTTCGAAAGCATGTTCAAAATGATAAGATGAGTCAAGTGCTAAGGCATGCCAAGATCTGCAATGGTGTGACAATACATGTCAGGGACTATCAAGGCAACAAAAAGGTGAAACAATTTAAAATACAAGGAAATGAACACATCATAGGGTTAATAAGTCATCAATTTACATTTTCCAATAGGGGCATGTTATGCACACCAACACTGGGTGGAAATGAGCGTCAAGTGCCAAGTGTTAGTGCATTCAAAGTGCCAAATCATCCTCTGTTACTGCTCTTCTACTTTCCATAACTGATCTCAAATAAATTTAATATTAAACCATGCCAAAGCATACCGTGGCATCTTAATGAATGCGAGACATGATAATGATCATGACCTCTTTAGAACTACATCTCATTTCGTCCCCTTGATCAAATGAACTCCTTCTCACTTGATGGTATTTCCTTCATCCTAAAGACTCCTTAAATAGTTTTTCCTAGAGCTCTTAGGAACCCTCTAGATCAACTTACAGGTTTTATGCACTTAGACCTTAGGAAACAATAATTTTCCCTTTTAATTTTCTTTTAGATTTTAAACCTTATCTTGGGTCCAAAATCCCTTTTCTTGGCTTCTATTCCCACAAAGCCTTTTGTGACCAAACTCACACAAAGCCATCTCACTAGGCTCGTGGAGTACCTCCCAAGCTACACAATTCAACAACATAGTCTATTTGTAGTAACTATAACTTGGTCAAGCTCTTGTAGTCAAGCGAGGGCTTGGTTGGTTTCCCAAGTTGAAAAATAAGTAAGGGTAGTTGTGAGGGCATGATAGCTAGGGAGGGTCAAGGCATGAAAAGGAATGAAAAGGCATGCTAACACATGTCGGACAATGTCAATGCATGCTGAACTAGAGTGTTAGGGAGTGTCGGGGCATATCAAGGGATAACTAGGTCAAAATGCATGGAAAGGAACGAATAAGAGTGTGTGCTAGGGAGTGTTAGTGAATTCAAGTGTGTTAAGGATGAAGTGTGTTAGGAGAATTTTATAATAGGATTTATAGGAGGCAAGCCTACGATTGTTATAAGGGGCTCAACATAACAATTTTAGACAAAGGGAGATCACTTTGTGCTAGGCACAACATTATTTTTCCTTTAGTTATTTTTTTATATGAGATGTGGCACACTTTGGCTACATGCTCGTGTTTTAAACTATTCTAGATAATTGCATATTTTACATTGTTGTGTATAAGTTTTGGGGCACTCAACTTGTGTTAGCTTATATCTTGTGTGCCTTGTGAATCTTGTGGTTCTTGCAAACTCTCAATTAATGTTCTATTGTTTATATGAACTGAACATACATGTGAAATATTGTTCATGTAAGCTATGTTGCTTAGTTTTTTTATGGCCATGGCTAGATCATGTGATCCTTGTCTTGGTAAATAGTTAAGTGGGACAAGTTGAGCTTGGAAATGAGTGGCATAAGATGAGTTAAGGCAGTTCTGAGGTGAACAAGGCACAAGCTACTTGTAGTAGGTGAAATTGGTCAAGTTGTTGTGGTTGAAGTAGACCAATTTTTTCACATGAACTGTAGTATCCAAGGACTTGATTGGTTTCCCAAGTCGTGAAAAAATGTAAAGGCTAGTTGTGAGGACATGAGTGCTAAGGCGTGCTAGGGAATGCTAAGATGTGCCAGATAGTGCGAAGGAATGTCAAACATGATAAGTTGTGCCAAGTGATAAGGCATGCCAATATGTGCAAGGGTGTGCCGATGTGTGTCAAGGATTGTTAAGGTAGCAAAAGGGAGAAAAAAGTTAAACTACAAGGAAATTAACACATAAGAGGGTTAATAAGTCATCAATTTACCTTTTTCTAAGAGGGGCATGCTAGGCACACCAACACTAGGCATTAGTAGGTGCCAAGGGAAAATTCTTAGTGCATTCTAAGTGCCAAGTCTTCCTTTGTTGCTTCTCATCTACTTTCCAAAAATTTATCTCAAATAAATTTAATATTAAACCATGCCAAATCATACCAAGGCATCTCGACGTGTTCCATACATGCTAATACTTTCCAAGCAATAACACGTGCCAAGTGCCAATATGTGTTAGGGAGTGTTATGCAGGCAACAAAGTGGAATGGCATGTTGAAGAGTGCTAAGGTGTGCTAGAGAGTGCTAATGCATGTTGAGGAGTGTTAAGGAGTAATAGGACAAAACACTAAGGGAGCACTAGGTCAAAATTTACGGAAGTTAATTAATATGAGGAATGTGTGCCAGGGACTAGTGTTAATGAGTGCTAGTTTTTATGCCAAGGAGGGAGTGACAAGGTATGATAAGCATTGGTAAGGCATGCTAGGTAATATCAAGGCATGCAAGTAAGTGCCAAAGTGTGCTAGGGAGTTCCAAGGTGTGCTAATTATATGTGCCAAATAGTGCCAAGATATGCCAAAACATGCCAGGTGCTAAGGATGTGTAGGGTGCTAGGGTATGTCAATAATTGTCAAGAAGTGTGAAGGCAACAAAAGGAAGAACCAAGCTAAAAGTTAAGGAAATGAACACATAAGAGGGTTAATAAGTTAAGACTTCATATTTTTCAAAAGGGGCATGTGTCACACTAATAATAGGTCCAAATACATGCCAAGTGGCATTTTGTGCCAAGTGCTAATGTATGTCAATGCATTCAACCAAGGTGTTCCAGGGCATGCTAGGGACTACATGCATGCCAACACATGCATGGAGAGTTCCATGTTTTGCTAGCACATGCCACCATGTGCTTAGGCGTCATTTTCATGACAAGATGTTCTAGGTACAAATATAGTCCAAGACATGTGAGGTGCTAAGAAATGTTAGTTTGTGACAAAGCATTAATTTAAGGTGTGCTCGAATTGTTGAGGAGTGGTAGGTATTTCTCATTAATAGAATTTTCAGAGCTTGATTATGTATTAAATAATATATTTCCTACACACACTAATGGAACTTTATCTAAAGGGAATTTGATAGATAATAAACTTAATAGATATGAATCATGTGTTGACTCATAGGAAAACTCTATTTGACTAGTGATTACTTGAGGGAAATGATACACACTAATTACTTCTTAAAAATTGACTGATTCTAACCACTATGGCCTTAGAAATATCATAAAAAATACTCCACAATAATTGTTTTAAATCGTTATCTTTTGAAAAAAAAAATATTAACAGGCATATATCGTCTCAAAAACTAATTGGAATGATCAACGGTGACAAGCATTTTTTGACTGTCACCAAAAGTAACAAAAACATCATTGGTGAGGGTCATTAAAAGTTCGTCACTATAAGTGTCACCAAAGAGAGAATTAGTGATGGGCCTTTAATGACCCTCACCAAAAGTGTCATTGAAAATGGCTTTGGTGACGAACCTTAAAGGACCATCATTATATACACTTACAGTGACACTTTTTTAAGGATCGTCACCATATGTGACATTGGTGACGGACCTTAAAGGTCCGTCACAAGCATGACCCTCACTAATGTCATTTTTTCTTGTAGTGTTTTGGCAACTAGGTCACTATTGTAGCAAATGTATAATTGTAGATATTTAGTTGTTAAAGGAAATCTACGATTTCCTAAACATTTGTATAAAGAGGGATGTTGGGCTATGAATCGGTGTTAAGAAATATGATACAAATTTTGTAACAGAAGCGTTTTATAATTAATTGAATGCACAGTATTTTGTTGTCCCACCTGTAAGTTGTGAGTTTTCCGCAATCCTTTTCAGAGATTTGGGCCCACCCTTCTAGTCAGGTGCTATGTTACCTTTCTTTTGTTGATTTTATAGTTTGATTTGTTATTGTTACTGATGTTCCAGTATAATTCGGCAATTGCTGTGAATGCCTTTTTAATTCTTCAATCTATTTTAATTGTTGTTACGGTATTTTTCTTGTTCATTAATTAAAGCCTATGATTCAATATAAAGTTATGTGATTTCTCTTGCATATACTGTGCGCGTTAGTCTTGAAATAATTAACGCCCCCAGGTTGATAGTTTATGTGGAAAAAGGGTTTGAATATTTTTTCATAACTGGACTCAAACATTTTGGCGCCGTTGCTGGGGAAGGCTAACAAGGTGCAAGAAAACGATCTGTAATTGATCTAAGGGTCGATCTCTCGTCTTGGGGAGGGATTTTATTGCCCTACTCCAAGTCCTACGCATAGTGTTCTGTTTTTTTTCTTTTTATTTTTATTTTTTTAGAATTGATATCTCGTCTTGGGGAGGGCATCCATTACCCTGCTCTAAGTCTTGAGCATAGCGTGCTATTTTTCCTTGGTTTTATTTTTCATTAGAACCGATCTCTCATCTTAGGGAGGGTATTTGTTACCCTGCTCTAAGTCCCGAGCATAGTATTTTTCTTTTTGATTACTTTTCTGAAAGGGCCAACTTCTTGTCTTGGGGAGGGTATTTGATTACCCTACTTCAGGTCCTAAACTTTGATTTTATTTGATTTTATTTTATTGTCTGTTTGAACCTACTCGCTCACCCCGTGGAGGAAGCTATCTATCCTGCTCCAGGTCTTGAGCGCTTTTTCTATTTTGATGAATTATTCTCACCAATTGTATGAACACATATCTAAATAAGAGGGGCAGAGGAAGACCCCCAAATAAAGGGAAGGATCTGGGGAGGAAGACGTATTTCTAGGAGATCATCGAAAAGGCTAAATCTGAAGAATCCTCTAGCACTATTGTCAGGGTAAGGGTTCAGAAGAAGTCCAAAGGGTAGTCGGTTGAACAGCTAGTGCTGTCCACGGTACCAAAGGAAATTCTATTGACGACAAAAGAAGCAATAAATAAGGTATTGGTGGAGGAGACATCCTTGCTGTCAGTAGAATGGGAAGAAATATCAAGTAGAGGGTCGGAAGAACTGAGCAATTCCAATTGGGAAGAACCTCTGAAAGGGTTTTCGTCACCATGAGACCAAGGGAGTGCTATAAAGCCTCATATAGTTGAACTGAGCAATTCCAATTTGGAAAGAGAGTTCCTAAAGGATTTTGCATCACCAAGGGACCAACGAAGTGGGATGAAACCTCCTATAGTCAAATCACCCCAAGTACCAGTCACAGAACCAATTTAAATCCCAAGTGAGTATTGGAGAATATTTATGGCATCTGCAAGTTCTTCTATTGATTTCTGAATTGGAAACATTATAGGTGATGCACTGATGAGGCCCATTACTTTAATGACCTGCCTAATTTCCATGGGATTTATTCTGAATACCCTGATACATTCTTCTTCGAATTTGACATTATTTTTTGAGGGTATGATTATATTGCCGATGCTCAAAAACTAAAATTATTTCCTGCTACCTTAAAAGGGACAGCCCTACGATGGTTGATGGGTTTAGGAGGAAAGACTATTTCTTCATGGGATGCAATGAAGAAGCCTTTTTGGAAAAATACCGGGACTACTGTAAATCTCGTGATATCAAGTAGGAGATTTTTAAGTTTGCACAGAAGGAGGACGAGAACATGGAAGATTGTATGGAATGATTCAAATATATACTACAAAGATTAGGCCATAGTGACCTGGATAAATATATTCTAAAAATCATCCTTCTCTAGGCACTGAGGGAAGATTCCCTACAACTTTTGAACATAGTAGGAAAGGGGGATGTTGCAAAAGAATAATTTGATATGATCTGTGACTTGTGCATTTAGTGTTCATGACGGGCTGCAAGGAGTGGACAAGGAATTCAGTCATTAAAGACTTCTGGTGGAGGGGTTAAAAAGGCATAAATCAGAAACCTACTGGATAGCCTAAGGACTAATATCCTAAGCACATTATCCACCCAGATGGAAACTCTACAACAAAAACAGAAACAAAGAGAGTTGGAGAAGACTATGGCTATATTCTGCCCACACAGAAAGAAGCATCCATTGAAAGAATGCCCATTAAACATAGTGGAAGCCTGCGAAATTTGTGAGCAGACTCATGCGACCAGCTCGTACCCTTCCTTTCCAAGACTGCAGGTAGTTTTTCAAGGGGCAAGTGAAGAAAATGCAATAGATAAATTTTACTTTATGGGGCTGAGAAAGCCATGGCAACCTCTACTACTAGCTATGAATCTAGGTATGTATTAGGACCCATCTCAGTATTTTAATAATTTTAATATGCCCCCCCCGTCTGTATATTTTTAACATATGTGGTCTCAGTTTCAATACCGCCCTAGCAAGAATGGTTTCCCCAGGCCTGTTCGAACCCTTCATGGAATCAGAATTAGTGTGGGCCCTCTCCTACTATGCAATTTCCCCAATCTATGCCACAACAACAACTCCAGTTTCCCTCTAATGTACCTCCTGACAACCCATCCCTTCGACCCCAGCTTCCTATCTAGCCTAATCTGAATCCTAATAATAAATGGGTCCAACAAAAAAACACTCTTAACCTTCAATCTTATAGCATTTATACTGCAGGACTCAATGAAACAAACTTATGATCTAGATGGGTAGTAAATGCTCCCACTTCACCTATTATCATAGAACATATTGACAGTGAAGTTATAGAACCAGAACGGAGGACATTTGGGGATAAATTAGACCAAAACATGACAAATCAGAGACCTCCCCAACCTGTTCTTAATCAGGGTCATCCAACCTCTCCACCATATCCTGAAAGACTGACCTTGAATAAACAAAACCCTCAAGCAGAGTTTGATTTCGAGGGGGAATTGAAAAATGTTTTTGTCAAAATACCCCTACTTCAAGATATGAGGGATGTACCCATATATGCAAAAAATATCAAAGATTACTACTCTAAGAAACCTGGGAAGAAACCAAGGGATCCTTTAAGCATTCATGTGATGGGTAGAATCTGTGACATCGTGCTAGGAAATATTATGACTGTAAAATATGGAGACCCAGGAAACCCAATTCTAACAGTACAAATAAATGGGGTAGAAATCCCAAATGTATTGGTATATTTGGATGCTGCCATCAATATTATTACCTCCAAAAAAATTAATACATTGTGTCTCAGAAATATTAAGCCAACCCCTACTATCTCGAAAATAGTAGATAGGTCTACAATTAAATTGGTACGGAAATTGGAAGATGTGACTATTTCGGTGGATTCATGGCACTACCCAGTGGACCTCCTTGTATTACAAACACGATCCTTACTTGGTGGTCACCCATTGAACTTGGGAAGACCTTGGCTCACAACCGCACACGCCTACATAGGGCACTGATACAGGCATATAATTATATCGAATGGGACGATTAAAAATAATCTCACTCTCTATCCTCCTGCAAAACCCAACCCATCTGAAAAATTATTAGCTAGTTAGAAACCTCTACCAATAGAAGAGCCTAAACCTTAAAATGAAGAAGTTAGACCAATCCTCACTATTTGGCAGGCCCTTTAATTTAAAACCAAAACTGAGGACGATGTCATTAACACTTTTATTAATGATCCCGGTTCTGTTTCCAATTCAACTCGTCAAATTTTAGAATCTGCTATGAGTTGTGAGACATAGGAAAAATTTGAACCAGAAGATGAAATTGAAGACATTCCTGTAACCTCATCCCATGATAGTATTCCGGTTGAGCTTGAACTAGGGAAAACACTCAATATAAACCAGAATCTGTTAGTATCCCAGGAAAAGAAGCTTTTAAAAGTCCTTCAAGACCATCAGGAAGATTTTTCTTAGGATTATACTAATATGAAGGGGATCCCTACTAAATTATGCACTCATCGTATTTATATTAAGGAATAATGCTACTCTATGAGACAGCCCCAAGGGAGAATGAATATTTCTCTAAAAAACATTGTCAAAGAAGAATTACAAAAATTGTTAGATGTAGGTTTCATTTACCCCATCTCAGATAGCCAATGGGTATCTTCGCTAGTTATTGTTCCTTAAAATAATGGTAAATGGTGGATCTGTGTGGATTACAAAGAGCTAAACAAGGCAACTCAAAAAGACCATTTCACTTTGCCATTCACTGACCAAGTCCTAGACATCTTGGCTGGGAAGAAGTTATTTTCCTTCCTAGATGGGTTTAGCGGGTATAACCAGATCCAGATAGCCCCGGAAGACCAAGATAAAAAAATTTTCACATGCCCATGGGGGACCTTTGCATACAGGGTCCTCCCATTTGGCTCGTGCAATGCGCCTTCAACCTTCCCAAGGGCAATTCTGGGAATTTTTTCTAATCTAGTTGATGGTAACATTGACATCTATATGGATGATTTTACTCCATATGGAAACTCATTTGAAGAGGGATTGGCAAATCTGGAGAAATTACTCCAAATATGTAAGCAGACCCATGTATCTCTTATTATAGTCAATTTCCATATGATGAGGGAAGAAGGAATATTATTGGGACATTTGCTCTCAGTTGCTAGAATTCGTGTTGACCTAACCAAAGTAGAGGTAATATTTCACTTCCCAGTACCCAAGACACCCACAAAGGTATGTAGCTTTATTGGTTATGCTGGTTATTATAGACACTTTATAGAAAATTCTACTAAAATATCACATCCACTTTTTGAATTGCTAACAAAAGATGCATAATTCTTGTGGACTAAAGACTGTGAAGCAACGTTCATGAAAATTAAGGGACTAATTTTCAAGGCTCCAATCCTTCGAGGACTTGATTGGGAATTACCATTTCACATACATGCTGATGCTTCTCAGATAGAAGTAGGAGCTGTTTTAGACAACAGGTAGAAAAAACACCGTATGCAGTTTACTATGTCAGCAAGAGTTTAATTCCTGCTGAATTTAATTACACGGTGACGGAGAAAGAATTCCTGGCTATCATTTATGGTATCAACAAGTTCCAATAGTACATCATTGGGTATCCTACTTTTGTACATACTGATCATGCAACAATAAGGTATTTGATTAATAAACCTATCACTCCTGGCTGTATTACAAGATGGTTGCTATTGCTTAAATAATTTGATATTACAATAGTAGACAAACCAAGAAAAGATAATGTAGTTACTGATTTTCTATCTAGTGTGCACACCTATAGAAGATAGTTTTCTCGATGAGCATATTTTTGCAATTTCTACTAATCCTCCATGTTATGCAGATATTGCTAACTATCTTGCTACAAGAAAGGTGCCCCATCATTTTCCATAGAGGGAACAATGAAAAATTATTCATCACAGTGCCTGATATCCTTGGATGACAGGGTACCTCTTTCATACAAGAGCTTATAAGTAGATCTGGCACTGTGTATCTTAGGAAGATATTTATGAAGTACTAAAGGCTGCCCATGATGGCCCTTGTGGGGGGAATTTTTCAGATAAAAGGACAGGCCATAAGGTGCTACAAATGGGATATTACTGGAATTCTATTTTTCAAGATGCGCAGAATTATGTTAGGAGGTGCGATAGTTTCCAGCGCATGGGGCAGCCTGGTCGAGCTAATGATTTGGCTTTGTAGGAACAGGTAGTCCTCGAATCTCTTGAGAAATGGGCTATCAACTTCATTAGACCCTTCAACCCACCCTCCCAGCAAAAGGTTCACATTTTTGTCTCTACATATTACGTGACTAAGTGGGTAGAAGCCAAATTTATTGTGAAAGAAACATAGAAGGTGGTTTCAAATTTTCTATTTGAAGAATTTTTTTCTCATTACAGTTCCCCAAGAGAGATTGTTTCAGATGGAGGAACACAATTTACATCACACATTATAGCAAAGATTATGAAAAAATATGGGGTAAAGCACAGGGTGACATCTCCATACCATCCCCAGGCGAATGGACAAGTGGAAAGCACAAACAAGACATTGGAAAATATCTTGACAAAAAGTGTGGCATACCATTGTCGGGATTGGGCTCAGAAGCTGCCTAAAGCTCTCTGGGCATACAAAACAACATGGCAGAACACAACTGGGTTTTCACCATTTGAGTTGGTTTATGGGAAATCCTCATTATTTCCAATAGAATTTGAAATCAGTAGACTCAGAACAGCTCTTGAAGTTGGTTTGGATCCGTTAGATGCCTAGAAACATCGAATGGCTCAACTTAATGAACTAGATGAAATATGTTCAATGGTTTTCTAGAGGACTATTGCTATCCAGCAGCAGAGAATGAAATGGAACAATAATTTTATCAAAAACAAGATGTTTCATAGGGGAGACTAGGCATTACTTTATGACTCCTATTTTAAGTATTTTAGGGGAAATCTTTGCACTCACTGGATGGGACCTTACGAGGTGGACACTATATTTGATAATGGAAGAGTCAGGCTAGTCACAATTGATGATACACATGCTTCATTCATAGCAAATGGACATCACCTAAGATTATACCACCACCCAACCTCAAAGGATGCTTTCATCAAACATCTCTTTGAGAAATCTGGTTTGAAGGTTATCAATGCAGAGAACTCTTCCTCCGCATCCTCTCTCTAAAAAAAAATTTAAAAAAAATGAATAAACACTGTTACTATTTATTGTAGAAATTATATGCACTAAGCATGCATATGTCCATATCCACGTGATCTCACACTATTTAACTTTATGCAAGATATTGAATCATTCCACTTGTTAATATTTTGCAGAAAATTTATTGCACACAAATGTAAAGCATAAATAAAAATAATCACACATAACACAATTGTTTTTAACCAGGAAAGCTTGAAGCTGAAAACCCCAACTATATATTATGTATCATGGAATCATATGAAAATCCTCATAAAAATCTTATCAAGCTCTCAGTACAGTACAATCGTCATACACTAATCAGGAACAATCTTGCAAATCCATGCACCGATCTTTGCCCTCCTGCTAGCCTTCCTCCACTACGTAATCCCTGCTGAAGAATAGCTCTGAATGAATTCGAATTACCCTTGCCTTGACTGCGCAATCCTCATTGGAAACTCCAATGTGTGTGTGATGCAATCAATGCATCACTATAGTCAAAATAGATAATCCATCTTTCCCTTTCACCTATCTCTCCACTGGGTCTCCATTGAAACTGCCATGCACTGTAGTTAACTGTTGTATTTTTTAGTTGATTAATGATTTTTTATTTGTGAATTAATTAACTAATTAATTCACTCCACTCTCACTAGTGTATCAATCAGTTAGACTAGATACAACTAGCTCAACTAAGTCTAACTGAATTAAACTGAATACAACTCCATAACTACTTCTTCCAACTGTGTCATAACTCTGCCACTTGAGTTCTAACTGAGTCCTCCATGCATTAGATCTAGTAAACCCTTGGCAATTGCATAATTCCCTTAGTCCACTGTTGTACCACATCTTTGCAGTGAAACAAAGTGTTGTAAGAGAATAAGTTGTTGTTTAGTGTCTGATTATTATTAAGAGCTAATAATAATCGACATGCATCTATTTTTAGATCAATGATCTATAAATAGACTTCACCCAATATTCTAAAAATAGAATTTCATATATTTTTCCAACTTGATCAACCATCCACAAATAGCATCTTGCAAATTATGAAATATGATTATCATGTCTAAAAATAGACATAGTCTAAAAATAGACTTGCGCCAAAAATAGCCTGCGAGCCCACTTAGTGAAGGTGACTCTTTTCACTAAGCTCATCATCTTGTTGAATCTCAACACTCCCTCTCAACAAGATAGGGATTATCCTTCACCCCGATCCTACCTCTATGGTATTCGAATTTGCTCCTGGTGAGCGTCTTCCTCATAATATCTACATCTTGATCCTCCGTAGGAATGTACTGAAGCAACATGATCTTTCGCTGCACACAATCTCTGATATGATGATACCGGATATCAATATGTTTAGATCTATCATGAAACACAGGATTAACCAAGAGTTTAATGCAACTCTGATTATCACAATGTATCACTGTGGGATCTAAATGTGAACCGAACAATCCAACCAAAATCTTCCTCATCCAGATAACCACACATGCAGCTTGACTTGCTACCATGAATTTCACTTCCACTAAACTGAGTGCCATGGATATTTGTTTCCTACTGTACCAAGAAACTGCTATAGATGCGATACTAAAATCCCTCCTAATGTGCTCTTTCTGTCTGTTGGGCTTCCTCCCCAATCTGCATCCGTGAAACCATGCAACTTCACCTCATCCGTCTGTCTGTACCATAAACCATACTCGGTTGTGTCCCTAAGATATCTCTGGACATGCTTGCCCGCCTTCCAAAAGAGCTTGGTAGCCTTAACCATCGCTGTGAAAGTTGGTTCACTGCATAGCATATGTCCGGTCTTGTATTGACTAAATACATGAGCGAACCTACCAACTGTCGATAAATAGTGGCATCCACTACCTCTGCCGACGTAGCATCCTCTTTCTTCCAATTTCCTAGAAGAGGAGTGTCGATAGGCTTGCAGCCTTGCATGTGAAACTTCTCCAGTATCTCCCAGGAATACTTGCCTTGAGACACAAACAGTTTACCTTTCTGCTGCCATATTTCCAATCCAAGGAAATAATGAAGGAAGCCCAAATCCTTCATCTCAATCTCCTTTGCAAGGTACGCCTTGCATGAGTGTATCAACTGCTCATCACCTGTTAGTTTTAAATCATCAACATAAAGGTCAATGATTAAAAGCTTACCCTCCACCACAATCTGGTACAAGTTTGCATCCGCCTCACTCTTGGTGAAGCCAAGTCCAGTGAAATAGTTGTTGATCCGAGTGTACCAAGCACAGGGTGCTTGTTTTAGCCCATACATCGCTCTTTTGAGCCTGCACACATGCGAATCGCTATTGAAGATCTCAAATCCTTCAGGCTTCTCAATGTACACCTCTTCCTCAATGATCCCATTAAGGAATGCAGTCTTCAAATCCATCTAATGAATGTGCCAAACCATCTGCGCTGAGAGAGAAAGGATGGTCCGTATGGAATAATACCATGCGACTAGTGCAAAGGTTTCTTCATAGTCAATCCCCTCGATCCGTGAGAAGCCCCGGGCAACAAATCTTGCCTTACACTTCTCGACACTCCCATCAGAAGCTTGCTTTACCTTGTAGATCCATCTTGATCCTACAAATGATTTTCCCACTGGCCTTGGAACAATCTCCCAAGCACTATTTCTGACAATGGAGTCATACTCCTCCACCATGGCATCTACCCATGTGGGATCCTGCACTTCTTCTTCAAAATAATATGGCTCTGTCACGATATACTTGCTCATAAGAGCCATGTATCGAGTAAATTAGTCAAGTGACTATCTCTTTATGCGCTGTGATGTAGGGACTCCTACATTCTATGCCGCATCAAGCTTGAGTCTCTCAGCTTCTATGGTATGATTTCTGCCTTGTCTGATGTTTGGTTCTGCATGAGTGGACTCCTCCACTCCATGAATCTCATCCTATGGATGATCCACATCCAGAGGCTCATATTTGGGAACAAGAAGTTCCTCCTCTGCATGCAAGCGTAGCTCCCTCTCAAGCGACAACTTCATGGCTTTCACCTCATTGAATTTTATATCCTATCGCACAACAGTCATCTGACTGTCTGGAAAATACACATGATAGTTATGGGGTGTTTCTATGTACCCCACAAATATCCCAACTTCTGCAGTCGACTCCAGCTTCTTCCTAGCGTCCTTTGTCACATGAATGTAAATAAGTGAGCCAAAAATCTTCAAATGAGAAATATCAGGCTTCTTACTAGTAAAAGCTTCTTCAGGTGTACTCATGCCAAGTACTCTATGAGAACAATGGTTTTGCACATAAACCACAGTGTTGCATGCTTCTACCCACAAGTGCATCGGTAGGCCCTGGTCATGCAGCATCGCTTGTGCAGCACCCACGATCGTTCTATTCTTTCTCTCTGTGACCCCATTCTGCTGTGGGTTATGAGGCACTATGAGTTCTCTTCAAATTCGTTTTTTACTACATAAGTCTTTGAATTCACTCGAGATGTATTCACCACCATTATCGCTCCGTAGAGATTTCACTTGCTCCCCCGACTCCTTCTCCACCAATGCCTTGAACTCACAGAAATTTGAGAACATTTCACTCTTCTTCTACATGAAGAAGATATAGCATATACGAGAATATTCATTAGCAAATATAACATAATACCCGTGTTTTGCTGTTGAAGCAACTGAGAAAGGTCCACACACGTCTGTGTGAATTCTCTCTAGGATCACCGAAGCATGGTTATCCTTCTCATGAAAGGTGGTCTTCACAAACTTACCCATAGTACATCCCTTGTACTAATCTGATGGTGCAAGAGTACCCTTGGGAAGTCTAGTAGAAATCTGCTGCAAAATCTTCAAAGCACCATGATGAAGATGGCCCAATCTCCTGTGCCATAATTCGCCCTCATCCTGGCTCACCACTTCTTCTGCTTTGCCCACCATTTCAGCACTTCCATCTACCTCTAGCTTGTAGAGGTTCTTAGTTCGAACCCCTATCTTCTTGGTTTGACCCATTGTTTTATGTCGAAGGAGGGCTTTTCCCTCACTGAAAACAACATCATAACCTTTGTCTTCCAGCATTGTGACTGAGACCATGTTCTTCTTCAGACCCGAAACATGCATAAAATTCTTCAACAAGAATGGATTACCGGACTCCCTCTCAAAGGTAATGGTCCCAATGCCAGTCGCACTATACCGACCATCATCACCCATCTCTATATGCATTTGGAGGTCCTTCTCCTCCAAGTCACTAAACAAATATTTGTCTCCTGTCATATGGAAATATGCACCACTATCAAGATACCACACCGATCCCATACAACTTGAAACCAAGCATGCAATCAAGGAGAAATCAAGTTTAAATTGTGAGGCTAAGGCCTCTCCAGCTGCTGATCCCGCAGCCTTCTTGTTCTACTTCTTCTGTGAATAGTTAGTGGCGAAATGTCCATGTTCGTGACAGTGAAGACACTTCACTTTGGACAAATCTTGCTTCTTAACTTTAGCATCAGATTTTGAAGGATGTTTCTTCCCCTTCCCTTTCCTTGCTTTGGCAACCAAAGTGTAATTCTCTTCATATTCATTCTTTGATGAAGATCCAGGTACCCCGCCTTATCTCCTCCTGCATAAGATCCGACCAAAGTCGCTCCCATCTTGGCACTTTCTCCCGTCCATTAACAGAGTCTTCGTAGTTATGCCAACTCTTTTGAAGCCCAAGGAGAGAAAATATCACCAAGTCTTCTTCATCAACAGTAACCCCCACACTTCCTAGTTCATTCTTGCAGTGGAGAAACTTCGTGAGGTATTTTCGAATACTGTCACCTTTCTCCATTTTTATTTTTCTGAGCTTGTATTTAAGCGCCAACTTCCTCGGGTCAGTTCTTCTTTGGAAAAAGTCTATCAAAGCCTTCCACATTAAGAATGGAGTGGATTTCCCGTGAAGGCTGGACACAATATGGTCCTTCACACCTTCCAACAAAATCCTTCTTGTCTTTGCTATCTTCTTTTGCCATGCGTCAAGTAATGCTACATCGCTAGATCCCGGCTTAGGAACATCGCTATCGATGAACTACTTCAGTCCATTATCCTCGAGCACTGCCTCCATCTTGTCCTTGTAGACTATGTAATTCGAGCTCCCATTAAGGGCAGAATCCAATCTCAACCCGTTGAAAGACATTTCAATGTATACTCGACTTTTGCACCAAGAATATTGTGTAGAAAATTTGAATTGTCCACTAGCACAAACTCACTTTACAATTGCAATATTCAATGAAAAATGCTCCGATACCATGTAGAAATTATATGAACTAAGCATGAATATGTCCTAGATCCACCTGATCTCAGACTATTTAACTTTATGCAAGATACTGAATCATTCCACTTGTTAATCTTTTGCGGAAAATTAATTGCACACACATGTAAAGCATAAATAAAAATAATCACACATAACACAGTTGTTTTTAATCAGGAAAGCCTGAAGCTGAAAACCCCAACTATATATTATGTATCATGGAATCATATGAAAATCCTCATACAAATCTTATCAAGCTCTCAGTACAGTACAATCGTCATACACTAATCAGGAACAATCTTGCAAATCCATGCACCGATCTTTGCCCTCCTGCTAGCCTGCCTCCACTGCTCAATCCCTGCTAAAGAATAGCTCTAAATGAATTATAATTACCCTTTCCTTGAATGTGAAATCCTCATTGGCAACTTCAATGTGTGTGTGATGCAATCAATGCATCACTATAGTCACAATAGATAGTCCATCTTCCCCTTTCATCTATCTCTCCACTGGGTCTCCACTGAAACTGCCATGCATTGTAGTTAACTGATGTATTGTTCAGTTTATTAATGAGTTATTATTTGTGAATTAATTAACTAATTAATTCACTCCACTCTCACTAGTGTATCAATCAGTTAGACTAGATACAACTAGCTCAAATGAGTCTAACTGAGTTAAACTAAATACAACTCCATAACTACTTCTTCCAGCTGTGTCATAACTCTGCCACTTGAGTTCTAACCGAGTCCTCCATGCATTAGCTCCAGTAAACCCTTAGGAATAGCGTAATTCCTTCTGTCAGCTGATGTGCCACATCTGTGCACAGAACTGAAGTGCTCCAAGATACTAAGTTGATGTTTAGAGTCTGATTATTATTAAGAGCTAATAATAATCGACATGCATCTATTTTTAGATTGACGATCTATAAATAGACTTCGCCCAATATTCTAAAAATAGAATTTCATCTATTTTTCCAGCTTGATCAACCATCCACAAATAGCATCCTGCAACTTCTGAAATGTGATCATCATGTCTAAAAATAGACTTGCGCCAAAAATAGCCTGCGGGCCCACTTAGTGAAGGCGACTCTTTTCACTAAGCTCATCATCTAGTTGAATCTCAACATTTATTTTATTGTCTTTTTGTAGGAGTTACTACTAAGGAGTAATGTTTTAGAGCTCAAAATTTTTCTAAGTATTGATGTCGTTACTCCTTGGATGCTGCTACTCATGATTTTGTTACTCAGTTGCTACTACTCATGATGCTATTACTCGGCTGCTACTCATGATGTTGTTACTCGGTTGCTGCTAATAATGATGCCATTACTCAGTTGCTGCTACTCATGATGTTGTTACTCCTTGGTTGCTATTACTCTAGATGTTGTTACTCCAGATGCTTCTACTCATCATGTTGTTACTCTAGATGTTGTTACTCCGAATGCTGCAACTCGTCACGTTGTTACTCCAGATGCTTCTACTCATCATGATGTTACTCCAGATGTTTATACTCATCATGTTGTTACTCCAGATGTTGCTTCTCATCATGTTGTTACTCTAGATGATGTTACTTTGGATGCTGCTACTTGATGTTGTTACTCTAGATGTTGTTACTCCGGATGTTGCTACTCAATTTTGTTACTTTGGATGCTGCTACTCATGATGCTATTACCCCAGAGGCTATTACTCACACTGTTGTTACTCCATCCACATCATTACTGTGCCGTTATTCTACCAACCGTCAGTTCCTCCTAGTAGGCCGCCAGGTATGTCTCCACATGACTTTTATGGATTTAATTAAATATTCCATGTGAAGACATTAATTTCGTGGATAGAAAATTTTAAGTTGGGGGGGGGGGATGCCATCATAACTAAACGATGACGTAATGATGATTTCAAAAGTCATTATTACAACTCCATGTGTGGTACACACTATGACCCTTACCATACTCCATATAACCATTAAATACGTATTGGGATCCACAACATGCATATGATACGAATAGATCAATCCTTTCCACCTCATATGAAATAATTACTATTGCATTCATTGTACTTACCATAATTTTTCATGATTTTCCTCGTTTCCTGAGAACTACCATCCGTATTTACTGTTACTACCCCTCATTTTTCACCATGTTTTTTTTCCAAAATTGGTATCCACCACTCTGTCCAACGGTCTACTATTCCATAATGCTGTTACAGTCTCCATAGGATGGGCAGACTGGCTGTGCAGCGTGAACCTGAAAATACAGTCTTAGTCTGCAGCAACCCATATGTATGGCAAGTTTTCGTCAATGCAGGATGAGATACCTACTTCGATAGATTGCAGGGGTTTGATAGGGGAATCACAATGGATTTGATGCTTAATTTGGACGTGAATCGCTCGCGAATTAGAGGATTGGAAATTCCTAACACAGAGGAAGTATCAATTGGGCAGAGGATATGAGCGGAAGTTTGTACCGTATCCATGGAATGTAGTAGCAGATTTTTTAATGAAATACATAACTTGCCAAGGTCGGGCCACAACTGACAGTAACAAATTGAATTCGGACCCCCAAGGAGAGCTGGCCTTAAATCAACCCTGTCAACAGTTGCACTCAATACAATTTCTACTCAATGCAAGAAGTCTCCCTTATTTCTTTTTTTCTAATTTATTTATCAATTTCATAGAAATTGACAAATAAATACTTTAGTCAAACCTTAATTGTAACCCAACATATATATTGCCCCTTTGTGTTTTTATTCAGCGCGCATTGGCCATATACATATCCATCCTATATTATAATCTCGTCGCACAATTCCTTTAACCCACTTTCTAAGGTTTGGACTTAATAAATTACATTCCTCCGCCCGAACTTATCATTTAACATTATGACAAAGGTTCGGAGTCATTAACCCAATACACTAGCACATATGATATTCTGACCATGGTTTATAATATTAACATGGCAATTTATAACAACATGGGCCCTACCCCTTGTAACTCATAAACAAGCGGGTTTTAACATAATTCAATGGGCCATACCTTCAGTTAACCTCTAGGTAGCTATGTATGCGATTATCGTCCGATCGATCATCCACCAGATCGGACGGTGCAGAATCATCTCACACTTTTTCTTGATTCGAACGATAGCGTTCCAAAATAACGCGAAATGGGAAATTTCGGGCCGGTGACGTGGTGCGTTCCTATTGCATCAGGTTTTTTTGAAACAGTTTCGCCTTCGCTCAAAAGCGGTGCGAAATGAGTTGTTTTGGTTTTACAAAACCACAACGGGAATAGAACAGTGATTGAACGAGGTTCTTACTATGGTTAGCTCATTTTCGACTGAAGTCTTTGCTCCATTACTCTGGTTTAAGTCTCAATGATATCGCTCCACCCACAATATACCACATCAAATTTTCTACGGGCAGAGCTACCGCCTTCAACGGGATTTCATAGTTCTATTGTAACCTCAGCAAAACTAGGTTCGCTCCTATAGATCCTGGCTTTGACACACAGAATTCGATGCCTTATACAAAGGCTTAACACTCCCGTTTGGACCGAGAATCATTATAATTCACTCAACCATAGACAGAGAGGCTACAGGAGATTAACACAGCATTTTTCTCATCAAATTATACACAGAGTTCATAATTCGTCAGAGTAATACATTGGATAATGTTAATAGTATATGCACAATTAGACAATAGGGCGCAAATATTATTCAACGGAGAACACGATTTCACAATTAGACCCTTTGATGCCAAATATCCCCTTTCACCTTCTTAGGATTACAATTTATAATGCATAATATGACTCGGTTCCTCTCTGAGAGGACTGTTTTTATTCCTAAGAAAAAGGCCTAATTACATAACATTCGAACAACAAAAACTAAACAGGTGGACACAACCCAACCCATTCGACTTCTACAGTTATTTAATTAATCCTATCGAAAGAAATCAACAGACTGACATGGAGAAACTATCCATCTTCTTCAGTTATTAGATAATCTACCTTCCCTAAGTATAACAGACAACTAAGGTGTTGACACCTTGCCCATTCAGTCTGCTCTTTGTCTGTTGGTCCTTCTTCTGCACCATCATCTTCATACTTGTACAAATCTAAAAAATTAAAAATGGGAGATATTCCAACATCAGGAGGCAATTCAATCTCATAAGCATTAGCAGAAAACTTTCGAAATATCTTGCATGGCCCAATCTTTTTAAACTTCAGTTTGTTATACTACTTCTTTGGGAATCTCTCCTTTCTCAAGTGTGCCAAAACCAAGTCTCCAACTTCAAAATGGACTTCTCTTCTACTCAAGTCTTCTCTGATCTTATATTTGATGCTGCTGCCTTGTAACCGCTGCTTCACTTGTTCATGTATGGCTTGGATCTCTGAAGCAAATGCCTCACCATCAGCACTCCTCAACTCTAACTTTCCCAAGTTTCTTAACTCTGATATTCCTCTGGGGTGCATTCCATAAAAAATATGGAATGGGCTCTACCCTATGCTTCTGTTTGGTGAATCATTGTATGCATATTCTGCTTGGGGCAAGATATGACCCCACTACTTGATGCTCTCCTGTTCTCAATAAATTTCCCAGACTTCTATTTACTATCTCAGTTTGTCCATCAGTCTGAGGATGGTAAGATGAGCTGAAACTCAGTTTGGTACCAAGTTTCTTCCACAATGTCCTCCAAAAATGGCCTGCAAATCTAGTGTCTCTATCTGAAACAATACTCTTGGGCAATCCATGCAATCTAATAATTTCTTTGAAAAAAAAATTAGCAACCTGGGTGGCATCACTAGTTTTATAACATGGTGTCAAATACAAGAAAGATTGCATCATTCCCTCTCTGAGTCTTGGGAAATCCTAGAACAAAGTCCATGCTCACCATTTCCCAAGGCCTGTCTGTAATAGTCAATGGAATGTACAATCCTACATTCTGGCTCCTCCCTTTGGCATATTGACATATTTTGCAATTCTTCACAAATTTCTCCACTTCTGTTCTCATATTCGGCCAATAATAAAAGTGACTCAGCTGCTCATAATTTTTATCAGTACCAAAGTGTTCGACAAGTCCACCACTATGCTTTTCCTTCATCAAATTCTCCCGCATGGAACATTTTGGTACACACAGTTGGTTCCTCTTGAACAATAAGTCCTCCTGCAAGAAATAATCCAGCCACTGGCTTCTATCTGTTAGAACAGGGTTACAGCATGCTTCAAATGCTTCCTTAAAATCTGAATCTGTTTTATACAGTTCTTTGAGAAAATCAAATCCTACAACTTCAAATTTGTTTTCTTGAACAAGCATGTTTCTCCTACTCAAAGCATCAGCTACTTTATTTGCTTGGACACTTATATGCTTCAAAAAAACTTTAAAAATTTGGAGATATTCAACCCACTTGGCATGCTTACGATTTAATTTAGGCTGATGTACAATGTACTACAAGGCGTGATTATCAGAGTATAATACAAATTCTTTAGACATTAAGTAATGCCTCCACTTCTTTAATGCCCGCACAATTGCATAAAATTCCTTCTCATAAGAGGAATACTTCCTTCTGGTGTCATTCAGCTTCTCACTGAAGTAAGATACATGCCTATCATCTTGACTCAACACAGCTCCAATGGCTTCCCCACTGGAATCACACTTCACTTGAAATGGTTTAGTAAAATCAGGCAAAATTAAAATAGGCTTTTCAGTTATCTTTTTCTTCAAAAGCTTAAAATTTTTTTCTTCTTCAGCAATCCATTTAAATGGTTGTTTGTTATTATTTATTGTCTCAACGACGGGTGCATTAATCTTGCTGAATTTCTTATGAATTTTCTGTAAAAACTGGCAAGTCCATGGAAACTTCTTACCTCAAAAACATTCCTTGGTGAAGGCCACTCCACAATTGCCTTAACCTTCTCTGGATCGATCTTCAGCACTTCAGCAGAAACAACAAAACCCAAATACACCAACTCCTCTTTCATGAATGAGCATTTCTTTAAGTTTGTCAGCAGTTTCTCTTCGTGTAACTTCTTCAAGACATAATTAAGATGCCTTAAATTCTCTTCTTTTGTTTTTCTGAAAACTAATATGTAATCCATATACACTATCACAAATTTACCAATAAATTCTTTTAACACTTCATTCATCAGCCTCATAAAAGTACTGGGTGCATTGGATAAGCCAAAAGGCATTACCAACCACTCATATAATCCCTCATTTGTTTTAAAGGTAGTTTTCCATTCATCACCCTCTTTTATTCTAATCTAATGATATCCACTTTTCAAATCCAATTTTGAAAAATATCTTGCACCACTCAAACAGTCCATTAAATCTTCAACTCTAGGCAAAGGGAATCTTTACTTGATTTTGATCTTATTGATTGCTCTAGAATTGGTACACATTCTCCAGCCTCCATCTTTCTTTGGGCTCAACACTGCTGGTACTGCACATGGACTCAAACTCTCCCTGATCAATCCTTTGTCAATTAGCTCTTGCAATTGCTTCTTGATTTATTCATTCTCTGTGGGAGTCATTCTGTAGGCTGCTTTATTTGGTAGATTTGATCCTAGAATAAAATCTGTCTGATGGCTGATATTTATCATAGGTGGCAGCTCATCAAGCAAATCATCTACAACAATGTCACAATAATTGTCCAGCATATCTTGGATTTCTATTGGAAAATAAGAAATCTTTGTAGAAGTAAGCACTACTTTAGGTTTGCAGACTAAAGAAAAACTTACCTCTTCTTCTTCAATCTACAGTAGATACTCTTTCCCGCTCAGCAATAAGGTCTTTGGATCAGCCTTTCTGTTTGATGGTTCTCCCTCCTCCATGGGTATCAATGTGTGATGTACTCCATCCTTGAAGAACTTGTAAGTGTTCTTCTTACCATCATGCACTGCTACTCTGTCATACTGCCAAGGCCTGCCCAACAGTATGTGACACACATCCATGGGCATCACATCACACATGAATTTTTCCTTGTAGTTTCCCATCTGCAACTCTATCTCACAATGCTCCTTCACAATAAACTGGTGCCCTTTATGCAACCATGAAACCTTGTAGGGAATTGGATGCTCCCTTGTCTTCAACTTGAATTTCTCTATCACCTCGGTGGAGACCAGATTGTCTATGCTGTCACTATCAATGATCAGCTGGCAGCATTTTCCTTGGACTTTGCATACACTCCTAAACAAAGTCTTCCTCTGTGCTAGCTCAATAACCTCTTTTGCTTGCTTCAACAGAACCTTATTGACCACCAGGGATTCTCCCTTCTCTGACAGAATTTCCTCTTCAATTTCAGACAACCTTGCTACCTCTTCTCCAGCCTGAGCAGCAATAGCATTTATTTGACCAGCACCCATATTTTCTAGACACTCATAGTGTTTGTGTCCCACTTGATGACATCTATAACACCTCACTTCTCTACCTCTGCCTCTGCCTCCTCTTCCTCTATAGGAACCCCTTCTGCCTCTTGCATCACCCTCTGTGGATGAGTTTTGAGGTGAGCTACTGCTAGCTCCATCTCTAGGTGCTGTAGATTTTCCTCTACCACCTTGAATTCCCTTTCCACGGAAAGTACCTCTTCCTTTGGAAGACTTCTTTCTCAGGATTTTATCTTTTGCTTTCAAGGCCATCTGATAGGGCTCTTCAACTGTCTTAGGAGACAGAAGACTAATCTCATCTTGGATCTCCAATTTGATACCATTCACATATCTGGCAACCTTTTCTGGTGTGTCTTGGAATTTTCCAGCTCTTATACTTACTCTATAAAATTATTCTGTATATTATTTCACTGTTAGCAATCTCTGTCTCAGGTTCTGCATTTATCTAAACAATTTTAGCTGATAATCACTAGGCAAGAACTTACCCTTTAGTTTTGCCACCATTCCGGTCCAGCTTTTGATTGGTTGCTTACTAGCTCTCCTTCTCTCTTCTTGCACTCCATCCCACCAAAGTGCAGCATGTCCTTTCAGCTTTGTTACTGCAAACTTGACCTTTTTGTCTTCACTCATTTCTTCATAATCAAAGCACTTGTTCATTTCATTAATATAGTCCACCAACTCTTCTGGATTCAATCCTCCTGCAAAAATTGACACTTCAAGTTTGGGCTTGACTACAGACCCTAGAACAGTTCTAAGCAGCCTCATCTCAGGAGGAATATTAGCATTTTCTCCTGCTTCTTCTTCTGTTTTAGGTTCACTAATGTCTTCAGGATCTCTTGGGTGTCCCAAATCCATTGCATCCAATCTGTCTTGGACCCTCTGCAAGGTCTCCAACACTTCTGCATTGGAAACATGTCTGCCTCTTCTTCTGCCAGCACCTCTGGCAACTCTGATAGCCATCTTAAATTATCTGCAAAAAATCTCCAAAAATAGCTATGATACCACAATTGACAGCAACAAATTGAATCCGGACACCCAAGGAGAGTTGGCCTTAAATTAACCCTGTCAACAATTGCACTCAATACAGTTTCTACTAAATGCAAGAAGTCTCCCTTATTTCCTTTTTTCTCATTTATTTATCAATTTCATAGAAATTGACAAATAAATACTTCAGTCAAACCTTAATTGTAACCCAACATATATATTTCCCCTTTGTGTTTTTATTTAGTGTGCATTGGCCATATACATATCCATCCTATATTATAATCTCATCGCACAATCCCTTTAACCCACTTTCTAAGGTCTGGACTTAATAAAGTACATTCCCCCACCCGACCTTATCATTTAACATTATGACAAAGGTTCGGAGTCTTTAACCCGATACACTAGCACATATGATATCTTGACCATGGTTTATAATATTAACACGGAAATTTATAACAACATGGGCCCTAAAGCTTGGAACTCATAAACGAGCGGGTTTTAACATAATTCAATAGGCCATACCTTCAGTTAACCTCCAGGCAGCTATGTATGCGATTGTAATCCGATCGATCATCCACCAGATCAGATGGTGTGGACTCCTCTCACACTTTTTCTTGAGCCGAACGATAGCGTTCCAAAATAATGTGAAATGGGCAGTTTCAGGTCGGTGATGTGGCACGTTCCTATTGCATTGGGTTTTTTTGAAACTTTTTCGCCTTCACACAAAAGCAGTGCGAAATGAGTTGTTTTGGTTTTACAAAAGCACAACGGGAATAGAACAGTGATTGATTGGGGTTATTACTATGGTTAGCTCATTTTCGACTAAAGTCTTCACTCCATTACTCTGGGTTAATTCTCAATGATATCGCTCAACCCACAGTATACCACATCAAATTTTCTATGGGCAAAGCTGCCGCCTTCAACGGGATTTCGTAGTTCTATTGTAACCTCAGCAAAACTGGGTTCGCTCCTATAGAGCCTGGCTTTGACACACAGAATTTGATGCCTTATACAAAGGCTTAACACTCCCATTCGGACCGAGAATCACTATAATTCACTCAACCATAGACAAAGAGGCTACAGGAGATTAACACAGCATTTTTCTCATCAAATTATACACAGAGTTCATAATTCGACAAAGTAATACATTGGATAATGTCAATAGTATATGCACAATTAGACAATAGGGCGCAAATCTTATTCAATGGAGAACATAGTTTCACAATTCGACCCTTCGCTGCCAAATCTCCCCTTTCACCTTCTCAAGATTACAATTTATAATGCATAATATGACTCCTCAGTTCCTCTCTCGGAGGACCATTTTTATTCCTAACAAAAATGCCTAATTACATAACATTCGTACAACAAAAATTGAACAGGTGGACACAACCCAATCCATTCGACTTCAACAGTTATTTAATTAATCCTATCGACAAAAATCAATAGACTGACATGGATAAACTATCTAGCTTCTTCAATTATTAGCTAATCTACCTTCCCTAAGTATAACAGTTAAAGGTGTTGACACCTTGCTGGTACAATTTTGAAAATTCAGAACTCTTCTAGCCACAACATGTGGACAATCCTCCTACATTGCTAGATAGTGTCTAATGCCCCTACATCAACAACTCTGTTCAAATATCATTTTAAAATCTTAGCTCACCTTCAATTTCCATAGCTTTAGGCACATTATTTAAATATGCCCTTCTTTCTATTAAAACAGTTATAACATATGGCACAGTCCGCTCGACGTCGTGTCGGATGCCGACAGTTCTCTCCAATCATGGATTGGTTCGCCTACTGGTCATGCATGCAATAGTTTGATTTTGAGTTTCTTGGGCAGAACTATGCGAATAATTAGAAGAATAAATAACATCCATCATTGCTTCTAGGGAGGAAGAACCAGTATCTCTGGCTGGTTTAGCAGAATAAGAACAATTAGAAGAAATGGAAATAGACCAGGAAGAACCAGAAGAAATGGAGATGGAGGTTGATCAGGAAGAATCGAAAGAAATGGGATTGAAGGAGACAATTGGAGACACAATCGAGGCTGTCACACAAGAACCAACCCTGCCTGAAGAACCTAGAGATGAAGGAAGTATGGATATAGTGCATGAAGTTGAGACTTTCTTATAGTCACCAACTTTCATTAATAAAGAACAGGAAGGAGGAACATCAGAAAAAGGGATGGAAAGTGATGTTGTTTTGAAATCAACAACATCACTTGCCCAAGCATATATAAATATCGAATTAAGTGGGGGTGTTATACAAGAACCACCCACGATTCAGCTAGAACAGGGAGACAAATAAGAATCAATTTGCGAAGTCAGCATTGTTCCACAAGAACTTGTGTCGACTGCAGAAGAGGAAGAAATCCATGAAGAACAAGAAGACAAAGGAGAAATATCCCACGAAGTTAGTACTGTCCCACAAGAACCAGTATCGACCACAGGTGAGGAATTAATGCATGAAGGACAGGAGGATAGAAAGGAAACAACCTTTAGAATCGACACTGTTCCATAGGAACCAGCGTTGACCCCGACAGAAGTAGTAGTGCATGAAAGTTTGGCCCAAATTGGAAACAAGGATGATGAAGTTGTTCCTCGTTCTCTTTTTTTAGTCTATGATGCCTAGAGGGGTGAGAGGATTTTACTCTTCCCAACGATTAATGGAGGAAATAGTTATTCCATAGGTGCTGAGACTCATCGACCTAGGGAAGAACGTGACCGACATCGGTCCATCAATTGTTGGAACATTCCACCACCTCCTGAGCCTATTACAAGCCTAGGATATGAATTTATTGTCCAAAAGGAGTGGATTGAATAATGTGAGAAAAGAATATTACCTCTCAAGAAAAGGTATCAGATGCAGTTCAATGAAACCATGTGATTGAAGAAGGAAGTTCGAGAGCTGAAGAAGCAAGTTTCCTAGTTGAAGAAGAAGGTAAAATTCTACAAGTGGAAGGCAATAAAACCAAAAAATGAGGTCTCCTCCGCAGCTACATAGAATAGTCTAATCAAACGGTTTTTTGAATGCTGGGAATTCTTCCTTGCTGCTAAAATATAGAGATGGAAGACTGCTGCGAATGGACATAAGAAGGAGACAATGAAGATTAGAGAGTAGGCCGTCGAGATCATTACAGGATACATAGACTAGTTGGATAAATCGCGACAGAGGCAAGAAAAAAAGAAGGCCAAGATAGAAGAGTTGGAGGAACAAGTGTAGCTGCAATCAAATAAGGAGAAGATGTTTTCCCTGGTGCAGCAGATAATGGCCCATAGACCTCCCGCATGTAGCTATGCCTTATTCCTTCATGAACAATTTCTCTTCTTTTTTCTGGAGAGTATATATAAAAAAAATTGTCACGAGATTGAGGATCCCATTCATTTTCTCCGTATCTTGAAAATTCATGATATCATAGGACAACACTTATTGTGAAAGCTCTACATGCATGGTTACTTCTTAAGGCATGATTAGGCCTTCAACCCCATTCCATTCATGGGGGATATTCATTTAAGATCCTTAACCTCCTATATCGTCAATCAGATTAAATGGGGAAAGGAATATGATACGTTTGAAGAAAACCACGTCACAAGGCCGCTAATGATGAGGAGGGAGCATAGCAAGGTGGAAAATATTTATAATAAGAATTTTACCTTTTTCTAAATTGAGGGGCATAGAGGTCACATGTTGACAACCCAAACATGGTGTGCTGACCTCTATGTCAGATAGATAATCACTTTCTGTAAGGAAGCACTGGATAGTTGTCAAAGGAGGTGGATTTTTTCATCTTCAGCCGTCAGAGGTCGAGAACCTTTTGGAGCACCTAACTTTGCACGGGCACTAGAAAGGGTGCCAAGTTTTGTGGCATGCATTCAGACTTGTGGGGTCAGGTGTATGGGGCTGAGGTTCCAGTTTCCCCTTATTTGGCTACTAACCGAGCAATATACTGTGGCATACAACGTTGACCCAGATTGGTAGAAGGATGTTGTTATGACAGAAGGTTATAAACCCCCTAGGATAAAGATGGCTGAAGAATATGATCTCACACAGCTTCATGCCAGCCACAGTTAGTCCAACCCAGATCTGAGGAGACAACGAGTTGCATGAGGACATGTAGATATACCAGTTGGGGGGAGATTTTGGGTACCAAATATGTATACTTTTCTCTCCCATTTTTTCCCAACATTCTATCTCCTTGCATCATTAATTGTTCTAAAATACATGAGGTAAACCCCTTTCTGCTATCTTACATGGAATATTTGATTAATGAAGTAATATTCATGGAGGTTTTACCTTTGCAAGAATTAACTCCAATATTTTTACGGATTTGGTAAAATTAAAGGGATTATAGCTGCGAGCCACGGAGAAAATCCTAATTTCCAGCGTTATCTCAACCTGCAGCAACAATGAAACAGACTCCATCTTACCCCAACTCTATTTCAGGCTTTTCATGGTTTCCTTTTGGCACTTAGATTTCTGTTGTAACAAATGTTAAATTGTAGATATTTAGTTGTTAAAGGAAATCTATGATTTCCTAAAAATTTGTATAATGAGGGCCTTTGCGCTATGAATCGAGGTTAAGCAAGAAGACACAGATTTTGTAATAGTTTCATTTTCTAATTAATTGAAAGCACAATATTTTGTTATCCCCCCTGTAAGCTGTGATTTTTCCGAAGCTTTGATCAGAGAGTTGGGCCCACTCTTCTGATTAGGTGTTGCATTACCTTTCTTTTGTTTATTTTATATTTTGATATATTATCATTACTTCTTTTCCAGTATAATTCTGCAATTTTTGTGAATGCCTTTTTAATTCTGCAATCCATTTTAATTTTTGTTACAATAGTTTTCTTGTTCATTAATTAAAGCCTATGATTCAATAGCAAGTTATGTGATTTCTCTTGCATATACTTTGTGTGTTAGTCTTGAAATAACTAACACCCCCCAGGTTGATAATTTATGTGGAAAAAGGGTTTGAATATTTGTTCACATCTGGACACCAACAACTACCTTATAGTTTTTATCGTAGCGAGGGTTTTCTCTAAGAGATAATGAGTTATATAAAAAGGGTTGTAGAGATATATATAACCCCCAATGTCTATACAGGGTATCAATTCTAGGAGAATTAAAACCCCTAATAAAAGATTAAAAATGACCTATTACAAGTGGAAATGAGAGACTTTTTGTATTGAATGAAGGCAAAGAAAAATAGATCTATAGATGACACAACCGTAGGCTTAGATGCATGCAAGATTTCAAAAAATTTAGAGAAAACTTAGTAAACATTCCTTGCTTATCACTTCAATGCTAAGCCTATGATAAAAAATATAATTGAAATTAAAAATAATAATGGTAGAGAGAAAATCAAAGTGTCAATAGAAGTAATAACACTCTAATAATCCCACAGAGGAAATATTAAGTGGTTTTTTATCCATATCTAAAGTTTTCAAAGATAGGGCTTCAGAAAAAAAAGTAGGACTCCTAATGGCCATTCAAAATGGGGAAAAGAAAAAAAATTCCATTGGATTAACAAAAAAATTACAAAAAAGGATCTAGTGGGATTCCCTATTGGATTCAGTTGTTCTATTTTGTATAATTTTTATTGCATTGACAAGGTCATTTAAACACATAAATTTTCCCATGGCCTGTCACAAAAAACAACATCCCATATCACTTAACTACATGACACACATGCATTGTGAGAAATAAACAAGAATAGATTAAACTGTGCACCTTTTTCTGCAAGGTTGATATTTGGTGAAATCAACTAGGGTTACTTCATATATCTTTTCTCCTAAGCTCCCTATACCTCTTTATTAAACAAAAACAATAGAACAGACAAAATATATCCTCCTATAATTCCCTTTAGCATCAATGCAATAAACCTGAATAAAAGGACATTAATCATTAAAGAAAAACAATTCATTAAGGGTAGGTAGGGAGAGCATATTGTTTATATTATACAATAATCAAGTATAAAATTTTCTCCTCTGAAATTCTTTTCCCATGTACTTCCTCTCACCATAGCTCATTACTAAGGCACACAATACCTGAATATTTCCACAAGGCAGTGCATAAGTCTCCAATCCAACGAAACTTCATTATAATGAACTTTTCTGTTATTGTTACATTGAGGGAATTTCTTTGATAAATGACTTGGAGGAGTGATCACAATGCATTTAAGAAATTTTTTAATTATATTTGATATAGTCCTTTCACCCTTATACTTGAAAAATGATCAAATTTGACCTTTATTTTGCTCTTATCTATCTTCACTTTTTCTTCAACTCTTTTTTTTTGAGTAACTAGATAATTTTTACGCCCTTTAAATCTCCCTGTTAAGTCATTGGGAGTATTGTTAAGATAAAAAAACATTGTCTAGTAAGTGGTTTTGGAGAGTTTTAGGATAAAAACCATACCTTCTGTGGAGTTTCCATGGAATATTTTCCACACTAAAGTATTCAAATTGATGTCCTTCCCCAATGAACCCAAGGCTGTGTCACATTGAGCTATGGAGTTCTTAGATGGTGAGAATTTTAGCTATAAGAATTTATATATTTTAAATGTCTTCTTGGGATTGCATATACCCCTTTGAATTAAAGAGGGAAATTTTGAAAACAAATTCCTTTGGGGTTACGTAAATTTGGCATATTCAGTTGAGAGGAAGGTGAAAAACCTTAAGTGAATACCAACAATCATGAGAAGTTCAAGAGACCTCTTGGAATATGATACCAAGGGCTAGAAAATTTTGTATTTATATGTCTATTTTGTGAATAATAAGGATCACATGATTATCTAATTCTCTTACATTTACTTGTGCATTATAACATAAGGTTATAATCTTACTCATAAAGTGGAAAATAATATATATAGAAGCTAATTTTTTCTTTATGAGATAATAGTTAGAAATAGTTTCCTAGTAATTCATTTGTTAAAGCATATAAATTTTGTATGAAATATTATGAATTTCTTGATTCAATCTCAAATAATTCATGTCCAAATAATGAAAAATATTGATAGATTGTGATATTCAATAAGATATATGAAAAGGGAATAGTTTGTTAAGTAGTGCAACCATATAAAATCAAAAGGCCAGTAAACATTAATAGTCATCAAAATACTTACTCGATGATACACTTTACATGGTTAAGATTTCAAAAAATAAATAAATAAGCTAAATTATAACATTATTTTAAATTATTATTAGTATTAATTAAAAAAGAATTAATGTATTAGTGAGGCATATATACATTACAAAAAATGTTATTCTTAACCATGGAGATTCAACCCCACTTTACCTTGGAGATTCTTAATGTGCAAATATTTTTATTATTATTACAATACTATGAGCCAATACCATGGTTTATCAATACCACATTTTATCAATAGAAAATTCCCAAAAAAATCATAACTTATTTCAAAAAATTCTTGAATATTCGATAAAGGTTAAATCATACCATCCAGCTATTAAGTATTGATAATTAAATTAAAATTTTGAAAGCCTTATGCCAAAATAGGTACTACAATAGGTGTGTTTATTTTGGAATGGAATTCCAAAGCTATAATTTTATTATTAATAATTATGTCACAAGTGTTTATTCCATAATTTTAGTTTAATTACCAAGAAATTATTTGGTGGATAGTGAGAATTTGATCTTCACATGCTATTTTAAAATATTTTTAGTAGTAATCATAGAATTAAAATATGATCCCCTCCTCCTGACTTATAAGGTGTGGGAAACACCATTTTTTTAATTATAAAATGGTAAGGTATGAGAAACACATAAATTTCTTAATTAATTTGAAATGATCACTTATAAGTGGTGAACTTCTTATATAGTACTATTTTTCTTTGGGTGAAGCATTTTTTTTCACTAAAATGTTTGTCTGAATAAAATAAAATAATCGGCCATGGTGGTCCCATTATTGGTTAGCAATGCTTAGTATGCATATTTTGGCTCTGGGGGATATTGAAGAACTCTTGAATATGGTGGTTGTACATCACCCTTATGAATATTCCCACTTATATTGAAATCCCTCACTATAATTTATATAAATTGATTTATTATCCTAGAAATAAAAATCAAGACATGGTTGAAGGAAGTCCCTTTTTTGGAAAGATACGAGAATTGGGTATTTTTTTGTTGGAAGGTTTAATTTGGGCCTCATCAATAACCCTATAGTGATTTAGGATAGATAGGTTCACCCTACGATATGGTAATAATTTACATTGAACCCATATGCAATATGAAAGTGAATTAGGCCAATAAAATATCATTGCTTAGACCATTTTGGGTTGCACACCTAGACCTTTGCACATACAATCTAGGCAACTTTCTGTATGGTGTAGATCTAGAAGAAAACCCTCCTCGTTATCTATATTTTGGGTCGAATGGAGGGAGGGATAAGTTGAACCAAGAGGATTTTCATATTTTTATAAAGACATTAATTTGGAGTTGTTCCCTCTTTTGTGTCAAGGGTTTGAATTTAGTGGAAAATCTGAAGTAGAGAATAGAGAACTAGATAGGTTATCTTGCAAATATATAACACATTATTTACGAAGGGAATCAACTCAAGGCTTTATATTATCTACAAAACTATGTATTTCGAGAAGATCTACCATGATATTGAATGTAAGGCTACAAGGGGTTTCCTCGAGATCTGGGAATCCTAGAGGCTTTGTATCCTATAACGATGTGGCGCAAGGGAATGACTCATACCAATCATTTCCATTGTAGCCCAACCATGGACCTTATATTGTGTAACAAGTACAATAAGTTCTTTCCATGAAGGAAAATATAAAAATGGTGAACCAAATTTTTTTTGATCTCCAATATATGGTAGTGATTTAAAGATTCAATGGGTTTTGGACCAAGTTTGATACTTTGCACTAATGGGTTTTCACAACCTGGACCAACAATTATGATATCTACATATGCTCCAAATATTTATTTTTCATCTTGATACTCAAAATGATACAGAGAGAGGATTGAAAGATGGGGCTTGGTTTTCGAAAGAAAAAGCTAAGGTCCATTTTTTGTTTTTTGTTATTCAATGTTAAAATTGAATTTTGACCTATCACTCAGCATGTGCCTATCAAAATTATACACAGTGAAGAAAAGATGAGACTTGGCGTTCTGGTTTTCAGTGAATTTTTGTAGAAACGTGCTGACATTTTCATTGTAAGTGCATTTTGAAAAGAAGAAGATTAAGAAAAGAGGTGGCATTCAGTCTGTTAGCAGAACTATGACTCAGGAAGATATAGACTGGTAATGAAAGTATCAATAATTACAGTAGGAAATCCAGAGAAAGGAGGAGATCAAACAGAAGAGTGATTTTGAAGGATGACTAGCCGTGATTTGCAGCAAGGGACCTATTTTACAGCAAGGGACCTAATCTATTAGCGAGGGGGACATTATGATGATATATTTGTCTTAACCCCAATTTCAGCATAATTTTCAGCAAGTACATTTTATTTTTGAAGGACTTGATGTATGTAGAAGATATTTTTTAGATGCATGTACTTAGAATATTTTCATTACTATTTTGGATTACTCTGATTAGAGTTTGAACTAAAATCCTGTGATTAGTTATTGCAATGTTTATATAAGAATGAAATTTATAAGGAAAAGGGGGTGTTTTTTTATTGAAACACAACATCCTTGTGTATTATTTGAGAAGATCTTAAATATATACAGTTTTAATAAGCACCTACAGAAATTGTTATGTCGTATTTCCCCTTATATTTTCTTTTCTTTAAAATTTCTTCATGTATGGAAAACTAAGTATGTGATATTGAGATTCATAGTTTATGCTCTCGTTTCTTTATTTCTCACACATTAGTAATTGATTTTCATTTAAATTTTATACTGATTTCTTCCATTTTCTCTCTAAATTCATTAAACTGTCAAAGGAATTATTGTTACCCTAATTTTGTGTTTTTCTCATAAAATTTGTAAGAAAAAATCACCTTATAGGGTTAGAATCCATGCCAAATGATGTACTTTCCACATAGCCCAACCAAATTTATCATTTCTAAGAAAAATCTTGCCATAGAGCTTAAATTTGTAAACATTCTACTAGAGTGAGCTAAATTAGTTGAGTTTAGGGAGAGATCCCTCTCCTGGTTGAACGACTAGCTTTCAACATGAAAGAGGTTTGAGGTTACCTTGGATTTTTTATTGTAGAGAGGTTTTTATCTAAGAGATAATGAGTTATAGAAAAAAGGTTGTAGAGAGACATATAATCCCCAATGTCTTTGAAGGGTATCAAATCTGGGAGGATTCAAAACCTTAAAAAATGTTTAAAATGTGCCTATTACAAGTGGAAATGAGAGACTTTTTGAACTAAAATAAGGTAAAAGAAACTAGATCTAAAGATTACATGACCGTAGGCTTAGATGCATGCAAGAAAATTGCAAAACGTTTAGAGAAAAATTATTCAAAAATCCTTGTTTAAAACATCAATGCTAATCCCATGACAAAAAATATAATTGAACTCGAAAATAACAGTGATAGAGAGAAAAAAAAAGTTTCAATAGAGGTAATATCACTCCACTAATCTCACGGAGGAAATATTAAGTGGTTTTTTACCCATATCTAAATTTTTCAAACATAGGGCTTCAAAAAGCAAAAAAAATGGTAGGAATCCTAATGACCACTCAAAATGAAGAAAAGAAAAAATAACCATTGGATTAATAGACAAAGTACAAAAAAGGATCAAGTGGGACTCCTTATTGGAGTCACTTGTTTTATTTTGTATAATTTTTCTTGCAATGACAAGGTCATTTAAACCCATAAATTTTCCCAAGGTGTGTCACAAAAACAAAACTTCCCAACTCACTTAACTACATGACACACATGCATTGTGAGAAATAAACAAGAGTATATTAAATTGTGCACCTTTTTCTACAAGGTTGATATTTGTTGAAGTTAACTAGGGTTGATATATGGTTGATAAAATGATGCACAATTTATTCTAAAATTTGAATAAAATTATAGTTTTTCTCCATTTGGAAAAAATACTTTTATTCACAGTGGAATCTATCAACAAGAGAATTACATATTTCAAAATGAAACATGAAAATATTTCTCACATCCCTTTCTTTTTTCAGTCTGATATGCACTAAAGATAATAATACAAAATTCAATAAAGTAGGAAAATAATCTAAAGGAAAATAAAATAACACACAATGACAACCAAAATCCTAATTGTAAGAAAGCATGCATTTAGATAATGGATTCAAAGATTAAATCACACTAATAGATAAACAAAAAGGTGAAGGGTTATGTTATCACATTGTACTCTATTTTTGAAATTTTTTAAGAAAATGTTGACAGTTTTAGTGTTAGCATTTTATTTGTAATAAATAGGGAAAACGTTAATAGTGGGATTATCAATGTTTTTATGGTTTTGATAAAATTTTCAAAACAATGCAATCATAATTGGTTTTCCGACATTTTTGGTATAGTAGACAAATAACTGTCAGTGCCGAAATGAATTTCAAATTTTGAGTTTTTGAAATGAGTTGACCATGTTGGTAGTAGAAATGATGGGGATTCATCGTGCCACGTTATGTTCAAAGGTAGTAAGTACATGTTCAATAGGTGTTTCTGCTGCCACCAGCTTTGGTTGTCAATTAATTATTCTAAGTTAAGATATGGGTTATTGTTAAATAATTTACCTGAATGTTTATCATTTATCCGCATGGTTATTTTCTTGTTATCGCTTGTAAGTTTAGTACTTCCTAGAAAATCCATTTACATCCATTTTTGTTGACAAGAATATAGGATTAAATCTCAATAAATTTTTTTTTGTCTCTACTGGGTTATACAACTAATGGGGAGGAGTGGAAAAGAGAAATGAGTTGAGCTAAAAATGCCTGGCCTCCTAGAGATTTACCCCAAAATTTAGCAAAACTTCCAGTGAGTCAGGTGGCAAGAATTTTTCCAACGATGCGCAGATTACCATGATGTTGTGGCTCGAGAATTCACTCAGGGGTTTGATGGTCAGTGGGTGGATATAGTCTAACTTTATTTGTCAGTCACGAAGGAGCTAATAGCAGAGGATATTATCTTTCATTTAGATGGAGAAGGATTTTCAAGGGCCATATTCTAATAAGGATTGACATTCCATTTTTCATAAAATCATAGTTTAAAAGTCAAGACTAGAAGAAAGGGGTTCAAAGGGATTGGTTGGAGGATAAGTGGAATTAGTTTCTAAGGACAACCTAGTCTTATCTCACTTTTGAAGATTGTTTCAAATGAGTAAGCCTTTACCATTTCCATTTATTAGCTCATTAAGCTGGTCAAGTTAGAATGAATGTTTGTTTTTATTTGGCAGAAAGTTTGAAACACATGGTCGCTCCTTTTTTAGCGAGGGAAGACCCTTATCCTCATTTTTTTATCATAAAGACCATATAAAATTGTTAATTTAGAATAAATTGGCGAGGGCAGGAAGGACCTGGAGAAATTTCATGTTTTGGGGAAGCTTTCAACCCTAGCCTCCTAAGGCTAGAAGAGAGAGGAAGAAAGGCACCAAACAGAGTAATAAAACTCATGTAGGAGCTTCCACTAAGCCAACCCATAGACAGAAAGAAACAAAAATTCCCTCATATTTTGGTCCCAAAATTCCTACAGTTGATCCTAGGAGAAGTGGTAGGCTCAAAAATATAGATCCTACCTCAACTGAAAACCTGCCCCTACTATCACTTCCCCTGATGCTGAGAAATCACACATTGCGAAATCCATTTCAAAAACCCATTCACTAGAAATAATTAAAGGAAAATAAATTTATTTTGAAACCCAAGATGAAGAACCTCCATCTGAAGAAGAACCTACACTATCTGAAATCTTTAAGGGAGGAAAAATACCTCATACTAGACCTACAAGCAAACTGAGATTTAAGATAAAGATGAAAATTAATCCAAACCTTTCCAAGGAGGTGATATATGTTGACAACGTGCCATTGAAAGAAATAATAATAAACAAAGAAAAAATGTTAGGTTCTAAGAAGTCAAAATATAAAGAAACCAAGGAAAAAGGCATCGTGGAAACCAGGAAGAGTCAGAGGAAAATAATGGAGAAGGTAGATGTTCTTCTGAAGCCATCCAACACCCTTAGCTAAGAAGCTAAGTGATATTTTGATTTTTTGATGATTCACTTTTAAAATTTAATTTTTATCTATCACTAATATTGCACTTGTCAGCTTTATACAAAGTGAAGAAAAAAAGGAGATCTGGTGTTTAAGTTGTTATCGAAGTTATGCAGAAAGGTGTTGAAATTTCTGTTGTCAGCGCAATTTGAAAAGAAGAAGATAAATAAATTAGCTGACATTCATTCTGTCAGCATAAATATCTACTTAGGAGGATAAGGACTGGTAAAGACAGTATCAACAATTACAACAGGAAATCCAAAGAAAGGAGGAGCTCAAATAGAAGAGCAGTTTTGAAGGATGACTAGGTCTAATTTGTAGCGAAGAACTTGTTTTACAAAAATGGACCTAATCTATCAGCGAGGGAGACATTATGATGATACATTTGTCTTAGCCCCAATTTCAACATAATTTTCAACAAGTATTTTTTATTTTGGAAAGACTTGATGTATTTAGAAGATTTTTTTTCAGATGCATGTACTTAGAATATTTTCATTACTATTTTGGATTACTGTAATTAAAATTTTAACTACAATCATGTGATTATTTATTATAATGTTTATATAAGAAATAAATTTAGAAGGAAAAAGGGTTGTGGTTTTATTGAAACATAACATCATTGTGTATTACTTGAGAAGATCTTAAATATATACAATTTTCATGAGCACTTGCAGAAATTCTTGTGTCATAGTCCCCTTTATTTTTCCTCTATTTTAAACTTTCTTCATGTCTGGAAAACTAAGTATGTGATATTTGGATTCATAGTTTATTCTATTGTTTATTTATTTCTCACACATTAGTAATTGTTGTTCATTTAACATTTATACTCATTTCTTTCACTTTCTCTCTAAATTTCTTAAACTGTCAAAGGAATTATTTATACCCTTATTTTTTGTTTTGATCATAAATTTGTAAGTAAACATCACATGATAGCATTATAATCCATTTAAAATGGTTTACTTTCCACAAAGCCCAACCAAATTTCATGATTTATGAGAAAAATCACGCCATAGAGCTTAAATTTGTTAACCTTCTACTACGATGACCTAAAGTAGTTGAGTTTAGGGAGAGATCCATCTCCAAGTTGAAGGGACAACATTCAACATAAAAGAGGTTTGAGGCTACCTTAGAGTTTTTATCGTAAAGAGGGTTTTCTATAATAGATAACGAGTTATATAAAAAATGTTGTAGAGAGGTATATAACCCCGGATATCTCTACAGGGTATCAAATCTAGGAGAATTCAAAACCTTAAAAAAAGATTAAAAATGTACCAATTTCAAGTGGAAATGAGAGTCTTTTCAACTAAATTAAGGTAAAAGAAAATATATCTAACGATGACGCAACCATAAGCTTAGATGCATTCAAGAAAATTTCAAAAAATTTAGAGAAAACTTAGTGAAAATTCCTGGTTTATCACTTCAATGTTGATCCTATGAGAAAAAGACAATTGAAATTGAAAATAACAATGATAGAGAGAAAACCAAAGTGTCAATAGATTTAATATCACTCTACTAATCCCAGAGAGGAAAGATTAAGTGGTTTTTTATCCATATCCAATGTTTTCAAACATAGGGTTTCAAAAGAAAAAAATTTGGTAGGACTCCTAGTGGCCATTCAAAATGGGGAAAAGCAAAAAAAATCTATTGGATTAACAAAAAAAGTACAAAAAAAGATCCAGTGGGATTCCCTATTGGAGTCACTTGTTCTATTTTTTATAATTTTTCTTGCATTGACAAGGTCATTTAAACACACCAATTTTCCCAAGGCCTGTCACAAAAAACAACTTCCCAACTCACTTAACTACATGACACACATGCATTGTGAGAAATAAACAAGAGTAGATTGAATTGTGCACCTTTTACCGCAATATTGATATTTCATGAACTCAGCTAGGGTTACTCCATATATCTTTTCTCCTAAGCTCCCTATATCTATTTATTAAATAAAAAAATAGAACAAGAAAAATATTTCCTCCTATAATGCCCTTTAGCATTAATGCAATAAACTTGAATAAAAGCACATTAATCATTAACGAAAAATAACTCATTAGGGGTAGGCAGGGACAACGTATTGTTTATATTATATAATAATCAAGTACAAAAGTTTCTCCTCTGCAATCCTTTTCCCATGTACTTCCTCTCACCATAACTCATTACTAAGGCGCACAACACCTCAAGCTTACCACAAGGAGTACACAAGTCTCCAATCCAATGAAACTTCATTATAATGAACTTTTCTCTTTTTGTTCCATTGAGGGAATTGATTTGATAAATGACTTGGAGGAGTGGTCACAATGCATTTAAGAACATTTTTTTATTATATTTTATATATTCCTTTCATCCTTATACTTGAAAACTGATCAAATTTGACATTTTTTTTGTTCTTATCCATCTTCACTTTTTCTTCAACTCTCTTTTGTTGAGTAACTAGAGAATTTTTGAGCCCTTTACCTCTCCTTTTTAAGTCATCAGGAGTATTGAAAGGATTAAAAACATTGTCTAGTAAGTGGTTCAGGTGAGTTGAAGGAGAAAAACCCTAACTTTTGTGGAGTTCCTATGGAACATTTTTCACACTAAAGTATTCAAATTGATGTCCTTCACTAACGAGCCTAAGAATGTGTCACATTGAGCTATGGAGTGCTTAGATGGTGAGATTTTTACCTATTATAATTTCTATATTTTAATTCTCTTCTTGGGATCACATGTACCCCTTCAAATTAAAGAGGGAAATTTTGAAAACAAATTCCTTTGGGGTTACGTAAATTTGGAATATTCACTTGAGAGGGAGGTGAAAAACCTTAAGTGAATACCAACAATCATGATAAGTTCAAGAGACCTCTTGGAATATGATACCAAGGGCTAGAAAATTTTGTATTTATATGTCTATTTTGTGAATCATAATGATCACATGATTATCTAATTCTCTTACATTTGCTTATGCGTTCTAAAATAAGGCCATAATTTTACTACTAAAGTGGAAAATAATATATATAGAAGATAATTTTTTATTTCAAAGATAATATTTAGAAGTAGTTTCCTAGTAATTCATTTGGTAAAGCATATAAAATGTTATATGAAATCTTATGGAGTTCTTGATTCAATCTCAAATAATTCATGTCCAAAAAATGGAAAATATTTATAGATTGTGATATTCAATAAGATATATGAAAAGGAAATATTTTGATAAGTAGTGCAACCATATAAATCAAAAGGCTAATAAACATTGATAGTCATCAAAACACTTACTCAATGATACACTTTACATGGTTAAGATTTAAAAACATAAATAAATTAGCTAAATTATAACATTATTTTAAATTATTATTAGTATTAATTATTAAAAAAAAATGTATGAGTTAGGCATATATACATTAAAAAAATGTTATTCTTAAACACGGAGATTCAACCCCACTTTACCATGGAGATTCTTAACGTGTAAATATTTTTATTATTATTACAATACCATGAGCCAATACCACATTTTATCAATAGAAAATGCCCAAAAAAATCACAACTTATTTCACAAAATTATTGAATATTGGATAAATGTTAAATTCCTACCATCCACCTATTAAGCATTGATAATTAAATTAAAATTTTAAAAGCCTTATGCCAAAATAGATACTCCAAGAGGTGTGTTTATTTTGGAATGGAATTCCAAAGCTATAATTTTATTATTAATAATTATGTCAGAAGTGTTTATTCAATAATTTTAGTTTAATCACCAAGCAATTATTTGGTGGATCGTAAGATTTTGATTTCCACATGCTATTTTAAAATATTTTTAATAGTAATCATAGATCAAAATATGAATTAAAAAATGAACCCCTCCTCCTAACTTATAAGGTGTGGGAAATTCAATTTGTTTAATTATAAAATGGTAAGGTATGAGAAACACATAAATTTTTTAATTAATTTGAAATGACCACTTACAACTGGTGAAATTCTTATATAATATTATTTTCATTTGGGTGAAGCATTTTTCTCATTAAAATGATTATATAAAAAAAAAAAAATAATCGGCCATGGTGGTCCCATTATGGGTTAGCTATGCCTAGTATGCATATTTTTGCTCTAGGAGCTATTGAAGAACTCTTGAATCCGGTGGTTGCATATCACCCCTGTGAATATTCCCACTTATATTAAAATCCCTCACTATAATTTATATAAATTGATTTATTATCCTAGAAAGAAACATCAAGACACGGTTGAAGGAAGTGCCTTTTTTGGAAAGAGAAGGGAACTTGCCATTGTTATTCGGTAGGTTTAATTTAGGTTTGCACCAATAACCCTATAGTGATTTAGGATAGATAGGTTCTCCCTACGATATTGTAATAATTTATCTTGAGCCCATATGCACTATGAAAGTGAATGAGGCCAAGAAAATATGATTTCTCCGACCCTTTTGGGTTGCATGCCTAGATCTCTACACATACAATCTAGGCAACATTATGTATGGTGTAGATCTAGAATAAAAACCCCCACGTTATCTCTATTTTGGGTCGAATGGAGGAAGAGAAAGTTGAATCAAGAGGATTTTGATATTTTTATAAAGGCCTTAATTGGGAGTTCTTGCCTCTTTTGTGTCAAGGGTTTGAATTTAGTGGAAAATCGAAAGTAGAGAATAGAGAACTAGATGGGTTATCTTGCAAATATATAACACCTTCTTTACAAAGGGAAGCAACTCATGGCTTTATCTTATCTACAAAACTATGTATTTCGAGAAGCTCCACCATGATATTGAATGTAAGGCTACAAGGGGGTTCCTCGATATCCAGGAACCCTAGAGGCTTTGTATCTTATAAGGATGTGGCGCAAGGGATCATACCAATCATATCCACTGTAGAAAAACCATGAACCTTATATTGTGTAGCAAGTAAAACAAGTGCTTGCCATGAAGGACAATCAAAAAGTGGAGAACCAATTTTTTTTTAGTCTCCAATCTATGGTAGTGATTTAAAGATTTAATTGGTTTTGGACCAAGTTTGACACTTTGCACTAATGGGTTTTCACAACGTGGACCAAAAATTATTATATCTACATATGCTCCAAGTATTTATTTTTCAGCTTGACAGTGAAAAGGATCTAGAGAGAGTACTAAAATATGGGGCTCGATTTTCGAAAAGAAAAGCCACAGAAAATCTAATGGCCATTTTGAGTTTTTTTTTTTATTTAATGTTAAAAGTGAATTTTTACCTATCACTTAGCATGCACGTGTCAATTTTATACACAGTGAAGCAAAGAGGAGACTTGGTGTTCTGGTTGTCAGCAAATTTTTGCAGAAAGGTGCTTACATTTCCATTGTAAGCGCATTTTGAAAAGAAGAAGATTAAGAAAAGAGGTGGAATTCAGTATGCCAACAGAACTACGACTTTGGAAGATAAGGAATGGTAATGAAAGTATCAATAATTACAACAGGAAATCCAGGGAAAGGAGGAGCTCAAACAGAATAGTTATTTTGAAGGATGACTAGGCCTGATTTGTAGTGAGGGACATTTTTTACAAAAAGGGACCTAATCTATGAGCGAGGGAGACATTATGATGATATATTTGTCTCAGCCCCAATGTCAAGATAATTTTCAGCAAGTATTTTTTATTTTCAAAGGACTTGATGTATTTAGAAGATATTTTTCAGATGCATGTACTTAGAATATTTTCATTACTATTTTGGATTACTCTAATTAGAGTTTGAACTACAATCCGCTGATTATTTATTGCAATGTTTATATAAGAAAGAAATTTGGAAGGAAAAAGGGGTGTTGTTTTATTGAAACACAACATCCTTGTGTATTATTTGAGAAGATCTTAAATATATACAGTTTTAATGAGCAATTGCAGAAATTTTTATGTCCTAGTTCCCAATATGTTTTCTTTTCTTTAAACGTTCTTCATGTCTGGAAAAATGAGCATGTGATATTGAGATTCATAGTTTATGCTCTTGTTTCTTTATTTCTCCCACATTAGTAATTGTTGTTCATTGAACTTTTATACTTATTTCTTTCATTTTCTCTCTAAATTCATTAAATTGTCAAAGGAATTATTGTTACCCTGATTTTTTGTTTTTCTCATAAAATTTGTAAGAAAACATCACCTGATAGGGTTAAAATCCATGCCAAATGATGTACTTTCCACAGCCCAACCAAATTTCATCATTTCTGAGAAAAATCTTGCCATAGAGCTTAAATTTCTAAACATTCCACTAGAGTGACCTAAAGTAGTTCAGTTTAGGGAGAGATACCTCTCTAGGTTGAAGGGCCATACTTCAACATGAAAGAGGTTTGAGGTTACCTTGGAGATTTTATCGTAGAGAGGTTTTTCTATAATAGATAATGAGTTATAGAAACAAGGTTGTAGAGAGAAATATAACACCCAATGTGTCTGAAGGGTATCAAATCTTGGAGGATTCAAAACCTTAAAAAAAGATTAAAAATGTACCTATTTCAAGTGGAAATGGGAGACTTCTTGAGCTACAAGAGGGTAATGGAAACTAGATCTAAATATGACACAATTGTAGGCTTAGATGAATGCAAGAAAATAAAAAACTTTTAGATAAAACTTAGTCAAAACTCCTTGTTTAACACTTCAATGCTAAGCGTATGAGAAAAAAAGATAATTGAACTTGAAAATAACAATGTTAGAGAGAAAAAAAAAGTTTCAATAGAGGTAATAACACTCCAATAAGACCGCAGAGGAAATATTAAGTGGTTTTTTATCCATATCTAATGTTTCAAACATAGGGCTTCAGAAAGAAAGAAAAAAATGGTAGGACTCCTACTCACCACTCAAAATCGAGAAAATAAAAAATAATCCATTGGATTAATAGACAAAGTATGAAAAATGATCAAGTGGGACTCCCTATTGGAGCCACTTGTTTTATTTTGTATAATTTTGTTTATTTTGTATAATTTTTCTTGCAATGACAAGGTCATTTAAACCCATAAATTTTCCCAAGGTCTGTCCCGAAAAAAAAAACTTCCCAACTCACTTAAGTACATGACACACATGCATTGTGAAAAATAAACAAGGGTAGATTAAATTGTGCACCTTTTTCTGCAAGGTTGATATTTGGTGAAGTGAGCTAGGTTTGCTCTAGATATCTTTTCTCCTAAGCTCCCTGAACCTCTTTATTAAACAAAATCAATAAAACACATAAAATATATCCTCCTAGAACACCCTTTGTCATAAATGCAATAAACATGAATACAAACACATTAATAATTAGTGAGCTAGGTTTGCTCTAGATATCTTTTCTCCTAAGCTCCCTGAACCTCTTTATTAAAAAAAATCAATAAAACACATAAAATATATCCTCCTAGAACACCCTTTGTCATCAATGCAATAAACATGAATACAAACACATTAATAATTAAAGAAAAATAATTCAATAGGGGCAGAAGGGGAGAGAATATTGCTTATATTATAAAATAATCAAGTAGAAAAGTTTCTCCTCTACAATCCTTTTCCCATGTACTTCCTCTCATGTAATATTCCTAATTAGCTTTTAACTAGTTGGAATATTAAATTTTGCTTTGGTCATTTAGATAGATGAATAAGAGGGTAGGGAGACCCATAAATATCCTTAGTAGGAATAAAACCACTTCTAATGTGAATGTCGATAATTGTATCAGCTGAATAAAACACTTTTAGGTGTGAAAAGGGGCCAAAGCATGTGGATAGGGTCAAAGTTGTCCAAATCAAGAACATTGTCATGGAGGTAGTGGAGAGTTAGTGGAGGACAATGCAGTCATGGAGAAGGAGTGTATGAGAGTAGAATCTTTAATGAGTGGGGCCTAGGGTGAGGAAGGTCACCAAGAATATAAAGAAGGGGATGGAAGCCATAGAGGAAATTATGATTATTGTTTGTGTTTTGGTCTTTTATGACTTTCTGCATGCTTCAATTGTTTATCATAGTCTACTGTGTTATTTAGCACAAGGGTGTTTCCGAGCGAAAATCCCGTCGTCATCCTCGGGGGACTTCGAGTGCCCACTAATGAGTGGTTCATTGAGCTACATATCTACTATCTGGCATCAAGGAAAGCTTCAACCATTATCCACAGTACAATCTCCTTCAGGATTCTATTGTTTTGTAGGGCAGTAGCAGTGGAGGATTGATAGATCCAGTTTCTGAGATTTTTTTTCTAGTGAGGGGAGAAGCCCTTCATCCGAGAGGTTAGCAAGGAGGGTCCTTGAGAATTATTTTTTCATTTGGCATCAGGCCAAGTTTCTACCATAATCTACAACATAGAATCCTTCATTAACTTCATTATTTTGTAGTGCAATTGAATTAGACGGCTTAGTGCCCAATTTTGTGAGTGATATTTTCAATGAGGGGAGCAGCCCTTCATCCGAGACATCTATTGGAGGAGTATCAACCATTTTTATATCAGATCATACACCTCTTATCAATTAGCCAGTTGTAGAGCGTTATTCATCCCTAGGGCTGCATTTTGGCATTTTTGTATTTTTTGTATTTTCGGAAACCCTTTCTGGGTTGTCTTCGAATTGTGCTAGAAGGCCTAGATCTCTGATCCCGACATTTTCTAAGCACTATATCAGCAGATCCATGTAATTTAATTTACAACAATAGTTATCGCCAGAAAAAAATGCTTTGTCTTAGTGTCCAAAATTCTTATATAGCAGTTGTTTTTCTATTTTATGTACTGGGAACTTAGAGGCTTGTTTTTCCTAGCTTGAGTGTCTTTTTCCTCAAGATTCTGTACCCATTTTCTGCTATAATGTCTAATATAATGGCTTCATGATTTTCTCTCATTTGATGTGTTTATATTTCATTAAAATTTCGAGTTATATGTTCTACATTACTTTTTTTCCTAATTTGGAATATTACAGTGGTATCAGATCATAATCTAGGCTCAGCCTGTGGGGCACTACATATATAAAACTGGAGCAATGGATGGAAGAGGCTTTCCAAATATTCTTCTCCAAACTATGCAAGATATTTCCAGAGAAATCAAGGAGATGAGGATAAAAAGATATAAAGAGCCCCCAATAGGGTCTCAACATGGAGAGAGATCTGGTACCTCACATTATTGGTGTGAGCAATCAACATTACAACCAACTCCAGAACGCTTCACCATGCCTACATTCCTAGCAATAGGAAATGAGGTAGGAGGAACAAAGAAGGAGGATAATCTTGGTGATTATCTCCTATAATATGAAACTCAATGTCAGAGGTTCAAAGACCATCTAAACTTCCAAGGGTTCTGTGAGATCAAGGAAAATAGAAAACCGAGTAATCACAATAGAGGTAGAGGGTACATGTAGAACAATGGTCTCCAACATACTTTGGGTAGATTCTTCCTCCCTACTTTTGATGGGTCACCCAAGTGCACAACTAAGGCTTGGGCAGGGAAGTTGGACATCTCTTTCTAGCTGAACCAAGTTTAAGAAATGGAGGACATTAAGATAGAGACGTTGCACCTTTAAGGCGAAGCACATGAGTGGTGGTTTCATTGCCTATCTACATTGGGGCATGCCAGTATAACTGCTTATGCAGAATTTACCCAATGGTTGGAGGAAATATTTGATCGAAGAGAGCTAGAAGCTAATTTTGTTGACTCTAGCTAATCTCAAGCAGTCAAGAGATCTAAAGACTTATATCTTTAAATTCCTGAAACTTTCAGTCATGGTGCCAGATCTATCAACAACTAGAAGAGTGTGTATTTTTATTGATGGGCTAGTAGAGCCTTTTCATGAGTTGGTAGGATCCAATAGACAAACTATGCTCCAAGATGCTATTGAGAGGGTTAGAGACTTGAAAATTACTTTTCCAAGGGAAAGATCTTGCCTGCAACAAGAGTTATCTTCTTAGTCAAAAGAGGAAGCTATGAATATTCCTCCCTCAAGAGAGGACCAAGACAAAGGGTCTCTTAGTGATGAGGAAGTATTCTCCAATAATGATGAGGAGGAAGAGGAAGAGATGGAAGGAGATACCAGTGTTGTAGCACCAGGGGGAGATCGACCACCACCTGGAGGTGGAAATGGAGCAATTGCTCCAACTAGAGGAGCCTTTGCATCCTTGCAGGGAGTTACAAAGAAACTAACATGGGGAGACCGAGGTACATCATAGAAAAACATGTGTCGGTATCAATAGATAGTGAGACTACCCACAATCCTATTGATGCCCACTAGTGGAGAGGGGAGACATACCCACCAGTGATTCTCAAGTATTTTCAATTGTGGTCCCTGGGGCTAAGCAGTTGGGAAAGTGCGTTCTGTCATTGAATATGACTATGGGAGAAAATACCTTGATAGGTCACTTCTTTGTGGTCAAGACCCATGACACCAATATGATATTAGGTGTGCAGTGGCTGATTACACTGGGGGAGGTCACTACAGATTGGGAGGTTTTGCAGATGGCATGGATAGCCAAGAAGAGTGGTAATCATCAAAAGATTAGGGGCATGCACATCTATCCACCTCAGGAATCCTCCACACATAATATGGAGACTGGTTTTTGCAGAAGAATCCAGGACAACTCAGTCCACTCACATATGAATTTTACTATGGACCATGATGTTTTATTATTTGGAGGCATTCCACCATGGAGGCCCCCAAATTGGAATTTGGTTAAAGAGTTCTCACAACAAGTGACACCACTCAAAGATATGGTTAAGAGGAGAGCCTTGTCTTGTACCAGCACAACGCATAAGGCCTTTGATTGGCTCAAGGAGGAGATGAATAATTTTTTAGTATTGGTATTACCAACTCTCACCAAGCCTTTTGCATTGAAAGGTGATGCTTGAGGAGTGGATGATGGTACAAGTATGGTGTAAGAAGGATATTCCGTAGCCTTTGAGAGTCAGGATATACTTCCACATTGGAAGGAATCTTCCATATATGGTAGAGTGTTGCTAGTCTTCATACATGCATTGACCAAAATCAGGAGGTTTTGGATGGGAAATAACTACCAAGTGAGGATTGACCACCATGAAATTCAATATTTTCTTGAGCAGAAACAACTGAAAGAGAGGCATCAAAGGTGGGATAGCAGTACTCTGGCATGTGACTTTGACATTGATCATGTCAAAGAGGGGATCTATGAGGTAATAGGTGCCTTATTATAGAACCGGCAATGTTGTCATTGAGGGATATAGATCCATATTGGGAGTCCAAGCTATTGGTGGAGTATTCCAAGAACCACTTCACATGTGAAGTACTTGATGGACAGGTTACTGATGAGAGGTATACAGTGGTGGATGGAGTTATCTATTACTAGGATCGGGTCTTCTTCACTAGAGACTCCAAGCTCAAGGAGAATATTCTACATGCAACACATGAATCACTCCTTTCTAGTCACACATATTTCATGGGGACATATCAAACCATTATGGAGGGATTCTCATGGGAGGGCATCAAGGAGGATGTTCTCCAACACATTAGGATATGTGTAGCTTCCTTGAAGAATGAGGAGGGAAACAACCATCTTGCAAGGTTGTTACAACCACATACTTTTCTTGGAGAGAGATGGGATATTTCATCTATGGACCTCATCACCAGCTTACCAACAGTACATAATAAGAGTTGTGTATTTGTACTTATTTATCATCTAACAAAGTATTTGTATTCCCTTTCCATTTATATACAGTGCATTGCTCCACAAAAGGGAAAGCCTCTCTTTGGACTTCATGGTATTTTTAAGACCAAAATCAGTGATGGAGATAGCCACTCCTTGTATAGATTTGGGTGATTATTGTTCTATCTTGAGTATGCTCAGTTGACACCCAATGTGATTTACTAATTCCAAGGAGATGAGCAGATAGGCACCACAAGAAATTGGTTGGGGAGCTACTTGCCACATCATGTTTAGGGGAAACAAGGAGCCAATCTGCGTTGGTACGAGTTGAGGAACCATTGTCACCATCCGACATCTCATATGAAGCTCAGTATATTTCTCCTTTGGATTCCATATGGTGATGATGTTTTATTCACTATATGTGGAATGTTTTGGGCAAGCAAGGTTCCTAGAACCCAAGATTGGATCCTAGAGAGTCTGGATGCATTCTATCCTATTGAGGACAACCTTACTACTACCCAAGATCAGTAGAAGTTCTACATAGATCATTGATGGGGAGTGAGATAGATTGGGGTGGACAATTTGGTCTATCATTTTCAGCCATACAACTCCTCTACACTGTAGAAGCAGGGTATTGATGAGCTTTTCTATAAGCCACACATGGTGATCCATGTTGTTGGGAGAGTAGTATATGGGTTGGAGTCTCTCATTGGGATTAAGAGCCCCAACATTTTTCATATCTCATGCCTCAAGAAGGCCATTAAACAACATGTAGTTGCCTCCATGGATCTCCCACTTCTTCTTGAAGATAGCCATTTGGTTTGATCACCATAGGTTAAATTACACACATGGGAGGAGCAACTAGGGTTCAAATTTATTGGAGAGCATCTGGTTTGGTGGGGGAATCTATAAGATGAGGATGCTACAGGGGAAGGAGAGGAGATTTTTTTGTATCTGTATTTGCAGTTGCTTGAGGAAAAGTAACATTTGGGAGGGGAGGACTTTAATACTCCTAATTATCTTTTAGCTATTTGGAATATTAAATTTTTCTTTTGTCATTTAGATAGATGAATAAGAGGGTAGGGAGACCCATAAATCTCCTTATTAGGAATAAAACCACTTCTAATGTGAATGGAGATCATTGTATGAGTTGGATAAAGAACTTTTAGGTGTGAACAAGGGCCAAAGCATGTGGATAAGGTCAAGGTTGACCAAATCCGTAGTGATGTCATAGCGGTAGTGGAGAGTTAATGGAGGACAGTGCGGTCATTGAGAAGGAGTGTATGCATGAGAGTAGCATCTTTAATGTGTGTGGCCTAGGCTGAGGAAGATCACCAAGAATATACGTAAAGGGATGGAAGCCATAGAGGGAATTCTGATTATTTTTTATTTTTTGGTATTTTATGACTTTATGCACGTTTCAACTATTTAGCGGAGTTTGTTGTGCTGTTTAGTACAATGGTGTTTCCAAGTGGAAATCCCATCCTCATCCTAGGGGAAATTTGAGTGCCCACTCAGGAGAGATTAATTTAGCTATATTTCCACTATCCGGCATCAGGCCAAGCTCCAACCATTATCCATAATGCACTCTCCTTCACTATTGTGTTGTTTTCTAGTTTCTGAGCTTGTTTTCCAGTGAGGGGAGCAGCCCTTCATCCATGAGGTTAGCAAGGAGGGTCCTTGAGCATTATTTTGTCACTTGGAATTAGGCCAAGTTTATAACATCATCTATAGTGCAGTCTCCTACAGAAACTGCATTATTTTGTAGGGATGTGGCAGTAGAAGTCTTAGTGCCCAAGTTTGTGAGTGAGATTTCCAATGAGGGGAGCATCCCTTCATCCACGAGATCTATTGGAGGAGTATCAACAATTTTTATATAAGATCAGCCACCTCCTATCAGTGATCCAGTTGCAGAGCATTATTTGGCCTTAGGGCTACATTTTTTCACTTTTTGTATTTTGTGTATTTCCGAAAAACCTTTGTGGGTTGTCTTGGAATTGTGCTAGAAGGCATATATCTCCGATCCCGACATTTTCTAAGCACTATATCAGCAGATCCATGTACTTTCATTTACAGCAGCAGTTATCTCCAACAAAAACTGCGCTATCTTAGCCTCCAACATTCTTATATAGCAGTTGTTCTTCATGTTTATGTATTGGGCTCTTAGAGGCCTTTTTTGCCTAGCTTCAGTGTATTTTTCCTCAATATTTTGTTCACATTTTCTACTATAATGTCTAACATAATGGATTCATGATCTGCTCTCATTTGATGTGTTGATATTTCACTGCAATTTCCAGTTATATGTTCTACATTCTTGTTTTTCCTAATTTGGAATATTAAATTTCACCATAGCTCATTACAAAGGCACACAATACGTGATGCTTACCACAAAGAGGTACACAAGTCTCCTATCCAACTAAACTTCGTTATAATGAACTTTTCTCTTTTTCTTCCATTGAGGGATTTAGTTTGAAAAATAACTTGGAGGAGTGATCAAAACATATCTAAGCACTTTTTTTATTATATTTGATATATTCCTTTCACCCTTATACTTGAAAAATGATCAAATTTGACATTTTTTTGCTCTTATCCATCTTCACTTTGCTTCAACTCTCTTTTGTTGAGTAACAATAGAATTTTTTAGCCCTTTAACTCTCCCTGTTAAGTCATCGGGAGTATTGTTAGGCTGACCAACACTCTCTACTAAGTAGTTTAGGTGAGTTGAAGGAGAAAAACCATACCTTTTGTGGAGTTTCCCTGGAACATTTTCCACACTAAAGTATTCAAATTGATGTCCTTCTCTAAGGAACCCAAGGGTGTGTCACATTGAGCTATGGAGTGCTTAGATGGTGAGATTCTTAGCTATAAGAATTTCTATATTTTAAATCTCTTCTTGGGCTCACATATAACCTTTCGATTAAAGAGGGAAATTTTGAAAAAACTTCCTTTGGTTTTACGTAAATTTGGCATATTCCCTTGAGAGGAAGGTGAAAAATGTTAAGTGAATACCAACAATCATGAGAAATCGGAGATACCTCTTGGAATATGAAACCAAGGGCTATTTATTTTTGTATTTATATATCTATTCGTGAATAATAACCATTACATGATTATCTAATTCCCTTACATTTACGTGTGCATTCTAATCTAATTCTCTTACATTTATGTGTGCATTCCAACATAAGGCTATAATTTTACTAGTAAAGTGGAAAATAATATATATATAAGATATTTTTTTCTTTCAAAGATAATGGTTATAAGTAGTTTCCTAGTAATTCATTTGGTAAAACATATAAAATGTCGTGTGAAATTTTATGGAATTCTTGATTCAATCTCAAATAATTCATATCCAAAAAATGGAAAATATTTATAGATTGTGAAATATGATATATGAAAAGGAAATAGTTTGAGAAGTAGTGCAACCATATCAATCAAAAGGCTAGTAAACATTGATAGTAATCAAAACACTTACTAGATGATACACTTTAGATGATACACTTTACAAGGTTAAGATTTCAAAAAATCAATAAATTAGCTAAATTATAACATTATTTTAAATTATTATTAGTATTAATGATAAAAAGTATTATTATATGAGTCACACATATATACATTAAAACAAATGTTATTATTGAAGCCCACTATACCATGGAGATTCTTAAAGTGTAAACATTTTTATTATTATTACAATACTATGAGCCAATACCATGTTTTATGGATACCACATTTTATCAATAAAAAATGCCCAAAAAAACCATAACTTATTTCACAAAATTCATGAATATTCCATAAAGGTTAAATTCCTACCATCCACCTCTTAAGTATTGATAATTAAATTAAAATTTTGAAAGCCTTATACCAAAATAAATAATCCAAGAGGTGTGTTTATTTTGGAATGGAATTCCAAAGCTATAATTTTATTATTAATAATTATGTGAGAAGTTTTTATTCCATAATTTTAGTTTAATTACCAACCAATTATTTGGTGAATGGTAAGAATTTAATTTCCACATGCTATTTTAAAATATTTTTAGTAGTAATCATACATCAAAATATGAAATAAAATATGAACCCCTTCTCTTAGCTTACCAGGTGTGAGAAACACAATTTTTTTAGCTATAAAATGGCAAGGTATGAGAAACACGTAACTTTTTTAATTAATATAAAATGGTCATTTACAAGTGGTGAACTTCTTATATAGTATTATTTTCTTTTGAATGAACCATTTTTTGGCTAAAATATTTCTCTAAACAAAATAAAGTAAGTCCATTACATAAAACAATTGAAATATATTTTAATAATTAACTTTATTTTTCTAAATTAAATTTTGAAATATTCCTATATTGTATTTAACAATATTAAAACACTAAAATCAAATACAACTGAGTAAGAATGATATTAAAAAATATATTTGTAAAAAAAAGAATACAACTATTTCATAATACTAAAATCTGGTCTGCTTAAAGCGTCTAAGGCAATAAGGATTAGATGAAAAGAAAAACCATAAAAACAATTTTTAAAATGCCCTAGCTTGTATTTGTTGTTTCTGTAAATGTGATAATGTGATATTAAAATATAGTTCCCGAAACAAAATGAAATACATATATTTCATGATACGAAAATTTGTTGCACTTCAAAGAATTTGTCCCAAACAACCATGTCCCACTGACGCAGCCATTACGCTCAAGTTGGTTGACTCTTCGTTAGTGGAGCATCGTACTCAGCTTCCATGCCGTCTGTACTCAGCTTCAATCTATTTCTGTTTAAATAAAATCCTAATCAATCTATCATCACCTCTGGCATATTGCTTGCTGGTTTGCGAAAGCCCTGACTATAGTTTCCATGTTATGATCTAGAATGTATTTTTTCAATGATTACTATTTACTTATAACTCAATTTTACATTGAAAAGCTACACTCTAAAATATAATTTGGAAACTATAACGGTTTAGAATATTTATGAAAAAAAAGTATTGGGCATTATCAAACAATCAAGCAATATGGCTATAGAGATAATGAGTGATTGATTAAGATTTTATTTAAATAAAAGTGTTTTATTCATTTGATATCAATCTGTGTTATATAATACATTAAATTTAATGGGTAATATATATATATATATATATATATATATATATATATATATATAGCAATTTTATGTAACATCGAGAGTGTGATTTTATATTGTATTCATTGAAGCATAAAGTATCAGTATTGAACTTAGAAGTTTGAAGCTTGAGACTCACATTACATGTTTACCTATAATCTATTTAAAATATTGTATAGAAAACAGAAACAATTTTTTTTGTTTATGGAGGGAAAATAGGTTTTTTTGTTTTATTTTGAGAGTTTTATGTAGTTTCTTTATTGTTGGTACATGGCTGATAGATGTCCTTGCTTATAAGATGAGCTTATTTATTATTTTGATTAGAAAACAAATATATTTTGTGGTTGGATATATAAATCTCAAATGTGTGGTGATGCAGGAGCATTAGGCTCTAGAAATACTTTGTACTTTTATAAGACCCGGGGGGGTCTTATGTTTTTAAATTGTCATGTAAATATTAGTATTTTGAATAAAATGGCGAGGAATTGTAAATGTTCCTTAACCACTAGAGAACATGAGGAATGTGAAGAGTCAATTTAGTTACTTTAGGGAATTTTTTCTAAAGTTAGGAATTCCATAATTTTAAGAGTTTGTTGAGCTGTTAGAGGAGATGAAGCGATTCATTATCTTCTAAGCCAAAAAGGCATTAAGTATAGAGGTCTGTAGAGTAGGAAAGGAGAGGGTAGTTCAGAACTGTTCAGAACATAGTAGATTGTAGAAGGGCCATTTGAATTGAAGATCTGGCCAAGGAAAACAGGAAGTCTGTATGTATGAAAATATATGTTTCAGAATTATATGTGTAAACTCTGTGTTAATGGGTTGAATTAGAGATTGTGTGTGGTTGAAATTGACTTACAAAATGAGGTGAATCGTCACTGGAAGGATCGATTCTAGTAAGGTATTTGATTGCCTGTCTCAATGTATATATGATGAACTGGATGCATCCCGAATGAATTGAATTATGAACTCACTGTATGATTGTAGGAGGGTTTGATTCTTCCTTATCTCTTGAGTTGTTTATTACTACTCTCTGCACGAAAACAATTTGCTCCTTCGAGTTTCATTGAGTCACACGTCTTAAACCCCTGTGTGTCCTCTAAGAAATTCAATTGAGATTGATAACAATCTATGTATGAAATTGTTGGATTAGATTTACCTAAATCGATAACCATTCTTGTGATAGAGTCTCATACAACATTCAATGAGATGGTTCGATTACACACCCTACTGTGTAACGAATGGCAAAGAGAAGTTGAAATCACTTTGAGGGTTTTACTGTAATAGAACCGATAAACAAATGTTGGATAAACCAAGGCGCAGAGGAAGTATGAAGTGGAATATTGTTAAGTATGGAGATGCCAAGGTGGAACATTAAACGGAGAAGCAGAGCCTTGAGCAACAATAAAGGTGGGTTGGAAGAAAACCATTTATGGTTTTCGCAAATATTTTGAGCGGTAAACTGTTTGTTGAAAAAAAATGCGATACACCTCCGTGGTCCACACGTAGCCTGAGGTGGTATTTGAATACCACGAGTTTCGCATAAATTTTGGACGCTAAAGTCAGGGGGGTTAAAAATTACGATATCCGTTAGATCTCTTGATCCACGGATCGGATGTTGTTTGCATCATGATGATGCATGAAGGTTAATGGGGATGTAATATGTGTTCATATATTATAGTTGGCATGCAATACCACAAAGGGTACGCAATATATGTTGATGATAACCCGAACCTCGTATGAATGAATTCGTATGCTGGGGTATATTATAACTCTATATGAAAGGTAAGCTATAGGCTTATTTCATATTGAGTCTTATAAAACCCAAATGATTGGGTCGAAACTCCCATAAGGTAAAGGGAAGCATGTATTTGATAATTGATTTGCTGCACACCATTATATAATGGGCTTTTGTTGGGGTGAACTCCCATGAGCTATGGACGAGACTTGTGAAACGGTTTGGTTGTAATGTTCGAGTATTTTGAGAAATGGGGTATTTGTATGGTTCTAACCATTAAAGAAAGATTTAAAGCTTCCGCATAGTATTAGAGAATACCCATATTTAAAATTAATTGGGAAAAACATTGAAGTGCATTATTGTTATATGCATAGAGTGTGAATGTGGGTTTAGTAAGGTAGCCCGAGCATCAAGTGGTATCAGAGTTGGAATAGCTCTGTTTGAAATTTGAAGTTCTTGAATTAATTGCATGTATGAAAAGAGATTAGATTTCCGAAAACTGATAAGGACTGCAACATATAGAGATGGAGTACATGTGATGAGAGGATAGAGGAAGATCATATTCTAAGATATGATATGCAGCAAATTACACAAAGTTGTAGTGAACAGGATTTGCAGAGATAAGTGAAGAACAAGATCATGCAGGGATCTTGCAGGTAAAATAGTCTTAAATCTGATTTGAGATTTATGATTGCAGAGTTATGGTTGCAGGAGATAAAGACAAAGTTTTGATGGTGAAGGCAGTGAATCTGATATTCAGCTAAAGGCTGGATAGAGAGAACAAGTGCAGTGTTCTCAAGAGAAGGTGAGTTGATGAGCAGTGTTAACTCTGGTTTGAAGAATTTTTTGCAGAATTCAGATTACAGGCAATTGAAGAATCTCAGCAAAAGGCAGATCACAACTTTGAGATTAGTGATAAAAGAATCCAACAGAGGATTCTAAAGTGAAGAAGAAAGTGTGGCAGAACCTAGAGAATTCCAAACATAGGTTAGATGAGAGAAGAACAGATGTGTTCTTGAAAAGTTGCAGAGTGAAGCCTAGAGAGAGCATAAGAGAGTGCTCAAAAGGTTCCAGTAGATAGGGGACCAGTACTTGCCAAAAGCCCAAATCCGGAGGAAGGGATTGGTGAGGTAAGTTGTAGCAAGAGAACTTGCTATTGCAGAGGCTTAGTGCAGCTTGTGAGTGAAGCACTCATGGAGGAGAAGATGAATACTGATAGTCATAGAAGAGATTGCAGAGTTTCTGAGAGAGGCCAGAGCAGAAAGTAGAAAGAATATGCCAAGGAAAATGGCATAAGGTAGCAGTTGACTGATGCAGAATGGTGGAAAGAGATAGCTGAGATCATGGAATAGTTTAATAAACTGGAAAAGAGGATAGAGGAAAGCCAGAGAGTTGGTTGGCTCATGAAGAAGAGAGTAAAATGGCAACCATTACATTTGAGGTTGAGGAAAAAGGAGATTACCTTATTGAAAGAAGAATCTAGAGGAGCTGAGTTCAAGAAGAAATTTTTATGTTTGTGAAGCAGAACAGAGTACAGAGGAAGAATGGAGATCTGCAAGTGATCTTGTGAACCATGATGAAGACTTGAAGCAGCAAGAAGCTTGCATTGCTGAAGAGGATATCATTGATGATTTCCTGAGTTTTGGGACAAGTCCAGATCAGCTAGATGATGTAAGTCCTTGTATTTTTTAATATGAAAATTGTGAGGAGATTACAGAATCTGCAGAGGAAGAGGAACTTAGAGTTCCTGAGTCAAGGATGGAATTTGAAGATTCCACATGCAGATATGTTCAAAGGGAAGTTCTTGAGAAAGCAACCAAGACTGAAAAGTCTTGTGATTTGAAAACTAAAGAGTTGTGTATGTTTGCAGGTACATCACAGGGAGATGAACAAACTTTAAAGTTTGTTGAGGAAGAGAAATTGAATCTGAAATATGTTCAGATCAATGTTAAGATATTAAGATCTCAGGAGGAAGACATGAAGACAGAAGAGCCCCATGAGAATATTTAGCAGAGTATTGAAGCAGAGAGAGAAGGACCAGCTGATGATTGGTCAAGAGAAAGCAGAGGTATAAAAGGTTATGTGAGGTTCCCAAAGTCTACTCCAATTGAATTTGTTGAATTATATAGAAGGTTGCACCTTCAAAGAAGAGAATTGGAGAAGCAGAGGACCTATGCATAGGATGAGTTGCTGGAGAAGCAAGGTAGAGAAATTTTCATGAATGACAATCAGAGGACAAAATATGAGGAAATGATTCCGCAAAATGAAGGAGTTCATTTTGGTGGATCACAACTGAAGGGCATTCATGAAGTAGATGATGAAAAGAAGGAGAGACTAGTTGACAGTCTCATGAGGAATGCAAATCAGCATACTGATGTGCTGACAAAGGAATTGGAAGGAAATTCTGAACAACATACTGATGTGTTTTTAGAAGAGAAAAAGGTATTGAGAACTTGTAGTTTTTTTGCTAAAGGTTCATGTGTTAATTATGCAGACAAGGAAGAACAGCAAATGGAAGTTGTCAGAGAATTGAATGAAAGAGAAACTATGTTGGCTGAAAACATAGGGAAGGATCATCCTTTTAATATGGTGATTGGAGTAGTGGAGACAACTCTGACAGCTGAAGAGAAAGCTAGTGAAGAATTTCTGAGTCTAGATACAGACTTAGAATTGCAGAGAGAAGAATTGGTGACTGGGTCATCAGTTGAGACCCTTGGGTCTTGTGATTTTAACACTGACAGTTTGTTTATGTTTACAGGAATGGAAGAAGACTATCCATCTCTGGGAGTTGTCTTGAAAGAAGAAAAAATGTTGCTAAAGGAAGGTGAGACAGCCATGTCTCATATGCAGAAACTTGTCATTGATGACAAGGAAGAGCTGATTTGTTTGATAAATCAAGAGCAGACTGTGGGACAGTTTTTTAAAACTGCTGGAATGATGGAGGATCAGGATTTTATTCTGACAGAAGATGAAAAGACAGTGGTTGAAGAACTTGATATGATTGCTGGAATCAATCAAGGAGATGAAAGGCAACTACTGAAGATTGCCCACGAAGAAGAAAAAGATGCTGAAACTTAATTGCAGCATGTTGAAGATGTGAAACAAGTACATAAGAGATGGCTGAAATGTTTGCTGGAAAAATTTGAAGAAGAGAAAGAGGTTGCAAACACTAAAGTGAATTTTCCTAATGATGTGGAAGAACTAAGAGTAGATACTAGTTTGTTAAGATTAATTTTTCTTACTAGTATACTGAATGGTTATGTTACTGCAGTTAGAGAACTAAAGGATGAATTTTTTTCTAAGAGTAAAATTGCAGGTGATGAGCAAGAGAATGTTGTAGAGGGATAGGAAGTTTGGGAGGACGCAACATGGGGGGTGACATCTGCAGGAGTGGTAAACATGTTAGTAACATGTGGGACAATAAGAACAACAATATTGACAACAACAGAAATTGAAAGCAACAACAGTGAACAGAGGAATTTCCAGATAGGAGATAAGTTGGACATGGATATTGAAAGCATCAGAAAACTGATGATGAAGGTGTCTCAGAAGCAGCAAGCAACAACAAGAAAGCAGAAGGATTCTAGCAAAGGAAAGAAAAGAAGAGATTGTGAAAGCACAACTGGAGGCAAGTTGCAGAACAAAGTATGGAAACCTAGAGAAATGCAGTTGAAGAATAATGCAACTGATGGACAGCAGCAAAACATAGTATGGGATCCAGGAAGCAGAGATTGAAGACACATGATCAGGAGATCATGAACAATTTGAACCTTGGGTGTCTGATGCAGGAGCATTAGGCTCTAGAAATACTTTGTACTTTTATAAGACCTAGGGGGGGTCTTATGTTTTTAAATTCTCATGTAAATATTAGTATTTTGAATAAAATGGTGAGGAATTGTAAATGTTCCCTAACCACTAGAGAACATGAGGAATGTGAAGAGTCAATTTAAGTTACTTTAGGGAATTTTGTCTAAAGTTAGGAATTCTGGAATCTTAAGAGTTTGTTGAGATGTTAGAGGAGATGAAGCAATTCATTATCTTCTAAGCCAAAAAGGAATTAAGTATAGAGTTCTGTAGAGTAGGAAAGGAGAGGGTAGTTCAAAACTATTCAGAACAGAGTAGATTGTAGAAGGGCCATTCGAACTGAAAATCTAGCCAAGGAAAATAGGAAGTCTGTAAGTAATTTCATCTGTATGTATGAAAATATATGTTTCGGAATTATATGTGTAAACTCTGTGTTAATGGGCTGAATTAGAGATTGTGTGTGCTTGAAATTGACTTACAAAATGAGGTGAATCAATCACTAGAAGGATCGATTCTAGTAAGGTATTTGATTTCCTGTCTCAATGTATATATGATGAATTGGATGCATCCCGAATGAATTGAATTATGAACTCACTGTATTATTGGAGGAGGGTTCGATTCTTCCTTCTCTCCTGAGTTATTTATTACTACTCTCTGTGAACAATTTGTTCCTTCGAGTTTCATTGAGTCACACATATTAAACCCCTGTGTGTCCTCTCACAAATCTAATTGAGATTGATAACCATCTATGTATGAAATTTTTGGATTCGATTTACCTAAATCGATAACCATTATTGTGATAGAGTCTCATACAACATTCAATGAGATGGTTCAATTACATGCCCTACTGTGTAACGAACAACAAAGAGAAGTTGAAATCACTTTGAGGGTTTTACTATAATAGAACCGATAAAAAAATGTCGGATAAACCAAGGCGCAGAGGAAGTATGAAGTGGAATATTGTTAAGTATGGAGATGCCAAGGTGGAACGTTGAACAGAGAAGCAGAACCTTGAGCAACGGTAAAGGCAGGTTGGAAAAAAACCATTTATGGTTTTCACAAATATTTTGAGCGGTAAGTTGTTTGTTGAAAAGAATGCGATACACCTCCGCGGTCGACACGTAGCTTGAGGTGGTATTTGAATACCACGAGTTTCGCATAAATTTTGGACGCTAAAGTTAGGGGGGTAAAAATTGTGATATCCATTGGATCCCTTGATCCACGGATCGGACACTGTTCGCATCATGATCATGTGTGAAGGTTAATGGGGACGTTGCTGTGGGCCCCGAAGACGTTTATATATGTATCGCTTGGGTTTAACTCTAAAGGCGTGGTTTGTTATAATGTATTAACCTTTGGTGGGGGATGTAATATGTGTTCATATATTATAGTTGGCATGCAATACCACAAAGGGTACGCGATATATGTTGATATATATATTATGCTGATGATAACCTGAACCTTGTATGAATGAATTCGTATGCTGGGGTATATTGTAAATCTATACGAAAGGTAAGCTATAGGATTATTTCATATTGAGTCTTATAAAGCCCGAATGATTGGGTCGAAACTACCATAAGGTAAAGGGAAGCATGTATTTGATAATTTATTTGCTGCACACCATTATATAATGGGCTTTTGTTGGGGTGAACTCCCATGAGCTATGGACGAGACTTGTGAAACGGTTTGGTTGTAATGTTCGAGTATTTATGAGAAATGGGGTATTTGTATGGTTCTAACCATTGAAGAATTATTTAAAGCTTCCGCATAATATTAGAGAATACCTAGATTTAAAATTAATTGGGAAAAACATTGAAGTGCATTATTGTTATATGCATAGAGTGTGAATGTGGGTTTAGTATGGTAGCCCAGGCATCATGTGGTTACCAAGACTAAGATGCTTTATATAACACCCTTGAGTTTGTACCTTTTAGATGTTAGCATGTTTGCTACAAACCTATATTTTTATTGGAAAATTATGAAGTTCTTCAAAATCCATGCATGCATATTATTATTGCTTGAAATTTAGAATCCTCATACATTCTTATTTAAAAGTGGCTTCAAACATGTTTTATTATTTATAAGTTCTTTCTTAAGTCTAACTCAACAAACAGAAAGCCAAGATTGGTTGTTCCTCTTCAAAATACATTATAGTTAATGGGTTCAACCAAATTACTTGAAATTTTTTCAATAATTGTTTACCATAAATTGCAAAATATTTAAAATTACATAAATCATAAGTACACATAATTGTACCAAACAGTTTTCTAGTTGGACATTATGAATGAACAAGTTCAATATGTTTGATCTTTTTAAATTAATTTAAAGCATATACATCTGTGCTATTGCTTGGTTGAAACTTATTTTATGGCCCAGCGAGTACTACTTAACTAATACAAAACAAAAATCTTATATTGAAAAAAAAAATGTGTTTACCTTCATAACAACAAATTAACAAACACATATGTTACATGGCATCTAAATGATGGGTAAAAATAAAAATCAAACATCATGTAAAGGATAAAATGAAACCTCATAAAATAATTACTTGAAAGGTAGGAGTGTCCCTCAAAATTACAAGTTGATGCCCAAGTTATCTACCACTTCTTCATAAATAAACAAACTAATGCACAGTAGTTTATGTCATTTGTATGAAGTGATTGCTTTTGTTTTCATTGTAAGCTCCAAAATCAGATTTTGAGTTGGAGAGAAGTTGATTTTCTTGGGGTTTGGTGTTTTTTTCCCCACCTTGTGTTCATGTAAATATTTATATTTTCATGGAGCTTCCATAATATTTCCAAATCCATCAAAGTATGACTTTCAGATTGACTATTTATTATTTTCTTCACATGTTATACTCATTTAATGTTTAATATATACAAATCTTATATAATGCATAATATCAGATATTTTGTTAACTTAAAATGAATAATAGATTTTTTTTGGAGACAATAAATACTACCCCCTTCATTAAGAGTGTTACAAATTCAATTCATTTGATCTCATTTTATGTTTATATACAAATTGAATACCATGCTTAGTCTGAGATATTTTTTTAATCTAAAATGAATAATGTTTTTTTGTTTAGAGAGTGCACATATTATCCATGTCATTTCAGGTGTTGCAAAGTAATTTGATTATGCAATGTGATTTTTAAGAGAATTTTTGCATTAAACACAAGTATAGATTCATATTAGCCCTAAATCATTATGCATGTCATTTCAGGTGTTGCATTACACATAATTATAGGTTAATATTAGCCCTAAATCTATGATAGTGTCAAGAAGAACAATTCTCTAGAAGAACAAACATTTTCTATAGTGAAAGACTTGAAAATAAAAGTTATAAATCCATGTAAGGTTTACATGCAAAAAAAAATTATGGTTCTTTTCCATTTTAAACACAAGGTTATAATGGATGTGTGTGTGTACCATGTATCAACCTCATCAAAAAAAAATAAACCAATTATTTTATATAATTACATCTATAGATGTGTTAGTTCAGAGGTCTTCTATAATTTTAATTTAATTGATGGTAGAGATTTAATCTCCAAAGGACATGTCAAAATATTTAAGGTTTTTTTCTTTAAAAACAACTTCCCTAGCTGCCACTCTATTGTTAAAATTAATGGAGATTAGGTATATTGTTACGTAGTTTTGATTTGACATTCAGTTCCTATTATTCAGGGATCTGTTTTACTATCACACAATTATTTTATATAATTACATCTATAGATGTGTTAGTTCAGAAGTCTTCTATAATTTTAATTTAATTGATGGTAGAGATTTAATCTCCAAAGGATATGTTAAAATATTTAAGGTTTTCTTCTTTAAAAACAACTTCCCTAGCTGCCACTCTATTGTTAAAATTAATGAAGATTAGGTAGTTTTGATTTGGTTCTTTCTTAGACATTCATTTCCTACTATTCAGGGATTTGTTTTACTATCACCATTAGATGAAATGTTAGAGAATTGAAGAATTTTATGTGGTCAGATTAATAGTTAGTAGTTAAAAGAAAACTAATAATTAGAATGCTTAATGACCACTTTTAAAAAGTAATCAAACAACTGCTTTTTGCTGAACTGTTTGTTGATGGATTAAAGAGGATTATTCCTCTCTCTACTTCATAAATATTTCTCTTGCTGTAAGTTCTCCATTCCAAATTTGGTCACTGTAAGTTTCTCTTGCTGTAAGTTGGCATAGAAGTGAATATAAGTTGCCATTTTTGTGGGGTGGGTGAAATAGTTAGGATATATAGATTTTTTTTAGCAAAAATCAAGTTTTGGGAGTGGAAAAAGTTCATGTGAAACATCAATTACACTTCAATTATATGTTGTCTAGATACTTAGAAGATTATTTTCCTACCCACTAGAAAAAAAGATTCATTTGAAATAAAGAAAAGAAAAATGAAAAATTCAATTTATTTTCTTTAAAGAGTTACTTATAAATATTCAGGAAATTATTATCCTACCCAAAAGAAAAAGATTCATGAATTCCTAAAAAAGAAATGAACCAAACAAATTCCGAATTCCCCAACTCAAGATTCCTAATAAAATAACAAAATACCTAACCAAAGCAGTGAAATATCCTTGTAAGCCTTATTGTTTTAATGACCCCTTCTCTATAGCGTTTGCTAAAGCCCGCAAGTGATTATCATTCCATAGCTGTTAAAATTCAAATATTTCAATCCAAATAAAAAAAACCTTATTTTATTTTAACAAGTTTGATAATAATCTAACCCATGGCTATTAAAATCAGTAACTTGTTAAGCCTCTTTGTTTTTATGATCGCATCCCCATTGTCTTTGTTAAAGGCTGGGAGTGATTATCACTACATAGTGATTGTCACAGGCTTTGAACATTTCCCTTATATTTCACTTATGTGAAAGAATTATTTCACAACTATTTCATTAATACAACTCAGCTATTAACACCAATAGTATGCATTTATTATGAATAGGATTCTCCATGGCAACTCAGCTATTATTGGTTCTGGTTCACAGGCTTTGAATATTTTACTTATATGAATAATTAATTATTTCACAACTATTCATTAATATTCTTCAGATATTAACAACAAAAATATGCATTTATTATGAATACTATTCTCCAATGCCAACGCAGCTACAATGACTGAAATATTTATACGCCATGCCCGGAAAGTGGGTATTGTATTAGTTTTTATTTTATTTAAACATATGAAATGTAAAATTGTTGTGTATATGCCTTCCATTGATTCATCTCATTCCCAAGAAATGCATATATTAGCACACAAAGAAAGTAATTCTTACATATCTTCGAATAAAGAAATATTGAAAGGGTACAAGAAGCAAATTTCATTAATTTTCAACATAACCGTACATTAATTGGTTTTTTAATGTTTTTTATAAATATTGGAGGACGATTATTTTTTAAGCTATTTGTTTTATTTGTTTTACTTATTTACGTGTTTTACTTATTAATCTAGACAAAAAGGATTTTAATTTGAAATTCATGTTTTCTAATTTAAAATTCTAATTTTGGAGGTTTCATATTTTAACTTAACTTAATGTGAATGATGATTGGTTGAATTTTTTTTTTTAATTGAAAATTTAAATGTAAAGATAATTTTTTTTTATCTTTTATTTATTTTATAAACAAAATAATCTTGATTTTAAAACCGAATACAAATAATGTGTTTATGTTTGTCTTTTAATGTTTTTTTAGATGAACATTGTTTATTAGTATTTTTTTTTCATAGATTCATAGTATGGGTTTATGTTTTTCTTTCAATGTACTTTTAGATGAACTTTATTTATTAGCATTTTTTTCATAGATTTATAGTTGAAAGTCTTTTGTGGTCTTTCACCACATCTTTTCATAGATTTAGAGTTGAGAGTTGAATTTAATGGGAATTTGATTAAAGATTTCATTAACAATGTGTACCTATTGGTTTATGATCTTTTCTTGTAAATTCAGATTTGAATTTATTCATATTTTCATTAAAATTATTATTGGGTTAGTATATAATTTCAATAAAATTATTATTGGGTTAGTATATTATATATGCAACGATAATCTAGTGCCTTTCTCAAATCTGCCCCTTTCTTTCTTTGCCCACCCATGTCAATAACTCTAGGTCTTCAAGCAAGGATTTTTTTTCTTGGCCCACCCATGTCAAGGACTCTAGGTCTCCCATCAAGAATCCATCTCCAATAAACATGTACCTTTACTTTTTTTCCCACCCATTGGGTCTCCCAACAACGATCCATTTCCAGTCAACCTATTTCTCCCACAAGCCATGTTCTTTCTTTTCTCTATTTCCTACAACCATCATGTTGAATGATGAGAAAGACAAATAAAAAGTTAAAGGGACAAGTAGTTTAGCCCAAATATCATTTTTGAAATGAAGAAAATTTCTCTTAAATAATAAATAGAAATTGATCAATTCACTACACTTTTTTAATAATACTTTATATGAGTTTGTATATCTTATTTCATTTTGATATCCTTTAGTTAATTTGGAAATAAGATTTCATATTTCTTAATCAATTTTATTTGTATTTTGTAGGGCATTTATATTTGAGTTATAAGGTCAAGTAGTTTAGCCCAAATATCATTTTTGAAAAGAAAAGAAAAAAATCCCTTAATGTATGTTCCATATAAAAAATAATAACTAGAAATTGATTAATTCTTTCATTTTGATATGCTTTACTTAATCTAGAAATAAGATTCCATAGTTTTTAATCAATTTATTTGTATTTTGTTTCCCATTTAATTTTGTGAGCTAACTCTAAAGTATTTATTTAGAATTTCAATATACATCTTATGTTCTTTATACAGATATTATACAGATACAATAGCATTTTTCTTTTGTAAGTGAGAGGAATCATCTTTCACAAGTCAAACCCCAAGGCTACCACTATAATCTCTCAAGGAACCGGTTAGAGTCAAACCCTAACATCACGGGTCTGCTGGCCACTATACCATGCCCCCACTATAACCTCTCAAGGTCTGCTGGCCACTAGACCATGCCCCCACTATAACCTCTCAAGGAACCGGTTCGTGGCTTGAACCCTAACAGCACAAACGCCTTAACACCTTAACGGTCAGTCTGCTTGCCACTAGATCATGCCCCTCGCTAAAAGGTGAGCAGGGCTTTTTCGAGGGCCTCAATCAAGTTCGAGCATAAGACCTTGACCTCATGAAGAGTCAGATTTTACCAATAGCATTGATTATGTAGTCTATTTAAATTAATTTCAACCTCACTTAAATTTATTCAAATATATAAGTTATATTCTTTTGTTTTAGTTAAATTAATAGCCAAACACTTTTATTTAATTTGTCAAACATAATTTGTATATATTTAACATATTTAAAGTAGAGAAATTGAAAAAAACAAGAAGCTCACTAGATATAGTGTAACACAAATGTTACATTTTTCCAAAGTGCACAACTCCAAAATTAGCATACATTAATTGATTACATATGAGATCAAAATATTAATCACAATATGATTTAAACTTAGCATATATTAATTTATTAGACATTAGATGAAAATATTATTCACAATAATATTTGTATATATTTAATAGATTTAAAGTACAGAAAAATAAAAGAAAAACAAAAATCTCACTAGATATAGTGTAACACAAATATTACATTTTTTCAAAAATGGAGAGGAGAAAACTCTCCTTAAAAAGGAAGAGCTCTAGCATTGACTATGTAGCCTATTTAAATTAATTTCAACCTCACTCAAGTTTACTCAAATATATAAATAGTATTGTTTTGTTTTAGTCAAATGAATAGGCAAACACTTTTATTAGATTTGTCAAACATAAGTTTGTATATGTTTGATAGATTTAAAGTAGAGAAATTCAAAAATAACAAGAAGCTCACTAAATATTTTGTAACAAAAATATTGTATTTTTCCAAAGTGCACAACTCTAAACTATACATACATTAATTGATTACACATGAGATCAAAATATTAATTACAATATTCCATAGCTTCACAATTGATTAATTCCTTTAAAATTGGGTTTTCATAGCAAACTCTCCTTTAAAAAGTAGAGTTCATCTCTATTTTTTTTTGTTAAATGTCTATCTAAATATGAAAAAATAAGAAAACTATGATTACCTCCTTTAGATGCTTCTCTTTTTTTTTTTTGTTAAATTTCTATCTAAATATGATAAAAAAATAAGTGAACTATGATTCCCTCCTTTAGATGACTGTCTTTTTGCAAATTTTCTCTTTAAATATGAAAAAAAATAAGAAATTATGATTCTCCACCTTTATGGTAACTTTCTTTGTAAATATGAACAAAATAATTTTCTATTAATTGAGAAATTTTATTGGAGAGTAAGAAGTAGCAAGAAAATTTAAAAAATAAAGAAAAAAAGAAATTATGTTGGAGATAAAATAAACATTTTGGAATTTTCATAAAAATAAAAAATTTCCTTATTCATAAAAAAAAAAAACTATCTCCATATTAATTGGAATAAGTGATATTTTAATTTCACTTTTTAAGGAATAGATTTCCTTTTCAAATTTCAAAATATTTTTTTATAATGATTTTAAATAAAATGCCTTTTAAAAAAAAAATAAGATATGTGAATTTCCAAACCCATTTTTGCTCTTTTTCAACTTCTTCCTTTACATTCACCTTTTGTATTTTAATTTCAAAATCATTTGTATCAATATTTCCATATTGAAGTTAAAAAAATTATGCCATATTTGCTAGGTGATAAAACCTTGGCTGGCCTTTTTTCCTCTTATATTTGTCCATGGCAATAATTTCTTTGTGAAGAGAAAATGTATCACCATTTATTTTTTAAATAATTGATGTTCCATGATAATATTTCAATTTTCTTTCAGTACTTTCCTAATTAGTGATTGCATACCTAAATTACAAATGATACAAAGAGAGATAACCTATGGCAAATGGAGAAGTTCAATCCTCAAAACAACTACTTTTAAAATGGACAAGTAAAAAACGTAAATATACAATATCTATGTTATTGTGGGCCTATTGATAAAATTACTATTGGCTAAAGCTCCAGTTCCTAATTAGTGCTCGGGAAGTTATTGAGAGGTGGTTGATATAAGGTTATAGATGTGTGATATATTATGTGGTTGAGTTATTTGATGGTGAACAAGTGGTCTAGGTCATGGTTATGCTAAAGAAATCTCTAATTTTCATGTTAATTTTATTTTGATTTTACATAAGGTTTATATATCTATTATGTAGCTCTCATTTAAACTTGTTTATCCAATGGAATTTTGAATATAAACCTCTTCAAGTCCAAATCCCCAAAATAAATTAAGCAAGGACAATCAATGGAAAATCCAATCACCTTAATAGAAAGTGGTAAAAGAATATAATATTTTGAAGTGAGACATTAAGTATTGAAAAAGTGCACCTTTGAAATGAAATATTCTTTACTGGAACTTAAAAAACATCTTTAAATATTGAGAGGCAATCTACATTGTAAAGGTTAAATTTGGTATAATGTAAGTGATTTTTCTTTATCTTATAGCTTTGAGCTACATTAATTTAGCTTTGAACAACATTAATTTATGCCTTACAATGTTTCTTTTGCAACATCTTGAGCAATTGCTAGTGATAATAGTATTCACACATCAAGGATTAAGATTTCTCTCCAAATTAGTTATGCTCTTTTAATTAATTTATCTCAAATTAATTAACTAAATAAAATTCGATATCAACACATATCATATTGGGCATGTGGTATTGATAAGCAATGGTATTGTAACAAAACTATTTACAAGTTAAGAATTTTCATGGTAAAGTGTGGATGAATGTGTATGTTTAGAATATACTTACATGTTTTTCTAAATGTATATATATTTAGCTCATATGTTAATTGTTTTTTTAATTACTAACAATAAGGATTTCAAAAAATATATTATTTAGTAAAAAAAAATCTTCCTTTCTTTTTATTTATTTGAACAATATGAGATATATCATGGGGTAAATGTTTTGATTCTTATGGTGTTTTGATCCCTATAGGTGTTTACCAACCATTTAATTTAAATGGTTGCACAAGTATATGCATAGTTGACATTGAAATATTTTTCTTGGTATTGAAATAGTTTATTTATGCTCCTCATAATTCACGTTGAAATGTTTTTTGTGTTTATATTGACATATTTTTAAATATATGTCTCACTTTAAATAAAAATGAACAAAGATATGCAAACCCTTGCCGCAGCTAGAGTTTCACCCTAGTGGACTATTCTATGCAAATTTTACATGACTATTTTGGAGATCTCCTTCTATAATGGAAAATTTCAATGATTCAACGAAAAATATGTTTTCTTTTGGAGATATGACTAGAAGTATAGCAAGTTATTCTATGGTTCTAGACAATTCCATGTTGAAATTTAGTTATGGTCTTCAAGTGGCTGAAGAAATTCCTTCCCTTAATGTTCTTGTAGATGAGGAAGCTATGAGTTATAAATATTTTTTTTGAGCAAGATTTCATGTGTAGGTTTAATAGGTTCTAGCTACGGATGGATAGTTGATATACATAAATGGATATTCGAGGTATGGAAGATCCTTTTTATAGATGATTTAAATAGTTACCCTTTGGCTCTATATTTTTTCAATGTGTTTTTTGATAATATACATTACAAGAAGGCCATTTACGAAGCGAGGCCGTCATTATAGAGTAGTTTTGGTCTCTTCATGTAGCCCTAGAATATCATTTTTGATTGAGTAATGGCATGAATATCTACTACTCCAGTGTTGGTAAGGCTTCTAAACCTTCCCTTGCAATTTTGCAATCTTCCCTCACTTTCCTTTACTGGGAAGGTGTTGTGAATGTTTTATCATTGTTGTCCTGTAAATGTTTTCAAGACTACTTATACCTCAATATGTGTGAAGATGGACTTCAACAAGGGTTTTCCCATGGAAACTTATCTCACAAATACAGGCTATGTTAGGGTCCAAAATCTCAACCATGAGAACATTTATTTCTGGTGTATAACATGCTATGAAACATGGCACATAATTAAAAAATACCCCAAGTATTTGCATAATAGAAAATACTAGGAAAAAAATCTAAAGTCCAAAATGGTGGAAAGGAGATGAGGATATTCACTGTATGATATTTAAGGAGGATGCGATTTAGGATAAGAAAGAACCAAAAGACAATAACGAAGTAGATACAGGAAAATAAATTGCATCCGCAGAAAGAGAATTCAAGAAGGAAATGATGAATGCTAATGAGGACTCTATAGTGTAAACAAAATTAGGAAAGAAACATACCCTCGTGGAAAACAGATATTCCCCTAAAAAAAGAGCGACCTTTGTAGGATACCCTCCAATTTACAATTTTACGACCACAAGCTACAAATGTTTAAGGGAAATTGTGATGGGACCAACCCTTCTTAAACTCTGCACTCAATCAATAATTAAAATATTATTAATGTTGCGATGGTGATTATCAGATTTTTGTGATTTTTCAATTGATATATTTTAAATTATCGATTGATGACTTGTCCTTGTGAAAGGTGTGAGGAGGACACATGTTCCTTCCTCGAAATTTGTTCTCATGCCTTAGTTACGCACCTTTACTCTATTAATTTTCCATTTTCTCCTTTTCTTTTCGGTGGTTACGAGGGTTTATTTCGACTGGTTCCCTGTGGGTGTAATGGCCCGGTTCTTTGTGGCCCTTTGATCTCTTTGTGGTCACGGCTCTGATTTTATTTGTTGGTGCTTCATGCAATCTTTAATTATGGCTCTGTCCTACTAGCTGATTTCCATCGATATGATAACTATATTCGTTTTTCTCGCTCTGCTAATGAGTTCGAGGGTTTCGAGGTCTGTTTCTTCGTTGTCTGTAATAGGGTTTCTCTGCCATGAAATTTTTATGGGCACTATTTCTGTTCGTAATTTCTTGAATGTTTTTTCTTCGGTGTTGTTTTATCCGCTCACTGTAAGTAGTATGTTGATTAATTGGTTTATTGTCTGTGTTGTATCAGGTCGCAGCCATCAGGGGACTCGTCATTCGACCTCAACTCATCAATTTCACAATGGTAAGTCTTCCTTCCTTGCTTCAGTTCTTCGATTATTTTTTTCCTGGTTATACTAAGAATTTTTTCTCCTTGTGAGCAGGCTCCCTTGCTGGCTAGCGACCGGTCAAATCCCTCCTTCGGTTCAATGCTGCTCTACTGGTAAGCCAAGCTTACAAACCCTCTTCATTCCTTTCTCTGGTTTAGGGTTTTTTTTTTTATTCCTTTGCATATATTAACACATGGATCTTTCCCCTTGCAAGTGACTCCTTGGTTGCTCCAAACGTGGTCTTTGACTCCACCGTTGTTGACCCAAACGGGTAGGGTCTTTTCCTTTGGTCGCTTCTAGTAGTTGGGGTTTCTTTTGGTTATGAGCCTCGGTTCCCTTGTTAATTATCTTTATGTAGATTTCTTCATTAATGGTCTGTTACAGATGCTTCTCTGTTTGTAAATGGGTTGGGGTCTATATGCGGTCACACACTTGATTCTTCAATTGGGGCTTTGTTTTTTTCTTTATCTCCAGTTCAGGTATTCACTGCTGGTAGTATAATGTCTATATTGGGTTTAGAATCCGGTCCTTTAATTCGAAATGTAATATATTTTTTGATACTTGTAAAACAAAGCTATTTTGACAATGTTCGAAAATGAAAGTTTGTTGCTTCAATTGGATGAATACCTGTGATTGTTTTGTGCATCCTCTTGGTTATGATTCTCGGCGTATTTCTTAAATCGAAGATCTCTTCTCACTGGTGAATGTCTCGGCTTTTTAATTATGTGATTACTGCAACACCTGTGAAAAAAATTTACTTTGGCAGTTCATGCTATGTTTGTACATGCATTAAATTTATCATGAAAATGAAAAGAAATTGTATCTAACTGCAGATGAATTTCATATGGCTCTATAAAATCTCCTAAATGATTTTATTTTTCTCCTCTGCTATGATGGAAATCCTTTACAATATCTCAATTTTCCCTTTTTGTATGGTTTTTTAACCAATTTTTAGAACTGTCAACAGTTACAAGTAGTTACATTAGGTAACTGTTAATTTCTGTTCCCTAAATTATGTACTTAATTGTAAAAAAATAATTAAAAGAAAAATATAATGAAATAAAAGTATAACTTGGCTGTTAATTCTTAAATCATAGAAATTAAGGAAATTAAAAAGAAAAAACCTAGGTACAATGACCTGTAAATTTTTGAGATAAAAACACTTTATTTTTTGTTCACCCTGAGCAGGATTCTCCTACATCCATCTCTTGGGGTGACAAAAATTCATGGCTCCGTTCCATGAGCTCCTCCACTGAATATTCTACATGCTGTATCTGGGCCGCGTCAAGCCACAAACTGTCCTCAATGGGACGGTTCTTCCACTTGACAAGGTATTGGAGGTACTGTTTTCTGCGAGTTCGCTTGGCCACATGTGTGTCGAGAATTCTCTTGATCTCAAGAGGCTGAGCCAAATCCATTTGTCTCATCCAAGAACCACTTTCTATCTAGGTGTCCTGTTCTGGCCATGTCATACTGTCGTCTTCAAGACTAGTAGTGTATGGAAACAGATCTGCCACGTTGAAGATAGGTGATATGCCTATTCCTGGGGGCAGTGTAATTCATAGGCATTTGCAGAGAATTTACGCAGAATTTTGCAAGGGCCAATTTTTTTAAACTTTAATTTGTTTTACTCACCCTTAAGGAACCTTTCTTTGCGTAAATGTGCGAGAACATCATTTCCCACCTGAAACTGTACCTCCCGCCATTTTAAATCTGCTTGCTCCTTATACCTCTGAATATTGTCCTGCAACTTGGATTTTACTTGCTCATGTAGTTCATTCATTGCTTTGGTGAAATCTTCCCCGTTAGCACTCCTCGTTTCCAACTGTCCCAGATCCCATAACTCATGCACTCCACGACAATGCATGCCATACAAGATCTGAAAAGGGCCATATCCTATGCTTCGATTTGGTGAATCTTTGTAAACGAATTTTGCCAGGGTAAGTACACGATCCCACATTCGTGAATTTTCTCCAATAAAACTTCGTAGTAGGTTTCCTAAGCTTCTGTTCACCACCTCCATTTGCCCATCAGTCTGTGGGTGATAAGCAGAGCTGAATTTCAATCGTGTGCCCAAATTTTTCCATAGGGTATGCCAGAAATGTCCTATGAACTTCACATCCCTATTGGAAACAATGGACTTAGGCAAACTGTTTAGTCTGACAATCTCCGTGAAAAACAACTATGTTATGTGAGTGGCATCACTAGTTTTTTTACAAGGAATGAAATGTGCCATTTTTGAAAACCTGTCCAGTACCACTATCATAGAGTCATAACCATGCTATGTTCTGGGTAGACCTAAGACAAAGTCCAAGCTGAATGAATCCCACGGTCTACTCGGAATGGGCATTGGTGTGTAGAGTCCAGTATTCTGATTATGTCCTTTTTCCAACTGGCACACTTTACATATGGTTGCAAATTGCTGCACATCCCTTCACATCTTTGGCCAGTAATAAAAGTGACTGAGCTGATATAAGGTCTTATCAATGCTGAAATGTCCGGAAAGACCTCCGCTGTGCTTTTCTCGGATGATGTTCTCCCTCATTGAACGGTCAGGAATACATAACTGTCCTCCTTTAAATAGCAGTTTCTCCTATAAGTTATAGTCCAGCCATGGACTATTATTTCTCAACAAAGGATTCTGTCAGGCTTCATTAGCCTCCTTGAAATCCGCATATATTTGATACAAGTCCTTCAGGTGCTCAAATCCTAGCACTTGTATCGTACTCTCCTGCAAGAGCAAAGCTCTTCTACTCAATGCATCTGCTACCTTGTTGGCCTGTCCACTAATATGCTTCAATACAAACGTGAAACTTTGCAAGTAATCAACCCACTTTGCATGCTTGTGGTTTATCTTGTGCCACTGCATAACATACTATAATGCAGAATTATCATAAAACAAAACAAATTCATAACCCAACAAATAGTGTCTCCAATGCTTCAGTTCTTGGACAACAGCATAAAACTCCTTGTCATAAGATGAGTACTTTTGCCTGCTTTCATTCAAATTTCCACTGAAATAAGTGACCGGTTTGTCTTCCTAGCTGAGTACGGCCCCAATGGTTATACCACTAGCATCACATTGAACTTGGAATAGTTTGTTAAAATCAGGTAACCTTAAAATCGATCTTTCAATGATCTTTTTCTTCAAAATCTAGAAACTTTTTTCTACCACTTCAGTCCAATAGAAAGGCTGATTTGCATTTTTTATTGTGTCCAACATAGATGCTTTGATCTCCCTAAAATTCCTTATGAACTTATGATAGAAACTTTCCAACCCATGAAAAATACGAACCTCAAACAGGCTATTTGGGGATGGCCAGCTAACAATAGCTGCAACTTTCTCTGGGTCCATTTTTAGCTCATTCTCTGCAATAAAAAAACCCAAATAAATTAATTCCTTCTGAAAAAAGAACATTTCTTCAAATTTATCAGCAACTTGTTTTGCTACAAATTCTGTAGCACACTCTGAAAATGTCGGGAATGTTCCTCTTTAGTCTTATTAAAAATCATTATATCATCAAGATATATAATTACGAACTTTCCGATGAACTCTTTCAACATTTTTTTCATCAGACGCATAAAGGTATTAGGGGTGTTACTTAATATGAATGGCATCACCAACCACTCATATAGTCCTTCATTAGTTTTCAAAGTTGTTTTCCATCTCTTTGATTCAGATTTGGTGGTATCCGCCCTTCAGATCGATTTTTGAGAAGTATGCTGCTACACTTAAGTAGTCCATCATGTCATCCATTTGTGGAAATGGGAGTATGTACCTGATGGTAACCTTATTAATGGCTCTTGAATCTGTGCACATTCACCGCTCTCCTCCTTTCTTGGGAGCTAAAACTGTCGGAACTGCACAGGGACTTAAACTATCCCTTATCAACCCCTTAACCAGCAATTCCTATACTTGTTTCCTGATCTCCTCATTGTCCTTAGGACTCATTCAATATGCTGCCTTGTTTGGTAAACTAGCTCTGAGTATAAATTCTATGTGATGACTGATACTTCTCTTAGGAGGAAATTTATCTTGCAAATCATCCACTACAATGTCGCTGAACTCCTCCAACATGTCCTGAATTTCCTCAGGCAAATCTGTAATTGTCGTGTGTAACAACACTATTTTTGGCCTCCTTATAACAACATATTTTATCTCCTTGTCCTCGATTTGTTTCAAAAAATATTTTCCTCCCACTAGTAATACTTTGACTCCACTGGCTTCTGTTGTCTTTTCATCCTTGATGGGTACAAGCGTATGCTTAATCCCATCCTTGAAAAACTTGTAACAGTTTGTCTTCCCATCATGTACTACTTTTCTGTCATACTTCCATGGTCTTCCTAGCAGTATGTGACACACATCCATAGGCATAATATCACAAACAACCTTATCCCTTTATTTGCCAATATGGAACTCAACCTCACATTGGTTATCAACTAGCAATTGATGTCCCTTCTGTAACAACAACACCTTGTAAGGAGTGGGGTGCTTCAACCTCTTCAATCCCAACTTCTCCACCATCTCTGTGGCAACTAGATTATCTGTACTTCCACTGTCGATAATCAGTTTGTAGCATTTTCCATGTGACTTACAAACTGTCAGGAATAATTCCTTCCTTTAAGTTGGGTTAGCTATCTCCTTTGCTGGTTTCAGTAGTACCTTATTTAAAACTAAGGCTTCCCCTATCTCTGTCACATTCTCTATCTCTTGGGGTGGTACCTCTGCTTCCTCTGTCTGAGCAACATATGCTCCTCTTGCTCCATCCTATTCACCCTCAGGACACTAAAAGGACTTGTGCCCCCATTTGTGGCACTTATAACATTCGATGGCAGCTCCTCTGCCCCTGCCATTACCTCTTCTGTGCTGATATGGCCTTCCTCCCATAGTGCTATTGTCCTTCTCTGTTGTCCCTGAAACCTTCGAGCTGCTACCTTCATCATTGGGGTTGGCAACTCTACCTCTGCCATAGTTTCATCCTTTCCCTCTGCCAGATCCTCCTCCTCAGCCGGCATTCTGTTTCCTGTTTATCTTCTCCTCTGCCTTCAAGGCACTTTGATAAGCCTCATCTATGGTTCTAGGTGAAAGAATACATATCTCATCCAATATTTCCCATTGTAAACCATTTACAAACCTTGTTATTTTTTATGGGGTGTCTTCCATGTAACCGGCTCTCAGGTTCACCTGATAGAATTCTTCGGTGTACTCCTTTACAGTCATCCCCTTCTGTTTCAGATTATGTACCTACCTGTACATAGCAATCTGATAGTCTTTGGGTAAAAATTTACCCTTCAACTTGGCTTCCATCCTGGTCCATTTTTTGATATGTTTCTTATTCAACCTCTTCCTCTTTGCTTGTACACTATCCCACCATAAGACTGCATGCCCTTTCAACCTGGTGGCAGTGAATTTAACTCTCTTATCTTTGTTGATCTCCTCATAATCAAAATATTTATTCAGCTCACTAAGCCAATCCAGCAGTTCCTCTGCTGAAAAAATTCCATCATAATTTGAAAGCTCATGCTTTGGCTTACGATTTTCCAGCAAGACTGATTTCAACAACCTGATCTCAGGTCCTTCTCCATCTGATCCATCTGTTGTCTCTGTAGCTTCCACATCACTATCATCTCCTCCATCAGGATCCCTTCTTCTTCCTGCTTCTACTGCCGCTAAATGGGCATTTAGAATCCTAATCTCCTCTCTCAATCCTTCATCTGCTACTCTCCGAATAGCTCTCCCATGACCTCGTCTTCCAATTTCCATTTAAAAAACACTCAACCTGGCTTTGATACCAAAAATGATGGGACCATCCCTTCTTAAACTCTGCGCTCAATCAATAGTTAAAATATTATTAATGTTGTGATGGTGATTATCATATTTTTGTTATTTTGCAATTGATATATTTTAAATTTTCGATTGATGATTCGTCCTTGTGAAAGGTGTGAGGAGGACACCTGTCCCATCCTCAAAATTTGTTCTCCCGCCTTAGTTACGCGCCTTTACTCTATTCATTTGGCATTTTCTCCTTTTCTTTTCGGTGGTTGCGAGGGTTTCTTTCGATTGGTTCCCTGTGGGTGTAATGGCCCGATTCTTTGTGGCCCTTTGACCTCTCTGTGGTCACGGATCTGAATTTTTCTGCTGGTGCTTCATGCAATCTTTAATTGTGGCTCTGTCCTGCTAGCTGAGTTCCATCGATATGATAACTCTGTTCATTTTTCTCTCTCTGCTAATGAGTTCGAGGGTTTCGAGGTCTATTTCTGCGTTGTCTGTAACAGGGTTTCTCCGCCATGAAAATTTTATGGGCACTATTTCTGTTTGTAATTTCTTGAATGCTTTCACTCTGGTGTTGTTTTATCCTCTCATTGTAAGTAGTATGTTCATTAACTAGTTGCTTGTCTGTGTTGTATCATGTCGCAACCATTAGGGGACTCTGCATTCGACCTCAACTCATCAATTTCACAATGGTAAGTCTTCCTTCCTTGCTTCAGTTCTTCGATTATTTTTTCCTGGTTATACTAAGGATTTTTTCTCCTTGTGAGCAAGCTCCCTTGCTGGCTGGCGACTAGTCGAATCCCTCCTTCGGTTCAATGCTACTCTACTGGTAAGCCAAGCTTACAAACCCTCTTCGTTCCTTTCTCTGGTTCAGGGTTTCTTTTTTTTTATTCCTTTGTAGATTTTAACACATGGGTCTTTCTCCTTGCAGGTGATTCCTTGGTTGCTCCAAACGTTGTCTTCGACTCCACCGTTTTTTACCCAAACGGGTACGGTCTTTTCCTTTGGTCGCTTCTGGTAGTTGGGGTTACTTTTTTTTATGAGCCTCGGTTCCCTTGTTAATTTTATATATGTAGATTTCTCCGTTAATGGTCTGTTACAGATGCTTCTCCATTTGTAAATGGGTTGGGGTTTATATGCGGTCACGCACTTGATTCTTTAGTCGGGATTTTGTTTTTTTCTTTACCTCCATTTCAGATATTCGCTGCTGGTAGTATAATGTCTATATTGGGTTTCGAACATGGTCCTTTAATTCAACATGTAATATATTTTTTGATACTTGTAAAACAAAAATATTTTGACAATGTTCAAAAATGAAAGTCTGTTGTTTCAATTTGATGAATACTTGTGATTGTTTTGTGCATCCTCTTGGTTATGATTCTCGGCGTATTTCTTAAATCGAAGATCTCTTCTCGTTGGTGAATGTCTTGGCTTGTTAATTATGTGATTGCTCCAACACTTTTGAAAACAATTTACTTTGCCAGTTCTTGCTATGTTTGTACATGCATTCAATTTATCATGAAAATGAAAAGAAATTGTATCTAACTGCAGATGAATTTCATATGGTTTTACAAAATCTCCTGAATGATTTTATTTGTCTCCTCTACTATGATGGAAATCCCTTACAATGTCTCAATTTTCCCTTTTTTTTTGGTTTGTTAACCAGTTTTTAGAACTTTCAACAATTATAAGTAGTTACATTAGGTACCTGTTAATTTATGTTCCCTAAATTTTGTACTTAATTGTAAAACAATAATTATAAGAAAAAAATAATGAATTAAAAATGTAAGTTTGTTGTTAATTCTTAAATCCTATAAATTAAGGAAATTAAAAATAAAAAACTCAGGTATGATGACCTGTAAATCTGTTAGACAAAAACACTTTATTTTTGTTCACCCTGAGATGGATGCTCCTGCATCAAATTGTTGGATTTTATGATGGATAGTTGAGGTAATGGAAACTTAATTTTCATATGGATGCTCTGAGCTAAAGAATGGGATTTTTCTGAACAAATTGGGTCTTTATTTACGTGTATGTACCTCCCTTGTCCTTCTATGGCACCCCTTGGCTCTTCCTGTAGAAGTTAAGACTTTCTTATAGCAGTTACATGACTTCATGTAGTAGTTACAAGATTTATTGTAGCATTGTTCTCTACCAGCAAAGGGTTGATGGTTCAAATATCCTCGGTGGCTTTCAAGCTTTTCCCTCTCTCAAATCTATCTTGGAATGGAAAAATGTGTGAGGGGAAGCGTGATCAAGTACCTTTTATGCTATTTCATGTTTTCCTGCCCCTTGCACGTGTTTTCCTTGTTTGGACCATTGGTCCCACTGAAAGATATCATTCTCTTCTCCCAAGTAATCAACACCCACTCCAAGTGATCATACTTCAATTGATTTGAAAACTACACATTGCATGGGGACTCCACTATTCACTTTTTATTTAACTCATCGAGGTTGGCCAAGTTAAATCGACACCTTCAACTTATTAAAGTTCCCCCTCTTACAAATTCATTAATTTATTCATTTATGCATAAGGAGAGGGTGAGAGAGTGCCATACCTAAGCCTTACCTCCTTGTAAAGTTGTTGCAGGATGATGCATGTTGGAGCTAGAGTTGGATTTTCATCACTATGTTTGTATTTTTGATTCATTCTTTGTTTTGTCTTCTTTCCTTTTGAGGTGTTTTACTTGATTTGTTTGTTGTGTGTGCAGGTACATTGCTGAGTCTTCAAGTGTATGTTTGCTGGTGGAGGATCCTCCTTTTAGTGCCATTGTTGGCTTCAGATTCATCTCACAATTTTTCTTTGTCTCCATGATTGGTAAAAGCCATATTTAAGTCTTTCTTGGAGCTTACAAAGGGATTTCTATAGGAAGTTTATTTTTCCTGTAGAAACCTCTTTCTTTGCATATTTTAGGCTTCTAGCTTTGCATGAGTGATGAGGGAGAGTGTGAGGTGGTCTCAGGGTGATGGTAGGATGATTATATGTTAGTGAAGAAGGGATGTGGCCTTGGAAAATGGAGTGAAGGAAGCCTATGTCTTTTAGAAATTTATAGAGGTGACAAAATGTAGATTTTAAAATAAAAACCCTTGTGCTTGAGATCAAGGAGCGATGAGAAGGTGGTAGGAAATGATGTGAAGAATCTCCCCATTTATTGTTTTGATACCTCAAGGCCCTTGGTGGCTATTGTTTTTCCTCGACCCACTTTCTTGTAACTCATTGTAACTTCCTATAGTAGTGATAATACTTCATGTAGCACCTTAGAGAAGGTGCGAAAACTTGATTTTTGAGCTCAAGGATGGTCTGTATTGATGAAGAGGTGAGTGGTGGTGTTGAAGAGAGAGAGGATGGATGGAGGTGTGAAGAGAAATGAGATAATTCCATTGCTTTATTACCATGACATACCACCATTCATAACCCTGCAAGATGGAGAAAAAGGTTAGCAGTTATGGTGTCATCCTTCTTCTTTTTTATTTTTTTTCTTTCTTCTCCTTTGTTTTTATTATTATTTTTTTTGTTTTTTTCAATATCAGTGGGTTTCTTCAGAAGAGGTTTTCAACTCACTAGCCTCTCCTCGCACCTTAAAGGGTTTTTCACTAAGGGATATTTTATTTTCCTTTCCTCTATTTTTTACTCCAAGACTGCCTAAGAGAAGTTTTCAATCCTGGAGTTGGCCTTGGATTCCTCATGGAGGTTTTCACCCAGGCCTCTTTATTTATTTATTTTTTCTAAGAGGGTTGTGAACTTGAAGTTGTGAGGCTCTAAATGAACTTGAAGTCGGGGTTTTGTTTTTTTATTTATCTCCAATTCAGGTATTCGCTGCTGGTAGTATAATGTCTATATTGGGTTTCGAACGTGGTCCTTTAATTCGACATGTAATATATTTTTTGATACTCGTAAAACAAAACTATTTTGACAATGTTAAAAAATGAAAGTCTGTTTTTTCAATTCGATGAATACATGTGATTGTTTTGTGCATCCTCTTGTTTATGATTCTCGGCGTATTTCTTAAATCGAAGATCTCTTCTCGCTGGTGAATGTCTTGGCTTGTTAATTCTGTGATTACTCCAACACTTTTGAAAACAATTTACTTTGCCAGTTCTTGCTATGTTTGTACATGCATTCAATTTATCATGAAAATGAAAAGAAATTGTATCTAACTGCAGATGAATTTCATATGGTTTTACAAAATCTCCTGAATGATTTTATTTGTCTCCTCTACTATGATGGAAATCCCTTACAATGTCTCAATTTTCCCTTTTTTTTTGGTTTGCTAACCAGTTTTTAGAACTTTCAACAGTTATAAGTAGTTACATTAGGTAACTGTTAATTTCTGTTCCCTAAATTTTGTACTTAATTGTAAAACAATAATTATAAGAAAAAAATAATGAATTAAAAATGTAAGTTTGTTGTTAATTATTAAATCCTATAAATTAAGGAAATTAAAAAAAAAAACTCAGGTATGATGACCTGTAAATCTGTGAGACAAAAACACTTTATTTTTGTTCACCCTGAGATGGATGCTCTTGCATCAAATTGTTGGATTTTATGATGGATAGTTGAGGTAATGGAAACTTAATTTTCATATGGATGCTCTGAGCTAAAGAATGGGATTTTTCTGAACAAATTGGGTCTTTCTTTACGTGTATGTACCTCCCTTGTCCTTATATGGCACCCCTTGGCTCTTCCTGTAGCAGTTAAGACTTTCTTATAGCAGTTACATGACTTCATGTAGTAGTTACAAGATTTATTGTAGCATTGTTCTCTACCAGCAAAGGGTTGATGGTTCAAATCTCCTCGGTGGCTTTCAAGCTTTTCCCTCTCTCAAATCTATCTTGGAATGGAAAAATGTGTGAGGGGAAGCGTGATCAAGTACCTTTTATGCTATTTCATGTTTTCCTGCCCTTTGCACGTGTTTTCCTTGTTTGGACCATTGGTCCCACTGAAAGATATCATTCTCTTCTCCCAAGTAATCAACACCCACTCCAAGTGATCATACTTCAACTGATTTGAAAACTACACATTGCATGGGGACTCCACTATTCACTTTTTATTTAACTTGTCGAGGTTGGCCAAGTTAACTCGACGCCTTCAACTTATTAAAGTTCCCCCTCTTACAAATTCATTAATTTAGTCATTTATGCATAAGGAGAGGGTGAGAGAGTGCCATACCTAAGCCTTACCTCCTTGTAAAGTTGTTGCAGGATGATGCATGTTGGAGCTAGAGTTGGATTTTCATCACTATGTTTGTATTGTTGATTCATTCTTTGTTTTGTGTTCTTTCCTTTTGAGGTGTTTTACTTGATTTGTTTGTTGTGTGTGCAGGTACATTGCTGAGTCTTCAAGTGTATGTTTGCTGGTGGAGGATCCTCCTTTTAGTGCCATTGTTGGCTTCAGATTCATCTCACAATTTTTCTTTGTCTCCATGATTGGTAAAAGCCATATTTAAGTCTTTCTTGGAGCTTACAAAGGAATTTCTATAGGAAGTTTCTTTTTCCTGTAGAAACCTCTTTCTTTGCATATTTTAGGCTTCTAGCTTTGTATGAGTGATGAGGGAAAGGGTGAGGTGGTCTCAGGGTGATGGTAGGATGATTATATGTTAGTGAAGAAGGGATGTGGCCTTGGAAAATGGAGTGAAGGAAGTCTATGTCTTTTAGAAATTTATAGAGGTGACAAAATGTAGGTTTTAAAATAAAAACCCTTGTGCTTGAGATCAAGGAGCGATGAGAAGGTGGCAGGAAATGATGTGAAGAATCTCCCCATTTATTGTTTTGATACCTCAAGGCCCTTGGTGGCTATTGTTTTTCCTCGACCCACTTTCTTGTAACTCATTGTAACTTCCTATAGTAGTGATAATACTTCATGTAGCACCTTAGAGAAGGTGCGAAAACTTGATTTTTGAGCTCAAGGATGGTCTGTATTGATGAAGAGGTGAGTGGTGGTGTTGAAGAGAGAGAGGATGGATGGAGGTGTGAAGAGAAATGAGATAATTCCATTGCTTTATTACCATGACATACCACTATTCATAACCCTGCAAGATGGAGAAAAAGGTCAGCAGTTATGGTGTCATCCTTGTTCTTTTTTCTTTTTTTTCTTTCTTCTCCTTTATTTTTATTATTTTTTTTTTGTTTTTTTCAATATCAGTGGGTTTCTTCAGAAGATGTTTTCAACTCACTAGCCTCTCCTCGCACCTTAAAGGTTTTTTCACTAAGGGATATTTTATTTTCCTTTCCTCTATTTTTTACTCCAAGACTGCGTAAGAGAAGTTTTCAATCCTGAAGTTGGCCTTGGATTCCTCATGGAGGTTTTCACCCAGGCCTCTTTATTTATTTATTTTTTCTAAGAGGGTTGTGAACTTGAAGTTGTGAGGCTCTGAATGAAAATTACTTCCTTGCTAATTATGTTGATTAACTCTGCCTTGGGCAAGGGCTTTTTGTATACCTTGAGCCTATAACCACTTAGAAGCAGAGGTATCCCCTCCTAATCAGTGGTTTTGATATTAACAACCCCATTTTCATGGCACTTTTATATCAGGTATGGGCCTAACCATATTGTCATCAAATTTCCTTTAAATTATTTAAACATGGAGTCATATAGCAAATCCCAATATCCTTGAATACTTTCTCCTTGATGTGCCTACCATTCCAAACATTCCTCTACAATTGTGGACGAGGACTTACATTCTGAATTCGTCTAGACCATGGAGTTGAAAAAATATTTCCTTGTGTGCCCTTGTGATATCTAAATCCAATTGAGATGGCATTCTAAGTGTGTTATATTTAAATTCAATAGATACCAAAGCTTTCTTTCTTCCCATAAACTAGATCATATGGATTAAACCCGATAATTGTCTTCTAGGTGGTTTTATAGGCTCAGGCTTCCTCCACTAATCTGTCTGCCCAATCCTTCCTAATGTTTCTCAATACCTTAGTGAGGATACTTTCTAGTGCTCTATTGATAACCTATAATTTCCCATTTTCTTGAGGGTTATAGGAATTAGATGTTTTGTGCTTGATGTTATGCTACATTAGGAGGTTCTCAATAAATTGTGATGTGAAATGAGCTCCTTGATTAGTGACTATCTACCTTGGATACCAAAATTTATAGAACACATTTTCTCTTCATAATTCAGCCAGTTTCTCTTCTATTGCTCCCTTCACAACCTTTGTCTCATCCCACTTTTTCAAATAATCAGTGCATACTATGATGCATTTATTTTTCCTAGATGGTGGATGAATATGCCTAATTAAGTCCATGCCCCACTTGTGAAATGGCTCCAAGGCCACCTCACGTTGTAGATGCATTTCATCTCTGGGTGTAGGTTTCCACATCCCTTGACACTGGTCACATATGCTGGTACACCTTCTAGGATCCTCATGGAGAGTAGGCCAATAGTAGCCATCTTGAAAGTGTAAAAAAGTGTAACTAAGATCGATTTTCATATTGACCATGTAATCATGTATTTAAGTAAAGAAGACAAAAATAATTAAATGTATATTTTTTGTACTTCATGGGTTTCATGAGCAAGATTTTATTATAGGTTAATAGACTTCTTGATCTCTATTAGGGTTTTTATCTTCTAGGTATACATATAATAAGGTGTCATATGTATGAACAATATAGTCTAGAGAATGCTCTAATAGCTTGTCAAAGAAACCGTGGAAGAATAGCTTATGTCAATGCTCAAATCTACGGTGAAAGCTAATTTCAATCATGCTCCTAAAGTCAGCCTTCAACAAAAAGAAAAGTTGGAATTCAAGCTCAATGAATGGTAGGCCTAAAAGACAATAGAACTATCCTTGTATATAACATGTTCTGCGGTTCATTTTAGAGACAAGGATTTGGTCATCTCTGAGTTTAAGTGCAGATTTCCGAGTGCAGTAAAGTGTGAACACTGTTACCGATGAAATAGGTAACCGCATTGTTACCTACTTTTTTTTGGTAGCATAAAAAACACCCGATTTTGAAAAGTGGTGATGCATAATCACCTTTTTTTTTTTTTAGCACATTTTTGACACTCTAATATTTTTATTTATGAAGTATGAATATTTGTTTTAAAATGTTAGTGATTTTCATGCTAATTTTGAAACGTATTGATGCAGCATCAACTTTTTTTTTTAGAGCGGTGATTTTCATGCTAATTTTGAAACGTATTGATGGAGCATCAACCTTTTTTTTTTAGAGTGGTGATTTTCATGTTGGTAATAAAACACAAAACTTAGATATATATATATATATATATATATATATATATATATATATATATATATATATATATATATATAAACAATAAAAAAAACCAATAAAAATGTAAAAAAAAACAAAATTAACTAGTAAAAATAAAAAATTTAAACAAAAATAAAAAAATAAAAATAAAAATATTCGAAAATTGTATTAAAAGAAATGACCAAATTTGAAAAAAAAACACATAATTTAAAGAAAGAAAACAAAAATTAACCAAAAAAAAAAAAAAAAAACATCAAAAACATTTTTTTCTAAGTTATTAAAAGAAACCATATAATTAAAAAAAGAAAAAAAAAAGAAAATTTAAAAATAATTTAAATTACAAAATTAAAATTTAGGTAAAAAAAATAAAATACAAAAAAGAAAAAATTAAATTTAAAAATTTAAATTAAAAAAACAATAATAATAAGAAAACAAAAATACAAATTTTAAAATTAACAAAAGAAACAAATGAAAAAAAAAACAAAATTGAAAATTGAAAGAGAAAATTAAAATTAAAGAATTAAAATAAAAAAAACTATCATTAAAAAACAAAAAAAAACAAAAAAAATCACGTACAAATAATTAAAAAATAAATATCCATAAATTTACTGTTTTTTTTTTAATGAAACGATTTATAAATTTTTAAAATGAAAAACTAAATAAGCTAAAAGATTAAAAATAATAATAATAAATTAAATTAAAATTTAATAAATTTAACAAATAAATTTTTAATTTTAAAAAATAATTAATCTAAAATATTAAATTTAAAAACAAAATTAAAAAAAATAAAAATAAAAAAATTAAAACAAATTAAATTTAAAATAAAAAATTTGAATTAAAAAAAATAATTTTAAATTTTTTGAATTTAAAAAAAAAAAAAAAAATTAAAAAAAAATTAAAAAAAAAAAAAAATATATATATATATATATATATATATATTGATCGTGGTGGCGCTGCCAATCAGCCTCCCACCCAAGTGGCGGTGGAGGCTGGCCTCCACCGCTACCTGGGCGGGAGGCAGATTCCGGGAATCGCCCTCCCGCGGTGAGAGGCTGATTCCGAGAATCGCCCTCTCGCCGCGAGAGGCCGATTCTGGGAATCGCCCTCCCGCGGCAGGAGTCCGATTCTGGGAATCGCCTTAAGGTCGATTTTGGGAATCGCCCTCCCGCCGCAGGAGGCCGATTTCCTGCCGCAAGAGACCGACTCTGGGATTCGCCCTCTCGCGGCGGGAGGCCGATTCCGAGAATTGCCCTCCCGCTGCGGGAGGCCGATTCCGAGAATCGCCCTCCCGCTGCGGGAGGCCGATTCCGAGAATTGCCCTCTCGCTGCGGGAGGCTGATTCGGAGAATCACCTTCCCGCCGCGCGAGGTCGATTCCAGGAATCGCCCTCCCATGTCGCGGGAGGTCGATTCCGGGAATCGCGCTCCCGCGTTGCGGGAGGGTGATTCTCGGAATCGGCCTCCCGCATTGCGAGAGGGAAATTCCCGGAATCGACCTCCCGCCGTGGGAGGCCGATTCTCGGAATCGGCCTCCAGCGTTGCGAGAGGGAAATTCCCGGAATCGACCTCCCACCGTGGGAGGCCGATTCTCGGAATCGGCCTCCCACCCAGCGGCCGACCTCCGCTGCCACCTGGGCTAGAGGCTGATTGGCAGCGCCTCCACGATAAAATTTATTTTATTTTATTTTTATTTTTTTAATTTGATTTTTTTTTTTTTTTTTTTTAATTCAAAATATATATATATTTTTTTTAAATTTAATTTTTATATTTGAAATTTAATTTTTTTTTGCTTTTTTTTTTTTTTTTCTTTTTTTTTTAAATTTTATTTATTTTTTATTTATTTATTTATTTTTTCTAAATTTTCTTAATAATTTTTATTAAATTTTGTATTTTTTTTTTTTAATTTAATTGATTTTTTTTTTCATAATTTTTTATTATTATTAAATTTAATGTTTAGTTTTTTCATTCAACTTTTTAAAATTTAGTAAAATTTTGTTTTTTTTTTTTTTAATTTATTTGAATTTAACATTTTTTTTTAATTTTTTTTATTTTTTTATTATTATTTTTTTAATTACATAAAATTTGTACATTTTTTTTATTTCAATTAAAATTGTGTATTTAAAATTATATATATATATATATATATATATATATATATATATATAAACTTAGTATTTTCAAATTAATTTATTTTTTATTTTATTTTTTATTTAATATATTTTTTTGTTTAATATATTTTTTTAAATTTTTAAATTTTAATTGATTTTTAAAGTTTTTAACTTTTTATTTTAACAATGTTTTTTATTTTTCTTTATATTTAAAATTTATTTGTTTATTCATTTATTTATTAAAATTTAATATATTTTTTTTAAATTTAATTTGTTATTTTAATATTAACATTTTTTTTTAATTTAATAAAATTTGATATATATATTTTTAATTTAAGTTCATATATATATATATATATATATATATATATATATATATATATATATATATATATATATATATATATATATATATGTATATATATATATATATATATATATATATATATATATATATATTCATTTATTTTTTTAAATCTATTTGTTATATATATATATAAATTTAATATTTTTATTGTATTTTATTTTTAATTAATTTTTCATTTTTTTACTTTTAATTTCAATAATGTTTTTTTTTTTTTTTTTTTAAGTTTTAAATTTATTAAAATTTAAATTTATTTATTTTTTTTTAATTTTTTTTTTTAAATTTAATAAACATTTTCTTTTTCTTTTTAAATTCAATTTCTATATTTTATTTTTTATAATTTCTTTCTTTTTTTAACTTGTTTTTCTTTTTAATTTAATATTTTTATTTTGTTTTTATTTTTATTTTTTTATTTCTATATATTTTGAAATTTTAATCTTTAATTAATTTATTTATTTTTTCTTAAATTTTACGTTTTTTTTAATGTTTGAATTAAAAATTTTATTTAGTTTCTATTTTTGTTTTTTTACTCCTATATATTTTTAAATTTTAAGCTTTAAAATGTTTTTATTTTTTAAATTTATTTTTTTCCTTAAATTTTAGGTTTTTTTTTAATGTTTGAATTTTAAAAATAAAAAAATGTTATTTCTATTTTTAAAAATGTAAAAAATATGATACAATTTTTTTTTTTTGTTATTCCAACATAACTGGTTTTGTTTTGAGGGTGTTTTTTCAATCCTTTTTTCAAGAAACAATTTTGTTTTTAGCATAATTTTATAAAATGTTGAAATTTGACCTTAAAAAAAAAGTGTGTTCTGGAATACAAGTTTTTTGTTTTTGGGGTGTTTTTTTCATGTTTTTTGAGTCTTTTTGGGCTAGAGTTCCCGTTTTGAGGTCAGGTTATCTATTTCATCGGTAACACTGATTGTGAAGCTTAGAGGGTATTGGAGTGTATATTGAAGTACGGTTTGAAGTGTGAATTAAAGTGCGAAGTGAAGTGAGCATTCAAGTGCAGATAAAAGAACATAATATCATGGATGGCTCTGACATGATAGTAGAGAACACTTCGGGCTACCACTAAGTTAAGGTTAAGGTAAAATTTGGTATTCAGCTCAGGGTTAATGAAGTGAGGATATATACAATGTTCTAATATATATATATATATATATATATATATATATATATATATATATATATATATATATACAGTGAAGTATAGTTTTGTCTTCGGGGTTCTACAGTGATAATATAGCACAAGAATATCAAGGAAGGTAAATGTATGATTTACCTTCCTAATGTACAAATCATAAAGGAAAGAAAGCATATCCCAAATTAAGTAACTTCAAGGTAAATAAGTCCAGAGTGACTTGGCCTAATATATGAATTGGTACAAGATAGAAGTTGATTTCTATTGTATTGGTGGAAGACAATATAGGTTGGTGCAAGAAATAAAGGTTAGCATTGAAGATCAACAAAGAGGAAGTAACAAGGTATTGGAAGCATCCATAGGTCAAGGGTCTCAGTCTTGGTCATGGTACTTGTCATTTGAAAATATATAAGAATAATTTCTCGTGGGTTTTCCTCTCCAAGAGGGAGAGGTCTTTCCCTGGCTGTAGGAGCCTAATTTGTGTGTCTCGTGTATTTTTATAATTGAATTGATGAAATAATAAATAAGCTAAAGAAGAAAAGACATAAGTACCTCAAGTAAGCTCACAAGTAATTATAAATAAGAGAATTTTCATTAATCACTAGCCCTCAAAATTATCAACATGGTATGAGAGATAAGGTGTTGAACACAACGGCTACTTGATAAAGAGACACTCTAGAAAGCAAAAATCAAAGTTCGGGTGAAAATTCAAATCAATTTGCAAGGAAGTCTCTCAAGCCATTTTTGTCAAAGATCTTCATCTCATTCAAAGAATTGAATTTTCAAGAAAATAATATTTTCCATCAAATATTTACATTAAAGACATTGTTAGAAGAGCATATCATCTTTTGAATATATCCTTGATCATCAAGGATTCAAGAACACTTATATTGAATATTTCTATCTTAGAAGAAGCTCCTAACTTCTTCCTCATCATCAAGGAAGCTGCTAGCCACTCTAATCAAGTAAGTATCTATGACCTTACTATAAATCTGTCAAGATGACTTATTGTAAAGAGAGCAACAATCTTGTTGGGTCATCAAACTTTAGTGAATGGAAGAAGAGGACAGATTTGAATTTAATTGAAGGCGAAGTTATAGGCTACATCGAAGGATCAACAATTCAACCACCAAAAGAAGATGCTCCAGCTCATGCCAAGTACATGAAGGGAGAAATAAGAGCCCAGAGGATTCTCATAGAACCCATTAAGGACTCAATCATTCCCTATGTATCAAAACTAAAGTTTGCTAAAGAAATATATGAGAAACTAGTGGAGCTATTCTCTATGAGTACTACAGGAGAAGAAATCTCTTTAATATAAGAACAATATAAAATGAAATTGTCGATGGAAGAAGGAATCACTCCAAACTTTATGAGGATTTATGAAATAAGAGATCAACTTCAGGAACTCAGAGAAGTAATGTCTGACACTGAGATGAGTACAATGGTTTTGAATGCTCTACAAGAAGAATGGGTAAACTTCACTTGAAATTTATACGGGAAGAAAGAATCCACAACATTCCATGATCTATGGTCTCTATGTAAAATAGAGGAAACAAGATTGAAATCCAAAGCTGATACAGGATCAAGTGAAGGGAATCAAGCCTTTGAAGCCATATCTAGGAAGAATGGAAGATTCAGTAAATTTTGTTCTTGGAATAAAAGAATAAATATGGAAAACATGTGATTCTTTAGTTGTAATGAACTTGGGCATTATAAAATAGATTGTCCTAAATCCAAAAAATACAATAGAAAAATATAAGAAGCCCATGTCTCAAATATGAGGGAATAACATGATGCAAAGAAATATAATAAAGAAGAAGAGAAAAATATCTATTATGATTGAGATCATATTCCTATTTAAGTGATTTATGTTGGTTTTAAAATAGTATGATTGGAAGCAATGTATATTTATGGAATCATGATAAAAGCATGGTAGGAGCTCTTGGTGAAACAACTCCAAGAAAACCTCTATGATAACATTACTAATGGAAGGCAGTCATCAAGATCAAGGGTCATCATGGAAACATGTGCTGAAATTTTCTAATAGATTTCTCTATGAATTCACTGATTAGAAAGAAAGCATAATGGTTTCATCAAGCATTCCATGCTACAAAATTCTGGGATGTGATGACATATTGATGGAGGATGCGAAGGGAATGAGGCTCTTCATTCTAGTAAAAATGGTACAGGATGACTTAAATGAAAAAGGTATGAGGTATGCACACACACACACACACACACACACACACACACATATGATGACACTAGATGTTGTGAATTCATGTCATATGGTTGTAGGTAATAGAATTATATATTTAAAAGTATGATCTATGAAGGAGGATCTCTTGGTGAATTGAAAAATGAAATAAACATAATATATCCTCATATGGAATATGAGGTGGTTGTATATGAATGAGGAACTGGAAAATTTGTAAGTTCCTCGGGAGAAGAATGTGTAGAAAGGAAGAGATCATGAAATGTGACCATGCCAAGAGGTAGTTATCATCTGGAAGCCAAGAAGATGTGACTAAAATATCTCCTGGAAGGATATGTAGACTCTGATAGAAGTCTCGTAAATAAGAAGACCCTTGAAAAAACATATCGTTAGGAGATGTGTCAATCTGAAGAGAGGATGTCGATGCCTACAAGAAGATGTCACAGTGAAAGATCATCACTGAGGTAACTTTTGATTTATAAATTCATATATATATGTTTATCTAGATAAGTTTATGCACGGTTTCCAATCACGTGGAAGGATGTAAGATCCTTGGAGATGATTCAAAGGAAAGAAGCATGGCATAAAGGTGGACTAGATGAGAAAGACTAACAAATCACTTTCTGATGGTTGACATGAGTCATGACTGAAAGTGATGGATGATACGTGCCCTATGAAGCGAAAGGTTTAAGATTCCTCAATATCTAAATCCATGACATCGAGGGGAGGAATTATTCATGAGCAGTTGGGTGTCTCACCATTGCTGTTGTAGGACCCTCGTTGAGGGGGAGCCTTGTGGTAAGTTTCTTACTTGGAAGAAACTTAAAGTATGTCCTTCCTAAGTTAAGGGGGAGTGACATATGTGATTCTCTAATGCATGTCTCATACAATAGACCAGGACTAACAGTCATAATTCTGAGTGAACTCCATGTGGATATAATGGATAGACACATCATTCTGGTCATCACCTATAAGACATAATGGAGGATTGGGTAATCATCTGGCATTTGATACTCTTTGAGAATGAGATAGGGAATTCAAGATAAGAGTAGTCGAGGACTGATATTATTTTAGGGTTGGCTACCCAAGAGAAGAATAGTCCAAGAAGATCATACTCTCGGAACACCTAGGTGGAGTATGTACCTTGGAGAGACAATGACTATGGTGTCTATAAGTCATGTGTCTCGCCAGAATTATATCCCATTTTCTCATTGAGAGATGGGTTTGTTAGTCAAGGCCTTGCACTAGGACAATGCTAATTGATATGATGCTATACAGGTGCGATTACCAATCCGATTCTTCTTATGAGATTCTCTAGTTTGAAACTGACCATTCAACTGTATGAATACCTCCCTAGTTAAGAGGGATTGTTGAAAAGTGTAACGAGGATCGGTCTTCATATTGACTATGTAGTTATGTAAAGAAGAAGACAAAAATAATAAAATGTATATTTTTTGTACTTGCTTCATGGATTTCATGAGCAATATTGTATTACATGTTAATAGACTTATTCTTGATGTCTATTAGGGTTTTTGTCTTCTAGGTAGAAATATAATTAGGTGTCATATGTATGAAGAATCGAATCTAGAGAATGCTCCAACACCTTGTCAAAGAAATCGTGGAAGAATAGCTTATGTCATCCCTCAAATCTACACTGAAATATAAGCTCAATCATGCTCCTAAATTTGGCCTTCAAAAAAGAGAAAAGTCAGCCTTCAAGCTCAATGAATGGTCGACCTAAAACACAGTAGAAATGTCCCTATATATAACTCGTTATACAGTTCATTTTAGTGACAAGAATTCGGTCATCACTGAGTTTAAGTGTGGATTTATGAGTGCAGTAAAGTGCGAAGTTCATAGGGTATTTGAGTGCGGATTGAAGTAAGGTTTGAAGTGCGAATTAAAGTGCGAAGTGAAGAGAGAATTCAAGTGCAGATAAAAGAATAGAATATTATTGATGGCTTTGACATGACAGTATAGAACACTTTGGACTAGCACTGAGTAAAGGTCAAGGTCAATTCTGGTATTCGGATCAAGGTTAATAAAGTGTGGATATATACAAGGTTATAATATATATATAGAGTGAAGTACACTTTTGTCTTGGGAGTTCTACAGTGATAATATAGCACAAGAATATTAAGGAAGGTAAATGTATGATTAACCTTCCTAATGTAAAAATCATAAAGGAAAGAAATCATATCCCAAATGAAGTAACTTGGCTAATATCTGAATTGGTACAAGATAGAAGTCGAGTTCTCTTATATTGGTGCAAGACGATACAAGTTGGTGCAAGAAATAAAGGACAACATTGAAGATCGAAAAAGAAGAAGTAAAAAGGTCATGGAAGCATCCATAGGTCAAGGGTATAATTCTTGGTCATGGTACTTGTCAATTGAAAATCTATAAGAATAATTTCTCATGGGTTTTCCTCTCCAAGAGGGAGAGTTTTTTCCCTAGCTTTAGGAGCCTAATTTGTGTGTCTCATGTATTTTGATAATTAACTTGATGAAAGTGTAAATACGCTAAAGAATAAAAGACATAAGTACCTCAAGTAAGCTCACAAGTAATTATCAATAAGACAATTTGAATTAATCACTATCCCTAAAAATTCTCAACAGAAAGGCCTTGAAAGTTGTCCTCTTAACTGAAAAATGACCCCCACAAGGCTCATCATGACATGCTAAGAGGATTTAAGAGACTTTCTCATCCTTGAAACATCTCCTTAGGATATGATCTATTCCCAACTTGAAAATATTTCCACCAATCCAAGTGAAATGGCTACTCTTTCTCACAATTCTGCTCTTCACCCTAGATTACAGATTTGGAGGAAATATCCGAGAAACTAGATCATTGGCTATGTTGGAAAACCAAGGAGAGAGTACTGAGATAGAAAACAAGTTACCATCTCGAGGGTGGTCATAAATCATCTCTTCATTACCTGTAAGCAAAGTGAGTCTAGACAAAAAATGTGCAACTATATTTTCTTTTTCCAAGCTTATCAATGATAGTTAAATCAAATTGTTGCAACAATAATAACCACCTAATAGTTCTCGAATTCACATCAGGTTTGTTAATAAATAACTTAATTAATGTTGCATGGTGATTATGCAAAAAATTTTGGTACCCTGTAATACAATATCTTAATTTATTCAAGGAATGGACAACAACCGAAATCTCTTTTTTAGTGATAGTGTAGTTTAATTCATCCTTAGACAATCTTTTCTGATGAAATGAATGACATATGGTAATTTATGATTCATTTGTCCCAAATATTCCCCGACAGATTTATTTGATGCATCAATATGGATATGGAATGGAAGAGCCTAGTGGAGACCTCGAAGTATAGGGCCAGTGGTTAACTTTTCCTTTATGATTCCAAATGCTTCTTGACAAATAATTGACCAATAGAATTTATAGTCCTTGCCCAAAAATCCAAAAAATGGTGAACCCAACTTGCTAAAATTCTTGATGAATCTCCTATAGTAACCAACCAAGCCCAAGAAACTCCTAACATCTCTTTGCTTCTAAGGAATCATTCACCCTTTTTATTATGGCAATTTTGTTTGGGTCTACTTGCATCCCTGCCTGAGATATGGAGTGGCCAAGGAAAATAGATGTCTTCCTCAAGAATTCATACTTCTCAGGACTCAAAGAGAGATGCATTTCAATGCATCTTATTAAGAATTTACCCATATTAGAGAGGGCCTCTTAGAAATCATACCCATAGGGAGTGAAATAATACATGTATATTTCCACAAAATCATGGAGAATCTTAGAAAAAATTCTCATGACTAGTCTCTGAAAAGTGGTAGGGGCATTGCATAGGCCAAATGTAAGAACTCTATATGAAAATTTTCCCCAAGGAGATGTAAATGTAGTCTTGTCTTAGCCTTCAGGTGTGATATGGATTTGATTGTAAGCACTAAATCCATCAAGGAAGGAGAAGAAAATATTTCCTGAAAGACCATACAAGCCTTGGTCAATGAGAGGAAAAGGTAAATGGTATTTATTTGTGGCTTTATTCAAGTCTCGATAATAAACACATATCCCATACTTCCCATTCTTCTTTCAGACTAAGACTAGAAGAGACACCCATTCTTTATTTGAGATGGGGTATATGAACCTTGCATGCAAAATATTTTCTAATTCATCATTTAATATTTCTTTCAAGGCTAGGTTCATTCTCCTATGGGGCTGGCACACATGCTTACATCCCTCTTTTATGTAAATATGGTTTTTGTATACTGAGGGATGCACCCCTTTCGTTTCTTTGTAATCCCAAGAAAAAAGCATCTAATTTCTCTCTCATCATTTGGAACAATTGTTCTTTCTCTTTGTTCAAGAGATTAGGATTTATCTTTAGGGTTTTAGATGGGCCAAATTATACAATCTTGGCAAGTTCAAGGACTGAGTCAACTGAGCATAGCTCACTCTACGGGTTTCTTTTAGATTCTCTCACTATTTCATCACATGGAATGGCAATGGGGGGTTGGTTTTGAAGGATATGGTCAATAAGGTCATATTCATTGGGTTTCCCCCCTCTGATAACGAAATATAAAGTAAAAACATGGTATGGCGTGTCATAGTACACTTCATCTCCTTCTTCATCCTCCATACACAAAGTAGATGATGTTTAATAGAATTTTGGGCAAGAGGATAAACTAATGATTGTTTTTACAAGGGCCCATTCTAGATGGTAATGTTTCCATCCCTATAAATGATATAAGCATTAGTAGTCACCAACCAAGATCTTCCTAGGATAATAGCATAAAAATTAAAAAAAAAAATTGGTTGAAGTACCAGGAATTCAGTGGGATATTCCAAGGAGTCTATGGAGACCATACCATGCTCAACGACTCCCTTGAGAGCTACTGTGGATCTATCTGCATGTTGCAGAACTGTAGTGGTCTTCCTCAAAGCTCCTTGGAGGTTGAGGCTCAACATGGTTTCTTTGGTCATCACATTCATGGCAACACCAAGATCAATCAATGTGTGAGGGACAATGATACCATCAATGTGCACATCCATCACTAGACTCCCAGGGTCTAGGTACTTTGGGAAAATCACTCTCCCCAGCATCAAATCAGATAATTGACCTACAAATTTAATAGTGGGGATGTCTCTTTTCTTTCTCCCATGCGTTTTTAATAATTTTTATTTCATAAGCTTATTGTAGATTGGAACATCCTTTGTACCTTGGAGAAGGGGTACCTTTACACACATATTCTTCAATTCTCCCATAAGTTCAATATCTTCTTAGGTGTATTGGATCTAATGGATCAATATCTCAGGAAAGCAGGTGGATTTACTTGAGGGGCACTCTCTTACTTTTCCTCTTCAACCTCTTCAGGTGGATATGGTGGATGGTTATCTGGGAGCACTCTCCCATACCTAAGTTTAATCTCATGGATATCCACAAAATAGGCAAGGTAAGATGTCTCTCCATTGTAGACCTGTTGTGCCTATTTTTTATTCGGGTTCTGATTAGGTTGAGAAAGAATCTGAGGTTGCCTAGGTGGACCAGGATGAGTGAATGGAGGATGAGGTTGGGGTGGAGGGGATAAAGCAGGAGGTTGGTTGAGTTGAGGCCTCCACCCTTGTGATGGGTTTCTCCACTAAGGAGGTTGGGGATAATATGAATTAAATGATTGATTGACAAGTTGAGGATGATACGGAGGGGAGTAAGACCAAGAAGGAGGCGTGGGCCATGATGGATGAGTAGAAGAATACCAAGGCTGCAAGGGTGAATTTTGGTTTGAATTTTGGTAAGGATAAGGTGCACCTTGCATGCCATGTTGGTATGGTCGAGGTCCTTGAGGCCTCCTTTGACTTATAAAGCAGAGTTTCTCTAGAGCACCTTCCACCCCTTACTATACAACTTTTAGGCCAAGTAGGGTAGGGAATTGTTATATTGCATGGCTTTATTCACAGACTAAGAAATATTAAACGAAATTCATTGGCCATTCATTCCTAAGGTTTCTTCTAGTTCATCTAGGGAAAAATATGGCTAGGGCTCCCATTTCCTCCTCTTGTTTCCTGTTGATATGCATGCTATCCATTTTCAAGGAAAATTTATGCAACATTTCACTCTTCAAATCCTCTAACATGTTCCTTATCTCATTTTTTATGGATGGGGTGGAGAGAGAGGTATTGGCCAAGCCTTGATTATTTCTGCCTTTTTCCTGGTTTCTTTGGAATGGTTTTTGAAAACAATATTGATGTCGTCATAGGCGAAATGATAGATATCTCCTCTAGATAGAATGTTGAGGGTTTCCAACACTTCTTCCCTCATCACTCAGAGAAGAACTAGCTTGAGTGATCTAGGATCAAGGGTACAGTTGGCCCTCTAGTAGTTCAGTTGAAACTTTTCCTCATAGTCCTCTAAAGATTCATCAGGCACTATAGTCATCAAAAATATTTCTTCGTTGGTTGCTTTGTGTTAGTGAACTATAAATTTTTGACATAGCAAACAGGTGTCTAAAAAAATTCTGAGCCTTCAAGAGAAGCATTTCCCTTGAAAATATTTCATCCTTGAAGTCTCTATGTATTTTCTGTTCCTTGGACGATCTTCACTACTATTTCCATTGAGAAGCCTCACTGTTTGGGGAAGAAAACTGCTGTAAAAAAGGCCTCCATTTGCCCTATGTCTACCTCACAAAACCTCCACTTTTCATCACTTTTTCGCTTTTAAAATCCCACAAAAATCCCCTCTTTAACCCTCCTCCATTCCATCCTAAAACCCTGTTTAAACCTTATAGCTCCCTTTATCTAGTTAAAAAACCCCCTCTTTCCTCTACCGGAACCCCCCATTGGGCCTAAAAAAGCACTAAAATTTTCTTAAAATACTCTATTCTGCACTATAACAGAGTTTAGCCCCCAAGGGCTTATAATCTGTAGCCCCATTCCTTCATATAACCGCTGCCTGAAACCGGGTGCTTAAATCCCCGAAAATCCCTTTAAAATGCATCAAAATGCTCCCTCCGCTCTATAAAAGGATTTAACCCCCGAGGGCTTATTCCCCTTAACCCCCTCTTCCATACGACCTAAAAAATATGCACCGGGTGCTAAAAACCTTTGAAATCCCTGTCGGAACCCTTTTTCCTTCATTCCCTTTGTTATTTTATAAAACCAGACGTTTTGAGTTTTTGGCGGATCTCCACCGTTGATCTCTGCAGATCAACGGTTGTTATCATGCCCGATCTCCACTTGATTCCCTCCCTTACAGTTCCTTTGTCACCCCGAGATCAAATCTAGACCGTCCATACACCAGATCGAACGACCCACAATAAACTTGATGTTTTAAACCCCGCGAGTGCATATCTCCTCATCGGGTCTTCTCCGCACCATCCGATCAAGATAACTAGATCCGACAGCTGAGAATGAGTTTCGTGAAAAATAAGTGTCAGAGGGTTAATGTTTAGAAATTGCACAATGTAAGCAGTATTGGAGGGGACACATGTCGCGCAGTGTATGGAATCGCGTGAATTTGGTGAAAACCATTTCCCACCTCTGACGCCGCGCGAATACCGCCGATTGTATTTCACTTACCACCTTTCCCTCCTCCGCGTTAAGACTTCAGGATTCATCTCAGCTGTCTGCTACTAAAATATGATGGCCACCATATAATCTCACTCTCCATTCACTTATGCCCCTGATATTTTCCCTCCACCCATCTCAGCCATCCTTTGATCTGATCCAACGGCTTAGATTCATCCTTGCCTCCGCCCTTTTCATGTTCGCCTATGCTCCTAAGTAACCTTTTCCACCAATCTCCACCATTGAATACTTCAAATCCAATGGCCCTAATTCAATATGATCTCTCCTTGTCGCTTCCATCTATTTTCTCCCAAAGAATCCGTTGAACAATCTCCACCATCCCTTAGTCTAATCGGATGGTCACAACATAATCTCATCCCCCATTTTGTTCAGCCCTCCAAACACTTCCATCAATGAATCTAGACCATATATTTCCACTGTTAGATATAATCTAATGGTCCAGAAACTTCCTCGCCCCCATTCACCTGCTGCTTCATTCATCCTCCAAAAGACTTCACTAATTAATCTTGAACGTAGATCGCTTGGGATTATTCTAATCCGATGGTCCACATCTTACGATGCTCTAAACCTCCGTCAGACCATGTTTTCTCCCATTCTGCTACATTTCTCATCCTTTTTCTCACTTCAGACACTATTTTCTTCACCGCACTACCATTTCCTAGGCCCTCCAGATCAATCCTCCTCCACTCCTTCCGTATTTCATAACTTGTTTATTGTATTTTGCAGGGGTTACAGGCAATAATCTCACTGTATTTTAGATAGGGTTTTTCAGGGTGCAGGTAGTTATTTTCAGAATAGGAGATCACAAAGAAAATGCCTGAGAAAGGTTTTTTATGCATGTTTTATTAAAGGATCAGGTTGTTAACCTTGGTTAAAACCCTCCCACACCTCCAAAACCTACATATTCACAAACAAATCAGAAGAAGGAGAAGAAAAGTGTATCAGTGATAAACTAAAGTGATTAAAAGCATGTAATTGAAGATTAATGACATAATTTGGCATTCAAAGGAAAGAAACACAGCTCGAAGACCTTAAAATGATCCAGACGCCTAATCAAGCCTAAAACATAGAATCAAGGCAAATTAACAATTTTTTAAGGTAAATACAAAAAAGCTATCAATCCAAGAATGCCTCCACTGCCATATCAAAGGCCAATTGACCCCTCTCCGGCTACCAAAGGCCAGCTGAAAATTTATTTCAAATATTACTAACTTTAAGCAGAGTTATTACAAAGATAAGAGGCAGCCTTAAAGTCAATTTTCCCGTCCACTAAGCCTCAAAGAGTAGAAGCAACAGTTATGGAAGTATGGGAACCTGCAGAATTTCTACCCCCCTTTACTTATTTCAAAGGTCAAAAATAGACAGCCAAAGTAAAAATACAGGCAAAAGCCCATTTAATAAAGCATGGAGCATGACATTTCTTGTTCATTAGGCCTCCCAGAGGTTGAGAAACATTAAGTTCTTCATTTAATTGGGTCAACTATCTCTTCTACTTCTTCACTTCCTCATTCTCCTATAAGAACTCTTGAAGAATTCATTGTTATTGTTGGTTGGTTGGTTGTAGGGATTCTATTAGTTGTTAGAACTGTTATTGAGGGGAAGTAGTTGAGTAGTATGTAATATAGTAGGCTAGGAAGAGAATTCTGATTGTAAAAGGCCACTGAGCTCAAATTATGTGACTGGTTTTGTACATCAATTAATCAAGAAGATTCACAGGATCCTGGTCTATATTACTAGTGATGTTTACCTTACTATAATTGTTTCCTTTCATGTTTTTACATACTGTCCATATTTCTCTGATAAAGAACAACAAGCATAGATTAGGATATACTATTTGAAGTACCCTAAATCTCACTATAATATTTATCTTGATGTTTTTTGCTGAGTTCTGTATCTAAGATCTAATTCATCATAGTTTAACCAGTATAGTAGTTGTCTAGACCATACTTACTGATGTCATAATTTGGAGTTACTTTCTTATGATGTTCTTGATCGGATTGAGCTGAAAGAATTTGGAAACTGGGAGATTAGAGCTAGCCCTATCTCACTAGGCGCCTCTTCCAATAGTTTACCTTTCTAAGTTCCCTTTGAGTTTGTTTCAAAAGTATTGAAGGTTAAAAGTCCTTCTTAGATCTTAGGCCCTGCTCTCTGTTTCATCTTGAATGTTTTCTACTATTTTGAAGGTGTTATGAGGACTGCTAGATTGTCTTTCTTTAGAGTATGCTGAAAGTAGGTCTGGATTTAAATGACATCTAATCTGATCTTAAGCTACCCTTTGTGTCTTTTGTGAGAGTTTCCTTTGAAGTATGTCAAAAGTAGGCCTGGATTTAGATGACATCAGACTTGATCTTAGACTGCCCTTTGGTCTCTTTCTTTTCTTTCCACTCCTTAATGTTCCATCTCACCATCTATCTAAAAAGATCTTTTGGTGTAGATGACTTGCCCTATGAAGACCCTTGGATAGTTGCTTTGCAAGTAATATCCTTCCATGACTCCATAGCCCAATGGATTGATACTTTTTGACCTATTTTCCCATGTTGAAACATCCTTCTATTTAGCCCCTTATTTACTTCCATGACCTTCTCAGTTAATGATCTCCAACCAATCAATCAATCAAAATCAAAACCCTTGTGCTTCATACCTAGCCTAATACCTCATTTTGAGCTTAAATATATATCATGCCTTTACATTTTGTAGAGAGATCCCTCTCTAGATCCAGGAGGGCTAGATCCTAGTATCCCAAAGTGGTTTGATTTTGTCTTATATTTTGGTCTTATCAACCTGGCCAAAACATAGGAACCACAACATAATGGCGACTTCGTTGGGGAACTGAGTGAACTTCATCATTGAGATAACCTTTGGACCTCAGAAGACCCAAATATCTAGTTAGGTTGATATTCATCCGCTGATGGTGGACAACATCCTGCTTCAAACATTCAAATTCATCCACCTGACGACTCCACACTCTATAAATCTCAAAGACCAAATGAATCCACTGGTAGAAGTCCCTGAACTAGCTGAGAAGACACAGTGACCTCTTGGTACAAACATGGATCCAAGCATGGACAAAGAAGTAAAGATAGATGCTTTAGAGGATAAAATTATAAGACTGGTGAACAGATTTGGTGAAGTAGTGAAGATGTATGAGGCTAATTTAAATACAAATTTTGATGATCTAGAGCTGCCCATATTTCTTCCAGAGCAAGAACAAACTCAAGATCTAGACTATGAGGAAGACATGTATGATGCTCAAAACTCTATAGAAGATGAAGAGGAAAGTGATCAAGAAATGCCTGATTGTTTACCTATGTCTTGTACTATGATGATAAGAGAATATCATGACCTAATGGCAAAGGGTAATAGGGAATGCTGCAATGAAGAAAAAAAAAACCATTTAGAAGATACAGAGTCTGAAGTGGAAGAAGAACCAACACCAATAGAGGCTCCCCCTTTAGATGATAACTCATCTCAAATTTCACAAGAATAATGGCATCCTGATCATATAGAAGAAATAACCCATGAGTCTTGTATTATAACTGAATATCATCCTGATCATGAAGAGTTGTTTGAAGTAGAAAAAGATCAGGAAACATCAGAGAGTCCTCAAGAATAGAGATTCGCTGCACTTCTGCTCAAAGAAACAAAAGAACATCCTCCCCTTTGACAGAAGAAGAGATAGATCAAATCATCAATAGACAGCCTGCCCCTGAGGTATTTTATAGAACACATACTCTTGCTCATTCATCTACTGAGCTTGATTGCACAGATCCAGAGAACTCTCATGTACATTAGAATGAAGAAAAATCTGCTGATAACCCAATGTGTCTGATTGGTAACACTACTTACATTCACGATTTTCCTATTTTTGATCTATCTGATGATGATGTTCTCTAGACAGAAGATGATTTTGCAGGGCCATCATTAGTATATTTGTGGGGGGAAGATCAGTCCCCTCAACTTCAAGAAAATAATGAGCCAAGTCAGGCTATCTATGATACTGATGGGGAAAGTTATGAAAGCCTTGTAATAGATGAATTTTCATTGAATTTTCACTCTGTTACACCTCAGATCATCAGTAATAGTTTCCATGTGATTGGAGATCAACAATCTTTCATCTCACAGGGAGAAGAGGAAAATAAGGAAGAATTTTTTGAGCAGATGGAAAACAGAGAACCTTCTCTTGAAAAAGAGGAAGCAATGGAGCAAACCCCTGCTCAAGAATACAGTGATATTTTCATAGAGTTCAACCCATCATATCAGAATGTCTTAGAGCCACAAGAGGACAAAGCTGCAATATATGATGAGTTCTCCAGTTCAGAAGATGATGAAGATGAGGGGGATTTTATTTCTCAAAAGAGTCTTATTATTGATCTAGTGGAAGAGGAAGCAATCCTGGTTGAAAACCACTTTCCAGATACTCACAACCAGGTATTAGTTCGTGATCCTTATGCTCATTTCCTACAAATAGTTGAAGAAGGATGAAAGGTCATCATGAGCAACTTGTTGTAGACAACAAGAAATATTTTAAAGGCTGCTGTTAAAAAACAAAGAGAATGGGAGTGGCCCTACCTATCCAGCATGCTCAAGGAGTTGAGCAGAAAATACTAGTCATGGGATCACTTGATTGACTGGATGTATTGGAAAAGAAGGTTTGTCAGTTAGACATGTAAATATGACAAGTTAGAGTAGGGTAGGTAGGAAGTCTCAATAAAGATCAACATGTGAGCATTTAGTTAGTGGTTTAGTTTTTCTTTGAAAGGATTGAGTTTTTCTTTGAAAGGAAAGGCTCAGATGTGCTCAAAAACTAAACCAATAGAGAAAAGAAGAAGTAGCTCTAACAAGCCCAAAACTAGAGTTGAAATGAAGAAGAAAAGTGACTCTAACAAGCTCAAAATCTGAGTCACAAAAAGAATGAAGGATGCCGGTGATTTTTTCAGATCTGAAGCCGTCCAATTTTGCTTTTAATTTCTGCAAATTTCAGTCCATATGCAACTTTTATTTATACTATGGATCCATAGTAGACCAGACAGTCTAATCCTGGTTTTTATGTGTTTAAATTTCTGTTTTAGAATGTAGAGAAAGAAATTTGCTAAACAGTTTAATCCTAGCAGATATTAGTGTAGGTAGAGAAGCTATGAGGCCAAATTTTTAATATGGTATCATGGAGAAATAAGGATAGAATTAGATTAGTGCTTTCTAATTTCAAAAAAATTGATGATGTAAAAGGTCTGCAAGTCTAAATGCACCTGGAAGAAAAAATGCTAGGACAATAGAATGGGTAGGTGGTTGTTTGGAGAAGATGTTTTATGCTGATATGACATCCATCATGTTTGTGGCAGCTGATCAAGAAAGAAAAGATGTGTCAAGTTCCAAGCATCTGGCCTACTTCCAAAGATTATTTTCTGAGATTCTTGACACCTTCAAGAAGATGCCATTCCCATGTGGAGCCACTGTTAGCCACCTATAAATTTTTTACATAGAAAATAGATGGCTAAAAATTTTCTGAGCCTTCAAGAGAAACATTTCCCTAGAAAATCTTTCATCCTTGAAGTATCTATGTATGTTCTGTTCCTTGGAAGATCTTCACTGTTGTTTCCATTGAGAAGCATCACTGTTTGGTGAAGAAAACTACTGTAAAAAAGGCCTCCATTTTCCCTATGTCATCCTCCCAAAACCTCCACTTTTCATCACTTTTTCCCTTTTCAAATCCCACAAAAATCCCCTCTTTCACCCTCCATTCCATCCTAAAACCCTGTTTAAACCTTATAGCTCCCTTTATCTGGTTTAAAAACCCCCTCTTTCCTCTACCGGAACCCCCCATTGGGCTTAAAAAGCACTAAAATTGGCCTAAAATACTCTATTCTACACTATAACAGATTTTATCCCTCGATGGCTTATACTCTGTAGCCCCATTCCTTCATATAACCACTGCCCGCAATCGGGCGCTTAAATCCCCGAAAATCCCTTTAAAATGCATAAAAACGCTCCCTCCGCTCTATAAAAGGATTTAGCCCCCGAGGGCTTATTCCCCCTAACCCCCTCTTCCATATGACCTAAAAAATATGCACCGGGTGCTAAAAACCTTTGAAATCCCCGTCATAACCCTTTTTCCTTCATTCCCTTTGTTATTATAAAACCCAAAGTTTTGATTTTTCGGCGGATCTCCACCATTGATCTCTGCAGATCAACGGTTGTTATCAAGCCCGATCTCCACCCGATTCCCTGCCTTGCATTTCCTTTTTCACCCCGAGATCAAATCTAGACCATCCATACACTAGATCGAACGACCCACAATCAACCCAATGTTTTAAACCCCACCAGTGCATCTCTCCTCATCAGGTCTTCTCCGCACCCTCTGATCAAGTTCACCAAATCCTACGGCTGAGAATGAGTTTCACGCAAAATAAGTGTCCGAGGGTTAACGTTCAGAAATTGCATGATGTAAGCAGTATTGGAGGGGACACGCGTCGTGCAGTGTATGGAATCGCGTGAATTTGGTGAAAACCATTTCCCACCTCTGACGTTGCACAAATACCACCGACTGTATTTCACTTACCACCTTTCTGTCCTTCGCGTTAAGACTTCAGGATTCATCTCAGACATCCGCTACTGAAATCTAAAGGCTGCCATATAATCTCACTCTCCATTCACTTATGCCCCCGAGCTTTTCCCTCCGCCCATCTCAGCCCTCCATTGATCTGATCCAATGGCTTAGATTCATCCTTGCCTCCGCCCTTTTCCCGTTCGCCTGTGCTCCCGAATAACCTTTTCCACCAGTCTCCACCATTAAATAATTCAAATCCAATGGCCCTAATTCAATCTGATCTCTCCCCATTGCTTCCATATATTTTCTCCCAAAGAACCTGTTGAATGATCTCCACCGTCCCTTAGTCTAATCAGAAGGTCACAACATAATCTCGTCCCCCATTTCATTCAGACCTCCAAACACTTCCATCAATGAATCTAGACCATAGATTGCCACTGTTAGATCTAATCTAATGGTCCAGAAATCACCTCGCCCCCATTCACCTGCTGCTTCATTCATCCTCCAAAAGACTTCATTAATTAATCTTGACCGTAGATCGCTTGGGATTATTCTAATCCGACGGTCCAGATCTTACGATGCCCCAAACCTCCGTCAGACCATGTTTTCTCCCATTCTGCTACATTTTTCATCCTTTTTCTCGCTGCAGTCACTATTTTCTTCACCGCGCTACCATTTCCTAGGCCCTCTAGAGCAATCCTCCTCCACTCCTTCCAAATTTCATAACTTGTTTATTGTATTTTGCAATGGTTACAGGCAATAATCTCACTCTGTTTCAAACAGGGTTTTTTAGGGCACAGGTAGTTATTTTCAGAATAGGACATCATAGATAAAATGCTTGAGAAAGGTTTTTTATGCATGTTTTATTAAAGGATCAGGTTGTTAACCTTGGTTAAAACCCTCCCGTGCCTCCAAAACCTGCATATTCACAGACAAATCAGAAGAAGGAGCAGAAAATTGCATCAGTGATAAACTAAAGTGATTAAAAGCATGTAATTGAATATTGATGACATAATCTGGTGTTCAAAGGACAGAAACATAGCTCGAAGAACTTAAAATGATCCAGAGGCCTAATCAAGCCTAAAACACAGAACCAAGGAAAATTAACAATGTTTTAAGGTAAAGACAAAAAAGATATCAATCCAAGAATGCCTCTAATGCCATATCAAAGGCCAATTGACCCCTCTCCAGCTACCAAAGGCCACCTGTAGCCTCACAGAAATCAAAGAAGGCCTAGATATTGCCAGAACAGAGGATATTTGCCTAAAGATAGCTAAAAATTGATTTCAAATATTACTAACTGTCAGCAGAGTTATTACAAAGATAAGAGGCAGCCCTAAAGTCAATTTTCCCATCCACTAAGCCTCAAAGAGTAGAAGCAACAGTTATGGAAGTATGGGAACCTGCAGACTTTCTACCCCTCTTTACTTATTTCAAAGGTCAAAAACATACAACCAGAGTAAAAATACATGCAAAAGCCCATTTAATAAAGCATGGAGCATGACAATTATTGTCCATCAGGCCTCCCAAAGGTTTAGAACATTAAATTCTTCATCTAATTGGGCCAACTATCTCTTCTACTACTTCACTTCCTCATTCTCCTATAAGAACTCTTGAAGAATTCATTGTTATTGTTGGTTGGTTGGTTGTAGGGATTATATTAGTTGTTAGAACTGTTATTGAGGGGAAGTAGTTGAGTAGTCTGTAATATAGTAGGTTAGGAAGAGAAGTCTGATTGTAAAAGGCCACTGAGCTCAAAGTATGTGACTAGTTTTGTATATAAATTAATCAAGCAGATTCACAGGATCCTGGTCTATATTACTGGTGATGTTTACCTTACTATAATTGTTTCCTTTCATGTTTTTACATATTGTCCATATTTCTCTTATAAGGAACAGCAAGCATAGATTAGGATATACTATTTGAAGTACCCTAAATCTCACTGTAATCTTTATCTTGATGTTTTTTGTTGATTTGTGTATCTAATAGCTAATTCATCATATTTTAACCAGTATAGTAGTTGGCTGGACCATACTTACTTATGTTGGAATTTCGATTTAGTTTATTATGATGTTCTTGATCGGATTAAGCTGAAAGAATTTGGAAACTAGGAGATTAGAGCTAGCCCTGTCTCACTAGGTGCCGCTTCCAACAATTTACCTTTCTAAGTTCCCTTTGAGCTTTTGTCAAAAGCGTTGAAGGTTAACAGTCCTTCTTTGATCTTAGGCCCTGCTCTCTATTTCATCTTGAATGTTTTCTACTACTATGAAGGTGGTTATGAGGACTCCTGGACTGTCTTTCTTTAGAGTATGCTGAAAGTAGGTCTGGATTTAAATGACATATAATCTGATCTTAAGCTGCCCTTTGTGTCTTTTATGAGAGTTTCCTTTGAAGTATGTCAAAAGCAGGCCTGGATTTAGATGACATCAGACCTGATCTTAGACTGCCCTTTGGTCTTTTTCTTTTCTTTCCACTCCTTAATGTTCCATCTCACCATCTATCTAAAAATATCCTTTGGTATAGATGACTTGCACTATGAATACCCTTGGATAGTTGCTTTGCAAGTAATCTCCTTTCATGACTCCATAGCCCAATGGATTGATACTTTTTGACCTATTTTCCCATGCTGAAACATCCTTTTATTTATCCCCTTATTTACTTCCATGACGTTCTCAGTCAATGATCTCCAACCAATCAATCAATCAGAATCAAAACCCTTGTGCCTCATACCTAGCCTAATACCTCATTTTGAGCTTAAATATATATCATTCCTTTACATTTTGTAGAGAGATCCCTCTCTGGATCTAGGAGGGCTAGATCCTAGGATCCCAAAGTGATTTGATGTTGTCTTGTCTTTTGGTCTTATCAACCTGGCCAAAACATAGGAACCACAACACTTTGGACCTACAATAGTATTTTTAATTATTGTTGAAGGACTCTTGAATTTTATCCCACATAATGATTTTATTCCCAGGAGAACCCATGAACCAACGCAAGCCTGCATCCTTGAGGGTAGAGTGGAAAAATTTCAACATTTATTCATCTAAGGCATATTCATATGTCCTACAGACAACAAAAAACTCACACATGAAAGTTTTAGGCTCCTTAGAAGCTAAACCATGGAAGTGGGGAAGGGATTAAGGGTTGATTTTTTTCATCCTAGTCTCTCCATTGGTTTCCCTTATGGAAAATACTCCTTGGGTTTTGTTTTCAACCATAGCTTGACAAGTGAAGCAATTTCATCTTCTTCCCCAATAGGTTCCTCAAAGTTTTCAGGTTTATCACCTAGAGGATATTCTAACTCACTGAAGAAGAGTGAAGGTTGACTGTGTGGGGATGTGGGGGTCATTGGTAAAAATTTCCCTTGGTTGTCACTACTTCTACAAAGCATGAAAGACAATTTTGTTTGTTTCTTTTTCACTTTTTCAAACTATATGAAAACAAAATTAGAAAATGATGCTTAAGCAGAAAACAAGCATCTACTTATACACCTCCCCGATAATGATGCCAAAAAGTGGCGACCTTGATATTGCACCAGGAGTGCTGCAACTCCCAAGAGATACTAAACTTTATGTATCAACCCGAGGTTCACAAAAACTTAGAGGTGGCAGTGCTATATGCATAACAGATGTATTCGTTTCATGCCATTCTCCACTAGGTATTTTGGTCAATAGTAATTATAGGCCATTCCTTATACTTGATTAAAGTTTAGCTAGCTAATATAATGCAAGGAATTGATTCTATTTTAAGAAAAGGAGAATGTATATCAAACTCCTACATACAATTGACATAAAGAGTTAATCTAGTTTCAGGAAAATGAAACTATGTTATGGAAATTATTCATCTAGTTGTATACTTATTTGTAGTAAATAGACTATTCCATTATAACACATTTCATGAAATCATAAACCAAATCCTATCTATTGTTTCATTCAAATTGTACTTGCAGGTGAAATTAAATCTATTTCTAAAATGAGATAAACCATAATGTCTACTATGCTTTTGTAGCAAGGAAGGAAGAAGCTTTGGAGTGGCATAAGAGTTTCTTCTAACCATGAACTCAAATTTAGGGGTCAAGTGCATCCTATTCTAGGATAACAAGGAAAAAACAAGCTAAACTGGAGTGAAGAGGTGACCTACAAAGATGCTACAAGAAGTTGCTACAAGATTGCCCGAAGTGCTATAGGTAACATTCCGGGAGGGTTTTAAGGATGAAAAAGGTGCACAAAAGGTGTGGAAAGGCGAGAGAATGTGCAGTGATGTGAGGGAGATGTGGGCAATGTATCCAACCAAACTTAGAATCCTTGGGAGGCCTATCTACACTTGGAAGGTTGCTCACGGTGGTGGCAAAGGTAGTTTCAGAAAACAAGGTTTTGGTGACAGATTTGAAGTTTGGAGAGAAGGAGGATGGATGAGATGGAGAGTATCCTTTCCCTTAAGTTGTAGACAACCATGGAATCACTATACACATTCATGCATTACTTATTGAAAAACTAGCATGTTAACAAGTGGAAAATATGAGTTGAATGGAAAAAACCTACTTAATCTATGCTAGAATCTATTCTAACAAAAATCCAAATCCTAAGTTATAGTAATAATATTATGAGCATGATAATAAAAGTATCTAATATTCCAAGAAATCATAAGCAAACTATTTTTGATTTGTGGTTGGATATCCTTCTCCTCAAGCTCTAATGAGCGAGGTTAGGAAGAGGGGCTACAAGCACATTTTTTATGGGTTTTTGATGTTTCTAGAATGTAAATAGACTAAAAAATATATTGAAACATAAATAGGGAATATAGATACACAAGAGGGATGATCAGGTGATCATTTCCAAGAGGAAAAAAATGCTCAAAATTGGAACTGCTAAAAATTAGTTGCAAACTAAACGACCGAATAGGCCTCGTCATTGTATTTCTCGCGCTGTGAACGGGACCCAAATTCGATGTCGTATGAGGAAGATATTGAAGTTTTAAAATGCCCAATAACCTTCAAAACAGGACCTTTGAACTCAAAAAAATTTTCATCTTCAAAAAAAAATTATGGCAAAAAAAAATGATTCTTATATGGTGTTATGATGGCCTATCAGAGGGTACCATCTGGCCTACCTGGAGGTTGTCACGTGGCCCCAACCCAAAGGTTCAAGTCTGTTTAAAAAATTGTGTTGGTGGGAAGACCGAACCTGAGTGGAACACATTCGGTTCAGTTGGGCACGACCCAACCCAAACGTTCATGGGTCACCTTGAACGCAAATGGGTCATCAAATAGCGGTCAGTCATTGCTTAATTTGGTGGAGGTCGACTCAACCCGACCTGAACGAGGATGGGTTAGTCAGGTCGTCGTGTTGTTTGTTGTTGAAGCCGATGGAGCAAGGAGTTAAGCCCCAGGGCATCAGGGGGGAAGACTCTGTGACTGTCATGCAGAACCATGGCTTAAACCAAATCACCAGTGGAAAGAGCTAGGTTAAGCACTCAGGTGCTAGCCCCCAACCATATGACCTGCAAGCAGGGTCCAAGGGTGCGGCTTCAACCTTATCCGCCAACAAGACTAACCATTTGAGAAATGTGCATGTGAATGCACCCATCAATCTGACAGTTAAATTAAATGTCTCTGCCTTATTTAGCACGTGGTTCTGATAAGTTTAGAGATTCTGCCTTTTTGGTGGAGCTAACTAGAGTTAGCCAATTTTAGTGGAGGATTTTTAGTGCCACTGGGAAAAATACAGTTGGGATCATAACTCTCATATTCGACCAAATTAGACAAAAGTTTAGTCAATTTTGAGTATTCTGAGAATTTTGGAGCATTTGGAATAGGTTGCAGAGCCAACAGAGGTGATTTTTAGCCATTTTTTCTTCAGGGAAGCTTGGAGAGCCATTAGTGCCACGAGGGAAATGGAGATGCATTGGGCTACACTTCACTATTTGAGGTGAAATAAATCCCATACTTAGCTTATTTCTGTCTTCTGAATTCATTTTCACAGTTGTTTCAGCTTGTTTAGGCTTCTTTCTCACTGTAAAAGCAATTTGAGCATCATAATATAGCAAGGACATGCCCATTGGGAGCCTTGGACCCGGTAGATGTAGCCCAGGAGGGGTGGAATGCCTCATCATGTTGTTGTGTTTTTATGGTGAATTTATTCTACTATGTATTTTAGATTCAAGATGTTAAACAACAATTTTAATTAACATTCCCTAACACATAAACTCAAAAACAGTTACCAAAAACACTTTGTTTAACTTGCAAGACATTACAAACACTTTGCACACTTACTTAAATGGAAATGAATAATTTGAAAAGTAGATAAAAATAGTTTCATTTTCAGATCAGATGGTATCAAAGCCAAGGATTTGAGCCTTAGGAGCTAGAGTTTTACTCAGCATTTGTTTTTTACAAAGATATAGTTAATTGTTTGCAAGTTTTGATGCTTACTAGGCTTAAACTCAAGAGAGGTGAAGGACATTTGGTTAGTGTAAAAAGTAATCCACAACCAAGAAGGGTCAGAGAGCCACCTACAAGAGCCATAAAATCAGTTTCAAGCATGTCTTCAAGAGAGGGAGAAGCTTTTGAAGATATGGATCCCAAAGAAGAGGAACGGGTGTTCCGAAAGGCTTTCTTGGATATGACGGAGATGGTGAGGATTCTCTACCAAGAAAGGAATGATAGGCTTGTTGGAGAAGGGTATAAGAACTAGAAATAAGGAGAGGGTTCTTCAGGAGGAAAGAAAAGTGATGACAAGTCAAAGAAAGGACATGGAGGAAATGGTGATCCACCATCCCCATCTTCATCCTCTTCCTCTACATCGTCATCCTCAACTTCGGTGAATCAATCTCATAAGTCTAAAACCACTGGTAAAATTCAATTTTTAAAGCTTAATGTCAAATTTGATTTGCCTATGTTTAATGGTGAAGTCAATGCATAGAAACTTGACAATTGGATTAGACAATTGGAAGTTTACTTGAGGATACAGAATCTTCATGATGACGACACCAAGATACAGTTAGCCTCGTTGAGAATGGATGGAGCAGCATTGGTATGGTGGGAAGCCAAGACCAAGGATGAAATTAAAAAACATGGTAAGATCACTTTATCATGGGTTTAATTTATTACTGCAATTAAAAAGAAATTTTATCCATTAGATCATTTACTAAAGGTTATCATGAACTGGAAAAACTTCAGACAGCTTAAGGGACAAAATGTACAAGACTACACCCAAGAGTTTAGGACAAGAGCACTCTTATTAGGGGTAGACTTACAAAGTCAAGATACTTTGCTAAAATATATAGGTGGTTTGAACAGCTACCTTAAACATACTATCCTTATGTTTAATCATACTAGTCTAGACGAAGTTTGTGTATAAGCTACACAATTAGAGGCTAGAGGAAAAAACACTTTTGATGAGGGTAGAAACAAGCCTTTTAAGGGGAAAAACAAAGATAAAACATTTAAAGGAAAAGGAAAAAAAAATGCATCTGCCAAAAAAGAGGGTGATAAAGTGATATGTAAATATTGTTCAAGATAAGGCCATGAAGAGAAAAACTGTTGGAAATTACATCTTGAAAAAAGAACTCAGTTTAACAAAAAGAAAGGAAAGAAGAAAACTGCAGCTACTACAACTACACCACAAGACTTAGGTGATGTTTCAGGTGATGAAACAAAAATTGCAGCCATGGTTTTGAAAAGTATGAATGGAAAGGAAACTGAAACTAAGCCAAGCACTAGTACCTCAAACTGTCGTGTACAAACTCCAAATGAGGAAGAAAGAATTGAATTGTTCCATGTGAGGGCAGTCTCAAAACATACAAAAATAGACACACTGTTTGACAGTGGGTCACAAGAAAATATCATATCAGAAGACTTGGTCAAATAGATTAAACTTGAGACCATTCCACATCCAAATCCTTATCCACTTGGGTGGATATGCAAGGATGTAAACTTACAAGTCTCAAGAAAGTGCATATTGCGATTCGCGATTACTGCACACTTTATTGACACAATTGAACTTGATTTAGTACCGCTTGATATATCAGGAATTTTTTTGGAAATTCCTTACTTATTTGATAGGAAAGCGATCTTCCATTGCCATGGAAATAAGTATCATCTCTTTAAATATGGCAAGGAGTTTACTTTTAGAGCACATCACAAGAAGGCAAATATAGCGATGGTAAATGCGGGACAGGTAAAAAGGCTAGTAAATTCTAGTAAGAGTTTTGAACTTCTTATGGTTAAGCCCAAGGTTGATGTGAATCATGAGTCATTTGAAAATTGTGATTCCAAGCTTAAATCATATTTATATGATGTAGTTGGTGAACATCATGAGATGTTTCAGGAACCGATAGGTTTATCTCCTAAAAGGGAGATTCAACATGAAATGCATTTACATCAAGATTTTCCTCTTCCTAACATAGGCATGTACCGCATTTCTATCATGGAGAATGCTGAAATCAGGAGGAAAATTAAATTCTTATTGGACAAAGGATTCATAAGGCCAAGCACTTTGCCATGTGGGTCACCGATAGTGTTGATTCCAAAGAAATATGGAAATTGGCGCATGTGTGTGGACTTCAGGGCATTGAACAAGATAACGGTAAAGAATTGTTACCCACTCCCAAAAATAGATAATTTGTTAGATTAGCTGAAAGATACTAAAAATTTCACTAAGTTAGACTTACGTAGTGGTTATGATCAAGTTAGAATTGCAGAAAGTGACATTTGGAAGACAACATTTAAAACCAAACAGGGATTCTTTGAGTGGATTTTTATGCCATTTGGTTTATGCAATGCACTTGCAACTTTCATGTGGGTAATGGATGATGTCTTATGTCTTTTCTTGATGATTTTTTTATTGCCTACTTAGATGAAATCTTAATTTTCAGCAAGACTAGAGAAGAGCATGTCATGCATGTTAAGAAAGTATTTGATATTTTGAAGAAAAATCAGTTGTTTCTTAAAATGTCAAAGTGTGAATTTGGAAAGACTTATTTGGTTTATTTGGGACACATAGTAGGAGGAGGCGGTTTGAGAATTGATCATTCTAAGGTAGAAGCCATTGTGAATTAGCCTACTGCCAAATCCATTACAGAGGAAAGAAGTATTTTGGATGCAACTCAGTATTGGAGGAAGTTTATTTCTAACTTCTCTGCCATAGCCGCTCCTATGCATGTAGTGACAAGTGTGAAGCATGATTTCCAATGGGGAGGAAAGAAACATAAAGCTTTTGAGTCTTTGAAAGAGAAGATAAGTTCAGCTCCAGTCATTGCATTACCGGACTTGAGACAACCATTCGAGATTCAAATTGATGCTAGTGATTATGCCATGGGTGCAGTTCTCTTATAGCATGGTAAGCCTATCGCATTTCATTCTCAGAAATTTAATGGTGCTGTTGTGAATTATCCTACATATGATAAGGAGTTGTATGCATTGGTATAAAGTGTCAAAAAGTGGAAACATTATTTGATGGGTAAAGAAACAGTTGTTCATACCGACCATCATCCTTTACAGTACTTGCAATCGCAAAGTAAATTGCATCAGTCATGACATTTCATATGGATGGGCTTCCTACAACAATTTCATTTGGTAATAAGGTACAAGAAAGGTATTTACAATAATGTTGCTGATATGCTTTCAAGGCCTATTATTAGTGCTACTACTTTACTTAAGAATGATTCTATTGTACATGAGAGCTACATAGAATAGTATGCATCAGATGTTGATTTTAAGGATGTGTATGCTAACTTGAGTGAAGGGAATCAGGTTAAGGAGAATGATTATCATTTGCATAATAACTTGCTGTTTCATATGGGAAAGTTATGTATACCATAGTGGGAGAGACTAAGCATCATGAGAGAAGCTTATTCTTCTCTTATTGCTGGACATTTCGGGGTAAGAAAAATGGTGGCACATTTACAGAGGTATTCTTATTGGCCTCGCATGGTAGATAGTGTTTCACGTTTCATTAGAGGTTGTTCATTATGTGCTACAAGCAAGCATAGCAATAGGAAACTTGGTTTACATATGCCATTGATGGTACCTTATAGACCATGGGAAAGTGTTTCTATGGATTTTGTTGGAGGTCTACCATTATCTAGAATGAAACATGATTATCTTTATGTAGTAGTTAATAGATTCAGCAAGATGTGTAGTTTTATGCCATCTAAGAAATCTATAACTGTTGAACAAATTATTGATTTATATTTTAAACATGTATGGGTTTGTTATGGCTTGCCTACTTCTATTTTTAGTGACAGGGATTCCAAATTTGTTGGGAATTTTTGGTCCAATATATGGAAGATGATGGACACCAAGTTGAAGAAGAGTACTACTTTCCATCTGAAAACAGATGGCCAAACATAGATAGTGAACAAAACCATTGTACATCTTTTGAGAGGTTATTGCAGCAAGCATCCAAAGCTTTGGGATAAGCACTTGCATTACATTCATCATGCTTACAACTGGGCCAAGCACTCTTCTACAAATACTTCACCTTTTGAAGCTTGCTTTGGGTATTTGCCTAAGTCACCTTTAGATTTCATCCTTGAGAAGGATGTGGCGCTTGATGGGCATAGTGACATTGTCAAATCTCGCATCTTCATTGAAATAATTCAGCTCATACATTAGCAGGTTCAAGAATAACTTGAAAAAAGTCAAGGCAAGTACAAGGAGAGGCATGATAAACACAGAGTTGATCATAAGTTTCAAGAAGGAGATGAGGTATGGCTGCATATTAGTAAGGAAATAATGCAAGGAGGAGGTAAAAATCTGAAGCCTATTCGTTATGGTCCATTCAAGATCCTTAAACAAGTTGGAAATAATTCTTTTCAACTAGATTTTCCTTCATATATGCAAATGTATTCCATTGTGAATGTGGAAAACTTATGTTTGTATGAACCTCATTTAATTGCTGATTATGAAAGTGACATTCAGTTGCCATCAATAGAGGATTTCTCGCCAGAATTTTTGGATGAGTTGAATGAGGATGCTATCCTTGACAGAAGGACATGCACTTCGAGGAGGGGAAATGTTGATTATGTTTGGGTTGGTCTTAAAGGCAGCAAACCGAGTAAGGAAAAGTGGATTGAGGTGGAAAAGGTGAGGGATATATACCCTCATATTATTAATAGGTAATTGAAGTCTTTTAGGGTCCAAAAGCTTCCCAATGGGGAGGTGTGATAAGGTGATCATGTCCAAGAGGAAAAAAATGCTCAAAATTGGAACTGCTCATAATTGGTTGCAAACTGAGTGACCATTCTCATTGTTGTGATTCTGGCTCCACAAATGGGACCCAAATCCGATGTTGTATGTGGAAGATATTGAAGTTTTAAAATGCCCAATAACCTTCAAAACATGACCTTTGAACTCAAAAAAAAATTCATCTTCAAAAAAAAATTATGGAAAAAAAAATTCATTTTTATATGGTGTTATGGTGGCCTATCAGAGGGTGCCATGTGGCATGCCCAGCGGCTTCCACGTGGCCCCAGGCCAAAGATTCAAGTCTGTTTAAAAAATCGTGTTGGTGGCAGAACCGATCCAAGCTGGACGCATTCGAGTCAGTCAAGCACGACTCGACCCAAACGTTCATGGGTCACCCTGAACATAAATGGGTCATCAAATAGTGGTTAGTCATTGTTTAATTGGGTGGAGGTCGACCCGACGCGACCTAAACGAGGATGGGTTAGTCGAGTCTTCGTGTTGTTTTTTGTTGAAGCCGACGAAGTAAGGAGTTAAGCCCCAGGGCTTAAGGGGGGAAGACTCCGTGACATTCATGCGAAACCGTGGCTTAAACCAAATCACTGATGGAAAGATTTGGGTTAATCACTGAGGTGCTAGCCCCCAACCATATGACTTGTAGGTGGTGTCCAAGGGCGCGGCGTCAGCCTTATCCGCTAGCAAGGCTAACCATTCGGGAAATGCACATGTGAACGCACCCATCAATATGATAGTTAAATTAACTGTCTCCACCTTATTGAGCGCACGGTTTCGATAATTTCAGAGATTCCACCTTTTTGGTGGAGCTAACTGGAGTTATCCAATTTTAGTGGATGATTTCTAGTGCCACTGGGAAAAATACAATTGGGATCATAAATTTCACCATATTCGACCAAATTAGACAAAATTTTAGTCAATTTTGAGTATTCTGAGCATTTTGTAGCCATCAGAATAGGTTGCAAAGCCAACAGAGGTGTTTTTGAGCCATTTTTGCTTCAGGGAAGCTTGGAGAGCCATTAGGTCCATGAGGGAAATGGAGCTGCATTGGGCTACATTTCACTATTTGAGGTGAAATAAAAGCCATAATTAGCTTATTGCTATCTTATGAATTCATTTTCATAGTTGTTTCAGCTTTTTTAGGCTTCTAAATCACTGTAAAACCAATTTGAGCATTATAATATAGCAAGGACATACCCATTGGGAGCCTTGGACCCGACAGATGTAGCCCAAGACGCGTGAACTACCTCATCATGTTGTTGTGTTGTTATGGTGAAGTTATTCTACTGTGTATTTCAGACTCAAGATATTAAACAATAATTTTAATTAACATTCCCTAACACATAAACTCAAAAAAAATTACCAAAAACACTTTGTTTAATGTGCAAGACATTACAAACACTTTGCACACTTAATTAAATGGAAATAAATACTTTGAACAACAGATACAAATAGTTTCATTTTCAGATCTAGGGAATTAGCCAATAGATTGGGCCCTAACCCAAAATCATCAACCCTATGAGACTAAATCAGTGATGGAACAAGGAACTTCTCATTCTCATTGCATCAAAATGTTTAATACATCATATGAAAGTAAAAAATAACACTAAATCAAAGCTCAAGAGCTTCCTAGATGAATACAAATTTTGAATCCCAAGAAGCTCTTTCATATGCTTATTTCTACAAATGGGTAACTACCAACAACTCCCTAAAATGTAAGAATAATTCCTCCTTTATATCGAGAAAAGTGTGGCTTGGCTCCTCATAATTGTCACTTTCCTTGGATTCCTTTGCCTTTGAGTTGTTGGGAGATATCTCGAGGTGATATTGTCTAATTGAGAGAGTTAAGGAGGTGGAAAAACCACCTAAAATCTCTCCTTTTTGTGTACTCCGAGCCCTTCGGTGAGAAATATCTCAAAAATAGCTTTATTCTTGCAATTAATTCAGATTAGGAAATAAGACATTAAAAATATCATACACCCTTCTCATTAAGCATAATGTGAAAAAAATGTAAAAAAATGTGAGAGAGAGGTAACTTAATAGCTGAAGTATGGCATTTTAACCCTAAAATATACCTAGTGATGGGATTCATTAATTAGAACACCTTTTTTATTGAGAGGTCATAGGTTCAAATCTCTTGCCACTCTTGGGATTAGGATTTGTAGTTGACTTGACAAGAATTGATCCTTTCGAGTATATTTTACTTATACAATATTTCATGGATGTAGAAATCACTAAACTCTAGGGACCATGAACCACCTAGGAAAAAAAGAGCATTTTGATTTATGTAATTAGATTAATAGGTTAATTACATTTTTTTCACAAAGATATATATATATATATATATATATATATATATATATATATATATATATATATATATATATATATATATATATATAGATAATACTCAATTTCTGTGATTAAATTATTTGTCGTTGTTTGATTACAATTGGTGTAATACCCTCAATAATTTGTAAATATTTTATTTAATTTTCTTGTCAAAGTTACTTTTATAGATCATGGGGCCCATGCTGAGGGTCAAGTATGAACACATGATGTGGATAACTGATTTTTTTTTCTATTTTAATATTAAATATAAAATAACATATGGTCAGTCATGTGGAATTACATTGGGAAAAGGTGCTAAATAGAATTTCACATTGTTATAGCATCATTTATCTCCTTTATATACTTGATGATATATGTATTGGCCTTGGGAAACTCTTTCAATTCAGACTTGTCCATTTTATTTAAATACATTATTTTGAATTCCATAAGCGAATCTTCCCTGTCGTACACACTTGAATACATGGTTCCACTCATATATGACCCATGTATACAATTTAAAATATTAGAAAATATATAATCTCCCTATTAATTGGGTGGGGTTAACAGGTTTTACCTGAAGCCCACCTACAATAGCCCGTGGCCAAACCGTTTCCCAACTGAAACCTCATGGGGAAGGCCGAAGGGAGGAGAGAGAAAGACATTGATATGATAGCCTTTTATAGCTCAGATCAAGTTTAATTATCCCCATGCCTCTTGCACTTCCCAGGTTCAGGAAACCCTTGTTTCCTTCTTTGAGATGTTCACCTCCATTATGTGACATCCTTTTCCACCTTTTATGGAATAATATAGTTCAGGCTTGGGCTGGATAGATTCGAAGGACAGTTTCACTTGAAGCTGTGGCTGATTTGAGGTGATATCTCCATATTTATTTTACATACATCATCAAAACAATCTCTTTCCTATTCATGATGTCATGATATTATATATTTCTTATAAATGTTAATGATCTTATAGATGTTTATTTCATGTTATATTTCATGAGTTTATATGGTCTAACATACTGACATTTAGGATATATATGTTGTAAAACTAGTCTATTTTCTTTTTGTTGGGTATGTGTTATATTCTTTCCATGACTAGCCCCACGCGCTGTACGTTGTGCCGGGCGCAGCAGGGGGGTCACAAGGGGGGAGGCAGCCCCCACTATTGGGGTCCGGGGCAACGCCCCAGCGAAAATTGTTTTGGTGTGCGGACCCACTCATAGGCAGACCCACCCATGTTTTGTGCATGAGTTTGCACATGGTTTTGGGGTACGATGGTTTTCAGCCCCTGGTATTTTGTAGATCTGGTCAAGGAAACTACGGTTATGTTCTAATACAAGGTTAATGGATTGGGGTTTATGTATGCTTCGGCATGTATATATATGTGTTGTAACACAAAAAGGAATATAATGAAAAATCAAGCTGGTCGTCCCGATTTTGGATCCAGGGGAAAATCTCTGTGTTTATCTGTTTTATGTTTTATGCTCTCACTATTGTTTATTTTATGTTATAAGATTCGTGTGTAGATAATTTTTGTTCAGGGTTAAAACCTACATTTGGTATCGGAGATGTTTCGGCTTCAAGGGGATGCCTTTGCTGCTGAGGGTTTTTGGCTCGGGCCTGAGGTAGACCCTGTTCAGTGGGAGATCTGTGGGATCAATTCTTGCGGTGAAAGAAGATGGCGAGCGGCGGAAAGATAGAGATCGAGAAATTTAATGGTTAGAGTTTTGAGTTGTGAAAGATCAAGATGGAGGATCTTCTAGTGGATAAAGATCAGTGGATCGCGGTAGATCCAGGTACTAAACCAACGACAATGTCAGATGAAGACTGGAAGAAACTGGATCGGAAGGCTAAGAGCACAATATGGTTGTGTGTCTCAGATTCAGTATTGTTGAATGTATCTGGGGAAGCTACGGTGAAGAATTTGTGGGAAAAACTTGGGACTTTGTACCAATCTAAGTCTTTGGTGAATAATTTGTACTTGCAGAAAAAGTTGTATAACCTGAGGATGAAGGATGGAGACTCGGTGACAGAGCATTTGAACGCCTTCAATACTGTGTTAAGTCAACTGTCATCTGTTGATATTAAAATCTCATATGAAGATAAGTGCATCAGTTTGTTGTTTTCTCTACCAGACTCATGGGATAGTCTGGTTATTGCAATAGGTAGCAATACAACTACCTTGAATTTTGATGACATTGTCTCAGCCTTGCTGTTGGAGGAAATGAGACGGAGAAATATGGAGGGCCAGAATGGAGATGCCTTATCTATACGAGGAAGGTCACAAAAAAAAAACAAGAATATGGTTTCGAGTGGGAGATCCAAATCTAGAGGGAGATATAAATCTCCTGGAAATTTTGTAAAGGTATGCTGGAAATGCGAAAAGGAAGGGCACTACAAAAAGGACTGCAGATCTAAAGCTCCTGAGAAAGGAAAGGGATCTGATGATGCTCCTTCTGTAGAGGAATAAACCACCTCGGATGAAGGTGGGGATGTGTATTTGGCTTCTTCTTCAAATACACATGTAGATCATGAGTCATGGTTGATTGACTCAGGTGCATCCTTTCACTTCACTCCCCATAGGGAGTGGTTCTGCGAGTATGAGAAATATGATGGTGATGTCTTCCTAGGGGATGATAGGAAGGCAAAAATCATCGGACGTGGAAAGGTCAAGCTGAAGCTGCAAGGTGGAAGGATTAGAACACTTCCTGGTGTTCTGCATATTCCTGCATTGGCCAGAAATCTGATTTCCGTAAGCAAGATGGATGATGCAGGTGTAAAAACAGTGTTCGAGAAAGATGCCTGCAAGATGGTTCGGGGAGCACTGGTATTAATGCGGGGAGTTTGGACTGGAACTCTGTACAAGCTACAAGGTAGCACTGTTATTGATGGGTGTAATAGTTATGTGGTTCTTGAAAGTGGAGCGGAAAGCCTAGCTGTCTCTGGAGAAAAGACCATGCTATGGCATCAAAGGCTTGGACATATTGGAGAGAAGGGCCTTTGGATACTACATAGAAATGGTATGGTAGAAGGTATGTCTAATTTCTCTCTGGATTTCGATTTCTGTGAACATTGTGTATATGGGAAGCAGAATCGGGTGAGTTTTCCTTCTCGTGCTAAGAGGGCAAACAAGATATTAGAACTTGTGCACAGTGATGTGTTTGGACCTGTGTCAGATCCATCACTGGGAAATTCTGTGTACTATGTTTCATTCATAGATGAATTCTCAAGGAATACATGGATATATTTCTTGAGGAAGAAATCTGAAGTCTTTGACATATTTAAAGAATTTAAGGCTCTGGTGGAAAACCAGACAGAGAAGAAGATAAAGGCATTGAGGACAGATAATGGTGGGGAGTTCTGCAAGAAGGAATTTGAAGAGTTCTGTAAGAAGTGTGGTATAGCACGCCAGAAGACTACTCCATACACACCTCAGAAAAATAGATTTGCAGAAATAATGAATAGAATGCTGATGGAAAAGGTAAGAAGCATTCTCAGTGGTACCGAGTTAGGACAAGAATTCTGGGCAGAGGTAGTGGAGACTACATGTTACTTATTTAATAGATCACCTTCATTAGCATTGGAGGATAAAACTCCACATGAGGTATGGAATGGTAAGAAACCCTCTCTTTCACATCTAAGGGTATTTGGATTTGATGCATATGTACATGTTCCAAAGGAGAAAACGACCAAGTTGGATAATAAATCTGAAAGGTGCATCTTTATTGGGTATAAGGATGGTTTAAAAGGTTACAAGCTTTGGAACCCTGAAACAAGGAAGGTTGTGTACAGCCGAGATGTGGCGTTTAGAGAGGTGAAAGATGTTTTTAAACAAGAAATCATGCCAAAGGAACCTGAGAAGATAGAGTTTGAGCTAAAGGAGGATGAATCAGACTCTACAGCAGAAGAAGATTCAGAAGAGGAAGAGCCACAAACTCTAGCTTTGAGAAGATCAGTTCGAGAAAGAAGGCAACCAGAAAGGTATAGTCCATATTATTTCTATTCAGGTTTTGCCTTAACTATAACTGATGATGATCCTAGAACTATCAGGGAGGCAATAGATTCTGAGGATGGAAAACTCTGGAAGGAGGCCATGCTTGATGAAATGGCATCCTTGCACAAAAATGAGGCATGGGATCTGGTGGAGTTGCCAGCTGGAAGGAAGCCCATTGGGAGAAAATGGGTGTTTAAGAAGAATATGAATGTAGAAGGCAAGGTTGAGAAATACAAAGCTCGGTTGGTAGCAAAAGGTTATTCCCAAGTGTCGGGAATTGATTTTGGTGATATTTTTTCTCCTATTGCCAAAGTTACTTCTATTAGATTAATTTTATCTTTTGCTGCTGCATTTGATTTTGAGATAGAACAGATGGATGTGAAGAAAACATTTCTATTGAGATTGCAACAAGATGATGAGCTTAGTGGAAAGAAGTCGCCTTCACTAAGTGGGCCTGCAGGCTATTTTTGGCGCAAAGTCTATTTTTAGACTGTCTATTTTTAGACATATGGATCATGTTCTATGAGTTGCAGGATGCTATTTGTGGATGGTTGGTCAAGTCGGGAAAAATAGATGGACTTCTATTTTTATACATACTGGGCAAAATCTATTTTTAGATTGCTAGTGTAAAAATAGATATGTCGAATATTATTAGCTCTTAATAATATTTGGACTCTAAACATTATCTTATCCTCTTGGAGCACTTCAGTTGAGTGCACAGAAGTGGCACATGCAGCTGACAGAAGGAATTACGCTATTCCTAGGGTTTAGTGGAGCTATTTCATGTTGATTTCAGTTAGAACTCATGTGACAGAGTTTGGTGGAGTTGATTGAGGAAGTTAGTGGATTTGTATTCAGTTTAACTGAGTTAAACATAGTTGAGCTAGTTGTATCTAGTCTAACTGATTGATACACTAGTGAGAATGGTGTGAATTAATTATTAATTAATTCACTAATTATAAACTCATTAATCAACTAAAGAATACATCAGTTAACTTCAGTGCATGGACAGTTTCAGTGGAGACCAATGAAGAGGTAGGTGAAAGAGCAGTGTGACTATCAGTTGTGACTATACTGGTGCATGAGATTTGCACACACATTGATTGAGAAGCCAATGAGGATTGCATAGTACATACTAGTGGGATTTGAACCTTGATCTCATGATTATCCATATTGGATTGCGCAGTAGAGGCTGGCTAACAGGTGGAGCATATTGGAGCAAGTGTTTTGTATGATCTAAGCTTGTGTAGTGTGTAACAATTGGAGATAGTGCTGAGAGCTTGTGAGGAGTTTGTACTATGATTGTTACATGATCTCTATCATTATAATATATAGATAGTTGGGGGTTTTCAGCTTTAAGCTTTCCCATAAATACTATGTTTATATGTGTGATTGTTTATGGTTTTAATGTGCGCATGCGATTGTTTATATTTCCGCAAATTGATGATCAATAGTAGAAGAGGTTATGTATTATGCATGAAGCTCAAATAGTGCGTGATCAGGATAATCTTGGTGAATAATTTAATAGTTATTCAAATTTTTACATGGTATCAAAGCGATATTGATCATTGGATAAATTGAAAAACATTGAAGCGGTTGAGTTTTGTGCTGGTGGAATTCGAATTTGCAGCAGTGTTTTCTTGGTGTCGAAGTTGAGATGTCTTTCAACGTATTGAGATTGGAGTATGCCCTTGAGGGTAGCTTGAATTATATTGCATGGAAGGACAGGATGGAGGCGGTGTTACATGACAATGGGTTGAAGGAGTTCATAGATGCTGAAGTCCCAAAGCCTACTTCTAGCGATGCTGCCGTAATTGAGGCTTGGCAAAAGAAGACAGCAAAGTGTCGAAGGATTTTGTTGGAGGGCGTGAAGGATCACATAGTGTCTAGCCTGCATGGTAAGGCTTCTCCATTCTTGATGTGGAAAGCCTTGACAAATTTATTCCAAAGCAAGAGCGACCAGAGGAAGTTGGCGCTCAAGGATAAACTCAGGAACATAAACATGGAGAAAGGCGACAGTATGCCCAAGTACCTCACGAAGTTCATCCAATGCAGGGATGAGATGGGAAGTGTGGGGGTAACTGTAGATGATGAAGACTTGGTGAGCTTGGCTCTCCTTGGGCTTTCGAAGAGTTGGCATTCCTATCAGGACTCTGTCAATGGTCGGGAGAAATTGCCAGGATGGGATCGACTTTGGTCGGATCTTGTGCAAGAGGAGATAAGGCAGAGTACCAGGGACGGATCTTCATCAAAGAAATATGATGAAGAGAATTGCACTTTGGATGCCAAAGCAAAGAAGGGGAAGAGCAAGAAAGCTTCTCAATCTGGTGCAAAAGGCAAGAAGCAGGACATGTCCAAGGTGAAGTGCTTTCACTGTCACCAACATAGACATTATGCCACAAATTGTCCGCAGAAGAAGAAAAATAAGCAGGCTTCTAGATCTGCAGCTGGAGAGGCCTTAGCCTTGCATTTTGAGCTGGATTTTTCACTGATCGCATGCTTGGTCTCAAGTGTGATGGGTTCAGTGTGGTTTCTGGACAGTGGTGCGTCTTTTCACATGACAGGAGATCGAGATTTGTTTACAGATCTGGATGAGAAAGATCTTGGAGTGCACATCGAGATGGGTGATGATGGTAGATACGATTACCAGGTATCGGTACCATTTCCTTTGAGAGGGAGTACGGTAAACCCTTGATTGAAGGAAGTGATGCTGTGGGTTAGGATTGAAGAAGAATCATCATCTGCAATGGCGATGTTAGAAGCAAGGGAAGCAAGGATATGATGTTGTCTTTAGCGGGGAAAAGGGAAAGGCTTTCTGCGTAGTAAAACAGCGGGTGAGACCCGAGAGGATAGGGGTTCGAGTTAAGAACCTTTATCAATTAGGGTAGATATTTGTGCAGCAATGACGGGCAAGGCGAACAAAGTGTGGTACAGGATGATGGCAAGTTTGTACCCGATTGGGCCACCTTCACCATGGAGCTTTGAAGATGCTGCCCAGTGGATTTCCTCTTTGGGCTTCTTGGCTTCTAAAGGCACTCTTGCGCAGTCAGATCAGTGCAAGGGGTGTACCTTGGGAAAATTTGTGAAAGCCACCTTTCACGAGAAGGATAGTTGCGCCACGACGATCCTTGAGATAATTCACACAGACGTGTGTGGACCTTTCTCAGTAGCTTCAACAGCAAAGCACGGGTATTATGTGATATTTGTTGATGATTTTTCTCGTAAGTGCTGGATCTTCTTCATGCAAAAGAAGAGTGAGACATACTCAAATTTCTGTGAGTTCAAGGCACTGGTTGAGAAAGAATCGGGGAAGCAGGTAAAGGCTCTTAGGAGCGACAATAGTGGTGAATTCATCTCTGGCGAATTCAAGGACACTGAACGCGAAGGAATTCGAAGGCTCATAGCACCTCACCAACCCACAACGGAACGGGGTTGCTGAGCGGAAGAACAGAACGATCGTGGGTGTTGCACGAGTGATGTTGCATGATCAGGGCCTACCCATTCACTTGTGGACTGAGGCATGCAATACTGCAGTATATGTGCAGAACTATTGTCCTTGTTTGGTCTCAATCTAGTCTCCTAAACTGAGCTCATTTAATTGTCAACCAGGATTTGTAAACTGCTGAAGTGAAGTGTACTGTATGTACCTAGGTGCTTGTTTCCTAATGCGTTGTGTGTAGTGTTTATGATTTTTTTGGTCTTTTGTGATGATTTATGATGTTTTTGGTCTTTTGGTGGTTTTATGTTTGCAGGAAAATGCCTAGAAAGCTAATGGAAAGAAGCTGGTGATTAAAAACAGAGTTAAGCCTAATTGATGGAATGACAAATGGCAAATGCAATTGGAAACACTGAAGCAAAATTAAATCTAAACTATGACTAAATAAAAGCAAAGCTTGATAATGACTTTTAAACAAATGATTCAAAACACAAACTAAACTTGAGAAATGATCACTGAGTATGAAAATTCTCTAAATAGACAGTGAAACAACTAACTTACAATGATGCGATACTTTGTCCTTGATTAGAGATTTGAAACATAATTAGAGGAAAGACATTGTTATCATCATAAGATCTTCTATTCTAGAACTATCTCCTATCTCTATTCTGCAATTTAATTGAATGTCACAAAACCTTTACTCAAGAGTTATTGATTTATTTTCAAAGTAGGCTTTTGAGGGAGGACTCTGTTTATGAAATGATAAGGAAATTGCAGAGATACTTCAAGCCTTATAGTGATGTTGTCTTCTGTTCATGTGGTTATGGATCATTTGTAGATTTTAGAACAAGAAGAGGTTTGTGAATAATGAAGGCTGTCTTGTTAATCCTAACAACTGAAGTAATCTATTGTGCAATGGATGACAATTTGAATATGAAGTGTAAGTGCAATGAGTTAATCTAAGAATGAACCTAAGATGCCACTAATCTAGAACAATGTTGAACTATAAGTCATCATCAAACTCGAAACAAAGTAATTGAACATGAGTTAAATGCAATGAAACTCCGGAGCATTCTAACTATGCTAACATGCATTATTCTATGAAGTTACACAATCTGTTTGTTCATCATTAGTGATATTTTGGAAGAGTTCCTTCTTTTGGAAGAGGTAGAACAATTATGACTGTGTAATTGAGTGCAATTGTAAGCAAATAGACTGAAAGCGAATGAAAAACAAAGATATCATATCCATACCCTACTCGTCATTATGATGTCTTGGGCAAGCGTTTAAGAGCAAGAACATAGATGATACTTAGTACAAACACACAACTAAATCATTCATTATCACGGTCATGTCTTGAACTTCTTAAGAATTTCTTGGAAGAGTTTCTTCTTGTGGAAGAGTGATTAGAACAAGTATAACTGTGATAGTGAATCAGCAAAAACTACAACTAAATCCTACAGTACCATAGCTATTCATCATTCATCATTATAATCTTTTGGAAGAGTGTCTTCTTGTGGAAGAGTTAGAATGAATATAACTACAGTAGCTAGTTCAAACAACTATAAATTCAACTCCTAATCCTACAATACTATAGTCATTCAACATTCATCATTATAGTCTTTTGGAAGAGCATCTTCTTGTGGAAGAGTTAGAATGAGTACGACTACAGTAGCTAATTAAAACAACTATTAATTCAAATGCAAAACGTAAAGGCAGCTAGGAAACTTATCTAATTTACGCAAAATAAATCCATGCAAGAGGCAGGGGCCCTCTACCACTTGACGGAATTCAACTCCAAATTAAATCACGCTTCAAAACAACATGTTCTTCTCCATTAAAGATGAAATAGTTTGAACATAACACTCTGCGTCTTCAGAAATGTAGCACAGAGTCTAAACAAAATCTAGCATCAAATCTAACATAAAATCTCTAACATAGCTCTCGGTCTCCCAAGTGTTTATAAAGCAAATGCACATAACAATAATTGCAACAATTCAGGAACACTGTCTTTCCTTATTGGAATCACGTTAGGACTCTTTGAAGTGGCTGCGTGAAGAGGAAAAGACATCTGGACTGAGACAATCCTAGTAGAAGTCTTCCTTCCTAAATGTGTTCCCCACGTTCAAAACCATACCCAGAATTCGTTTCTTCCTCCATGATGAGCAACGAACCATGTAGACATGACGTGGATCATGCCCATATGCGTTTTTTCTCAAGAGGCCACCTGGAACATACTCAAACATGAAGGCAGCTGCAGAATCGCCGGTTAGCTACGGAATGTCTGCATTCTGCAGCTAGTTCCGGTCAAAATGCTTTACAATGGCAAAAATCACGAAACTTAGCAAGTCAGTCATGTAAATCATTCTAGAAGTAATTTTAACTATATTCATTGATCAATTGGGTCTAAGATAGCAATGGACAAGGGAAAATGAGGTAAAATGAAGTGAAGGAAAGCACAATTTTGAGGCTCAACATACCCCCACTGCTGTCTCTTTGCATGTCCTCATGCAAATTATCTTATGAATTTAGAGGCTTCTGCAAGGACATCTAGTCCTCTCCTTGTCCTTTGTCTAGAAGCTAGAGATCTTCTGGGTTTTCTGATAACAAGTTTGAACCTTAGGTTGGTGAGTGCCCTGATTAGCTTTTTGTTCCTTGTCTTCAACTTCTCATTGGTCCTCTCCACTTTTTCTATATGCAGGGATAAGGTTGAGTTCATTTCAGTTTTGAGCTTGACTTGATCTTTGAGAATTTCATTCTCATTTTTGATGTGTCTATTCAGTAATTCCAACTCATACCTATCCCTTTTTAATATATCTATTTCAGACAGTGGAGGACTAGGGGTTCTCTCTCTGCTTTCTGAAGCTCTCCTCTCTAAATTTTTCCACATAGTCATAAATTTCCTGTTGAGCAGGGTCAATTTCAGGGGTTCCTTCATAAAATTCTTCTTCAATATCTTCTTCCATGGATGTTTCCTCGTCTTCTATATCAATCACCCCTGTTTGTTTGATTAGTGTTTTCTTCAGTTTCCCTTTGAGTCTGTGGCTTCTCCTAGGCTGAGAAGATCCTTCTCCTTTCTCCATAACAGATTTCTTGATTACCTTTTCTTCCTTAAGTTGCCTCTTGATTTGGGTCAACTTCTCTAAAATGATTTCCTCACTGCTCTCTTGGACTGGTTTGTCAATTTCAACTTTTGAAGCCCTCCATTTCCTACTTCTCTTTGTAGGCTGTGGTTCAGGTGATGGTTCTTTTGCTTCTTAAAAATGATTTCTTATTAAGAAATCGTCCCATGTATCATTTGTTTTAGCTAGATGATGCTCAATCAAAATTTTGACCAAACCATGATGATATAGGGTTGTCTCTAAAAATTGAACTCTTCTTTGGACACAGGAAGCCATCTTCTTCAGACTTTGAAGCAAGAAATATGGTAGGTTTAAGTCTTCCCCTAGAAAATGCATCATTAGTCTAATGTGGTAGACATAAAATGTTCCATATCTACCCTCACATGTAATAATTTTTTGCAAAATAAGTAGTATGTTTCTCCATTTGTTTTTCAATGCAGAACTGGGAATTCCTTTCTTAAATACACTGACATCCATACCTGGTGATTTTAAAATTTGTTTCCAGGAGTCATTGTGAAATTCTCTATTTTTAAACCATCTCTCTCCAGTTCTGAGCAACCCTGTAGCCTCTGCAATGAAAACTTCAGTGACAGTAAATTTTACATCACCCACCTCAACTTCGGTTCCTTGAAATGATCTTGCAAATGTTTTAGTGACTTCCTTGTGGAAGCCATTAAATTTCCCCAAAAATTGAAGCCATCCTATTTGTTGTAACATTTCTTTGCATTGTGGGTAGCCTTCTAAATATTTTGAACCCACTGGTTCAGTCCTTACGATGAAACCCATGATTTTTTTCTTCAATGTTCAAATTAACACTCTTCTACCCACAAAACAATGACTTTCACTTTCGGATTGAAATGGCTTTAAGTTTTGAATGGAAATGGTTTCAATTTTGGAATAACATACCTCTGATTTATAGTGGCAACAGCTTCAAAACCTCGGGCTGATATGCCTCTGTTGACAGTTGAACTTTGGATTGATACGTCTCTGTTTGACAGTGACAACTGGCTTCAACTTCTTCACTTCAATACCTTTGGCTCTTGGTAGCAAATGGTTTCAATTTCAATCACTGCAACACCTCTGTCTCTGGTAGCAAATGGTTTCAATTTCAACACTGCAATACTTCTATCCTCTAGTGGCAAATGGTTTCAATTTCAACACTGCAATACCTCTGTCTCTGGTAGCAAAAGACTTCAAACTCCACGCTGCTATACTTCTGTGTTTATAGTAAGAATGCTCAAACTTTTCCCACAGTGATACTTTGTATACCCACGGAATCAAATGGCTTCAAATTCTCACGCTGTTATGCTTCCAAATTTACCCTTTTGCTCTGCTCTGAGTTTACAATGCTCAACGTTATTCAAACTGATATCCTTTGGCTCTGCTCTCGGTGATAATAATATCTCTGTCTTCGGAATGGAATGCCGGCTACAGAATGAAGTTATGGCAGTGGTCACGGAATGAAGTAGTGGAGTGAGGTGGAGGGAATGTATTAATGATTGAAGAGACGGCGGAGGATTTTACGACGGCAGAGGAAATCATCATTGAATGATTTGGTTAAGAGACGTGGAGAATTCAAATACCTCGGCCATTTTTTAACCGCTTAAATGATATCGGATATGAAATTTGAAATGGAAGATTTTAATCCAAAGTCTGTAGAGGGTTTGTTGGTGTTGATCAATAAAAACAATTTAAACAACCTTTTCGAACAATCCATAACTAAACTATGCTAAACTTTTATGAAATTCCATTATAATTTAAACTTGTTACCTCTGCCTTTCATTTGATTTTTTATTTTTTTTAAGCCTTTGTCTTCTTGTTCACCTTTGGAGGAGTCTTCATAATTTTCTTGATGCTTTTGATTCATGGATACACTGGGTCACTTTGTTGCAATTCTGATGTCTGCTGGTTGATGCCTTCAGGATTTGTAGCTGCGGAAAGACTGTCTGGCTGCAGAAAGGTTGATCAGCTGCAGAATGTCTACTGAGCTGCAGAATGTTCCTGTAGAGCACTTTAATCATGAAAATGGAGTGTTTTTTGAATATGGGTGAAATGTTATGTGGTATGAATGAAAATGGATGATGGATTATGATATGTATGAAGTGGATGATGAAATGGAATGGATTCAGTTCATGAAATGGAGTGAAAGAACATAAGAACTGTACTGCAATTCATGACATGTTTTATTCACTTACACTAAGACATCAAATTTTAAATTTTTGTCATGAAAATGAGATGGATGGAGGATGGAATGAGATGAATGAAATGTGGAATGGAGTGAAATATGAATGATGGATGAGATGGAGTATGGATGAATAAGTGAATGGAGTGAAATGAAATGAAATGAATCATAAGCACTATGTAACTGAACTTATGATTTTTGTAACAGCTTCTTATAAAAACAAAAATGGGAAAAGTTAGGGTGTCAGAGAGACTCTGATTTTCACCCTATCTTTTCTGTATAAACATGCCAATCAATGATTGGTTTTCATGTTTATACCTTTATTTATTTATTTTTTATTTTTTTTAAACTGCCTCAGAAAATTTAATCAAGTTGATGAAGAAGAGGGACTCTTCTTCATTAACTTCACATCATTACTTCCTTGGAACTTCTTGACAAACTCTTCCCTTGAGAGTGGCTTGTGGTAAAGCTTCAGTCTATGACCATTCACAAGAAAAGTGACCTTTTCTTCATCTATAGTTCTGATTTTTACTGCCCCATTATCAAAAATTCAAACAATTTCATATGGCCCAAGCCAATGTGTCTGAAATTTCCCTTGAAAATCCTTGAATTTTGAATCAAACAAGAGAGCCCAGTCACCCTCTTTGAATTTCTTCTCTTTGATGTACTTGTCATGCCATCTATCCCTTTGTTGTTGGACTAGACTTGTTTTCTGAACTGCATCTTGTCTGATCTCATCCAATTCATTAATTTGCTCCAGCCTATGCTTTTGTGCCTCAGTTAAATCAAGTCCTAGCTGAACTGCCATTTTGAAGGTTTGAATTTGGAACTCTATGGGAAACAAAACTTGCTTTCCATAAACAAGCTCATAAGGAGTATGGCCTGTTGTGTTTCTCCATGTAGTTCTATAGGCCCACAAGGCTTCATGAAGCCTATCTACCCAATCTCTTCTATGTAGATGAACAGTCTTTGTTAGGATTCCTTCAATGACCTTATTAGTGGATTCCACTTGACCATTTTCTTGTGGATGATAAGGAGTAGATGTTCTATGTCTGATTTTATACTTCTCCATCATTTTCTCCACTAGCCTTGATGTAAATTGAGCTCCTTGATCTGTAACAATTTCCCTTGGGACACCAAAACGAGTAAAAATATCCTCAAAAAGAAAAGTAACTACAGATGTTTCATTAGCAACAAGTAATGTTTTAGCTTCTACCCACTTAGTAACATAATCAGTGCAAACCAATATATATTGCTTTTGTCTTGATGGAGGACTAATAGGTCCTACAAAATCCAAAGCCCATTTTTCAAAAGGTTCAATGTGTACCTGAGGTTGTAATGGCATCTCACCTGAAGGAGAAGGTTTCCCTACCCTTTGGCAACTGTCACACCTTTTTACATACTCCCTTGTATCTTTAAACAAATATGGCCAATAATATCCTAAATTAAGGATCTTATAGGATGTCCTCTTATCTGCAAAGTGTCCGCCACAAGGTTCATCATGACATGCTTTGAGAATTTCGGGCATCTCATCTTCACGAACACACCTTCTAATAATCAAATCTGGACCTGTCTTGTACAACTCATTAGCGACCCATGAATATCTTGCACTATCATTAATGATTTTTCTTTTATCCCTTGCATTCATAATTGAAGGAAATTTTCCTGAAACTAAATAATTGGCAATATCAGCAAACCATGGAGTTTGAGTAGAGATTGCAAAAAGATATTCATCGGGAAATTGATCTTCAATCGGAGTGTCATCTTTGATATTTTGGATTCTAGACAGGAAATCAGCCACAGTGTTTTGTTTTCCAGGCCTATCTAGAATAGTAATGTTGAATTCTTGCAATAGTAACAACCATCTTATAACTCTGCCATTAGTGATTGATTTATTCATTAAATATCTAATTGCAGAATGATCGGTGTGAACAAAAGTTTCATAGCCTGTTATATAGTGTCTAAACTTGTTTATGGCATGAACAACAGCTAAAAACTCTTTTTCAGTTACAGTATAGTTTAACTCTGCAGGAGTCAAATTTTTACTGATATAATAGATGGCATAGGGAATCAAATATTTTTGTCCCAATACTGCTCCTAGAGCTGTATCAGAAGCATCTGTCGAGATATGAAAAGGTAACTTCCAGTTAGGTCCCCTTAATATAGGTGCTTCAAAAATTTTGGTTTTTAGGGTTTCAAAGGCTAACTGGCAATCGGAAGTCCACTTAAATTCACAATCTTTGGTAAGTAATTTGAAGAGTGGAGATGCTATTTTAGTGAAGTTTTCTATAAATCTCCGATAATACCCTGTAAATCCTAGAAAACTTCTAACATCTCTTTGACAACTTGGAATGGATAGGTTAGAAATAACTTCAACTTTTGTTTCATCAACTCTAATCCCATCCCCTGAAATGTGGTGCCCTAAAACAATACCTTCGGTGAACATCATAAAACATTTTTCATGACTAAGAGAAAGGTTTGCTTCTTGACATATTTTTAAGACTTTTCCAAGTTTTCTAAAGCCTCTTCAAATGTATCCCCATAAACTGTAAAATCATCCATGTACACCTCTACACAGTCATGTATCAGATCAGAAAAAATTCCTAATACTGCCCTTTGGAATGTTGCGGGTGCATTGCACAATCCAAATGGAAATACTCGGTAGGCATAGGTACCCCAAGGACAAGTAAATGTGGTTTTATCTTGGTCTTCAAGTGCTACTTGGATTTGATTGTAACCACTAAACCCATCTAGGAATGAAAAGTACTTTTTGCCGGCTAATGTATCTAATACTTGATCTATGAAAGGTAAAGGAAAATGGTCTTTAAGAGTAGCTTTATTCAGTTCTCGGTAGTCAACACACACCCTCCATTTTCCATTTTTCTTTGGCACAATTACCAAAGGAGAAACCCACTGACTATCTGAAATAGGATAGATGAAATTAACATTTAACAATTTTTGCAATTCTTCTTTGACAATTTCCCTAAGATTTGGATTCATCCGTCTTTGAGGCTGTTTGATTGGTTTGCAATTTGCCTCTATATAGATGTGATGAGTACAAGTCTTGGGACTTATCCCTTTCATGTCAGTGTATTCCCATGCATATGCAGAAGAATGTCTCTGTAATACTTTGATTAACTCTTCTTGTTGAGATTTTTCTAGGTTCTTGTTTATGTTCAAAGTTTTGCCTGGAAAAATCTCACTTGTAGAGCTGCCAAATTTTTCCATAGAATGAAGAGACATCTGCCTAGATGACAAAAACTCAATATTGGATCCCTCCTGAAATGATTCATGTTTGTGTTCTGGAGAGGATTCAAAGTTTTCTAGAGTATTCAGAATTTGATTATCTTCACTAATTTCTGAAATTGTGAAAAGTGGTTGTAAATATTCTTCATCCTCTATCCATTGAGTGTCATCTAGATCTGTAATTGTCCTAGCTGGAGGATATAAAGTGAATTTCTTTGTTGAACTACCATCAGAAATATACATATCACCGGACCTACAACTAATAAAAGCATCAGCTGTAGCCAACCAAGGTCTTCCTAGTATGACAGGATGGCCTCCTAGATTATTCTTAGAAGTTAGGATCATGAAATCCACAGGGTATTCCCAAGAGTCTAGGGACACTGGAATATCTTCTATTACCCCATCTGGTCTGATCACAGATCTATCTGCTAATTGTAATAATGTGGGTGTAAAGAGAAGATTAGGAAGTTTCAGTTTGTCCATGATTTGTCTACTCATGATATTTATTGCTGCTCCTAAGTCAACGAGTGTGTTTTGAATTTCAATTCCGTTGATGTGAATTTTGACAACTGGATTTCCTGGGTCAAGGTACTTTGGAATAGTAATCTTGCCCATCATAATGTCTGCTATTTGTCCTACCAGTTGAATTTTCTTGGTTTCTCTTATTCTCTTTCTTGTTGTCTTCATACTCAACTCCTTTATTGTTTTGGCTAAAATTGGGATTTCCTTGATGGCTTGCAATAATGGAATTTTAATGCAAACATTTCTCAATTCATCTAAGAAATCATAATTAGGCAGCATGATTTGTTTTTCTACACCTTTATCAATTTGTAATCTTTCCGGAAAGGGAGGTATAGAAGTAGATTTGGATGGTTGCTCTAATACAGGAGTTGGATTTATTGGATCTTTTTGTTTCAGTTTTTCAATGTTTTGGTCTTGAAAGGATGTATCTTCCTCAAGAATTTTATTAACCCGTAGGGAGTCTTCCTCAGAATTATCTTGTTCTTGTATGATCACAGAAGGTTTCCTCTTCTCAAGTATCCTTCCAGACCTAAGTTGAACATCACTAAGGTCTAGAGGAGTGATTAAATAAGTTGGAAATTGTTGACCTTCTATCATGTATGTATTCTGAGGGTTCTTATTATTGGGGTTTGGTATGGGCTGAGCTGGCAATTGATTGGATTTTTGAGGGAATGGTAATGGAAGTGGTTGATTTTGATGTGGTTGGTTCTGATGATGTTGTGGAGGATTTTGTTGAAAATTTTGTGGAAGATTTTGAGGATAAAAATGTGGATATGGTGGATAGGATGGTGGATACTGATAGTATGGAGAGTATCTTCCATAGGGACTTTGTGTTCCTTGTGCCCAAGATTGAGATTGATTTTGAAATTGGGGCCAAGGTTGTTGCCAAGAATTCCAAGGTGGAGGTTGATTATACATTTGATCATGGAATCCTTGTGTCTGAGGTCCCTGCCAAGGTCTTCTAGATACAAAGTTAAGAGACTCTGTGGAATCTGTAGGAGTTTCTTCTTGAAAAATAGCCTTGAGACCAGGAAGAGAAGGACAATTCTTGGTCTCATGCTTCTCAGAACAAATGACACAGGTTTCTACAACTTTTACATCCAAAGGACATTCTCTTAAGGCATGTTTCTTTCTACATTTGGGACAAAAGATTGCCAAGGCATCAGATTCAGCCTTTTGCTTGTTTTGTATCTTGAGGGTGTCTATTTGTTCACTAAGACTCCCTAATATGTCAGACTTAAAATCATCAAGCATGTGTCCTATTTCTGATCTACTTACTGTCCCAGAAGCAGATTTACTTGCCCTTGCAAGAGCATGATCTCTTGGACCTTTGACAGTTTTGGATTTCCCTCTGGAAAGGTTGATACATAACTCAGATATTTCAGGTAATGTAAGTTGTGATATATCCCCTTTTCCCATCATATTTAGGATATCCAACCATTCATCCCTAATTGTTTTCAACAAAAGAGCTTTTAAGGTGTCTTGATCTAGATTTTCCATTTTTGCCCTTTTTATGTTGTATTTAAATCTTTCCAACAAATCTTCTAAGTTTTCATCTTCTTTTTGTAACATCTTGAACACTTCTTCCTTATGATTAAACGGCATACAATAATCCAAGTATCTCTCTAGAAATGCTTGTTTCATGTCTTCCCATGTTCTAATAGAACTACTGTTTAAACTCATAAACCACTTCAATGCTGCTCCTTTCAGAGTTGAAGGAAATAATTTCAATTTTTGAGCATCTTGTAGATAGTCATAAGTCCTACACAGCAATTCAAATTCGAATAAGAAAGTTTCAGGATCCTCAGTTTTAAGTCCATAGAAGTTCGGAAGGACAGAAGGTGAAATGTTTTTCATGGTTGTATTGGTTTCTTCATCAAGTATAGAGAACCCAAAAGAGCTTCCTATTCTACCTCTTCCTCCATCTGCACCTCTACCTCCTTCTCCTCTTCCTCCTTCTCCTCTACCTCTACCTCTACCTCCTCCTCCAAATAATGTGTGTTCTCCATTAAAAACTCCTCCCCCTCCTTCTTCTGCCATGGTTGACTCTCCTGTGGAAGTAGAAAGGTTTGTGTTCCTAACAAGAGTTTTTAGATCTTCTTCTATGGCAGGTTCAGTGGATGAAGTGGAAGGTTTTTCTAATGGAATACGTGACCTTAGATCTTCTAGAAGTCTAGGATCAGTAAAGGATGGAAGATTGGTTTGAGTTGAAGGTGTACTAGCTCTGGATCTAGATGAAACAAGTGGTGTTCTAGAAATCAAACTTCTGCCTCTGCTGCTTATAAATCTCCCCCTTGAATCTCTCTCCCTACGCATAAAATTGTTTTTGGATGCTAAGAAACAAAGGTTACCTAGTTTTCACTTCCCCGGCAACAGCGCCAAAATGTTTGGTCTCAATCTAGTCTCCTAAACTGAGCTCATTTAATTGTCAACCAGGATTTGTAAACTGCTGAAGTGAAGTGTACTGTATGTACCTAGGTGCTTGTTTCTTAATGCGTTGTGTGTAGTGTTTATGATGTTTTTGGTCTTTTGTGATGATTTATGATGTTTTTGGTCTTTTGGTGGTTTTATGTTTGCAGGAAAATGCCTAGAAAGCTAATGGAAAGAAGCTGGTGATTAAAAACAGAGTTAAGTCTAATTGATGGAATGACAAATGGCAAATGCAATTGGGAATACTGAAGCAAAATTAAATCTAAACTATGAATAAATAAAAGCAAAGCTTGATAATGACTTTTAGACAAATGATTCAAAACACAAACTAAACTTGAGAAATGATCACTAAGTATGCAAATTTTCTAAATAAACAATGAAACAAATAACTTACAATGATGCAATACTTTGTCCTTGATTAGAGATTTGAAACATAATTAGAGGAAAGACATTGTTATCATCATAAGATCTTCTATTCTAGAACTAGCTCCTATCTCTATTCTGCAATTTAATTGAATGTCACAAAACCTTTACTCAAGAGTTATTGATTTCTTTTCAAAGTAGGCTTTTGAGGGAGGAGCTCTGTTTATAAAATGATGAGGAAATTGCAGAGGTACTTCAGGCCTTAGAATGATGTTGTCTTCTGTTCATATGGTTATAGATCAATTAGGGATTTTAGAACAAGAAGAGGTTTGTGAATAAAGAACGATGTCTTGTTAATCCTAACAACTGAAGTAATCTATTGTGCAATGGATGAAAATTTGAATATGAAGTGTAAGTGCAATGAGTTAATCTAAGAATGAACCTAAGATGCCACTAATCTAGAACAATGTTGAACTATAAGTCATCATCAAACTTGAAACAAAGTAATTGAACATGAGTTAAATGCAATGAAACTCCGGAGCATTCTAACTATGCTAACATGCATTATTCTATGAAGTTACACAATCTGTTTGTTCATTATTAGTGATATTTTGGAAGAGTTCCTTCTTTTGGAAGAGGTAGAACAATTCTGACTGTGTAATTGAGTGCAATTGTAAGCAAATAGACTGAAAGCGAATGAAAAACTAAGATATCATATCCATACCCTACTCGTCATTATGATGTCTTGGGAAAGCGTTTAAGAGCAAGAACATAGATGATACTTAGTACAAACACACAACTAAATCATTCATTATCACGGTCATGTCTTGAACTTCTTAAGAATTTCTTGGAAGAGTTTCTTCTTGTGGAAGAGTGATTAGAACAAGTGTAACTGTGATAGTGAACAGTAAAAACTACAACTAAATCCTACAGTACCATAGCTATTCATCATTCATCATTATAATCTTTTGGAAGAGTGTCTTCTTGTGGAAGAGTTAGAATGAATATAACTACAGTAGCTAGTTCAAACAACTATAAATTCAACTCTAATCCTACAATACTATAGTCATTCAACATTCATCATTATAGTCTTTTGGAAGAGCATCTTCTTGTGGAAGAGTTAGAATGAGTACGACTACAGTAGCTAATTAAAACAACTATTAATTCAAATGCAAAACGTAAAGGCAGCTAGGAAACTTATCTAATTTACGCAAAATAAATCCGTGCAAGAGGCAGGGGCCCTCTACCACTTGACGGAATTCAACTCCAAATTAAATCACGCTTCAAAACAACACGGTCTGCTCCATTAAAGATGAAATAGTTTGAACATAACACTCTACGTCTTCAGAAATGTAGCACAGAGTCTAAACAAAATCTAGCATTAAATATAACATAAAATCTCTAACATAGCTCTCGGTCTCCCAAGCGTTTATAAAGCAAATGCACATAACAATAATTGCAACAATTCAGGAACACTGTCTTTCCTTATTGGAATCACGTTAGGACTCTTTGAAGTGGCTGCGTGAAGAGGAAAAGACATCTGGACTGAGACAGTCCTAATAGAAGTCTTCCTTCCTAAATGTGTTCCCCACGTTCAAAGCCATACCCAGAATTCGTTTCTTCCTCCATGATGAGCAACGAACCATGTAGACATGATGTGGATCATGCCCATATGCGGTTTTTCTCAAGAGGCCACCTGGAACATATTCAAACATGAAGGCAGCTGCAGAATCGCCGGTTAGATACGGAATGTCTGCATTCTGCAGCTAGTTCCGGTCAAAATGCTTTACAATGGCAAAAATCACAAAACTTAGCAAGTCAGTCATGTAAATCATTCTAGAAGTAATTTTAACTATATTCATTGATCAATTGGGTCTAAGATAGCAATGGACAAGGGAAAATGAGGTAAAATGAAGTGAAGGAAAGCACAATTTTGAGGCTCAACAGTCCTCACAGGATACTTGGCATGAGTACACCCAAGGAGGCATTTTCTGGTAAGAAGCCTAATATTTCCCATTTGAGGATTTTTGGTTCACTTGTTTACATTCATGTGACTAAGGATGCCAGGAAGAAGCTGGAGCCGACTGCAGAGGTTGGGATATTTGTGGGGTACACTGATACGCCCCACAACTATAATGTGTATTTTCCAGATAGTCGCAAGACTGTTGTGTGACGGGATATCAAATTTCAGGAGAAGAAAGCCATGAAGTGTTCGCTTGAGAGGGAGCCACAATTGCATGTAGATGAGGAGCTATTAGTTCCTAAGGATGAGTCTCAGGATGTGGATCAGCCACAAGATGAGGTTCATGGAGTGGAAGAGACCACTCATGCAGCGCCAACCATCAAAGGGTGGAAGCGTACTATAGAAGCTGAGTGACTGGCTCAAGATGCAGAGAAGGTTGTAGGAGCACCTACATCACAGCGCAGACAGAGACAGTCACCTGACCAGTATACTGGATACATGGCTCTTGTGAGAAAGTTTATCGTGACAGAGCCATCCTTTTTCGAGGAAGCTATGGAGAATCCCGCATGGGTAGATGCCATGGTGGAAGAGTATGATTCGATTGTCAGAAACAGTGCATGGGAGATTGTCCCAAGGATGGAGGGGAAATCAGTGGTGGGTTCAAGATGGATCTACAAAGTGAATCAGGAAGCTGATGGGAGTGTGGAGAAGTATAAGGCAAGATTTGTTGCCCGAGGCTTTTCACAGATAGAGGGGATCGATTATGAGGAGACCTTTGCACTTGTCGCAAGGTATTCTTCCATACAGACGATTCTTGCTCTCTCAGCGCAGATGGGGTGGCACATTCATCAGATGGATGTGAAGACTACGTTCCTCAACAGAGTCATTGAGGAGGAGGTGTACATAGAGCAACCCGAAGGTTTTGAGATCTTCAGCAGCGAGTCACATGTGTGCAGGCTCAAGAGAGCACTGTATGGGTTGAAACAAGCACCTCGTGCTTGGTACACACGGATAGACAGTTATTTCACCGGACTTGGATTCTCCAAGAGTGAGGCAGATCTGAACCTATACCAGATTGTGGTGGAGGGTAAGTTGCTGATCATTGTACTTTATGTAGATGATTTGATTTTGATAGGTGATGAGCTGTTGATACTCTCATGCAAGGAGGATCTTGCAAAAGAGTTTGAGATGAAGGACTTGGGCCTCCTTCATTATTTCCTGGGATTGGAAATTTGGCAGCGCAGTGGTGGAATGTTTGTTTCTCAGGGTAAGTATGCCCAGGAGATACTGGAGAAGTTCAACACGCATGGCTGCAATCCCATTGATACTCCTCTTCCTGTTGTCTGGAGGAAGTAGGATGCTACTTCAGCGGAGGTAGTGGATGCCAATGTTTATCGACAGTTGGTGGGGTCGCTTATGCATCTGGTCAATACACGACCTGACATATGCTATGCTGTTAACCAGCTTTCACAAGCTATGGTTAAGCCTACCAAGCTCTTCTGGAAGGCAGGCAAGCATGTATTGAGATATTTCAGAGGCACATATCTCAGAGGCACATCGGGATATGGATCATGGTACAGACAGGAGGATGAGTTGAGGCGGCATGGCTTCACGGATCGGTATCATCATATCAGAGATTGTGTGCAGCGGAAGATCATGTTACTTTCATATATTCCCACGGAGGATCAGGATGCTGATATCTTGACGAAGGCGCTCACCAGGAGCAAATTCGAATACCACAGAGGCAGGATAGGGGTGGTAGATAATCCTTATCTTGTTGAGAGGGAGTGTTGAGATTGCAACAAGATGATGAGCTTGGTGGAAAGAAGTCGCCTTCACTAAGTGGGCCCGCAGGCTATTTTTGGCGCAAAGTCTATTTTTAGACTATGTCTATTTTTAGACATATGGATCATGTTCTATGAGTTGCAGGATGCTATTTGTGGATGGTTGGTCAAGTTGGAAAAAATAGATGGACTTCTATTTTTAGACATATTTGGCGGAATCTATTTTTATATTGCCAGTCTAAAAATAGATATGTCGAATATTATTAGCTCTTAATAATATTTAGACTCTAAACATTATCTTATTCTCTTGGAGCACTTCAGTTGAGTGCACAGAAGTGGCACATGCAGCTGACAGAAGGAATTACGCTATTCCTAGGGTTTAGTGGAGCTATTGCATGTTGACTTCAGTTAGAACTCATGTGACAGAGTTTGGTGGAGTTGATTGAGGAAGTTAGTGGAGTTGTATTCAGTTTAACTGAGTTAAACATAGTTGAGCTAGTTGTATCTAGTCTAACTGATTGATACACTAGTGAGAGTGGTGTGAATTAATTATTAATTAATTCACTAATTATAAACTCATTAATAAACTAAAGAATACATCAGTTAACTTCAGTGCATGGACAGTTTCAGTGGAGACTAGTGAAGAGGTAGGTGAAAGAGCAAGTGTGACTATCAGTTGTGACTATACTGGTGCATGAGATTTGCACACACATTGATGGAGATGCCAATGAGGATTGCGCAGTACATACCAGAGGGATTTGAACTCAGGATGTGCAATTATTCATGTTGGATTGCACAGTAGAGGCAGGCTAACAGGTGGAGCAGATTGGAGCATGTGTTTTGTATGATCCGAGTTTGTGTAGTGTGTAACAATTGGAGATTGTACTAAGAGATTGTGAGGAGTTTGTACAATGATTGTTACATGATCTCTATCATTATAATATACAGATAGTTGGGGGTTTTCAGCTTTAATCTTTCCCATAAATACTGTGCTTATATGTGTGATTGTTTATGGTTTTAATGTGCGCATGCGATTGTTTATATTTCCGCAAATTGATAATCAATAGTAGAAGAGGTTATGTATTATGCATGAAGCTCAAATAGTGTGTGATCATGATAATCTCGGTGAATAATTTAACAGTTATTCAAATTTCTACAATTTCTTCACGGGGATCTAGAATAGGAGATCTACATGAAGCAACTTGAAGGCTTTATGGTGAAGGGTAAGAAAGAACTGGTATGCAGGTTGAATAAGTCTTTGTATGGGTTAAAATAGTCACCAAGGATGTGGTATCACAAATTTGATACCTAAATACGGGGCTTGGCTTCACCAGAAGCAAGGAGGATCACTGTGTTTATTTTAAATTAATTGGTGACCGTGTTATTTATTTGGTCTTGTATGTGGATGATATGTTGTTGATTGGAAATGACAAAGAAATTATCCAAGATTTGAAGACCCAACTGTTCTCCAAATTCGACATGAAGGATCTTGGTGCTGCAAACTATATTTTGGGCATGGAAATTAGGAGAGATCGGGCAAAGAGGAAGCTCTGGTTAAACCAGAGGAAGTATGTCGAGACTATATTGCAGAGGTTCAATATGCAGGATAGTAAACCGGTGAATGTTCCTATTCCTGTAGGTGTAAAGCTGTCTGATGAACAGTGTCCCAAGACACAAGAAGAAGAGGAGTATATGTCCCATGTTCCATATGCAAGTGCGGTGGGTAGCTTGATGTATGCAATGGTCTGTACTAGACCAGACATTGCACATGCAGTGGGAGTATTGAGCAGGTTTATGTCAAACCCAGGGAAGGAGCATTGGACAGTAGTGAAGCGGGTTTTCAGATATTTACGTGGCACTAGTGATTATGGCTTGTGCTACCGGGGAAGACCAGGATTGGAAAGAATGTTGGACATTCGTGGTTTTGTTGATGCAGACTGGGCTGGAGATCTGGACCAAAGAAGATCTACAAGTGGGTATGTGTTTAGCCTATTTGGAGGCGTAGTCAGTTGGATGAGTAAAAGACAGTCTGTAGTGTCTCTTTCAACTACAGAGGCAGAATACATAGCAGCCACTCATGCAAGCAAGGAAGCAGTTTGGTTGCAGAGATTGTGTTCAAGTATGGGGTTGGTACAGCAAGCTATAAGGATAGACTGTGATAGCCAAAGTGCAATTTTGTTGGCTAAGAACCCTGCTTATCATTCAAAGACAAAGCACATTGATGTTCAATATCACTTTGTTAGAGATATGGTTGAGGCTAAAAGGGTGTTGCTGGTAAAGGTGGACACTTTGAAGAATGTTGCAGATGCATTGACGAATTCTGTGAGCACTCAAAAGTTCTCTTGGTGTAGAGAAACAATGGGTGTTGAATAATTGGCCCAATGACTAAGCTCTCCTGTGGCCCGTTGTGGAAAGAAAAAAAAAAGTGGGAGAATGTTGGGTATGTGTTATATTATTTCCACGACTAGCCCCATGTGTTGTACGTTGCGCCGGGCGCAGCAGGGGGGTCACAAGGGGGGAGGCAGCCCCCACTGTTGGGGTTCAGGGTAGCGCCCCGGCGAAAATTGTTTTGGTGTGCGAACCCACTCATAGGCGGACCCACCCATGTTTTGTGCATGAGTTTGCACATGGTTTTTGGGGTACGATGGTTTTCGGCCCCTGGTATTTTGTAGATCCGAACAAGGGAACTACGGTTATGTTCTAATCCAGGGTTAATGGATTGGGGTTTATGTATGCTTAGGCATGTATATATATGTGTTGTAACAATAAAAGGAATATAATGAAAAATAAAGCTGGTCATCCCGATTTGGGATCCAGGGGAAAATCTCTGTGTTTATCTGTTTTATGTTTTATGCTCTCGCTATTGTTTATTTTCTGTTATAAGATTCGTGTGTAGATAATTTTTGTTCAGGGTTAAAACCTACACTTTTTCTTGATTGAGTTTTAGGTTTCAAAGCATGTGGAGAAGAAAAGGGTTTTCACCCTCCAGGAACAACCTCAATCGTAGGACATACAGGTAAGGTCACCTCTCCCTAGTTTACTAGTTTAAGCATTATGACCTTTAATTTGATTGCATTTTGTTTTTGTATGCTTTCCGCTACGATAGGTCCCTCAACCCAGACCTTAGGGTATTTTTTCTTGCAACCAAATTCGCGACTCCATTCGGGATTACATACGTGAAATTCCATTTTTTGGGTTGTTTTCTCTGTATTTTGGGTTCTGTGACTGATTTGATCACTTTCCCAGTCTTCTTGGTTCTGTATCCATCCAGGCAAAAACCCCAATTTGTTGGATCATTCTTGTAATTTTTTTTGTTACTGTCTTTTGTATATGCTACTTCTAGTTTACACATGCGCGTATATATATTTTTTTATCCAAATAATCCCATGTATACGCGAGTTTTCTTTGACATATACGCATTTACATGGAGGTTTCACACATCCTACTTGTGTATGGCTAGTGAAAAATAGAAAAATCATTTTTGGGATCTTGTAAGTCCTTTCTGTCTGGATATAGAACCTCTTATATGTCTGGATAATTTTTCACATTGTTGTGTATCTGTTTCTCTCCTTCTTACTTGAAAACCTAATCAGCCTAGGGTTTTCCTTGCTTGGTAAATTTGTAGTTGTGATTGTTACATCTGGACTTCTTTCTGAGGTTCTTGGTTGTTTCTATATTTCAGAATAGTGAATTTGCATTAGTACATTCATACTTAGCCTTGTTTTTACTTCTCTTTTTAGTTTTTGGCTTGTTGGCTTATTTGGTTTTCTTTATTCTTGAGATAAGTTTTTCTAGAAAATCTTGAAGTTGTCCTTTTGGTTGCTTGAAGTTTTTTTTTTACTGGATTTTTATGTTGCTATTTAAATTCATTTTCTTGAGTTAGTTACTTCATTCCACTTATTTGAGTCCCGTCATGAAAATGACATGTTGGCTTAAGGAATTTCAATTTGCTTGTTTTCTCAATTTGTTGATTTGGAGCCTTTGGTAGTTTGTCCTTTTCTCAAAGACTTTATGTTGTCTCCTTAAAAATTTAAAGGCTCAAAAAACATTTGTGATTTCCATTTCTTTTGCTTTTGGTTTTCATTTCATTTTTTTCATCCCTTTTTGAAGAAATTTTGTAGTTTGTCATCTTGGTTCGATTGCTTGGTTTTTAGAGAATTTCAGTAGTGGGCTTGTCTCTTTTGTATAAATATGTCTTTGGCATTCTTTTTTGTGTAAATAATTTCTTGTTTGGGCTTGTCTCTTCTTTTGTGTCAAAGTTATCAGACTGGTCTTATTGAAAAAATCCTTTTCTTCCCTTTGTGAGTAGTCCTAGGATCTGCATTTATTATTGGTATTTCTGCATTAGTTTAGTTCCACCGTTAAGCATATTTAGCCTTTAAATAGCTTTTGAAGTGTGTGAGCATGATATTGAAAATAAAAGAAAATTTTCTTTCTTTTTAGTTGTTTTGTAGAACCCAAGTAGAAATTTCTTTCATCGAGGAAGAATTTTCATATGCATGTTACAGGTTTCTAAAGATTTTTATTTTGCGCCAAAACATTATGAGTTTCATTCTATGTTTACCCTTGACTTGAAAAGAACAAGCATTAAAATCAAGTGCTTAATTAAAATGTAATGTTCGCATTTTAGCACATGGCTAAATGGAACATTAATTTTTTTTTTATCATATTGCAGCTAAATAAATGGGTAAGGAGGCCCATGGTTATGAAAAGCATCAATAAAATCCCTCACATTATGAAAAAGGAGCATCACTAGAGCTTGTTTGCACACTCCATGTGTGAAAAGGGTTAATTGCAAAGAGGGCTAGGTCATGTTGACCAAGTCCAACTGCACAATAGATGGAGGTGTGGCTTGCTTGGGAAGCCTACAAAATTTCATGAGGAGGAGGAAACCCCAATGTGTGGGGTCCATGGCTAAGGAGCCTTCATTGGCATAAAAGGAGGGGAAAGCATCCATTTTGAGCTAGCTTGGAAATTTCGAATTGCTTTCCACAGTTGTACACTGTGATAGATGTGATGTTCACCACAAGGGATTTCTTGTTCAAGAATTCCCTCCCTTCTTAAGAAGTTCTTGAAGGTTTTATCTTCATCTTCTCCACATATTGGCTCAAGGCCAAAGCTATTCCTTTCAGTGCAGTGATTCTTGCAGCGAGAGCCATTGTGTTGCTGGGGTTGCAGTGGAGGTCCTCACATCATCATTCCGGAGCTCAGATTTCAGAGGAGGAATATCTTATGCATCCAGGAGATCAGTAGGGGAGATATCAGCTCCATTTCTCATATCTTGGCAGGAGGCCAATCTCTTCCCATCACCTACAGCAGAGTTCCTCTCCTTGAATGCGTAGTTCTTGAGTGCAATTGCAGTGAGGGGTTGCACCAACATTTTGGAGAGTGAGATCTTTGGTGAAAGGATCAACCTTTCACTCTAGATTTCCATTGGAGGAGCTATATACATTTTATACAGCATTATTCAGCCATCACCTTCATGTTCTCATTTTAGAGTAGCAGCTACTCCAGCTACTCCGACATTTCTGCAGATTTTCCATTTTGTATGTATTGTATCCAATCCCTTGAGGGATTGTTTATTATAGTTTCCATGGGTTGAGATCCATCTCCCCCTTCTTTATTTGAGCTTATTATTGCCATATCTTCATTGTATCATCATTTTTCAGTGGTCTTCCTTCAGCGACTGCGCAGACATAGTTGAGCATATTATATGTAGCAGTGTATTTCATGTCCATTGTACTTGTGTCTCTAGAGAAGGATTTGCTTCAGCTTGAGTGATCATTTCCTCAAGATCCTGTACACACTTCTACTACCATATTATCAATAAGAATGCTATGAGGTTTATTGCATTTTTGAAGTTTATGCACTCACTGTTATTTTCCAGCTCATGTTTATATATTGCTGAAGCTCACTCTTTTGAGCAAGATATTATCGAGGAAGAAATATTTGCATAGCTATAGGCAGAGCCTAAGAAAGGGCCAAATAGCCTCCAGTTCTCATCCTCTCTTTAGAGGTGACATAACTGGTAAAATCCCTCTCATTCCATCTCTGACATAGCCTTGTTCATATTTCCGACAAAGGAATTGATTCAGTGGTGTAAAATTTGTTGATTTCCATTTCAGAACATTACAGTGGTATCAGAGCATCAAACTTGGCACAGCCTGTGAAGTTCAAATTTCAGAAACAAATATCCCAAGGATGAAGTAGATGAGTTTACTCTCATATATTTTCAAATCTAGGAGAGACCTCTCCAAAGAGGTCAAGAAAAATGAAGGAGGAGAAGAGGAAGGACCATGCACTTCCTATTCTCACAAAGAAGTAGAGAAAAGGCATGAAAGACACTTGGAATTTGAAATTATAAGTGAGTACCTAGCAGAATACTGAGCAAACCCTAGAGTCTCCCAAGAGACTTTATATTTTCCACAGTTTATTCAGCAGGAAGAAGAAGGAAGACCCTACAGCTACGGGGAAATGAGAGGCAATAGATTTCTATTGTCCACATTTGATGGATCACCCACATGTGCAACAAAGGTTTGGGTAAAGAAGCTAGAGGCCTTTTTCCAGCTACATCCTATAGTAGACAAAGAGGCAATGGAAGTTTTAGTGCTACACTTAGAAGGTGAAGCAAATACTTGGTGGATCAGCCATCTAAGCAATGCAAGGGTTCCAACTCTTGTTGAGTTTTCCCAAAGTTTGATCATTAGATTTGGAAAAAAGAGGGAGGAGCCCTCACCGCCGTTTAATGAGGCATGTACCAGCACTATTGAGACCATGGAGGAGCAGCCTTCATCTTCAGCAGTGTGGGAGGCCAATAATCATGGGGAAGCAACACTTGCAGCCTTGCAAGGAGCTTCCAAGTTTCACCAAGGTATGATTAAAGATCCATTTCTTGTCATTTCAGCAAACACCTTGGATGGGTCTACATCATTGCATGCAGATGAATTAGAGTAGTAGAATAATAATGCGCTATACAAGAGCAGTGATGCAAAGGATATCTCACAAAGAGATTTCAATGGAGGTGCACTCTCATACTTTTTGGAGTGCAAGGTTCTTCAACGGTTGGTGGAGAGTTTTTCCTTCTCACAGGAACAAATAGGAGATGGGGGACATCTTTAGATGGATAGATTCTCTCATGAATGTTGTGGACATTCCTTGTGCCATACATATCATGATGGGAGGTTTTTTCCTACCAACTATTTGGATCCTCATAGGGTCAAATTGATCCTTAGGAAATCTGTATTTCGAAATCCCATGAAATACAGAGGTTTGATTTGGGATGAGGATAGTCCTCAAAAAAGGAGTACTAGGATGAAGAAAGGAAGGAGACATCCACACCTGGTTGAGTGGATGTGGTGGAGGAGGAGAAAGGGGCTAGTGAACCACTTGCAAATTTATGATATCGGGTAGCAAGAGGCTTGGCTGCGCTGGTTACTCTTGAAGGAGTTTGGCCATCACTTGGCATACTCTCTTTCTAGGAGTAGGAGGAGGCAGCAAGGGGGTTTATTGCTTGGATGGTGCTGGAGAGAGCAAAGGCATATGATCTTTAAAATGATGTACAATTTTTCAGGAGTAGGAGATGGCACTATCATGGTGCAAAAGAGATACTCCTTGTTTTTTGATGATCAGGAACTGCTTCCACTTTGGGAGAGATTCCATATTTGCAGCAGCATTGTTCAAGGGTTGCCCCTTTATGTTGAGGGAGTTGAGGGAAACAATGCAGTGCTATATAGAGACTATCTAGTGCCTCATGCAGAGGAAGGAGGAGCTCTTTCTCCAGGTAGAGGGATTCTTGCATCCTTGCAAGTGAGTCCCCAAGATATCAAGCATGGAGATCCAGGAACAACTCATGTTTTACATGTGCCATTGCTGAGGAGGTGTGGAACCATGGAGACACTAGGAGAAGATAGGGAGGATGACCAGTATGATGTGATGAGGAGCCCACATCCCTACCTATCTTATGTGGTTGATGCACCTAAGAGGGTGATTGGATTGTGCAGTGAAAGCATGGGCAGGCTTGTCCATTTATATATTCAATCATATCTTGCTGATAATGTCTCATTACATGGAGACATTTTGCTGGGTAGACCACTAGACCAGTAGAGGATGAGAGATGCTTCACATATTGAGGCACCATTCATTGATTCCAGGAGGGTGGAATCCTTGGGAGACAGCTTCACAATGCTGAGAGTCTTGGGTAGACTCAGGGAGTAGAGACACACTCTCTCAACATCATTGGTGCCCACTCTCATTCTAGATTCTGCGCTATGGCAGAAGCAGCAGGGGAAGGATAACAGCCTTCCAACTTGTATCTTTGGCATAGGAGATGTAAAAGAAGGAGATGACCATGTGAGAGATGTCCTTCATGAGGGGTCATCAGCGCTGTCACTATGGAGGATGGATCCATGGGGGAGCTCCGGATTTTTGGTGGAGTATTCCCAGGATCATTTTTCTTGCATGATATTGATAGATCAGCATATGAGGAGATGCATAGATCATGTGCAGATGGAGGAGTCAGCACAACCACCTCTTTTATCTTTGAGGATGAGGGGCGACTCAATTTTGAGCCACTCCATTTGCATGAGTAGGACTTATGGTAAGGGAATTGTTTATTTTCATGATGATTTATATATTCATCCCTTAACCATATATGTACAAGATGTTGCTCCAAGGAAGGGCATTCTTCTTGTTGGACCCTATGGTCTACTTAAGGCCATGAGCACTATTGGTGACAACTCCCTAGGAGGGCTTGGGGAGGAAATGTGTTTTGGAGGATCTACTCACCTTGCACCATATATCATTCACTTCCTCCCTACATTTGAGGAGAGTCGGACAGTAAGCAAGTGGTTGAGAGGCCACACCTTTTGTCATAATCTTGTGCAGTTAAGGGTCAAACTGCTTTGGTTACAGTTGAGGGACCATTGTATTTCTCCCTTGCTACATATGACAGCAAGAATGGATTTCATTATGGTCCATTCTAATGCTGATGTCTTTATATTTGATGACAGCATGATTGGGGGAATGACACATTGGTTGGATGTGTCCCTTGGGGGGGGGGAATCTCCCACATTATTTGCATTGCATGTTCTAATGGGAGCATGAGAGGACATATGGCCACTACAGCAACACATTTGTTTCCCTTTGAGGTGAGCCATATGATTTATTGGATGCCATATGGTGATGACTACCAACTCATCACATATGAGATGATTTTGGATAACATGTTTCATAATGCTCAAGAAGATATCTTTGAGGTCTAGTCTTCATCTTGCCATTGAAAGAAAACTTTATTGCAGCCCAGGATCAGCATATACTCTACACTTATCCTAAGTGGAGAGGAGGATAGAGTGGGGTTGGCTACTTTTTCTACCAAGATCATATTTTCAGCCCACCTATATTGCAGGAGCCAGAGGTGGAAGATGATTGTCAGGAGTTGCCATGTTGGGAGGTAACTCACTTTTTTTATGGATCATTGCTTAGGGTGTGGAGGATCTAAATTGGGGAGGTGTTCCTCAACATATTTCAGACTCCATGTCTTGAGTGGAGGTTTTTCCAGTTCTATCCTTGTAGTTTCTTGAGGACAAGCAACATTTGAGAGGGGAGGACTGTAATGTTCCCATTTTAGCACATGGCTAAATGGAACATTAAAATTTTTCTTTTATCATATTGCAGCTAAATAAATGGGTAAGGAGGCCCATGGTTATGAAAAGCATCAATAAATCCATCACATTATAAAAAAGGAGCATCATTAGAGCTTGTTTGCACATTCCATGTGTGAAAAGGGTTAATTGCAAAGAGGGCTAAGTCATGTTGACCAAGCCAAACTGTGCAATAGATGGAGGTGTGGCTTGCTTGGGAAGCCTACAAAATTGCATGAGGAGGAGGAAACCCTAATGTGTGGGGTCCATGGCTAAGGAGCCTTCATTGGCATAAAAGGAGGGGAAAGCATCCATTTTGAGCTAGCTTGGAAATTTCGAATTGCTTTCCAGAGTTGTACACTGTGATAGATGTTTTTAACACAAGGGATTTCTTGTTCAAGAATTCCCTCCCTTCTTGAGAATCTCTTGAAGGTTTTATCTTCATCTTCTCCACATCTTGGCTCAAGGCCAAAGCTATTCCTTTCAGTGAAGTGATTCTTGCAGCAAGAGCCATTGTGTTGCTGGGGTTATAGTGGAGGTCCTCACATCATCATTTCGGAGCTCAGATTTCAGAGGAGGAACCCCTTATGCATCCGGGAGATCAGTAGGGGAGATATCAGCTCCATTTCTCATATCTTGGTAGGAGGTCAATCTCTTCCCATCACCTACAATGCAGTTCCTCTCCTTGACTACGCAATTCTTGAGTGCAATTGCAGTGAGGGGTTGCACCAACATTTTGGAGAGTGAGAAATTTGGTGAAAGGATCAGCCTTTTGCTCCAGATTTCCATTAGAGTAGGTATACACATTTTATACAGCATTATTCAGCCATCTCCTTCATGTTCTCATTTTAGAGTAGCAGCTACTCCAGCTACTCTGACATTTCTGCAGATTTGCCATTTTGTATGTATTGTAGCCAATCCTTTGAGGGATTGTTTATTATAGTTTCCAGGGGTTGAGATCCATCTCCCCCTTCTTTATTTAAGCTTATTATTGCCATATATTCATTGTATCATCATTTTGCAGCAGTCTTCCTTTAGTGACTGCACAGTCATAGTTGAGCATATTATATGTAGCAGTGTATTTCATGTTCATTGTACTTGTGTCTCTAGAGAAGGATTTGCTTCAGCTTGAGTGATCATTTCCTCAAGATCTTGTACACACTTCTGCTACCATATTATCAATAAGAATGCTATGAGGGTTATTGAATTTCTGAAGTTTATGCACTCATTGTTATTTTCCAGCTCATGTTTATATATTGTTGAAGCTCACTCTTTTGAGCAAGATCTTCCCGAGGAAGAAATATTTGCATAGCTATAGGCAGAGCCTGAGAAAGGGCCAGATAGCCTCCGGTTATCATCCTCTCTTTAGAGGTGACATAACTGGTAAAATCCCCCTCAGTCCATCTCTGACATAGCCTTGTTCATATTTATGACGAAGGAATTGATTCAGTGGTGTAAAAGCTGTTGATTTCCATTTCAGAATATTACATAAAATGAACTAGAATTTTTTGAGTTGTCACTAATATACACCAACTAGTCTAGGTCATAGGGCCTTGGAATAGGTGAGTGGAGAGTTAAATCTCCAAGGCCACTCAAAATTTCAAACATAGAAGTTGAATAATGAGTTAAATCCATCCTCATTAAGTGGACTGGGAAAGCTCTACCTCTAGAGAGTTAAGCATGAGGGGTAGTGAAGGCATAGAAGAGAGATATCCCCTCTCCTATTTGCTGGATCTTGGCCTAAGACTATTTTGCCCAGCTACCGATACAAACTAGTGTCCATAGTTGCTATTCTTAGGAATCACATAGGTTACTGTGGGGGGGAATACCCATGGTACTTGAGGCAGAAGTCGCATCACTCTCATTAGTACTTTTGGAGGGTGCCCTTGTGAAGCTCGAGTACTTGCACTGGCAAAGGCTTTTATTAGGAGGACAACGTAACTATTTCTATTACCTTTGCTAGTAAGCTTGGGGCGTAATTACCTAAGAATATTCTTGGAAGGTCCTTTGATTATCTTTATTGTACTTTGGTGTCTGGTCCTAATACCCGAGAGTGAAAATACCTGAAGGTTGCTTGATTGTTGTATCTTAGGGACATCTTTCTAGAGAGTTCTCTTTGCTCCTAGATTTCCATAGATTTGTAATTTTTTGAGTCTATCATAAAATATCATAATTATTAAAATTGGTTGATCGATCAGTTCGTCAATCGAGGAGGCTTTGTGGGCTTTCTCCTGCAAGTGTTGAGCCCTCTTCAAGAAGGCGTAGGAGAAATTTTACTCATGATTTTCATCCAGTAGTTGCAAACGCATTGAAGAGTGATCCTCCGTTTGGTGCTAGTGTTTATGTGAGTGGTACTAGTACTAGAAGTGATATAGAGAGTAGTACTCCACTCATATCTCATGTCCTTTTTTCAGTAGAAGAAGTTAAGGTGGAAGAGAATCATGAACCTCCACTTACTCCTTCCTCTCCTCTTCCTGCTATTTTTTCGGACGTTCTTTTGTACGTTGGGCATCCGTGTCAGAGAATGGCTAGCCCTCATATTTATCCTTTTATTTCGATGGCCATAGCTGAGAACACAACTTTGGCTATGAGCACTTCGAGTGTGCATACTTCTCTTTTAGTTGAGGGAGGAGGTACTATTTCTATTTCCACTATCAATCCCATTGCTACAAATTTTGGCTCTACCTCCATTCCGTCTACGAGTTCGGGCACCCAACCTTCTGATTCCCATTCTGATCTCTTTTATTTTGGAATGCCTTATAGTGCTATTCCTTTAGTTCCTATCATTGCCACTGCAGCTCTCTCCACACCCATTTCTAATTATATGGCTAGTGGGTCAGCTTCTTTTCAGGGTTTCCCCTTCGAGAGTGGTCATGTTACTCATTTGAACCCTTCGTTAGGTTCATTTCCTTTCTCCACTCAAGGTCAAGGTTTTAATCCTTTTCTCGAAGGACAAATCTCTAATGCTTTTCAAGGTTGGATCCCTGATTTTACATGGTTGGGAACTTGGAATCAGTTTTTGTATGGTCATCAGGGGAATGTTCCTTTCTCCTCCATAGGTGCTTCTCTAGGTTTCTCTCCATTCAATAATTCTTGAAACCCTTACCAAAGGGTTTCATCTTGATTTAAATATTCAATTGGGGGAAATATCCCTATTTATGGTAACCCTACAATGGGAGGGGGTCCTAATCCAAATGCTTCTGGGTCATAAGGCTTCTCTTATTACTCAATTTTTTCTATGAAAAATTCATGGCAACGTGGTGCCTCAGCAAATCTAGGGTATTTTTTTTCAGAATGTTAGGAATCCTTCTGTTGGTGGATGGAATTCTCAAGCTCCTTCGTGCTTACCATTCCTAGAAATCCTAAATTTTCTAGATTTTTATAAATTGACTAATGATCCTATTCGATATTGCTTGAGTTGGCCTCTGGTCCCTACTAAAATTTCGTCAGATATTCTTAAATTTGAAGGGAAGAGAGGTGAGGATCCAACCGAGCATGTTACCACTTTCCATTTATGGTGTTCGTCGAACTTCCTCATCTATGATTCGATTAGGTTGAGACTATTTCAGCGAACCCTAACTGGAAACGTTGCTAAATGGTACATTGAACTTATCGGGGGCACTTTTTCTTCATTTGGCGAGTTGTCTACCATGTTTTTGAACCATTTTCATTGTTCAATTTCTTGTTTGATATGATGCTGGAACTAAGCTTCTGGCTAATTTCTAGCAGGATAAGGAAATGCACATTTCTGACCATATTCAAGAATGGAGGAGAAGGAAGAGGCTTATTAAATCCCATATTCATAATGAATTCCTTATCAAATGCTTCCTTAAATCCTTACAACCATAAATATTGAAGGATGTATCTCTTTTTGGGGTATTTTATGAGGACCATGCTATCTTTAGAGCCCAACAATTGGAACTGATCTATTCTCATTATAGATTCTTAATAATATTTTTCTAGATGTTCCTCATTCCAAAGTGGATTTAGCCAAACCAAATAGAGGTCCTCATACTGATGGGCTTGTCGGTACGATCGATAGTGGCATGGCTAACCTGTTGAATCAATTGAAACATTTATCTTTACAACCTACTCCTTCTATTTAGGCTATGCCATCAGTATCTGCTCCTTCCCATCCCTTAGCTATTAATGTTGTTCAAGATTCTAATACTAAAGGAAGTAAACAATCCGATGGGAAGAAGAAGGGACAAAATAATAACAATAAAAATGATAAGGATGGGAAGGGTAATGGGAATAGATCCAACGATAATGTTTGAGAGGGTAAGAGAGAGGCAAATAAGAAAGTGAATTTTCCATGGAAGTTATGCACTAGAGACCATCTCACCTATCTCTACCCTAATATTTAGGATGCTCAATGCTTATTATCTCCACAAGGCTCCTCTAGTTCTCAGGCTATCCTGACTAACCCTTTTCCCCAAGGGTATCAAATGCTTGTTGGCGCGAATGCTAATACTGAACCTCCCACTGGGGCAACCAAGAGGGGGGAAATTCCTCAAATGTATATATGATGTGTGCTCATGATGATGTCACTATGAGATCACATCATTATGGTGAATTTGAGTCTTCGAAGGCCAAGGTTGCTCCTAATAATTCTGATCCACTCCATATTGAGAGGTCCATAGTAAATCCTATACCTCGCATGCCGAAAGTTTTTGCTAAGCGTTTGACAATCAACCCTAATTCCAAGGCAGCCCAGAACTACTCCATTATAGAAATTCTGGCTAAAAGTCCTTGCATTATGTCTTTGTTGGAGGTACTCTAGTTGTGCCCAACACAAAGGAGTGTGCTTCTCACTGTTATCAGAGCAATTGATCCAAAAAAATCTCTTATGATTACATTTGATATGTCTAGTCTTAAGAAGAGACTTCCTCACCACATGGCTTTTCAGATCAAATATACGTATTAGAAAATCAATATTTTTAGAATGGTAGTCGATGAGGGCACTTCCACATGTATCATGTCTATCTCATGTTGGAAAGCCATTAGATCCCCTCAAGTCGTACATTCACCTACTCTTCTCACTGCATTTGATGGCCATTCTCACAGGCCACATGACATTGTTCCGGCTTTGCCCATCTGTGTTGGGGGTAAATTTGTCAATATTGAAGTTGATATAGTTGATGCAAATTTGGACTACAACCTTCTATTGGAGCATAATTATATTTGTGAGATGGACAATATTGCTTCCTCATTATTTCGCATCTTCTATTTTCCCCATGAAAGGAGGATTATCATTGTTGATTAGATGGACTATTCTTTGATAGATCCAAATGCATCTTCTGACTCTATTGTACCCTTGGTGAATGATGCCAAGAAAATGGTGGAGAATTTAGGGTTCAGAATGTATACCTCATTGATAGCTACCTTTGATCTTGTGCCTCCTTCTGTTCATTTTAATGCTATCTCATCCTCTAAGGCTCCTTCTCAAAGATAGTTCTTTTGAATTTATTATTTTTTAGACCCTTGGACCTTGCCTTCTCCTACTACCACATTAGAATAAGGTCAAGTGGGTGGAATGGCATTCCATATATCTGCAACAGAGATTTCTTATCAGTCAATTATTAACTCTGCAGATTTTGTTCCAGTTTCTCTCTCACCAGAGGATTTGGATGGAGATGTGGATTCAGCATGGACACTTAATTCATCTTCTACTGAGGACTGCCTTGATACTATTATACCATCTAAAGAGGTTATCCTCAAGGAAATGAATGGTGTGGAAAGACAGTGGGATGATTTGCATCATCGGTCCTATTTTCTACTAGACTTTTGAGAAGTTGAGTCAATAATGTCCAGCCCTTCGTTTTCTAGTTCTGTTCACCCAGTCTTGAACCCTTTGGCTCCAGCATGGCTTTTTTTTTTAAGGGAACATGGCTATCATTTCTAATTCTATCCCAGTAAACATTTCTAGGAATCCCAATATTATAGAGATTTTTTTCATTAGATATGAATGTTCGCCTGAAGAGATTCAAACTTATAATGATCTCTTTAAAGAGTTTTGTGATGTGTTTTCTCGGTCTTATGAGGAAATTCCTGGAATTGATCCATCTATTTTCCAACATGAAATGAAGACTTACGAGAATTCTAAGCCTATATGGTAGAAGCTTCATCCGGTCAACCCTAGGAAAGCTGCAACTATTAAGGCCAAGGTTGAGAAGCTGCTTAAGGTGGGTTTCATATACCTCCTTCCTTTAACTTAGTAGGCTTCAAATCCAGTGCATGTGGAAAGGAAACATAGAACGAGTTGTGTCTGCATTGATTTTAGGGATTTGAATAAGGCATGTCCGAAGGATAATTATGCCACACCATTTATTGATCATATTATTGATGAGTGTGCGGGCAATGATATTTTCTCCTTCATGGATTGTTTCTCGAGATACAATATGATTACCATCCGTCTTGAAGATCAGCACACAACTTCTTTTATTTTCCCCTCGGGTAAATTTGCATACAAAAATATGCCTTTTGGTCTTAAAAATGCCGGAGATACTTTCCAATGGGCCATTTCTTATGATTTCTACGAAATGAAGCATATCATCGAAGATTATTTGGATGATTTAGCTGCTCATTATCAAAAGAGAATTGATCATCCCTCTCATCTTTGACATATTTTTGAAAGATTTTCTTATTATAAAATATAGTTGAACCCTAATAAGTGTGGTTTTGTCATCACATTTGGTCAATTTTTGGGATTCATCATATCTACTGAAGGGATTAAGGTAGATCCTTTCAGGGTTGAGGCAATGCTTTAGTTGTCTCCCCCATCTTCTATTCGTCAACTTCAAAGTCTTCAAGGAAAAGCCAATTTCTTGAGGAGATTTATCATTAACTACGCTGAGGTATCACAAGGATTTAAGAGATTTTTGAAGAAGGGAATTACATTCTTGTGGGATGACTTTGCTCAATGCTCATTCAATTCTTTGAAAAAATAATTGACCTCTGCTCCTTTATGGAGTCCACTTGATTGTAGCATAAACTTCCTTTTGTATCTCATCATGGAAGAATCTACTATCAATATGGTTCTCTTTCGGGATGATGATGCTCTTTGTGATCATGTTATTTATTACCTAATTCGAGGCTTCGTAGGTCCTGAACTACGATATTCTCCTACTAAGAAGTTAGCTTTGGCATTTTTCCATGATGTCTAATAGATCAGGCATTACATTCTCCTTCACAAAACTTACATTTTGGCAACAATAAATCCCTATCAATTTGTTCTCAGTAGGCGAGTGAATGGGTGAAAATAAAATCGATGGATTGTAATTTTATAAGAGTTCGATCTCAAATTCCTATTTTCCAAATCCAATAAATCTTTGCTAATTGTGGAGATGATATTTGAGTTTCCTTGTGGAGATGAGATTATTTATGAGGATTCGTTCCCTGATGAAAATATTTTTGTCATTTCTTCACAAGATCCCTGGTATGAGGATATCATTGTTTATCTACAGACTTCGAATTTTTCCCAGGATTTTTTGAAAGATGAGCATCGAAAGTTGTGTCACTTGGAAAAAATTTATCTTATTATCGGTGACAATCTGTATCGTCGTGGGGTCGATTTTATTCTTAGATGTTGCTTAACTCTCAAATAGTCTGAGGTTGTGTTGAATGATTGCCATAATGGATCTTGTGGTTGTCATTTATCTGGACTTGTTACAGCTCAAAATATTTTGTATTCCAGATATTTTTGGACCTAGATTTTCAAATATTGTGTTGAGGCTGTCAAAAAATTTCATCCTTGTCAAGTTTATACTCGGAAGATGCATGCTCCTCTAGCTCCACTCTTTCATGTTTTCACTGTCGGTCCATTCAGTAAGTGGGGAATTGATTTTACTACTTGTAACCCTCATTTGGAAAAAGATCACAAGTACATTATCCCAGTGGTGGAATACTTCACCAAGTGGGCCGAGGATATGCCTACTTTCTCGAACAATGGTGAAACAACATCAATGTTTCTTTTCAACCAAGTCATTTCTCACTTTGGTATTCCCAAAGAGATTGCCACTAACCATGGAAGTTATTTTCATAACTCCATGATGGATGAATTGGCTCTTAAATTATGACTCATGCAAGAGAATCCGTCTACATATTATCCTCAGGCCAATGGGCAAGTTGAAGCCCTGAATAAACTCTTAAAGGTTATCTTTCAAAGGACAATCAATAAATCTAGGTCCAATTGGCATGCCATGTTGTATCTTGTGCTTTGCGCATACAAAATTTTTGTTAAGACCGCAACCAAGTTCACTCATTTCTACTTAGTTTATGGTATGAAATCGATCTTTACTGTTGAGTATGGTATTCCTTCCCTTAAGCTAGCTATTGATCTTATTTCTGTCACTTCAAGTCTCGAAGAATGGCTTGTCAATCTAGAACATCTCGGTGAGTAGCGTCGACATGAAACTATGATTAACGAGGCCCATAAGAAAATATTGAAGATTAAGTATGATAAGGTGGTCAAATGTAGGGTTTTCTCTGAAGGTGACCTCGTTTTTGTATATGATCAAGACAAGGATGCCTTGGGGGACAAGAAAATTAAAATCCATGTGGTATGGCCCTTTCATTATAAAGAGAGTCCTTAAGAAGGGAGCTTATGCCATGGTTTATTTTGACGGAAACGAGTTGGAGAAGCCGAGAAATGGGCTCTATCTTAAGTAGTATTATGCCTAGGCAGTTGCCTAGAATTTTCTTTCATTGTATATATTGTATTTTTTGTGCATATATGTTTATTGATTCTAGTGTGACCTTGATGTTTTTAATCTTCTTTGGCAGGTGTTTTTGGATGAAATGAGTCATTTTGGCTTTGTCGATGGTGCTAGTTGACATACCTGAAATCTTGCTTCCGTGGCTTGGGTAATATACTATCCATCTGGTCACTTGCCAGACTCAAGGGGCATGTGTATTGGTATTGCTTCAAACAATGTAGCAGAATATACTATGGTGATTAATATACCTTTGGAGGCAATGTCTGTTGGTATTCGTTCCATAGTAGTATACTTGGACTTGCAACTGGTGGTTTCACAACTGAAAAACACCTATCATGTCAGAGATCCATATTTATATTGATTATTTCACAGAGTGTGTTTGTTGCAACCATATTTTAATTATGTTACATACATTCACATTCCATGTTTAGAAAATTCGTTTGTGGATTCATTAGCTAATCAAGAAATTGATGGGAATATTAATCATTTAATACATTAAATATCAAAAATCATCAACCATCATTGTACATATGAGACAATCACATCATAAAATAGTTATATATATCAGAATTGTGTTAAAAAAATACAAAAATCGAACAATCATGTCCTAACAGATTAGGGCTTATGCCTGATCATGTCCATTATAAAAAAATAATTACAGTCATCCGGACATCATAAAAAGTCTGTCCCTGTGGGCGCTTCCCTAGATAGGTCTCACAAAAGAATACTATGGTTGTGGCCACGCGATGGAATAATCTCACCTAATCATGTGGTACACCGACCACATGCCTCTGAACTACCTCGAGGAGGTCCTCTACTATAGCCATAGGGAAATGGCAGTTCAAACCTTCCAAGTTCCTCTGAATAGCATGGAGAAATCTACCAGGGTCCTCTGCGACATCCTAAAACTCTCTTCTGCGCCGCCTTTGCCTCAGGAATCCATTTGGTTTGAATGGTCCAATATCTATCACATGATCAATAAATTTGTAATTCAATCGTCCTATCAAAAATATTTGTTCGTTTTCATACTTATATTGAAAATCCAAAAAATCATAAAATCAAAAACTCATTATGCGATATTACCAATCACTCCCCATGTTGCATGAGGTGTTAAGGGAAAATCAACATGTCAAATGAAGTCCATGCCAGCGTAGGGGTAATCCTCCACTGTGATCACTTGTTCTCCCCACCAAAGTTAGAACTAGTCATTCGAGGTAGTTCTCGAGACTTATCCACCCCCTAGCCTCTTCATCAAATCAGCCTAGTGTGTTATATGTGGATCTCATGGGCTCCTGATGGTAGAGGTAACTTTGGGATGAAGCCATGGAATCCTCTTGAAGAAGAATGTGCATAAAATGGTCCCACAACGAAATTTTTTTGTTTTATTTTATTTTATATGGAGGTTAATTGCTTCTTCAAACTAGTTAGCAAGGCACTACACCAATCATATAGTGTACTCAGGCATTCCACTACCAAACTCATGTTCCTTCGTGAGGCTTGGTGCAATGAAGTCGATCCGAGCTAATCGGAAAATGGTTAAAAGAAGTATCTTCATGTGTAGACCTTGCACATATCTAATTGGGATCTGTGTCCCGACCTTCTGAGTACCCTCAGCACAGTATATGCGAATGTAATCCTCCACGTTCATCCCTCATGTGGGCCTGCCTTGAAAATTTACTAGTTCTCCCCTTTAAGAGAGTCCAATTATAAATTATATGTATTCAATCTCGATCCTTAATGGAATTTGATCAATAATGAAGCACTCCTCCTCTGGGTCCCTCTAATTCACGAGCATTTCAAGTAGTTTGGTGTTCATTTTTATATTTGGAATGTTAAAAAACTTGTGAAAACCACATCCCCAGAGTATATCTAAGGATAATTGGTCCTGCATGACCTCATTGCCAATTGTGCTATGCTCCGCCTCTCTCCAGTTAATGGTCATCCTGGATCCATTCATTAAAAGACCATTAGAATTTCATTTTAAATTTTCACTCTGTGCATACGTGAGTTCCTTCCTACACATTCCCGTCAAGATCTGAGTTTGAAATTTTGAACTCGCATATACGTAGAGGGTTTCTCAAAAAATAAAAATTCAATGGTGAAATTCATAAAAAGTTACTTGAATTGACAATTAAAATGATTACTAATATGATTGAGAAGAATAACTAGAAGATTTGGGCTAATTTAGCTGATAATTAGTCTAGTTCAAAATTAGGGGTTTTTTGCTCCAGAGCTTTTTCACCAATTCTTCAAAGCACAAATAACCAAATCTGAGTCCAAAATGCCTATTTATGCCCAAAATTTAAACTTTTTTCAAAACCCACTAGTCTAAAGTTTTGAGTTTACTATTTGAATTTGTCCAATACTTTATGACCTTTTGGCTTGTAAGTGCTAAGACAGGCTTTTTTCAGGTCCATTTGAAAATTTTGAGATGATTCCATGACCACTAACCTATCATGGAAGGTGTTTTGTTCAAAACTAGAATATATATTAAGGAATTCTTTTGATGTTGCACTTATGCATACTAGCCTCCATATTGATATCTTGCCATATGGTTGACCCTATAATGTTATGATTATTCAACCATTTTCACTTGCCAACTTATAAATCATGATATGATGGTAGAGCCATACTTTAAATGGGATTCTTAGTTAGATACTCACTAGCATATGTCTCCCATGCTGCAAATTTTGTAGGCTCAGGAGTCCTCTTTAGTCCTGCCATGACTTATGCGATGAATCTTCATTCCTCTTCTTCTTTGTTATCTTTCTAGTTTTATACCCTGGAGGCTCCCATTTTATCGTTGATTTGTTTTGATACATTTTATTTTGACCATTTGTATATCTTGGCCTTAAGTTGGCTTCACTTGGACTCATGTATAAAACATCTTTTTGACCATGTCTTTATGCAAAGTGAGCCTTGAAATCACTTAGCCTCTGCAACTCGACACCTTTGCCCATGGATGGAACATTTCTTTTAGTGTCAATTACTAGTTTCGCCACTTTGCATTGAGCATAGTCTTGTTCCTATCCCAGGAACTAGTGCATCTGTTCATCGACACTCATTCTATCCATTATAATATAGGAATTCTTTTATTCCTTTTTAGGGTTTCAATATGAAAAAGAAAAAATAAATTAATATCCCAAAAAGATTGGGATCGGGACATTACTTCCATATTTGATGGAGGCTAAGAGTTAGCTGTGTCACCCTTGAACAAAGCACAAAAATCTAAGTATTTTCTCCATTTTGGGATGGGATTTAGTTTCACTTATGAGAATCCATAACCTTATTATTGATTCAATACTCCCCTAGTTGGTTATCTCTTCCAATCATATGGAGGGTTTTTTCATGCCTCCTGCATGACAAACTTATACAAAGTTATCATATGTTTCCATAGTCAAAAGGAGTCTTGCTTTTATTCAAGGGACCTGAGTTGGACCTTCTATGGTGTCTCTTCACTCATTTTTCAGTTCGCCATCCCCGGTCTATTAGATTCTTGTTCTATCACATCAGATATTTCGTCATTTGCTCGTGCTGGTTTTAGAAGGTCTCCATTGACTTCTTGCAGTGTTTTTGTCCCTTATCGACTTCGAAAAATTTCTCTGAGGGTAAACCTAGAGCTGCACCCTCACCCTATTTTCATTATTGATAGGTGACCTTGTGCTCAGCATTTTATTAACACCATGGGTCTTTGAATGAGTGTTTTCCCTTGTGTTCGACTTCAACTTACATTATCACACCTGGGATTCGTGAAATACCTTGGTTTCCACTTGACCCTATCGGTGGATTCCTCACCTCTTTTCCAGCTTTCATTATCAATTTGTTTAGAGGGTTTATGTCATGCGCTAGCTACATTTTGTGCATGTTAGAAATGTGCTTTGAGTTGGTTACTTCAGTTTTCTTTGTCTGATTCCTTCCAAATTTTTACCTGTGGGTTACACTCGTACTACATTGATGTGGGATGCCTTAGTGCCTTCCTTCTAGCAGATCTTTTCCAATCGACTCCGACACATTGATTTGGGAATAAGGTCTAGAGTCCTTTTGTCAGTTCCTTAGGGTTTTCTGTCATTAGTGGTATATTCCTTCACTATCAATAGTGAGAATACATCAATGTATCCTAATTGATATATTCTATCAAGTGTTAAAATTCAAGTCATTCATTCATACTTGTTATATTGTACTAGGGTACCTTCACTCTCATCATCATTATTGGTGAGTTATCTCGGCGTTTGTTAACAGTATACATCAATGACTGGTAATCAAACGATTTCTCACATTGTCGACTTCATCTCATTTATCCCATTATGTAGAATTGTACCATAGTGATGAGTGAAGACCTCGGGTTTGAATTAGCATGCTTTGGTTCACTTTCAGAACTCCTTTAGTGTTCTTCCAGTGACACCATCCACCCTTATATGTCGCAGTTCATCACAACACAATTTTATATGTTGGTACCCGAGTTGCATCCAGTACCACTTCTCCCACCACTTATGATTTGGAACTTGGATATTCAGTTGTGACTTAAATTATCAGATATATTCGTAGCATCATTGATCAGTCTTCTATATGTGATACTTTGACATGACTTTGATGTGTACTTCTGAGTAGTGATCATATGAATCACTACATACTTTACAATTTTTTCTATACTTGTATAAATATTGGATCCTCTCTATACTTGTTATGTGAACATGATTTAGTTTCAATGAGCATGGGTATGCCCACCTTAGACATGATATTTATTTCTGATCTCTTTCACTAGGTTTTGGTAGGCTGAAATTTGGTGAAGTCCTCTCAAGTCCTCGCAAGATTCTTTCTTATGCACATAATACATTTCAACCATCATATACCCCTTCTGACCTCATATATTAGGGGCATCTATTATGGCATCATTTATCACCCTTATATACTTGATGATCTATGTATTGGCGTTGGGCAACCTTTTCCATTCAAAATTTGTAATTTAATTTAAAAACATTAATTTGAATTCCATACACGACTCTTCCCTGTCTTACACGTGTGCACATGTGGGTCCACTCATTTCTGACCCATGTATACAATTTAAAATATTAAAAATATATATAATATCCCTATTAATTGGGTGGGGTTGATGGGTTTTACCTGAAGCCCACCTACACCAGTTTGTGGCTAAACTGTTTCCCAATTGAATAACTGATTTGAGGAAGTATAAATATACCCAATGGGGAAGGCCTAAGGGAGGAGAGAGAAAGGAATTGATACTATAGACTATTATAGCCCAGATAAAGTCTAAATATCTGTGTGCCTCTTGCACTTCCCAAGATCAGGAAACCCTTTTTTCCTTCTTTGAGATTTTCACCTCCTTTATGTGTCATCCTTGTGCACCTTTTATGGATGAATATTGTTGAGGCTTGGGATGGGAAGATCTGGAGGACAGTTTCACTTTGAGTCGTGTTTGATTTCAGGTGATATCTCCACATTTATTCTACATACATCAATAAAGTAATCTTTGTCCCGTTCGTCATGTCATGATATTATATGTTTCTTATACATGTTAATGATATTATAGTTGTTTATTTCATGTTATCTTTTATGACTTTATACAATATAACATACTAAAATTTAGGATATATATGTTGTACAACTAGTCCATGTGCTTGTTCTTGAGTGAGTTGCAGGTTTCAGAGCACGTGGAGAAGCTGAGGGTTTGCACCCTATGGGAATGACCTCAAATGTAGCACATAAGGGTAAGGTCACCTCTCCCTAGTTTGCTAGTTTAAGAATTAGTACCTTTAATTTGATTACATTTTGTTGTTGTATGCCCTCCATTATGTTAGGTCCCTCAACCCAAACCTTAGGGTATTTTTTCCCACGACACACATCCCAAACAGTTAGATCACAGTTAGGAAAGGCCCAATAAGGGTTATGGGCAGAGGAAATTTTTGTCCCAGATATAATATCCCTATAGAAATATATCTCAGAAAGAAAAATGGGGTTGGAGAAGGGTGAGAGGGTAAAATATTGAAGCAACCCTTTTGGTTTTGGAGCCAAGTTGGAGGAGACACAAAAGAATTACCTATTGAGCTAAAAACTTCCTCAAGGAAGGATGTTGTCAAAGGAAGGAAATATACTTCCAAGAGGAATCTTGGGTTAGAACAAGCGTGGTCACTATCAGGGAATTGTTATGGACACGAAATTGGCTTGGTGGAAGACCTAATTAGTGAAAACTAGTATCCCTTTCCTGCTATGGTTTTTGGTGGTAGAACCAGTTTGAATAATCAGATAGTGTTCTGATTGAACTCATTTTTTGTATTTATATGTAATGAGGTAATAATTTTTATGCTTTCTAGATCAATTAATTGGTATATACAAAATGTTGAATAGTCTTTGTGATTCTAGCATCGAAAATGAAAATTAAAAAAACAACAAATGGAAGAGAATAGTCCAAGAAACCTCATCATGATAGAAATTTTATAATAATAGATGTAATTGTATAAAGAACTACTTTAAACAAGTAAAATTACACTTTTGTAAGAAAATTCGATACTCTGAACCACATAAATAAACATATCACTCTATCCACCATTGTATATTTATTTATAACTGTGGAACCCTTATGTTTAGTAAAATTTTCTTATAAGCTAATAATAAACTAGACAAATTTTCATCACCTTCAATGCAAAGAGATGGGTTTCCTATGTATGCAAGGGAAATAATAATGAATTTTGTCTCAGATATGACCAGTTGACTTCCAAAAATAAACATTAGGTGCAGACTTAATATCATAAATACCCACTTCTACACCAGTTAGTAATCAAAATCCTAACATAAGGCATACAACTAACTAGCCAAGTTACTAAGTATACATAGATAACATATACATTCTCTCCAAAAAATTCCATAAGGAAAATACAATAATATATATAACTATTTGAGACACATGGCCAACCACAAGGTATGTATATGTTATTAAAAGAACAAGATATAAACATTTGCAACTGCACAACCCACGAACTAGGTTATTGGTTGTGATTATAGAACCATGGAAAAAAAAAAAGAGCCTTGTGAGAACCCAATATTCAAGGGGTAAAAGTACTCTGTTAAAAAGTAAAACCTCAGCAAGAAGATGCTCTTCCTCCCAAAAATAACGTTAACATTTGGATAAAATCATAATATAGCTCAAGTTAGTAATCGATGGAAGACATAATAACCATAAAGAATTGAAGACATAATCACATACATACATACATAAATATATATGTGTGTGTGTGTGTGTGTGTATTGTATAAATCATCAATCGGTGACTGGATAGAAGGATTAAAGTGAAACAATATATGCATTATTAACCCTTGTTAGAAAGAAAAATAATGCATGACCTCAAATATTCATTCAGGTCTTGACATCAAGGGTTCTCATTTTAAACCTCGAAAGTCCAAACACTAAAGCTATGTGATGCAGGAGGATTAGCAATCAAATTAAATTAAATTGTGTGATTAGCCAAAGGAGGGGTCAAGTTGTAAATATTGTAATATTCTCTTGTAAAATATTTAAATTCCTAGAAAACATATGTAGGGGATATTCTAGTTGACTTTTATAAAAATCTCCACATAAAAAAGGGATATTAGAGAGGATAATTTCTTTTTATGCTCAAGAGATTCGATTAGTCATAGATTAGAGATAGGAAGGATTTATTTTAAAAGATTTCGTTGCAATGTCATAGGAGTCGATTGTGAGAGTTGGATAAGCTCTATTGTAATTATAATTCAATTGTAAGCTCAAGGAAGGCAGAGGCTAATCCAAAAGAAAGAATATTAGGCAGAGAGACCAATTAAAATGATGAAAATTAGGACATAGATAGAATATAGAGACGAGAGCCGAGAGAACAGAGAGAGTTTTGTAGGAAGAGAAGGCCATGCAAAGAAGCATCAGGCAAAGCCAGATTGTAAACCGATTTTTTTATTGTATCTATACGATTTATTTATTAATGAAGAAATCGAAGTTCATTGTGACCTTGTGTCATTTTTTTATGTGTTGAGTGATCCATAATAGAACAAATTCGACATTAGTCTAATAATTTCCTGTAATAAATTCTAATTTAATTAATAAGTCTTTTTAAGCAATTAAAGACTTAATGGCTAGGTAGAATCTGTATAATTCCAGTCCGAGAATTAAAAAACTATGTGTGAAGTTGATGTGATCAAACAAGTGTAGATAAAACTTATGTGCGGGTCGAGAAGAGAAATAAATCATGAATTTTGGGCTCAAAGTTTTAATACATAATGTTGGTTTGCATTATGGCTTAAAATATTCTGCAAAGCGTGCATTGAGTGTGAAATCTGTAGATCTAAGTGAAAACCAAAAGATAAAGCTCATGAGAAGTAGCGAGTAGAGAAGGCGAAGTTGCAAGTGGCGGTAGTAAAAAAACAGAGAAAATATTAAGGCATCCAAAACCCTTAAAATATTCCAGAAAATAGATCAGACGGTAAGGATTAAGTCGCAGAAAGAGGCAAAAAACCGAAAACTAAGATTACATTGAAAAGTTAAATTATGAAAGTGCCAAAGTGAACACGTTTTGGGCGCAGGATCCATGTGCATATCGCACATCACATGCGATATGACATAAATGTTAACGGTTGAGTTAAAATTTGCGAAGTGCGATGAGGTAAGGTTGCGGTTTGTCGATGTGCGATAGTATAAAAGTGGAAAATTTGCGATGAGCGTAAATTTGTCGAAGGGCCGACGAGTTATAAATTCTGATATACGACATATGTTATAATCGCCGATGTGTGAAATTCTATATTCATTTATTTGCTGTAATGTTCCCAAATTTGCACATAGCAATTTGGAACATTAGATTTTGCTACGTTCACCTAGGAGAGGAATAAATGGGTAAGGGAGCCCATGAAAAATAAAAATATGAATAATTTCCACCTTAAGGAGGAACGGGATCACTTCAGGAGCTAAAATTTACACTTACAAGTGTGAACATGGAAAAAATAGGTAAGGACATAGTCAAGTTTGACTAAGTCAACATGCATTCTTAGGAGGAAGAAATCACCTAAGAAAATCGGTTCAATGTGAACAAAGATCAACCTAAGACACATATGTAAACTAGATTGAAGATACATAATGTGAAAAGAGGCATTGGAGGTGGGTTAGTTGACCAAGTCAACAACGCATCCACAAAAGGAGGGAAGCAAGCTAGGGCAGCGTAGTTTTGAAAGAGGAAGCTTCATGAAGAAGTCACATCAACATTATGTGGGATCCGAGGTGAGGAGGCTCACCAAAGATAAAATGAAGGCATAGAATCAAAGGAGATTCATTCAAATATTTATATTTCTTGGTCTAGAGACCAATTTCATACTTCAGCTGTTTATATGGAGTTGCTACACTGCTTAGTGCAAAGAGTTCCCGTGTGGGAATTCCATCCTCTCTTTGGATCAGCTTGCTTAACGGATCAAGAGAGAAAGATTTGGGCTACATTTCAGTATTTGGATTTGGTCCACTCTTCCATATTCATCCACAATTCATTCTCCTTTAGAAAACTGTTTCCTTTATGCAGCAGCAGTAGCAGCACAACTGCATCCTTTGATTTTATGCAAATCTTTGAGGAGGAGGTGATCATTTCCTTTCGAAAGTTCTAATAAGAGGCCTAGGGCCATTTATTTGTATTATTATGATATTTCATGTCATATTCATCCATGTATAATACATATATGCAGTGACTACGTTATTTTTCAATGTTGTTGTTATTCATGCATTTTGCCGGAAACCTTTCCGGATGACTTGTTTCACTGTATAAGTTTGTAAACTTCCATTTCTCTATTTTTTGGTCGATTAAGTATCATATCAGATATATTCCATAATTTTTTTTAGAAACCCTCATTATAATAACTCATTTCTTGCTTCAGTAGTTGCTACATGAGCTGGGCTATGGGGTTTTAGCTTATTTTAGTTGTATAGATTCAGGGAGATCTGTTTATATGAGCTAAAGTTATTTTTTTAACCTCTAATTCTGCATACAAGTTTTATATAATTTCTTCTAAGGGATCCAGGTCCCATTCATCACTTTTATAGCGTTATTTTCTGAAGACATCAGTTTTATGCCCAATATTGTTGTATTTCCCTACCTGAGAAGGAGAATATTGGTCAATCTCTTGCTGAGGTTCTTACATCTGCTGATATAATGTTATTATAGATCTATTGAGCTTCTCTACATTTCCAGGCTCATGATTTTCTGAAGCTCCACATTGGTAATAACTCCAGTTATTCCCAATAGTGTAGTTGTTCCAATTTTGGAACATTACAGTGGTATCAGAGCATGATTTTTGGCACAGCCTGTGAGATCAAGCTATCAGGGGATCAAAGAGGAAAATCAGAGATCACAATTATGGAGAGGATGAGCTTACTCTCATCCATTTTCAGATCCAAGAATAAAGAAGAAGAGAAATGCATTGAAACTCCAAAAGGGTTTCAAGGAGGAGAGAGCTGCAGTGAAACCTCTAGGTTTCAAGAGGCAGAAAATATGCATGCAGTTCCTGCTCTCATAGAGGAGTTGAAGAGCAAGGAGACCACTTAGAGCATAAAATATTGAGTGGGTATTTGACAGAATACAAGTGCCAACCTAGGGCTTCCAAAGAGACCCTAAATTTTCCTCAGTTTGCTCAACTGAGAGAAGAAAGAAGATCTTGTTGCAAAGTAGAAATCAAGGGAAATAGATTCCTATTGTGTAAATTTGATGGGTCAACTACAATAAGAGCTTGGGAAAGAAAGCTTGAGGCATTCTTCCTACTTCATCTAGTGGAAGAGAGGGAGGCAGCAGAAATTGCAGCGCTACACCTGGAGGGTGAAGCCAATGCTTGGTGGTGCTGTCATTTGAACCACACAAGAGTGACTTCTATTTCTGAATTCACTCAAGAGCTGATCACAACCTTTGATGAAAGAAGGTGAGATCCCACACCACCATGGGAGGAGGCAAGTATCAATGTTGTCATAACCTTGAGTGAGCAGCCATCCACAACAACAGTTGGATCAACCAACACGTTGATGAAAGGGACTCTTGTAGCCATACAAGGTGTTCTAAAGGCTCATAAAGGTATGCATAAATTTCCATGTCTTAGCATTTCAGAAAAATTTATGGAAAGGTTTGGAGATTTGTTTGCATATGGCCTAGGATCAAATAGTACTGCTGATATAGAGCTGCAGGATTGCACTGCGTTGTGCAAGCTTGGAGGGTTGAAGGGAGATTTGAACCATCAACCTCATGCATCTCTGAGGAGTTACACACAACCCTTGAGGTTGAAGTGTGAGTTATTGGAGTATGGAGTGAACTTTTCTCCAAGAAAATTCATGCAGAAGCAAATGTTCATCCGAAAGTTGACATATGAGATATCCAAGATACCCTGGAGGAAGGTTACAGTGTTGTCAAGTGGTAGCAGAATGGAGGCTTTTCTTTTAGCCTCTTTGGATCCTTATGGATTCAAGATTATTGTATACATGAGATCTTCTCTAAGAGATATTCAAGGATATGCCTTTCAGCACTTCATGAGAGGCAAAGAAAATAAACGGTTTGTGGAGGATGGTAGACCTCATTGGAGGAATGCCAAGATGGAGAAAGATAGGAGGTATCCACATGGAGTTGAGTGGATGTGGATAGAGAGAAAGAAGTTGGAAAGTTACTTGCAACTCTATGATAACGGGTAGCAAGAGGCAAGACTGCGTTGGCTACTATTGAGAGAGTTTGGCCATCATGTGGCATATCCTTCTTCTAAGGGTATGAGGGAGGAGGATACTTGGCATAATACTTGCATCATGGGGCAGCAAGGAGTGTGGATTCATTATGATGATATGATCATTTTGTTTTCACTGCATCAGTTGTATAATGGAGTTATGATGAGGCAGCAAAGACCTTTTTTTCTTTGGACAATTGAGAGAGGGAAAGGACAAAGTTGCTCTCACATTTTGCATGATGTTGCAATGGGAGGAGATGGCAACATTATGGGAGGAGTATTTGACATAGAACGTGTCAGAGAATGTATTTATGAGTTTTCAGGGGCCTATTTTCATGGGCCAACAACACTGTCACTTTGGGGCATGAGCTTGATGATGGAGTGTTCCCAGGATCACTTCATATTGGATGCACTTGGTGGGTCTAGAGGAGGTGAGATTGATAGAGTGGTGGATGGACTCATTGGTTGCTGCGGTATGTTCTCCTTGGCTTGGATGTCCAAGCATAAGAAGGAGGATTTTCATGGAGAATGTGATTCATTCCTCTTCAGATTGGTATGCCATACCACTATGGAGGATTCATCTATGGACCTTGTCACCATCTTGCTTCCATCACATGGTAAGAATTCTATTTTTGCACTTATTGATTTTTCAACACAATATTTGTATACTATTACCATTTCCTTGCAGTGCATTGCTCTCCAAAGGGGCAAATTTCTCTTTAGGATCCATGGTCTATTTTTGGCCAGCTATCATGATGGGGACAACCATCTACTGTATGATTTGGGGCAAGTATGTGGCTACTTATTGTATTCTCAATTGACATATCCAGCCATATACTATTACTAGCGGGTGTGATGACTTATACAACAAGCCATTTGTCAAGAGACAACTTGCCATACCATTTCCTGAAGCTACAGTGGGGAAGACTGCACTGTGGCCACTTGGGAGACTATTGGTACACTCTAGCACTACATAGAACCTTCAGTCTTTCTCTCATTTTGATGCTGATCATGATCCTATGTTTTGATCTTATTCTTACTTATATGAGGAGCATGGTTGGAGGAGGGACACATGGAGTGGATGTGTTCTTGGGGGAGAAGCATCCCCACACTTTCTGCATTGCATGCTCTAAGGGGAGCATGAGAAGGGACATGGCCTCTACAAAAAAAATATTTGTTTCTTTATGAGGAGGGCCATGATATGTATGGGATACCATATGGAGGTTATTTCTTTCCCATCATGTATGAGATGGTTTGGGCCAGCTTGATTCATAGCGCTGGGAGAGGGACCTTTGGAGGTATAGCTTCCTTATTTCCATTTGATGGAAACACTAGTGTAGCCCAAGATCAAAAAATCCTCTACACTTGTCTTAGGTGGAGAGGAAGATAGTGTGTGGTATGCTACTATGTCTACCATGTCTAAAATTCCAGCCCACCTACTTTTCCGAAGCTTCAGGTGGAGGATGATTTGCATGAGTTACCATTTTTTAGGGTGGCTCATTTTGTTTGGTTGATAGCTTGGGGAGGAGAGATTCAAATGGGGATGGTGAATCCCAATATATATCAGCCTTAATGCCCCAAGAGGACCCTCAAACAACCCATTGTTGCTTCCATGGATGTTTCATTGTCACCCAGCGTTAGCTATTTGGGATGATTCCAAAAATATGGCTTGCACACTTTGGAGGGGCAACTTGGAGATATATTGATGATGCAGCACCTTGAACCTTGGAGGATTTCATCTTATGAGGTTTTTTTAGGGGAGAAGAGGGTTCTCTTCAGTCCTATCCTTGCAATTTCTTGAGGACAAGCAACATTTGGGAGGGGAGGATTGTAATGTTCCCAAATTTGCACATAGCAATTTGGAACATTAGATTTTTCTACTTTCACCTAGGAGAGGAATAAATGGGTAAGGGAGCCCATGAAAAATAAAAATATAAATAATTTCCACCTAAGGAGGAAGGGGATCGCTTCAGGAGCTGAAATTTACACTTACAAGTGTGAACATGGGAAAAATAGGTAAGGACATAGTTAAGTTTGACTAAGTTAACATGCATTCTTCAGGAGGAAGAGATCACCTAAGAAAACCGATTCAATGTGAACAAATATCAGCCTAAGACACATATGTAAACTAGATTGAGGATCCATAATTTGAAAAGAGGCATTGGAGGTGGGTTAGTTGACCAAGTCAATAGCGCAGCCACAAAAGGAGGGAAGCAAGCTAGGGCAGTGCAGTTTTGAAAGAGGAAGCTTCATGAAGAAGTCACCTCAACATTGTGTGGGTTCCGAGGTGAGGAGGCTCACCAAAGATAAAAGGAAGGCATAGAATCAAAGGATATTCATTCATATATTCAGATTTCTTGGTCTAGAGACCAATTGCATACTTCAGTTGTTTAGCCAGAGTTGCTGCACTGCTTAGTGCAAAGAATTCTCGTGTGGGACTTCCATCCTCTCTTTGGATCAAATTGCTTAAGGGATCAAGAGAGAAGGATTTGGGCTACATTTTAGTATTTGGATTTGGTCCACTCTTCCATATTCAACCACAACGTAGTCTCCTTCATAAAACTACGTCCTTTATGCAGCAGCAGCAGTAGCACAAATGCACCCTTTGATTTTATGCAAATCTTTGAGGAGGAGGTGCTCATTTCCCTCCGGGAGTTATAATAAGAGGCCTAGGGCCATTTCTTTGTATTATTTTGATATTTCATGTCATATTCAGCCATTTATAATATATAGATACAGTGATTGCGTTATTTTGCAGTGCTATTGTTATTCATGCATTTTGTCGGAAACCTTGCCGGATGTCCTGTTTCACTGTATAAGTTTGTAAACTTCCATTTATCTATTTTTTTTGGTTTATTAAGTCTCATATCAGAGCTCTTCCATCATTTTTTTTCAGAAACCCTCATTATAATAACGCATTTCTTTCTTCAGTAGTTGCTGCATGAGCTGGGCTATGGGGTTTTAGCTTATTTTAGCTGCATATATTCGGGGAGATCTATTTATATGAGCTAAAGTTATTTCTTTCACATATAATTCTGCATACAAGTTTTATATCATGTCTTCTAAGGGATACAAGTCCCATTCCTCACTTTTATAGCGTTATTTTCTGAAGACAACAATTTTATGCTCAGTATTGCTGCATTTCCCTACCCGGGAAGGAGAATATTGGTCAATATCTTGATGAAGTTCTTACATCTGCTGATATGATGTTATTATACCTCTATTAAGCTACTCTACATTTCCAATATCATGATTTTCTGAAGCTCCACATTGGTAATAACTCCAATTATTCCCAATAATGTAGCCGTTCCAATTTTGGAACATTATATTTGCGTAGTGGCATGTTCTGCGATCTAAAAAAATGTTATGTATATTGTGCTAATTTTTTGGAACGTAATATGGTTTAAAAGGTGTGATGCGATATGTATTAGTGATGCATATGTGATTCCATGTATGGATTGGGTAATATAAAGAAGGAAAGCACGATATAAAGGTAAAGAATATTATTGGTAATTTTAGTTTTAAACCTGAAAACCATTTTGTTAAATCTTCCGTGTGCATATGATTAAAAAGGTTAATGTTTTAAATTATAAAGTGGTTCTGTTTATTTGTGAAGGGGTTAATAAAAACTCATGAAGTTATTTGGGGACCCATTCTGTTGGGTGAATAATGGAGGAAGCATGACTCCATAATGTTAATGTGTGGGTCATTAGTGGGGTATATTCCGCAAGCCCTGCCATCATTTGGTATCGGAACATGAGATTTATGAAGATGCATTTTTTGTTGCGTCATTTTTTGTATCAGAAAGGGTTAAAGATATTTTGAAGGTTAAAGCGAGAGGTTGGTGAAAGTTGTTTTTAATTAAATCAGAATTGTGCATAATGCAAGTGTGATTGTGGAAGAAAGAGGAGATTAGTAAAGCAAATGTGCTTTGCAAAAAATTTATAGAGATATTGCAAAGAGGAGATCAAGTTATTTGAATCTGATAAGCAGAAGGTATGGCAGAAGACGTGAGTAAGTGATACTCTTAAGAAGAGATTGCCGAAGCATAAAGAAATCAAGTTGATGGTTGTTTTCTTGTGGAGAATAGATATTCACTCAAATGTGAAGAGTGGATAGATCATGCAGGTATTGTTTTATTTAACTTTGATTTGAATTTTGCAGGATAAAATACACATTGAGGATTGATAATTGCAGCTAATGAAGTATGTCAACAAAATAAGATCAAGCCTTAAGAAGTAGTGATGAAGGAAGCTAGTAAGAGTTTATGAAAGAAAAAAAAGTGTGGCCAGAACCTAGTATTTCATTTGTGATTGAAATAAAAGAGGACAAAAGTGCAGATGAGTTGAAGCCTTGAAGGAGCAGAGGAATTCTCAAAGAATTTTCTGGAGAGGGGACTAGTGGCCAAGTAGAGAGGAAATATTTGTGAGGTAAGTTGTAGCAGAGAGGAATTTCTATTGCAGAGGCTTAAGTACAACTCATAGTGAGTGAGGAACAAATAGATATAGAGGAGAAGATGATTGTTGATAGTCATAGTAGAGGTTCTAAGAGAGACCACAGTAGAATAAGAGTGAAGAAATATGTCAAAGTAGATGCCATGTATGAAGAGTATGAGAGATAAAAGGCTGAGATAAGAATGCAATTTAATTTGTTGATGGAGTTGTTCCGGAGGAGTAAAGAAGACCAGAGATTTTGTTACACAATGAGAAATAATATGAAGTAGCATAAGCTACAAGATAAAAGAGAACAATAGGTGAATATTAAATTAATAGATGAGCTTAAAAATCTTTAGCATATAATGGATTTTCAATTGAGGATGGAGAAGCTCGAAGGAGTGGAGCTACAACAACAAATTTGCTGGAGAAGAAAAAGTTATTTTTCAACTCAAAGATGGAGAAATGATGTTTGAATCATCAGTTTAGGCAATTGAACCTTATGATTTTCAAATTAATAATTTGTGTATGTTTGCAAGTAATGTCGAAGCATAGAAACAAAATTTGAGTTTTGAGACAGTTAGGTCTCATATGGAAGATCATACACAGTTGGGAGGAGGTATTGCTTTTCAGCATGCTGTAAGGGCTGTAAGCAGAGGGATTTTGGCTCATGATGATAGCCAAAATCAAGAAGAAGTGGAGAAATATATTAAGCAACCAAGTGAAAGGCTTGAGGAAGCTAAGAAGAAGAAAATTGAATATTTTCTGAGTCATGTAGAAGACTTGGAACAGAAAAAGGATTTGATGACAGAATCATCAAATAAGACTAAAACTAAAAATTTTAAAACTAAAAATTTGTGTGTGATTGTAGGTTTTGAAGATTCTGCAAGTGATAGACAATCACTGGAAACTGTCATAAAAATGGAGGAAGAGGCTATCTTACCTTATGAAGATAGCCAAGGAAAAGCACATGTATAATTAGTTAGTAAATGGGAGAAAGAATTTGAGTTATTGGAGAATTGGTTGAAATCACCAGTAGAGAAGAAATAACCCAATGAAGACTACAAAGGATATACAACAAAGGAAGAAAATGTTACTACATTCAGGGAATTGAAGAGAAGTTTACCTTTTGAAAGTAAATTTGCAGGTAGTGAGCAGAAGAGGGATGTTGCAGAGGGAGGTATCTTAAGATATATTTAGGAATTTTGGGTGGTAGAAATTTCCAGAGCAATATCTATAACAGTATTTGGAGAAATCTCAAAAATAGTAGCAAAAGTTGAAGAAAAAGAAACTGAAGAAAGTAATCAATATCTTAAAGATGTTTATATTATAGAGAATAAAAATAAAGTGCAACAGCAAAATAAATTGGACAGAGGGATAGAAAATTTCATGAAGCTTATAAGGAATAAATATAAAGGAAGGAGTTGCATAAAGAGAATAAAAACATATGGTAGTATGAAAGGTTAGATTGTAACAAATGTTGATGAAATTTCAATGGAGTGTTGAAAACGAAGATGTGTAAACTAGGAAAAGAAGGAAAAGACAACCGAGTGCAAGGCCAAGAATCGAAAGGAGCAAGGAGATCATAGAAGAATCAAGTATGGGATCCATGAGGACAATTATTGGGGACACATGATGTGGAGATCATGATTCTTTTTTACTTTGGGAGTCTGATGTAGGAGCTTTAGCACTCAAATTAAATTTAATTGTTTCAGTAGCCCAAGGAGGGGTCGAGTTGTAAATATTGTAATATTGTCTTGTAAAATGTTTCAAATTCCTAGAAAACATAGGTAGGGGATATTCTAGTTGACTTTTGTAAACATATCCACACAAAAAAGGATATTAGAGAGGATAATTTCTTTTTATGCTCAAGAGATTTGATTAGTCATAAATTAGAGATAAGAAGGATTTATTTTAATAGATTTTGTTGCAATGTCATAGGATTCCATTGTGATCAGAGTTGGATAAGATCTATTGTAATTATAAATTAAATTGTAAGCTCAAGGAAGGAACAGGCCAATCCAAAAGAAAGAAGATTAGGAAGTGAGACCAATTAAAATGATGAAAATCGGGTCAGAGATAGAATAGAGAGACGAGAGCTAAGAGAGCAGAGAGAGTTATGTAGGAAGAGAAGGCCATGCAAAGAAGAATCAAGAAAAGCAAGATTGTAAACAAGTTTGTTTATTTGTATATGCATGATTTATTTATTAATGAAGACATCGAATTTCATTGTGACTGTGTGTCATTTATGTTATGTGCTGAGTGATCCATAATAGAAAAAATTCGACAATAGTGTAATAATTCCCTGTAATAAACTCTAATTGAATTAACAAGTCTTTCTGAGTGATAAAAGACTTAATGGCTGGGTAGAATATGTATGATTCTGGCCAAGGAATTAAAAAACTGTGTGTGAAGCTGACGAGAACAAATAATCACAGATAAAACTTGTGTGCAGGTCGAGAAGAGAAACAAATCATGAATTTTGGACTCCGATTTTTAATACAGAATGGTGGTCTATATTCTGGCTTGAAATAGTGTGCAAAGCTTGCAGTGAGCGTGAAATCTATAGATCTAAGTGAAAACTAGAAGAGAAAGCTCTGGAGAAGTTATGAGTAGAGAAGACAAAGTTACAAGTTGCGACAGTCGAAAATAGAGAAAATATTAAAGTAGCCAAAACCCTTAAAATATTTCAAAAAAGAGATCGGACGGGAAGGGTTAAGTCACAGAAATGGAAAAAAGGCCGTTAGGTAAGATCGCATCACAAAGTTAAATTGTGAAAGTGTTGCAGTGAACACATGTTGGATGGCGGATCCATGCACATATCACACTTCGCATGCGATATGATATAAATGTTAATGATGGAGTTAAAAGTTGCGAAGTGTGATAGTATTAAAGTGGCGAAGTTGCGACGGGTGTAAATTTTTCAAAGTGCCGATGGGTTGTAAATTCCGATATGCTATATATGTTATAATATCCGATGTGTGGAATTCTATATTTTCCTATTTGTGAAGTGGCATGTTCTACAATCTGCGAAATTTTATGTTTTTCGATTTGCAAAATAAGTAGATTAGTGATATTGTGCTAATTTTTGGGAATGCCAGATGGTTTAAAAGATGTGATGCGATATGGATCGGTGATGCATCTGCGGTGCCATGTATGCATTAGATAATCTAAAGAAGGCGTCGAAAATATAAAGGTAAAGAGTATTATTGGTAATTTGAGTTTTAAACCCAAGAACCATTTTGTTAAAGCTTCTGTGTGCATATTATAAAGTGGTTCTATTTATTTATGAACAGGTTAATAAAAAATCACGAAATTATTTTGGAACCCATTCTATTGGGTGAATAATGGAGGAATCATGACTCCATAATGTTAATGTGTGGGTAATTAGTGGGCTTTATTCCACAAGCCTTGCCATCATTTGGTATCAGAACACGAGATTTATGAATATGCATTTTTTGCTGCGTCACTAAGTAAAGAATTTAATAATGGAAATAAGTTAACAAAAGGAAAACCACGAAAACCCATTGTAGGTTATAGAGTTCATTCCCGAGCAGTGAAACACACAAATGATATTGGTATGACTATGAGGGGGTGGGTATTTACCCAATAAACTCTCTAATCCCTTTTAGTTGTTTATATAATCCCATTTCACATGCACCATTGATGAGTAGACATGTACGAAGCCACATTTAGTGAAAATTTTCTTGTAATATTCGAAAAGGGAGAATGCAGTAATACAAAAACACAATAGATGAACTGTAGCAACGTAAAAAATTAATCTAAAGACAACATCAGAATGTAAAAAATAGTTGAGCAATTTATTAATATGGAGGTGGATAAATGAGTACAGCAGTGCTCAAAATGTGAGACACTCAAGCCAAAGAGATGGCATAGAATGACCCTGAAATGATCCATCAAGAGGGACTACGTAACTGCTGGACTACTAGAAGGAAAAATGCATTGTCCCTGCTACAACTGTTGGGACTGCAACTGCTGACAAAATATAAAGTGTATATCTAAGCATTTCCTAGAGCTCCGATGATGTTGAAAATATAGTTCCAGGCTCTATTATGGATACCCAAGAAACCCAAAAACGTTTTTCCAAATCTATCAATTTAATAAATTCACCCTCTTAGGCCCCGCAGCTATGATTTCTGGGTATGCATATTTTCTGCATGAACTGAAGAATAGATGGTTGCAATGTTATACAATATTCTCAATGAAATAAGGGTTGATCCTTATGATAAAAGCTCAAGTTCTAGCTCCTCCAACCTTCTCCACTTAATGCATCTGATGCTACACAACTGATGGACAAAAATTGCATTGTTAAGGAGGGAGGCACTCTAGCCTGCCGCTAAATATGGAAAATCAGCTCAAGAATGATGAAAACAATGAATAAAAGGTGAGGAGATGGTATGTCATAGGATTTAGAGCTAAAATACTAGAAACTTCCTTCCTCCTTCAGATTTGCAAGACTGGACTGTGCAATCCTTGAGGGGACTATAGCTTCATGGAGGTATGAAATGTTGGCCTTAATTCTAGATATGAATATACAACTACTGGAAGGATGAACTTGAAGAACAAGGTGAAAGGATTAATCCTCCACCGGTTTCCTATATGAAGTGCTAGAAACAACCTCCACCTATCAAACGCTCATGCAGGAATGTGTTATTCATGTTGCTAAATGAGCATATGAAAGTGGTACGAATATGTCACCAATGTTGGATGATGAATATAGCTCAATAGAAACCTTCCAAAGTAGGCACTCGAAGTCCCCCATGGGTAAGGGTGGGATTTCTACTCGAAAACACGTGTGTGCTAAACAACAATGCAGACTTAACTAAACATCATAAGCGTGCATAGAAATTTCACATGAAAAATATAGATTTAAACATATCAGAAATAGTAATCTAAATTTTTCCTTCTGTTGTTCCTTAATCTTCATTATATAGAATGTGAGCCTTCCATAATCCTGGCCCACCTCGTAATTACGCTGCACATGTGGCCACTAGCCTCCATGAAGATTGTGATGTCTCTCCATGATCTCCATCATGTTCTACATTTAGTTCCTACTCTCTCCATAATATGTGCATTAGATGCACCACTTCCTCCACTACCTTATCATAAGTTCTTTATGATCTTACTTTGAATGCACTATGTTCTCAGTTGATCTCCTCCAAGATCCTCATGATTTTACATTAAAGATCTATGATCTCCACTCTTCCTTCATTTAAGAAGCTACTCCAGTGCTCCATAATGTAGATATAGATCTAAAATCTCCACATCCACATATCAAAAGTGGATTTTATTCATCTATGGGGTTTGTGGGTCCCTCCACTCCCTTATTTAATTAATTAATTATGAAAATTAAGAACTCTAATATTCCAATTATCTTGTGGAAAATTGGGAATATTAAATTCTCCCCGCTTAAATGTTTCTTGTCCTCAAGAAACTGAAAAAGTGGATGCTACAACAAACATCCTCCCTCAAAATGGCATCCTCGTATGGAAGGCCTCCCCATCTGTCACAATGTGTCATGCATGTCCAGCTCCAAATCTGCCTCTCTAAAATGTCTACAGTGGCCTCCAACTGAAAATTTAGATACCCTTCCTCATCAATGAATATCCAAGTGGCAACCATATGATGTCCAAAGATCTCCTCTATACATGAGATACATGAAATGAACTAGTTTCTTCCAAAAGTGAAAATTCCCAACTCGAGAACTATCTCTTCAACCCATGATACATAGAGCAGATTTCATCTATAAATTCTCTCATCATTAGCCCTGTTGGCCATGTAGGATCCAAACATAACATCAACATAGTGAGAAACAAGAAGTAGAGATATATGGATGAATATGAACAATGTAAAACCATATTCTCCCAATAACAACCACTGCAACAAAGCCTTCTGCTACCATGTTGGATCATCATGAAAACAAGTAAGAGAACCATACTCTCTGAAATGAAGCCACCACAACAATGCTTCTTTTCACCATGACAAATCAGCATCAATATAGATATGAGAGACATACTCTCTCAAAATAAGCCACTGTAGCAATGCCTCTTGCTACCACACCACATCATCATTGTACTAAACATAGTGGCCATATTCTCTCAGAAGAATCCACCACAACAATGCATCTTGCTGCTCCATCACATCATCATTGTACCAAGTACAATGTCCACAATCCTGCAATAGAAGCCAACACTATAAGGCCTCCTGTTTCCATCCTCTATAATCATCATGCAATGTATGGGGAGAAACTAGCCCATACTCTCCCAAGAGTTACCAAAGAAAAAATGATTCTTGTTGCCATCTTACATTATGATGATGAAAGTCATGGAGCAACAACATACTAATCAACATGTGGAATGTCTCATCATAACAATACAAATAATATCCCTTATGCCACATCATGTGAGAGTTATGCTTTGCCCCAAACCCAAATACATACATGAACATGAGTTATATCCAAAACATAAATACATGTAAAGACATGAGACATATCCCAAGAAAAATAAAATACATTGACATAAGATACATCATGAGGTGTCCAAACTCTCTCATCAACAACCAGCGTAGCCATGCCTCTTGTTGTTGCATTTCATCAGTGATATACATGGCATGGATATTGAAAATGTGAGATGTTGGGTAAAACCCATACTCACCCAATAACAACTAGCGTAGCCCTGCTTCTTTCTACCCGGTATCATATATTTTCACGAAGGTAGGAAACCTCCTACTCCTAATCGAGATCCATTCATCCCAATGTGGATGATGAATCATGCCAAGCTCAATCTTGGTACCCTCCCATTGTAGAATACCAACATCCTCCATCCAACTATCTTTTCACTCCATGAAATGTTGAAGTGCACCTACATTGAGGTCTCTCCATGAAATCCTCTCATCAATGGCCTATTAGAACCCATACGGCTTCATACATGCTATAGGTAGAATGTCTTCTTTGAGCTATGAGGAGCTCATCAAGAAAAACTCATCTTTGCAATGGAAATTACTCTCTGTCATAATATGTATACCATCTATCATCTGTCCCTCCAGTACTTCATGAGTGAAGCTACCTTCAGAATTCTCCAAGAAAAATGGGGCCCTCTCCTCATCACTACTGCTAAGTGACAACGTTGTAAATCTTCATGGTGATACATGTGTTGTCTCATGGCCACATACAATGTTAAACTCATGGTTTGGCACTGTATTGAATAAGACTATGCTCCTCCCATATTCTGCAGCTCCACACTTCAACACAAAGTGTTGGGTGTAGCTCAACCATGAAAAACTGTGATAGCAATGCATCTTCTCCTTGATCAAATCAAGGGTCCTTTGTGCAGTGATAATTTGTTGCTCCCAAATCAGCAAGGTGCTCTAATCCTTGGTTATGCAATAGCCTTGATGGCATGGTCTCATATATCTCAATATGATGTACTAAAATAATATGAGAAGAAAGTATGTGAAAACCTTGGATAAGTTAAATCTCAAGAACATCTTGCACATATACAAGAGTTCCTCAAATAGATTCAATGGTCTCTCCAACTACTCGTAATGATTATGGTTGCATCTCTTCAACTGTACTAGCACTCATATCTACCTCCTCCTCCTCATGCATATCATGGATCATGCATGGGGCTCCAAATGTCAAGAATTAAAGACCATCTTGCAAATATGCAAGTGATCCTCCTCTTGATGTAAGTACATTTGCAGCTGGTGGTGGTGGTAGAGGCTCCTCCTCCTGAGTGATAATGAGTACATCTTCCTTGCGCTCTTCATGTACTATCTAATCAATTAGGGGAGATTTCACTATGTGAGATGTATCAGGTTTCTTTCTACCATTCTTGTTCTTTAGTATTACAATAAAATCTGCATAAGTAGATACTCTCATGTGTGACAAGTGACTGAACCACCAATCTCTTGCTTCACCCTCTAGGTGTAGCACTGAAATCTCCAAAACCTCTCTTTATGCTACAAGATATTGTAAAAATAATGTAGTTAGATATTCCCTCTGAGCCATCAATGTGCTTGTGGAAGATCCATCAATTGTAGGCAAGAAGAATCTATGCCTCTTTCTTCTATTGTTGCTTTCGGATCTCCTCTCCTCTTTGAGTTGCAAAAACTATTGGAAAGTTAGATTCTCCTTGAGATCTATAGGCTATTCTTTTTACTTGGAAAAATATTTACTTACGGTCTCATGCCCCAAGGCTCCTTCATATTCACACCAGTCCTCTCTCTTATCAAAGAAATTGGAAATATTATAATTATGTGAAGCTCTTTTCTTCTCTGGTTGCTTCTCATGATGATAGAAAGTGTTGGGACCTTCATCATAAAATCTTCTTCTTGGATCCTCCTTTTCCCTTTCTCTCTTCATTTCATTGACCTCCTTGGAGAGATCTTCCATAGATCGAAATAGAAGAGTGGAAAAATTGCAATTCTCCTTCCTAACAGATCTCTACTATCTGCATCTTCTTTGGATGCAAAATATGAAGTGCCCACAAGTTGAGCCAATGATCATGCTCTAATACCATTGTAATATCCCAAAAGGGAGAATACAGTAATAGAAAAACACAATAAATGAAATGCAACAAATTAAACAATTAATCTAAAGACAACATCAGAATGTATGGAATAGCTTAGCCATTTATTAATATGGAGGTGAATAAACCAGTATAATAGTTCTCAAAATATGAGACACTCAAGCCAAAGATATTTACTAGAATGACCCTGAAATGATCCCATAAGAGGGACTGCATAACTGTTGGACTGCTAGAAGGAAAAATGTGTTTTCCCTGATGCAACTCTTGGGACTGCAACTACCGAAAAAATATAAACTATATATCTATGTAGTTCTAGAGCTCGGATGATGCTAAAAATATAGATCCGAGCTCTATGATGGATACCCAAGGTAGCCTAGAAAGGATTTTCGATATCTATCAATCTATGAAAATCACCTCTTAGGCCCTGCAACTATGACTACTAGGTATGCAGATCTACTGCATGAACTTAGGAATATATGGCTGCAATGTCATACAATCAGCTCAATGCAAGAAGGGTTGATCCCTTCACTAGATCCTTAAGCTAAAAGCTCAAGTTCTAGCTCCTCCAGCCTTATGCACTGAATGCAGCTGTTCTTACACAATTGTCAGACAAAAATTACACTATTAAGGAGAGAGGCACTCTATCTTGTTGTTAAATGTTGAAAATTAGCTAGAAAATTATGGAAACAATTAATACAAGGTGAGGATATGGTCCCTCACAGGATTTCCAGCTGAAACACTGTAAACTTCCTTCCTCCTTCAGATATGCAACACTAGACTGCGCAATCCTTGAGGGGACTGTTGCTACATGGAGGTATGAAATGTTGGCCTAAATTCCAGATATGAATATACAACTCTTGGAAGGCCGAGCTTGAATAACAAGGTGAAGGATGAATCCTCCACCAGTTTCCTAGTTGAAGTGCTAGAAACAACCTCCACCTCTCAAACCCTGATGCAGGAATGCATTATTCCTATGGATGAATGAGCATATGGGAGTAATATGAAGATGGTACCAATGTTGGATGATGAATATAGCTAAATATAAACCTTCCCATAGTAGGCACTTGAATTTCCTAGTGGGTAAGGGTGGGATTTCCGCTCGAAAAAATCCGTATGCTAAACAACACTATAGACTTAGCTAAATAGCATAAGCGTGCATAGAAATGTCACATGAAAAATCTAGATCTAAACAAGTCAGAAATAATAGCCTAAATCCTACCTCCTATTGGACCTTCATCTTCATTATACAGATTTTGAGCCTTCCATATCCCTGACCCACCTCATAACTGCACTGCACATGTGGCTACTAGCCTCCATGAAGACTGCATTGTCTCATCAGGATCTCCATCATGTTATGCCTTTAATTCCCACTCTCTCCATCATGTGTGCATTATATGCACCACTTCCTCCACTATCTTATCATAAGTGCTTTATGATCTTGCTTTGAATGAACTATGATCTCAGTTGACCTCCTCCAATATCCTTATGATTTTACATGAAAGATCCATGATCTCCACTCTTCCTTCATTTAAGAAACTTCTCCACTACTCCATAATGTAGATCTAGATCTCAAATATCCACATACACATATCAGAAGTGGATTTTATTCATTTATGGGGTTTTTGGGTCCCTCCACCCTCTTATTTACTCAATCAATTATGAAAATTAAGAACTCTAATATTCCAATTATCTTGTGGAAAATTGGGAATATTACATCTCATCATTCATATGCTATGCAAGGTGTTATCCTTGATACAACTCGCAAGATCTAGAGCCTTCAAGACTGACTCAGAATTAATATGTTTTTCCAAAGGTGAATATTCGAATGTTATGTATACCTCATAATAACATCACAAAATGGAAAACGATGCAGTCGTGATACATGAAAACAAAATAAACCCTTACAATTCCAAATGGTTTGAAAGGCATAAACTATAAATCCTTTGGAAAACCTTAAATATTTGTGGTGGCATATGCCATGAGTTGCGATCTTTCAAGGTTAGTAATGATATTCAAAGGTGTGCTATGTTGAGGGTTAACTCTCTTTTTATTTAAAAAAAAATTGTTGCATAAGGATAACAACTAGGCAAGGTATAACATTATAAATTTTGCAATTATATGAGCAATAGAGAGCTAATTAATAGTTTAGGAAAATACTTCAATTTTTAAGATAAAATAATGAATAATTCTCAAATTCTAAGAAGGGATTATGTTCAGTGGTAGTTAAATAAATCCGAGGGGAATTTAACTCAGTTGGGATAATGCAGGCTTGAATGTAGTCCTTTCTTCCATACATTTTGAGAAGCATCATGTGAATATGACACACACACACACACACACACACACACACACATATATACATACATAAACACACACGCACGCACACACACACACACACATATATATATTATGGTTCTTGTAAGAGGATTACAAGGTAAATATTTTGGGGATGTTTCAGGTGGTATCAGATCCTACATGTTACAACATTGTGGCCTATTCAAGGGAAAACATAGACAATAAAAAATTATGTTTTATGTATCATAGATGAGGAAAAGTAAAACTAGTAACATGAAATCACCGCCTACAGGACCAAGTTTTGTACCCTTATCGAAACCTAATCTAGAAATATGGGTGGAATTAGGTGAAGAAACTCGGTCGAAATCTGAAATATTGATTAAAATAATGCATAGTCTAATACTGGAAATAGCTAGCATAATGCTTGATAATGAGCAACTGATGAGCGATCAAGAAAGAATAATTAAGTGTTGGCAATATGAAAAATGTATTGTCCTGATGGCAACCTACTTGATGGAAACTTGGTTGATGAATATGTCAACATGATGATAACATGATAAGTCTACAAGATAGTACACATGTGACAAATAATTTGAACAAAGACATAACAATTCAGAGACAGAGGAATAATGAAGGCGATATTTTCAGAAATATTGCAATTTTTGTGAAGAAAAGGTGTGTACATACGTGGGTATGGAGAAGAGAAAGCACGTACAGTTTTTGACCATCGTATCCTAAATACCACCAGTCTTTCCATGTTATTGGCCCACAATATTGCGCATGGAAAAAATTATTTGATCCCGTCAAGGAATATCATCAGCATTAGTATGGGTTTGACCCATGGTATTGGCTAACACATAAGATATATAAGGAGATGGAAATCAAAGTTTTAAGTGTGCATGTTATGGCTTATTAATGAACTGTTTGATCTAAAATAAGTATGCACCTAGGGTATGAGGATGGATCGGATCCAATAGGTCTAAAATGAGTATACATTGGTGATATGCTTATGGGTTGGTTGATCTGTGATGATAATGTTTGACGCATGCTATTACTATGTATGATGATATATGTTATTATCTGAAGTTATATTGTGCAACGAAGGTATGAGTCAATAATTGTAGATCTATACACACGTTTTTCTTAGGGAGATCGCATGCATATGCGGGTCTCATTATAGTAAGTCGCATATCATTTCTCTATAATGGGAAGATTTGTACGTGGGTATGATTCCTAAAAGGCATGTATATACATGAAATTTTTTTGTGGGAAGTGCCTATATATGCTAGGTTTTTGTTGAATATTATGCATGATTAGTCTAATAGATCTTGTTGTGTTTTTTGTTTTTTTTCAATGAAGTATTTCATGATGATATGAGCTTAACAGTGATGATTGAAGATGAATTGGCTGTGGATTGATATGTTGAATATCAATGATGCTTCTATATGTATGTAGTTCAGAGATATGTTATGGTTCTGTGATTATTTCAGAATGTTTCAGTGGTTTTGTACACAATTCAGTGATTATTTCAGAATGACTGTGATCTCGTTCGAGGGTTCATTGTTTTGATATATGTATGGAACTATGCTTCATGGAAATTGCATATATACAAAGATATACTAAGTAAAAATAGAGTATATATTTTTATATATGCTTGATTAGGGTTTACAGTGAACAAAGTCTAGTTTTCGTGATGAAAAGTATGTGGATTGGTATTCTAGTAATTGAAGTTACAATGATCTTACTACTTTGGTTATTTGAGAATAAGTTCATTTATTTGGGTCTCTGTTGGTATGGCGATTTTTTGATTCATTTGGTTCAATGATTGAGTGATTAGTTACAGTAATTGGTTGAAGTTTTGATATTTTGTATTGGGATTAAATTATGGTAGTAGGCCCAGTTAAAAACTTTGATGAAAATTGGCCTATAGGTTGTGATATTTTGAGCTTGGTGGATCCAGTATGAATATTATGAAATGTGGTCCACGAAGGTACTGAGGATTGGAGCCTTTAGTGATGGAATCAAAGCTTCCTTCCAATAGTAGCTACTAATACAGATAAGGGGGAGAACGGGATAAGGTTGTAGATTTCTGCAGGTGGGTGCCTGCATGGTGGTATGATTCTACACCAGTATAATATTGTATGTTGTTTTCCATATAATAGAGGATGAGGATAGAGAAGACAACAACAATTGTTTTCTCCCACGCTGGGTTTCCACCTAAAAATATTGTTTTTCATATGTATTGATGTTTTTTTTATGTGTGATGGTTTATTCTATTCTTACTACACATTATTACTATTTAATTAATGCATAATAAAGTGATTATACCCTAATTAAAAAAATAATGAGTTAACTAAAAAGTAAGTAAATTGGATATATGCTAGTTTTCCACATACAAGTCGTATACATACACATGTTTAATTCAGTATAGTGGCATACAAAAATCTAAATAAGAAAAGAAACATTTAAGGGAGTTTTAAATATCGATTCACCCCCTTGCCTCCCCTCTCAGTATTTTTCCCAAAAATTAGAATTACAGTAGATCTTTCAGAAGAAGCTTGATCGCTTGAAGGAGATTCATCAAGATTATGGGAAAGAAGAAGATAGCTCAAATATAGGATTTAGAAACTAGTGGTCCTAACAATAATATGTATGATCAGGTGCTCAATGTTAATATAAAAAATGAAATTTATTTGAGTCTTTTAGAACTTAAATGAATTTGAAGTGCTCATTTCTTGTGTAATGTTCCTTTTTCAGAAACTGCTCATGAATCCAACAAATGAAAATCCTTTTTCGAAAACATTACCAATCAACAACTAGATCTATTCCAGAGATTGAATGTAGGGAAATTTACTGGATATGTCACCTCTGAAAAGAGGGTGAGATCTAGAGGCTAGATGGCTCTGTACAGACTCTATCTATAGAACTCTGTCAAAGGGTAATATCCCCAAGAGGGATTTCTCAGCAATACTTGCCTGAAAAATGAATTTTTCAAGAATGTATGGTACAGAAGCTCAAAAAATCCCTTTTATTCCTTAGATCAAAGTATATAAGACCTAAATCCAAGAGGAGGCTTCAAACAAATCACTCTAGGTGGGTTAAACAGATCTCCCACACCTAGTTTCCTTGAAAACTGCCGAAATAAGAGACTGCAGCAATCTGGAAACTGTATAATGGTCCTAAATTGAATAATAAGCTCTGAAAAAATTGTAATAGACATAAATACAGATCTGGAACTACAGCAGCAAGAAATATGCTCAATCCCTTCATCCAATAGTGGGGAAAAGTGAGGATTTATGAACTAAAATGGATGTATTAGGAAATATGCGTAATAATAAGGGAAATAGCTCTCAGATATGTTAAATAGGGTTATAATTAACCTCTATACAGAATTTCAGCAAAAAAATGCGTTTTTCTATGTTAAATAGTTCCTCCTTCCCGACTAGTCAAGAAAAACCCTGATTCCCCATGACCTCAAGTTTGTAGATTGGATTGAAGCTTCAGCAACATGATTTTGTGAAGATTTTAGTGAGTTTATGTACGGATATCATTACAGAAAGCTTAGAATATGATTCAAAGGTTTTACATTGGAAAAGATAGATCTATACATGAAGAAATGCCTCAAAAACCCAAAATTATAGCATAAGAAACTGTAGGATGAACCAGAAAACGAAATCTACAGGAATATGGAGCAACATTACATTATATTACAGATCTATAATAGATCAGAGTACAAAAAATCAGATCAGAATGAGATCTATATGAAAAAATAGCTTTTAAGTACATTCCCCTTGGGGATCCCAGTTGAAAGTGAAGAACGCTGAATAGATCTGAGATCTACACCATGGATCTGCAGTAAACTTCAGAAATTTCTGAAGAACATGTTACATAGCAGATCAGATCTGAAATAAAGATAGATTGGTTGGCCAATCTATGGATCACCATAGTGAAGGGAAAGGATCCCTTTTCACCGGAGATCTCTCCTCCAATCTGAAGCCAAACCCCCACTACAACTCCTCCTGCAAAAAGGACATAGTTTCCTCAAGGAATTGCGTAGATTATGATAAGATATACTTTGGCCTGATGCCAAGATATGGATCTAGAGCTATAATAAGCTATTACACTCCTTCCAGTGATTTAAATGACTCCTCCACTGAAAAGATGCAATAGAACTCTTTAGATCTAAGTAGATCTGATTCCACTTGCTGCAAATCTCTGAATAGTAAAACCCCTAAAAAGGAATCACACTGTCAAGAGAGATGGAGCTTGGCTAAAATGCCGGATAGTGGACCACTATAGCACAATCTCCTCCAAGAGCTGCTCAAGGGAGGAGGGAGGATTCATAAACAGAAAATCCTCTCTTTCTTTGGCTAAACAATGCAGAGAGATGGATTTGCTTCAGCAACTTCTGAAATGAAAATTCCTCAACAACCCCTCCTTGAGTCTTCTCCTTATTTATGTAATATTAGCGTTTTCAAAACCCTAAACCATCTTCATTCATTTAGCCCTTTTCACATGGAGGACCTCCTCATGGGACTGCACTGATCATCTAGGAGGTTCATTGTACCTGGTCTGCATTATGATTTGACCCATTCAAACAGCTTGAACCTGTTTCACATACAAGTGGATTTTATTGAGAAAACCCTGATTTAATCTCTGTTCACATTGGGAATTGATTTATTCACATGTTTAGGAGTTTTTATTTGTCCTCTTTTACATTTTATTCATAAAATATAAAAATAAAATGACATTGAATATTCCTACTAGCTTGGGCTAGTTAAGAATATTACAGCTTGGAATCTGTCACACTTCATTTCATCGAAAACTGACTATGTATATGAAAGTTAGAGTCTACTGTTTGTTTTCAAAAACATATAAAATTTGTGTGGGATTGACATAATGATGACTGTGCAACCTAGTCAGCAAAAGAAGAATATTTCCAAAAGAACATTCCCAAAAATTTTCCAATGACACTATGACAAGTGTCACTTCATGGTTGGTTTCTGAGTTGGGTGATTTTTTGCATTTTTACTCGATGATGGAATGCACCAATGGGAAGAGGACACGCGGTGTAGCCAGGGTGTAATATTCCAAAATTAGCATGCAGCTAATTGGAATATTAACTTTTTCTTTTGTCCTTTAGTTAGAAGAATAAGTGGGTAGGGAGACCCGTAAATCTCTTTAGTAGGAATAAATTACTAAATAAAGTACCCTTATGTGTGAATAGGGGATGAAGCATGTGGACTGGGTCAACTTCGACCAAATAAACAATGTTGGTATGGAGGGAGTGGAAATTCATTGAGGGACAACACTGTTTTGGAGGGAGATTCCTTGCATGGAAGTAGTGGCTTTAATGAGTGGGGCCCAAGGTGAGGAAGCTCACTAAGCATATAAGGAATGGGATGGCAGCCATGGAAGGCATGTTTTGATTATGGTCTGTTATGACTTGTTCCTCTCTTTAGATGCTTAGCGGAGACTGTAGTGCTCTTTAGCACAAGGGTGTTCCCAAGTGGGAATCCCACCCTCATCCTCGGGGGACTTCGAGTTCCCACTCATGAGAGGTAATTGAGCATTATTTCCACATTCCAAGATTAGTCCAAGCTAAAAATTTCTTCTACAACACACGTTCTGTTTAGAGTTATGCTGAGTTGTAGGGTACAGCAGTGGAGGATTTGATAGGGCCATTTCTAAGCTAGTTTTTCATTGGAGGAAGCATTTTTTCCATTTGGAGATCAATAAATAAGGTCCTTGGGCTTCATTTCATATTTTTTCACCAGGCCAAGTCACCATCATCTCCTACACTGCAATTTTAATCTCAAACTACATTATTTTATTGAGCAGATTCAAAGGAGGGTCCAGTGCATCATTTTGGAGGTTAGATCTTCAGTCAAGTGATCAATATTTCATTGGGAGAGTCTATTGGAGGAGTGCCACTTAGTTTTACATCAGTTTCAACCACCTCCTTCTATGTTCTTCAGTTGCGGTGATTCTTTAGCCCTAGGGCTTTAGGTCACCATTTGTATTTTTGTGTATTTCCAGAAACCCTTTCTGGGTTGTCTTGGAAAAGTGTGTGGGAGCATATATCTCCATTTTGAGCTTTGTTTGAGAATTGTATTATCAACTCCATTTATTTATATTTTCCAGCTGCAGTGTTATTCACTAAAACTGCGTTATATTGGCTTCAGTATTTTGTGTAGCAGTTGTATTACATATTTTGGTGCTTTTAGGCATTGGAGGCTTCTCTTTCCTAGCTTGAGGGACTTGATCCCCAAGATATTGTACTCATTTGCTGTTGTTATACTTAATACCATGGATCTATCTTTGGCACATATTTTACATATTGTTATTTACTGCTACTTTCCATTATTGTGTTTAATATTGTTGCTCTCCCAATTTTGGAATATTATAGTGGTATCAGAGCATAACCTTGGGTCACCCTGTGAGACATTACATCTATGTTATCAAAAGAAGAAGAATATTCTCACAGAAAAGAGAAGGTTCACAGAAGAGACAAAGGAAAAAATCCAATATCAGGAGAAATGAAGGGAAATGAGTTTTCAAAAATTCTCTAAACTATGCATGATATTAACAAAGAAATCAAGGAAAATAGGAGGGAAAGACATAAAGATTCCTATAAAAAAATTTCATAGGAAGAAAGCCCCAGTTCTTCATATTATGGGTGTGAGAATTCATCCACAAAATCAGATCCACAATTCTATATCATGCCGACATTCATAGCAAGAGAGATGGAGGAAGGAGATGCATCAAAGGAGGAGACTCTTTGTGACTATATATAAGAATATGAATCTCAATTTTAGAGGTTCAAGGAGCATATAAACTTCCAAGGGTTTTTCCAAATCAAGGAGAATAGAAGGCCTAGAAATCACAATAGAAGTAAAAGGTGCAAGCAGAATGCTTTGGGTAGATTCTTTTTGCCTACTTTGATGGGTCACCTAAGTTCACAACTAAGGCTTGGGTGAAGGAGCTAGACACCTATTTTCGACAACACCAAGTTTTAGAAGAGGAAGCCATTAAAGTAGCAGCGCTGCATCTTGAAGGTAAGGCTCATAATTGGTGGTTTTATAGTTATTCTTCATTGAGTCATGCAAATGTGGCTAATTATGCAGGGTTCACTAGGAGGTTAGTGAAAAGGTTTGATCTAAAACATTCTGAAACATCCTTGGTTGAGCTAGCTGTTGGAACAGGGTCCCCTGAAAGCTACGAATTTTATACTTTTTTGTATATTTTTGGTATTAATTAGTCTAGCACAGGGGTCTTGGGGTGTGTCAAAGCCCCAAATGCATTGTAATGGGTGAAGGGTGGACCAAGAGTCCGCAAACCATGGTTTGTGGACCATTAGAAGTGTAGGCTAAGTCGATATAAATAGATGAACATTTTGAGTCTTAAGGTAGGCAAGAATTAAGTCTGATGCTAAGTGCGAATTATTAGATTGGTTGTTTGGTCATTGGGTAAGGACTCCTACTAGTTGTGTGCGCGGAGATCCTCAGTCCTACTATGTACTGATGGTTGTGTGCACATGATATGTTAGATTGTATTGGGTTTTGGATGCTAATATATGCAGATATAGTTAAAGTATCTCTATGTTATCTGATATGATGTGTTACTATTGATGCGAACCTTTGTGATCTGTTGGAGCCACAAATTCAATTTTGCTATCTATTTATGATATGAATCTGTCTGTGTTAGGGTATGAATCGTATCTATAATATTTTATTAATGATGTGTTATGATATTGTGTGCTGGTAACTGCTAATACACACATGGAGGCAAAGGTATTAGCTAGATATGTGCATGATATTAGCTTTTTTATACTACAGATTATTGTTGGCATGTGTTGTCCTTGATGGAAACCTACTTGATGAAATAAGACTGTTGGCAATATGATGTAGAGTATTGTCCCTGATGGCAACCTACTTGATGAAGTTGTCCTTGATGGAAACCTACTTGATGAGTTAAGGGGGAGATTGTTGGCAGTATGATACAATGTGTTGACTTTGATGGAACCTGCCTGATGGAGTTGTCCTTGATGAAAACTGACTTGATGAGTTGTTAATGATCTAAATCTGACGTATCTACAGATCAGTTCAGAAGTAGCTCAGAAAGTGCTAGAATAATGTTGAACAAGGTATGTCACAAGGCATACGCGGGTTTGTTAAGTAGAAGTAGCGTATGCATGCGGAAAAGTACGTGCCAAGTCGCGTATGCCAATTTGCACTCTAAATTTATAAAACCAGGGGACATTACCATTGTATCGGCCCACAATATTGAGCACTGGATTATCTATTTGATCCCGTCGAGGAATACCATCGGAAGTGGTGTGGTTTTGGCTCATGGTATTGACAAAAGGCTAAATCTATATAAGGAGAAGAAAATCATGGTGCAAGGGTGTGCAAGTATGGGTATTGAATGAATACTTCACTCTGAAGTATATCTGCAAGGAATGAATTGATTGATCTGAATTACTAATGCACCTATGAAGAAAATGATGAAGAGGGATCTCTAGATCTGAAATGTATATGTATTTTCTAGATATGTTCATGGAATGTTTAGATCTGAGATGAGGTGAAATACTTTCTGAAGTAAAGGATGAAATATGAGTTGTTTATCTGATCTGAAGAGCTGCACAGTCCTGAAAAGTTATAGATATATACGCAGGTTCACTTCATTAAAAGCGCGTGTATACGCGGGTCTGCTTAAGGAAAAGCGCATATGGGCAGTTAGGGTTTTCTGAACAATTCACAGAAGTATACGCGGGTTGGTGTGCATAAAAGCGCGTACATACACAGGTTCAGTGAAGTAAAAGAGCATATGGAATATAGGGTTTTCTGAATTAAGTGGAATGAACTATCTGATCTGTTTTGCGGTTTTACTGCTATCTGTCAATGATGTATTCATACAGAACTGGGTTGTTTGAATAATGAATATGCTGCTGATTATGTTAATTGAAGATCAAGTTGTTGGTTGATTGGTTGATGATTCAATGAATGAATTGATGGGGTTATACTTTTTAGTTTGATATATGATGAGCTTAATGGGAAGGAAGCAAAAGAAGAAGGCTACTCAAAAGGAGATATCTCAGAAAACATGTGCAACAGAAAATGAAGAAGATAAAACAAGTACTGATTGTCGTTCTTGTGATTCACCTTCTTGTGCATGCAATGGTGAAGATAGTGAAAGTAATGTTATGGATCTAGAAGAAGCTCTCAAGATTAAAGTTGAAGAACAAAAAAGATCATCTAATAAGCAAGAATCTATCTACAAAGAAATGATCTCTAGAATGAAAGAACAGATAGAAATGTATCAAAAACTGTAGGATAAAGAAACCTATCAAAATAAAAGACTTGAAGCAAAAATCCTCTTTCTCAATACAAATATGGAAAAATCAAATAAGAAGAATGAAGAACTTAAAGCAGAAATCATCTCCCTGAAAGCAGATCTTGAAGATCTTCTACAGACATTTGAAGAACAAGAAAATGGGTTGAAAGAAGAGATTCTAAAATTGAATGATCAAGTAGAAGAAGGAAGAAGGAAAGAAGAAAGCATGAAGAAGCAATGCCAAATATTGGAGGTTGAGGTAAATATTTTGAAAGGTAAATTAGAAGAAAAAGATAAACTCTTGAGGTTTCAAGATAGTACTAAGATTCTGGACAATATTCTTAGTAGTCAAAGGTCTCCCTCTGTTAAATTTGGTCTTGGTTTTCATGAAACTGTTAAAGGAGAATCTAGTTCACAAGGAAGTGCTAAAGATTCAAAGGATATCAATGCAAAACCTGAAGTGTTGGAAGAAACAAAAGGTCAACTGATAATCATGAACTCTCAAAAGAAATCATTCCCTCCTAACTATAGAAGCATCAATAATGTTGAATGCTTTAAATGTCATAATTATGGGCATGTTATAGCCAATTGCAGAAGCAGATCGTTTCAGTCACATACAAACGGATTCTACACATAAAGGTACTCTGGTTTCTTCAAGGGATATTATTTTTCATGTAGCAAGTATGGTCATAAAGCAGGTGATTGCAATAGAAGAAAGAATAGAAAAATACATTATGATCCTTATGCTTACTTTTATGGTCATGTAAGATGTTATGCCTGTAACAAGTATGGACATGTAGAAAAAGAATGCAGGATGAACAGATCTGAGAAATTGGAGAATTTTCAGCACACTAAAATAAATTTCAAGCAAAGCTAGAAAAAGAAGGAGGACCGGTCAGAAACGTAGGGAATATTGACCCTACTGCAGTCATCTGCTTCTAAAGCTTACTTATCATAAGGACTGCAGGAATAATGTGAGATACATTATAGGGATTAGTAATGTATCATCACAGGGGGAGCAATGTATGGTGATTCTCATGGGTGGTTTGGTAATTCTGGGTATATTTATTTCTGACAGTGCATCTGATGTGAAGAAGACAGGTACAGGTGGCATAATTTCAGGGGGAGATGAAGGAGTGAAATTTTCAGTATTTCACTTTCCATACGCGGGTTTAGTGAACAAAATCTGCGTATACATGCGAGTTCCTTTGGAGACAGAAGCGTATGCTTTTCTGTTAAGGAAAATAGTGATTCAGCTCAAGAACAGGAGCACAGGTTCAGGGGGAGCATCAGTCTAACTACTAATGATGGCATTGTTGGCATTGTATCTGCTTATTCCTTAGTTCTTGTAATAACTCATGCTCAGATGATGGTGACATAATACTTGGTTTCTTATAATGAGATTATGGATGAGCCCTAATTGCTTTTTGCTGAAAAGTATCTTTTGATTCACATGGATGAGATGGAAGTCTTATGATGCAGAGATAAGGATAGATCATGCAAAGTTTGTTGCTAATGACTGTTGTCACAGTTGAGACCTTTTTCTTACACATGTTACATCATGATTATGAAATAAATATAAATCATGAAGATCTTGATGGTAACAGATCACATGGATGATTGCTTGATACATATTGAAGAAGATTGTTCTGATATGATAATTCCTCTTGAAGAATATGTTGATGCTGCAAATAATCTGAAGGTTTGGTTACTGATGTGCTTATGCTACAACTGTTGGATGAAACTTGAAAACATAGCTACATTTTCCTATCTATCTTCTCTCATATATTTCGGGGAAGCATTCAAATATCTCTGACAGAAGCTGAGTGTAGTCTCTGCCATACAGAAGATCATATCTACTTAAATTCAGAAGATTAAAAGGGATACGCGGATTTCCTGAAGGGCAGTCGCGTATATACGCGAGTTAATACACAGAAAACCGTGTATGGGTATTTGCTGACAAAATTCTGGTTCAGCATTCTTCAGCACAGCTACAGTACTGTTTGATATCTTTGATGATGTTTCAGCTCTCATATTTCTGTTTCATTCTCTGATGAAGATGCCTTGATGATCTGATGTTGAAAGTGTTTAGGATGCACAAGCTAAGGGGGAGAATTGGTCATGTGGAAAGGATGCATTATTGGCATTATGATGGTTCTGAAATATGATCTCTCTCTTGAGGTCTTTTTGATGTTGGTCATAAAAAGTCAGATTTGTAATTTGATGAAAAGATCGTGTTGAGACCTATGATGTAAATTTGTAATATTCAGTCATGTAAGGACTTGATCAAATTTGTAAACCCACTTGGTTGGGTAGTTGAGTCAAAATATGGAAACCCACTTGGTTGGGTAGTTGAGTCAAAATGTGTAAACCCACTTGGTTGGGTACTTGAGTCACATATGTAAATCCACTTGGTTGGATCATTGATGTAATTCTAAAGTCCTTGGTGATAGGAAAGGTCATAGAGTCATGTAATTCATTGAAAAAATATGTTTGAAGATTCAGCGTCAACTCAGGGGGAGCATGATAACTTCAGTGTTCATCAGACCTACAGAGCTCTTCTTTCTACAAGAGAAGAAAAACCTTGTTTTGGTTTTGATCCGCCCTTTTCCCTTGATGTCAAAGGGGGAGAGTAACATGGTTTTTGAATAGGGGGAGAGTATCATGGTGTTTGCGTAATGATTATAATCAATGTATCTATCTGTTGTGGTGATCAAACACCATCATGGTTGCCATCAAGTCCAAAGGGGGAGATTGTTGGCATGTGTTGTCCTTGATGGAAACCTACTTGATGAAATAAGACTATTGGCAATATGATGCAGAGTGTTGTCCCTGATGGCAACCTACTTGATGAAGCTTTCCTTGATGGAAACCTACTTGATGAGTTAAGGGGGAGATTGTTGGCAGTATGATACAATGTGTTGACTTTGATGGAACCTTCCTGATGAAGTTGTCCTTGATGAAAACTGACTTGATGAGTTGTTAATGATGTAAATCTAATGTATCTACAGATCAGTTCAGAAGTAGCTCAGAAAGTGCCAAAATAATGTTGAACAAGGTATGTCACAAGGCATACATGGGTTTGTTAAGGAGAAGTAGCGTATGCACGCAAAAAAGTACGTGCCAAGTTGCGTATGCCAATTTGCGCTCTAAATTTATAAAACCAGGGGACATTACCATGGTATCGGCCCACAGTATTGAGCGCTGGATTATCTATTTGATCCCGTCCAGGAATACCATCGGAAGTGGTGTGGTTTTGGCTCATGGTATTGACAAAGGATAAATCTATATAAGGAGAAGAAAATCATGGTGCAAGGGTGTGCAAGTCTGGGTATTGAATGAATACTTCACTCTGAAGTATATCTGCAAGGAATGAATTGATTGATCTGAATTACTAATGCACCTATGAAGAAAATGATGAAGAGGGATCTCTAGATCTGAAATGTATATGTATTTTCTAGATCTGTTCATGGAATGTTTAGATTTGAGATGAGGCGAAATACTTTCTAAGTAAAGGATGAAATCTGAGTTGTTTATCTGATCTGAAGAGCTGCACAATGTTGAAAAGTTACAGATATATACGTACGTTCGCTTCATTAAAAGCGCGTGTATACACGGGTCTGCTTAAGGAAAAGTGCATATGGACAGTTAGGGTTTTCTGAAGAATGCACAGAAGTATACGCGGGTTGGTGTGCATAAAAGCGCGTACATACGCAGGTTCAGTGAAGTAAAAGCGCGTATGGAATCTAGGGTTTGCTGAAGTAAGTGGAATGAACTATCTGATCTGTTTTTTTGTTTTACTGCTATCTTTCAATGGTGTATTCATACAGAAATGGGTTTTTTGAATAATGAATATGCTACTGATTATGTTAATTGAAGATCAAGTTGTTGGTTGATTGGTTGATGATTCAATGAATGAATTGATAGGGTTATAAGTTTCAGTTTGATATATGATGAGCTTAAATGTGTGGAGTGGGTCCAGTCTGAAAATCTGATGAAAAGAGGCCTACAAGTTGTGCTGTATGGAAGCTGTTGGATCCAGTATGAAAATTGATGAAACGTGGTCCGCAATGGTGGTGCTAAGGGTCGAAGCCTTTAGTAAGGGGGTTGTAGCTCCCTTCCAGTGGTAGATGGTAAACAAGAGCAGGGGGTAGTAGCTCCCTTCCAGGAGAGGCTGGTAAACGAGAGCATGGGGTTGTAGCTCCCTTCCAGGAGAGGCTGGTAAACAAGAGCAGGGGGTTGTAGCTCCCTTCCAGGAGAGGCTGGTAAACGAGAGCAGGGTGTTGTAGCTCCCTTCCAGGAGAGGCTGGTAAATGAGAGAAGGTTGTAGCCTTCTGCAGGTGGGTGCCTGCGTGCTGGTATGAGTCTGCGCCAGTACATGGTTGTAAGATGTTTTATTTATAATAAAAATATTGAAGACAGAGACGACGATAGCGGTGGTTTTCTCCCGACTTGGGTTTCCACCTTAAATCCTGGTGTTCATGTCTGTTGCTTATGTGTGATGATTTATTCTGTTATTACTGCACATGCTTACTGCTAACTAAACATCTGATGAATGAATGATGCATAGATATAAGTAAAGAACTAAATGCATAATAAGATCTCTGTATATATGCGAGTTTTATGAAGGTTATCCGCGTGTATACGTGAGCTGTGTTCAGTAAAGTAGCATATGGGTTTTAGAGAAAGAAAAAGTAAAAATTTCTGAGTATGCTCTAAATACTGATTCACCCCCCCACTCTCAGTATTTTTCCCAGCAATTATACTGTTAACAAAATTGCAAATAGACCAGTCTTGTGCTAACCTAATAAGCTGTGAACACATATCTTCTAGACTTACCTACTCTCTCTTTGGGTGTGGAAACCTGGTTCCAGCACCCTCCCATACTACTTAGGGTGAGACTTTGGCCTGTGCAAGCATGTCATTACCGAAAGGGCCAGTAGTATAGGGGTTTGTTGGCAAACCTTAACCTTCGAACCTAGGTCAGGACCCCTCGAGCCAACAAATGGTATCGTTGCTGAGACTGGGAGAATTTTGAGAGAGAGATCAGGTAATGCCAAGCAAACATTGGAGACCTGAGAAGAAAGAAATTGAAGAGTGCTTTGAAAAACAGGTTCAGGAATTTGGGGTAAAATAAAATCATAGTGTAAAGTTGACAGTAGAGAAGTGGAAGAATAAGTACATTTTCATAGAGGTCTACGATATTTTCTTTGTTACATTTGCAAACGAGCTTCAGGAGTGGCTGGCAAGGCTTGTAGATTTCTAGATGTGTTGGAAGGAAGAATGGGTCACACAGTGGACTCCAGAGTCAATCCAGTAGTTATAAAGGACTGATAACACCATCACTCGTACAGTAGATCACTGAGTAGATAGTGTGATGGGAGGATTTGTGACGGAGTTCACAGTAGATCAATTTGTGTCCTATTCTGAGGCAAAATCGAGGTTCTTCAAGGGTTTCCAGGGTAAATTTCTGAAAACCTTGTCATTACTGATTAAAATATTGTTGTGTGAAAACGGCATTCTGTGAAGCCATACAGAGTGAATGAGCTCTGATCAGAGTGAGAGTACAAAATGAAGTGGTAAATACTACAAAACTAATCAAGAAGGAGATAGATCTGTCTACAATCTAGTAAGGGATTTGGCTATGCATAGCCCTCCAACTACACCACCTTCAAACTAGTATAGGGGTAAGAACTCACCCATACCTCCACCCCCACCAGAAGACGAGATGGCCTCGCACATGAAGCTACCTACCTTCAAGGGTGTAGGGGACGAAGATATGGAATTATTTTGGTTCATTGCAGAGTCGATATGGACTGCACAGAATGTGGCCAGTGATGCTATGAAAAGGGCGCAACTTTCCCTTATCTTTGAAGGAAGATCCCTGGACTAGTATATGGGATACATAGCTCAGCATGCGAATGCGACCATTCCAGAGGTTAAGAATGCCCTAAAATGTCAGTTTCGGAAGCCTAAATCCTACTCTTAAATAGTGAATGACCTAAAATACTTTAAACAAGGGCCCTCTGAGTCTATATGGGAGGTTGACTAGTGGCTAAAGAAGGTAATAAGGGAAGGGGAATATCTTTATGATGACAAACATCACAAGTAATGGTTCATTGCTATGTTACTACCTGACCTGTGTGTACCTATGGGTTAGCAAGCCATTGAATCACAAGAAAATTCATTAGAGATTTCTATGAAGTTGGAAGATGCGCCAAGAGATGATGCCCAGTTGTGATTACAACAAATCTAAGGGTAGCTAGAGGCGATGCACATGGAGATCCAGAACCTATGAATGGACCAAGGGAAAGAAGCTAGCCTAGACATATGGTGCATGCGATGTAGGGTATCTGGCCATACCAAGGATCAGTGTCCGCTGCTGGTAGACTACCTACAGGCGGGGGGACCTAGTTCGTTGCGCCTAGGACCAAGTGGATCAACATTTTGGTGTGATGATTTTCATGTAACCGGCTTGCATGATACTAACCACTGCCCCCGTCTAGGTGTGTATGTCCCAGAACTAAAGCAACAATGGTGCCGATTTTTCCAAACAGTAGGACACGATGAACAAAAATGTTGAACTTATGATCTAATGATAGACTGGGGAAACCTATATAGGATACAATTAGACCTTTCTTCATCAATATCCCCCTCAGGCATAGGTGGCTCCCCAACTAGGGGCAGAGGAGGGGGTCGAGGTGGAAGTGCGGGTAGGGGAAGGGGACAATTGATCTGATATAACTGCGGATTGGTAGGGAAATTTGCAAGGGACTGCCCAAACTCTGCAATAAAATCTTGCAGATACTATAGAAAACTAGACCATGTGATTGAATACTGTCCAATTTTTATAGCAAAAATGCAGGAAAAGCAGTACACACTTACACAGAATGTATAAAGGGTTAAGGCAGAACCGGGAGACGAAGGACCAAGCAATAATGTCATAACACACAGTAGCCTAGCCACTGGGGGAGCTGAGGAGAAAGCTGCGACTGAGCCTCTTATCTGAAAATTAGCCATCAAACAAGAAGGTTTGGACCTACAAAAGGAAAAGGAAACCTTTGTCGCAACTCGCTAAGACTTTGCTAAGACTGAGGCATCGACTTCTCAAGCCCCCGCAAACCTAAAAGCAAATGACGAGGTGAAACCATTTTTGCAGGCATGTATGAAGTTGCTGCACAACCAACGGGCTGTAGAAAATCTCCAAGCACTAATAGACAGCTGTGCGCAATACGAACTAATCGTAATATCCCCAAATCGGGATTGCTAGTAAGGCATGCCTGAAAAATGCATTTTTCAGGAATGTATGCTACAAGATTGGAAAAAAACCCTTGGATTCCTTAGATCTAATAATCTAAGACCTGAATCCAAGAGTTATTAAAAAAAAAATCCTTCTAGGTGGGCTAAACAGATCTCCCCACACCTAGTGCAGTTGGAAAATGCCCAAGGAAGGGACTGCATCAATACAAAACAACACTGTTGGAAAATAACGCAGTTCAAAATTTCAATTTATGTAGGATACTAATATGAAGGCTCATTAATCACTTATACATCAGAAAAATAGGCTTACAATAAGGCCCATACAATTTGCAAGAGAAAAATAGAGAACTTGATGAACAAACCCTCAAGAATGAGGTGTTGCAACAATGTATTAGGCTGTAAGAAGGCTTGATAGCATTATATTAAGAGCTGAAGTAGTTGTACATTACATATCAGATCTAGAACAGATATGTGTATAAAATATTAGATCCATATCAGATCTGTACACTAGATGAGTTCCTCTACAAATTCCCCTCGGGGTTTTGAGCAAAACATGAGATACAAGGAGTAGATTTGAGATCTAAAGTTGCAGATCTGCATTCATATTCAGGATTTCTAAAGAAAATAAAATAATAAGAAGATCATATATGAACAGAACATGGATCAAAAGTCTAATCCATGGGTCACCACGGTGAAGGGAAGAACCCCCAACACCAGAGATCTCTCCTCCAAAAGTATGCCAAAACTCCCTGCAACTATACACTTGCAAATAATGCAGTTATGGTAGAGAAACTATGTTTTAGACTCTAGCACTAGTTTGTCCTGATGCCAAGATCTAAAAATGCAGCTCCAAAGATCTAATACTCTCTTATCAGGAGGATAGAAGGCTTTCCCACTGAAAAGAGGCACTAAAATGGCCTAGATCTAATCAGATCTTGTCTCCACTTGCTGCAGCTTACAAGGACAACCAAACCTCAACAGGATCTGTGGCGTAGTTGGAAGATGAAGCTTGGCCAAATTCTTGATAGTGGACAAGATTAGCAAGAGTCCTCCAAGAGCTTCTCAATGGAAGAGGTGGGATTCCCGATCATGAACACCCAGTGCTAAACAACACTATTCTCTGCTAAACAGCCAAGAGAATGATATATTTCTAAATAGACAATATAATCATAAAATTTCATACCATGAAAAACCTTCTCTTGATGTCCTTCTCTTCCTTTTATAATTTAGAAATCTTGTCAAACCCTAACCCATCTCAATGATTTAGCTCTATTCACATGTGTAGCCTCCAACTAAGACTGCGATGTGTATCTAGGAGGTTCATTGCATCTAGAAAACATTGTTGATTTGGTCCTGGTTGACTTGGTCAACTTATCCAGCCTCTTTCACACTTAAATGTGCTTATTAAAATAGCTTAGATTTAGCCTTTTTCACATTGAGCATTGATTTTATTTAGGATCCACTCCTCAAATATTAATGCTATTGACTTGGTCAAACTTGACTTTGTCCACATGTAAAAGTCTTTGTTCACACATGAGGGTGTGAAATCTAGCTTCTAGAATGATCCCCTTTCATACCAAGAGGGTTTTTATGCTGATTTAAGTTAATAATGGCTCTCCTTCCCCATTTATTCATCTACTAGGTGAAAAAATCAAAAATCAATATTCCCATTAGCTGTCTGTTAATGTAGGAATATTACAGTCCTCCCCTCCCAAATGTTTCTTTTCCTCAAGCAACTGCAAGGATAGAACTAAAGAGTTTACTTCCAAGGCATGGAGACTGAAATGTATTGGGAAACATCTTTCCCAAGTGGACCCTCCATCCCTAAGCAATCCTCCATACAAAAGAGTCACCTCCCAACAGGGCAACTCTAGAAAATTCTCCTCCACCTTGAGCTTCTGCAAAGTAGGTGGGCTGAAAATATGAATATGGTAGACAAATTAACCTACCCCACACTGTCTTCCTCTACACTTATGATAAGTGTAGAGCTTATGTAGATCTTCGACTGCAATAATGTTTCCCTCAAGTGGCAAAATGAAGACTAGATCTCCAAAGATATCCTCCCCAACGTTGTGAATCAAGCTGGCCCAAATAATTCCATATGTGATGGATAGAAAATCATCATTATATGGAATCCCATCAATCACATGGCCCTCCTCAAAAAGAAACAATTGTTTGGCTGTGGTAGCCATATGTCCTCCCATGCTCCCATTAGAACATGCAATGTAAGAAGTGTGGGAATCCTCTTCCCAAAAGGACACATCCAACCCATGTGTCTCTCTCCCAATCATGTTCCCCACAAAGATAAGGAAAATATCAGAAAATTAAATCATGATTCTAATTTTAATGAGGGAAATACCGAAGGTTTCATATGGAGCTGAACTATACCAACAGCTTCCCAAGTACTCACAACGCAATTTTCCAAACTGCTTCTTCAGAAAATTACATGGCAAGTGGTTTCTTGATACATGGCTGATTATGTATGTTATTTCATCTACTAATGAATGGTAAATGGTTGTTTTCATCAAATGAACATACATGAAGTAATACAACACTTTCCCGTGGCCATATAAGAGATGGTTGTCTCCATCATACATTTTGGCCCAATGTTGATCATGGATCTCGATGAAAAGCTTGCCCTCTTGTGGAGCAATGCACTGCATACAAATGGTAAGAGTATGCAAATCACTAAATGCAAAAAAAATATCCTTACCATGTACTAAAAGTAAGATGATGATAGGATCCATGAACAAACTCTCCATAGTGGTATGACATACTCTCATGAAGAGAAATGAATCATGTGTTGCATGAAGATCCTTCCTCATATACTTGGAAACCCAAGCCAAGAAGAACACATCACAATAATATATGTCTCCACCCATTAATCTATCTTTCTCACCTCCTCCTTCTCCATCAAATGCATCAAGAGTGAAGTGATCCTGGGGACACTCCATCCATAAGCCCATGCTCCAAAGTGGAAACATTGTTGAACTATGCAAATAGGATCCTGCCAATACACAGCTCCATTCTTTGACATGTTCATTGTCAAATATATCTTCCATAATGCTGCTACATACAAGAAGCTCCTTCCAAAGTGGAAGTGCTTCCAGATCATCCAAGGCTAAGGAGTAGCCCCTTTGCACCATGATAGTGCCATCTCCTACTCCTGCAACATCATGCCAAGTGTGAGAGAAAATTTTCCCTTGCTCTCCCAAGAATATCCATAGCAACAAAAGATTTTGTTGCCTCCCCACACCTCCATCATACAAATCATGTGGTGAAAACATGGTGATTAATGTGAATAATGTCATATCAACACAATGTGTCCATACTCCTTGCTTCCCAATGATGCAAGAATCATGCCACACATATTTCCCCCACATACCCTTAGAAAGAAGATGATGTCCAAACTCTTTCAAGAGTAGCCAATGCATCAAAGCCTCCTGCTATCTAGTATCATAGATTTGCAAGTAGCTTTCTAGCTTCTTGCTCATCATCCACATCCACTCAATCACTTGTGGATGATGGACCTCATTCTACATCTACTTGTATCCTCCCATTGTAGGACACCAACCTTCTCAAATCTTTGAAGAAATTTGCACTTCATGGAATGTTGAAGTGCACCTCCCATGGGATCTCTTGATGAGACCTCCTCCTCATGCATGGCCTTCCAAAACCAGTGGGGTCTTGGATCCGCTGCAAGTAGAAGTCTCTCTTTGAGCTATGTAATGTTCATTGAGAAAGTGTCATCCAGAGAGGAGAAAATGTTTCTCATCTCAATATGTCTACCCTTTTTTATTTCTTCCTCCATGGCTTCCTGAATGAAGCTTACATTTGAATGCTCCCATGAGGAATGGGTCCTTATTTCTTCACTATTTCTCTTGGATAGTGCAGTGCAACTCTGCTACTCTAGATTATTAGTAACTGATGATCCTTGATGGGCTTTGGGAACACCCTGTATGGCTGCAAGAGTTCCTTTTTCTACTATGTTGGCTCTCCCAACTGCTGAAGATGAAGGCTGCTCTTCCATGACTGTGACAGTGCTGGTACAATCTTCCTCAAGTGGTGGTGAGGGTTTATCTTCCTATGATTTCTCTTTATCAAATATTTTGATCACCCTTTGAGTGAAATCTTCTAAAAAATATACTCTTGCATGTCTCACATGGCTGAACCACCAATTGCTTGCTTCACCCTTCAGGTGCAGCGCTGCAATATCCATTACTTCTTTCTCTACCACTGGATGTATTAGGAAGAATGCACTAAGTCTTCTTTCCCAAGCTCTTGTTGTAGATGTCCCATCAAAAGTGGACAATAGAAACCTATTTCCCTTGATTTCTCCCTTGTTGCATGGTCTCCTCTCTTCCTCCAGTTGAATAAATTGTGGGAAGGCTAGAGTCTCCTTGAAGGCTCTAGGTTGAGAATTGTACTCAACAAGCTATTCACTTATAATATAATGATCCAAGTGTCTTCCATGCTTCTTGTCTTCTCGTTTGTGAGAGTAGGAAGTGCATGTTCCTTCCTCTTCTTGAAACCCTCTAGGATTTTCTTGGCATCTCTTCTCCTTCATATGCTTAACCTCCTGGGAGAGGTTCTTTCTAGATCTAAAAAGTGATGAGTGAAAAATCATCCTCTCCATAATTTTGATCTCTACTCCTCTTTATTCCTCTGATAGCTGGAACTCACAGGCTGAGCCAAGATTATTCTCTGATACCACTGTAATATCCCCAAATTGGGACTACTAGCAAGACATGCCTGAAAAACGTAATTTTCAGGAATGTATGCTATAGGATTGGAAAAAAAACCTTGGATCCCTTAGATCTAACAATATAAGACCTGAATCCAAGAGGAATTCAAAAAAAATTCCTTCTAGGTGGGTTAAACAGGTCTCCCCACACCTAGTGCAGTTGGAAGATGCCCAAGGAAGGGACTGCAGCAATACAAAATAACACTGCCCAGAAAATAATGCAGTTCAGCCCAATATATGTAGGAGAATAATATGAAGGCTCATTAATCACTTATACATCAACAAAACAGGTTTACAATAAAGCCCATACAGTGTAAAAAATAAAAATAGAGAACTTGATCAATAAACCATTAAGAATGAGGTGTTGCAACAATATATTATGCTGTAAGAAGGCTTGACAACGTTATATTAAGAGTTGAAGTAGTTATACATTACATATCAAATCTAGAATAGAACTGTGCACAAAATATTAGATCCATGTCAGATCTGTACAGTAGATGATTTCCTCTACAAATCCCCCTTGGGGTTTTGAGAAAAACATGAGATACAAAGAGTAGATCTGAGATCTAAAGTTGCAGATCTGCAATTATATTCAGAATTTATGAAGCAAATACGATAATAAGAAGATCATATCTAAGCAAAACATGGATCATAATTCTAATCCATGGATCACCACAGTGAAGGGAAGAACCCCCAACACCATAGATCTATCCTCCAAAAGTATACCAAAACTCCCTGCAACTATACACTTGGAAATAATGCAGTTATGGGAGAAAAACTGCGCTGTAGAATCTAGCACTGGTTTGGCCTGATTCCAAGATCTAAAAATGCAGCTCCAAAGATCTAATACTCTCTTATCAGGAGGATAGAAGGCTTTCCCACTGAAAAGAGGCTCCAGAATGGCCTAGATCTGAATCGATCTAGTCTCCACTTGCTACAGCTTACAACGACAACCAAACCCTCAATGGGATCTGCATTGTAGTTCGAATATGAAGCTTGGCCAAATTCTTGATAGTTAACAATATCAACAAGACTCCTCTAAGAGCTTCTCAATGGAGGAGGTGGGATTCCCGATCAGGAACACCCAGTGGTAAATAGCACTATTCTCTGCTAAACAGCCAAGAGAATGATATATGTCTAAACAAACAATATACTCATAAAATTTCATACCATGAACAACCTTCTCTTGATGTCCTTCTCTTCCTTTTATAAGTTAGAAACCTTGCCAAACCCTAAACCATCTCAATGATTTAGCTCTATTCACATGTGTAGCCTCTAACTAAGACTGCGCTGTGCATCTAGGAGGTTCATTGCATCTAGACAACACTGTTGATTTGGTCCTGGTTGACTTGGTCAACTGATCCAGCCTCTTTCACCTTTAAGTGTGCTTATGAAAATAGCTTAGATTTAGCCTTGTTCACATTGAGCATTGATTTTATTTAGGATCCACTCCTCAAATATTAATGTTGTTGACTTGGTCAAACTTGACTTTGTCGACATGAAAAAGTCTCTGTTCACACATGAGGGTGTGAAATCCAGCTTCTAGAATGATCCCCTTTCATACCAAGATGGTTTTTATGCTAATTTAAGTTAATAATGGGTATCCTTCCCCATTTATTCATCTACTAGGTGCAAAAATCAAAAATCAATATTCCCATTAGTTGCCTAATAATGTAGGAATATTACACTAATCCACCCTTGGAAGTTAAGGATATGAAAAAACTATACAAGAATAAGAAACAAAATAGTAGGGAAATAGAGCTAACAAGAAAATTGGTGATTATGAAATGGATCAGGTTATTTTGGACCTAGTGGATCGTCATAACATACCGCCCAAGAAAACTTGGCAAATGGACGAGATAACCTAAATTGGAATGGTCCACTATCCAGCTGTGCATGGCCAATCAACATATTATCATACCATTGGGAATACTATCAAAGATCGTGGTAGATATCATAGGAGTTAAGGTCTGGGATGACTTTGAGGTCATTTAGATTGTAGAAGATGCAGACCCCTATCCTGTGCTCCTAGGATTGGATTGGGCCATATATATGGGAGGCATCATCAACCTAAAGAAAAGAAGCATGGTGTTTGAAAATGAAGTTACGCAGGTGATAGTACCATTACACCCTACGGAGAGAGAACACTATATGGAGCTGCTGTGCGAAGAAGAGGATGGGGATCATATCTATAAGTTAACTACACGAGACGAAGATTGGATCAATCCCACAGCTGATGGTGTATTTTGTTGGGAAAAGGATAGCGAATGTTTCTCTGAATCCGATGGAGAGATGGAAAATTGGAAGAATTGGTTACATGATGTATCTGCACTATGATTTCTTAGAATCACCAAGAACTTTTAATGCATCTCTTTCGAGGTAAGAAAATTTCCCTACTTTGATGGTTCTAGTACTATTAAGGAGTTTTTGCGAGCATTTAAAGCTGAAATTCCAAGAGAGAGAAGGTTATAGGCCCTTAATCTAGCCATGCGCGCAACACATGCGAGGTGGTGGGACACGCATAAGGGGGCATTCCAAGATTGGGAAGAGTGTCAAGATATGATGATCCTGCGATTTGAACCTCTGGTTCACTTGTGCGTAAAGACATTCCTTGGGCCAGGGGACCCGCGCGAGCATTTTTTCACTTGGATGGAGAAATGGTGTGACCAGTCAACAAAATAATGGGTTCACCTGTTTATTCATGCCTTGGGAACAATTCCCATCACATGGTACTTAGATGCAAAGCTACATTAGCGCACCCACCACTGGGAGACATTAAAGGATGAATTTGTAGGAAAATTTGGGTTAGCAGGGGGAACGGAGGCACTTGACGAAGCTCTGCAGGATATGGATACCTTTGTATTTAATGAATCACACCCTTACGCAACACTTGGGGCACCAACATGGGAAACACAGATGTAGGATATTGTCAATTTCTACAATATAGCAATAGAAGAGTGCGATGAGGATCCACGCAATGTCTCTATCTCAGAATCAAAGGCAGAGCACGCAATTGTTGGAGCCCCACTACAAAATATCGATGTTACTAAGCCTCTGAAGTTGCGAGAAGTAAACATTGGCACGGAAGAACAACCTAAGTTAGCTAAAATTTGGGATTACTGGGATGATGATACAGTCTGAAAAGTTGCAGAATTTCTCAAAGATTATCAGGACTTATTCCCGATGAAGTTTTCAGAGCTTAAGGGCATCGCAAGGGACCTAAGGGTCATGCACATCATGTTAAAACCAGATGCATGCCCTATGAAGTAGCGGCCTTTTCGGTTGAACCCTAAGTATAAACAAAAGTTCAAGGAAGAAATTGACACGATGCTTGCCGTAGGTATCATCGAACCAATGGAACAGTAAAACTGGGTAAGTCCGATGGTGGTTCAGGAGAAAAATATGAAGAAATAAATACATATCTGTGTGGACTTACGCAAACTGAATGATGCTTGCGTAAACGATCCCTTTCCCATGCCGTTATCAGATGAATCCTTGACAGCATGGGAGGGCAGGAAGCGTACTCATTTACAGATGGGTTCTCGGGCTACCATCAAATTAGAATCACCCCTGAAGATTGCAACAAAACTATGTTTGCTACTGAATGGGAATCCTTTCAATATAATGTCATGCCATTTGGGCTCAAGAATGCCCCTGCCATCTTTTCACGGGTGGTGGTTGCAGTGTTCAAAGAGTTCATCCACAAGTTTTTGGAGGTGTATTTTGATGACTGGACTGTCTTCGGCTTGGTGAAGAAGCACATCTCGAACCTGCACATGATGTTGGATGCCTGTAGAAAGCACCAAATTTCCCTGAATATCAAGAAGTGCATATTCTGCATACCCTTTGGAATCTTGCTCAGGCACATAGTTTTTCGGAAAGGATTGATGGTTAATCCTACCAAAATCACAGTTATCATAAATCTGGCAGTACCTACAACTGAGAAACAACCGCGTTCGATCCTCAGACATACAGGCTACTACACGAACTTTATTCAAGGGTACACATTGATCGTAACGCCTATGGAAAAGTTGTTTAAGAAGGATGTTTCATTTTTTTTGGGATGAAAAATGCCAGAAGATCTTCGAGCTAATCAAGGAGACGATGGTCTCTGTGCCTATTCTCATTTTTCCTCAGTGGGAAAAGGTACTCCATGTTCACGTAGATGCATTAGGAATCGCCTTGGGAGTGGTCCTTACAGAGCCTAGAGATGGAGACATTGATCACCCGATTGCATTTGCTAGTAGGATACACTACGGAGTGGGAGGGATTGGCCATGGTCTATGCATTAGAGAAGTACTAGCACTATATGTTAGGAGGAAACTTCAAAATGTTTACAAATCATTCATATTTTAAGTACCTGGTGAATAAGCCTGTGTTGGGGAGGGGGGAGGAATTTTTTGATGGCTACTGCTGTTTCAGGAATATGACTTTGAGATCATTGTCAAGCCAGGGAAGTTGAATGTTGGGCCGGATCACTTGTCCTGAATTGAGAGTGGCGAGGAACCGACCAATCTAGAAGAAGGATTGCATGATGCGCGGTTGTTTGCTATTAAGGTAGTTGATGCGCACTTTGCCAACATCATTCAGTTTCTAACTACAGGCATGGCACCTGCAGAGTATTCGGTACAACAGAAGAAAGAGATGGTAACCTGCGTTTCATATTTTAACATCATCGCAGGTCATCTATATAAAATGGGAGCTAATGAAGTGCTGCGAAGGTATGTTTTGGAGCATGAATGGCATGCTATCTTGGAAGAAGCCCACAACGGTGTAGCAAGAGGTCACTGTGCAGGGAAAAAAACAACACAAAAGATCTTGAGAGCTGGAATATGGTGGCCTTCCCTGGTTAATGACTCTCATGACTATTTTAAAGCCTGCGATACATGCCAATGAACAGGAAGGCCATCACGCAGAGATGAAATTACCCTTCAACTGCAAATGGCCCTGCAAGAATTTGACGAATGGGCCAACAATTTTGTGGGACCTATCAACCCACCCAGAAAGAAGACAAGTGTGTGTTACATTATAATTGCCACTAATTATGTAACTAGGTGGGTTGAAGCACAAGCACTGAAGGATTGCACTGCAGATACCACTGCGCACTTCATCTTTGAGCAGATTCTGACTAGATTTGGATGTCTGAAAATATTAATGAGCGATATAGGTATGCATTTTGTTAATAAAAAAATACATGCCTTGAAAGAATATTTTCGGATCCATCGTGCGAAAAGCACTATGTATCATCCCCAGGCAAATGGAGCGGTCGAAGATTTTAAAAAAGTCTTGGAGCACGCACTAACTGAGGTCTGTAACGTTGATCATAGCGACTGGGATGTGTGCATCTTGTCTATTCTTTGGGCCTACCGAACCACCTATAAGAAGTTGACAAGGAAAACACAATTTAGGATGTCCTATGGCAAGGAGGCCATTATGCCCGTGGAATATATTGTTCCTAGCCTATGCATCGTAGCCTTTACGAATATGGCAGAGGATGATATCATAGAGGAGCATTTAGTGCAGCTTGTGGCTTTTGAGGAAGATTGTTTCATTGTTAATTTCCATCAGCAGGTTCAGAAGGCTCGGGATAAGGCATGGCATGATTGACATATTTGACAAAAGACCTTTACGGAGGGAGAATTAGTCCTACTATATGATATCCAGTTTGAAAATCACCTAGGGAAGTTCCAACAACACTGGCTAGGGCCCTATACAGTTAAAGAAATCATAGATGGTGGATTTGTTCGGTTAGCCACCCTGCGCAGCGATATGCTACCTGGATATGTCAATGGCAGCCAACTCAAACCATATCAGGTGAAATGACTATATGGCCAGAGTAGCTGTATGAAATGGGGTATGCCCACCAAGGAAGGTAAGAATGGAAGGTACCATGGAAGCGGTCGCAGGTTTTGACGCTCAGAGGGGTGCACCGGAGGCACAGACGTATGTTCAAAATGCAACAGGTGCGTTGGATGTGCAGAAGTGCGTTGGGCGCACAGGAGGTATGCTGGGAGAACAAGGGTGTGCTGGGTGCTCAGGAGGTGCGAAAACTAGCCATTGGAATAGTTAAATTGGGTAAAAGGAAAAATTTACCTTTGAAAGGAGCGGGTGACCGACATTTAATGAGACGATTTCTGAATATTTTTTACTGTTTACTTGATGGTAAGTTCCAAGTGAGGTTCACCCAACCTTTGATCGATCCCCGAGACTATAAAAGAAGAAGGATAGATTGGAATAGAGTTTTTATCACTTGAATAATTTGTACTTGGTGTGTTTGTCCTTGACAAGTTTGTGCTGTAAGAGTTTTTGTGCCTATTGCGTCCCTTTCATTTCTGAGCATCCTACACCCTTTGAAAATAGCAACCCATAGTTCATTTTTCGTGCCACAATGATGACCACTAATCTCGATGAAGCCTTAGAATTGATGACCTCGATGGAACAAGAATCCGAGGAAGTAGTTAAAGTCGAACCAAGAGCCAAGGAAGTTATAGCTAAGCTGAGTCAAGCAAAGAAGAAGGGGAAACAAAAAGCGCAGGGGTCGGGGAAACCCACGAAATGGGTTGGGGTGAAGCCCCGTACTTCCCCATGAAATGAAAATTCCTCGCGAACGACGCCCCAGGCACGTTTTCCCAACCTAGTAAAGCGACCTCTGTCTGGTTAGGAAGAGGCCCACGTAGCCGAATTAATCAATTGGCTACCACCCTTTGTTCAACCCTGCAGGCCCTCGACATGCACACCAAAGAATCTAGATGGTCTGTGCACCAACCTATTCTTGTTGACATCGGGTGAGATCCCCGTCATTAGCGAACCCTTTGGAAGTCTCCATGAGGTTAAATTTGATGATCATGACTTGGCCAATTTGGAGGCCTTCCCTGAGTTGGCATCTGAATTATATCTTGACCTCGGAAGACAGGAAGATGATGGGATAAAGATTGCTCCCATGTGCTGGGCACACAGATTGGCAGGGTCTAGGCTCTTAAACCTGATAAGGATGCCGCACTTCAGCCACTACAATATCATGGACCGTCTAATACGTTAGTTGCTCTCCCTGGTCGATGATGGCTGCTCATGGATCTAGGATCGAATCCCCATCGATGCTGCGATAATTCATCGAATTACTAGTATCCCCATGGAAGGGTTAGAGCCTCTGCTGCATGTTGGTAAGAAGTACGAGAGGAAGATCGCTGACCACACACGTGAAACCTACCATGTGGAGTGGAATACTTGAGGCTTCATGATCAAATCCATTAGTGACCCTGGTACACAGTTGGGCACCCTTTCATTGGCATGCAAGATGATGCAAAAATTTTAGGCGGCCTCTGTCCCTGCTTATGTAATTCACTTGGTAGGCCAATGCGAGAAAGGGGACTGCATCAATTGGTCCCAGTAGTTGTGCAACGAGTTTTTGGCCAATGTTCGCGAATCCCAAGAGCAGGGATGAGCATTTTGTTATTCCTGGCTTCTGCTTCTCATCGCGTTGGTCACATGGGAGGCACCTGAGGAATAAGTCCTGCCTGATCTCACCCCAGACATGTGCGAGGGGGACTCTAAGGATGCGTAGCACATTGAGGACAATTAAGTCTTCTGGGTGTTGTTTCAGAGTGTGCTTGCAGCAACTATCAACTCCTGATTGCATCTGTTGCCAGCCATCTACAATATGTATAAAAGCATCGCTCCATTCCAGGTGACTATACATAACATCCAAATCCGAGGCCACAAGGATCCTGCATGGGTTTAGCTCCCATATATGGCTACCGATGAAGAGATTGACGGTTTAATTGCACAATGGCCTCCTCACTGGAAGCTTGGCTTCAAGAAAGGTGCAAAGGGCATTGAAGGAATAAGCACCACGAAGGTTACCTTGCCTCTCATCACCAAAGACACCGAAAGAATGAGAAAAAGCATGGGGAAGGGTGCCGAAGTCGCATCGTAGAAGGGTTTGCAGCCCAGTAAGAGTACGGGGAAGGGCACGGAAGCAACAACACAGACGAATGCAAAACAACATCTCGATACCAAATTTCAGGAGGTGGGAGGTGCTAAATACCCTCGGGGAACAAAGCTAATGGGTGACCCTGCTAAATGGCCATGGAAGAAGCAGCACTCCCAACAACCAGAACGTGATGAAGTGATTACACTGACTGAAGGGGACCTCGAGCAAATCATAGACGTGATCAGTTTGGCTGCATAAGACAAGTGATTGGCTCTGGAAGAGTAACAGAAAGCTGCAGTCGACACGATTCATGCCAAGCTCTGAGCTCTATAGCTGAAGATAGACACGCTACAAAAAAATATGATTCAGGTACGTATGGCCTCATAAACTAGTAGCACAACACTTGTTACAGCGGAAAGTCGCCTCTGTTCCTTGCCCAGCTCAACCCTTGCGATAAGTCCAACTGACTTTGGAGTGCAATTCTAGGTCTGTGCAGAGGTACAGTTGGATCTAGCCAGGTTGCCACATGAATCATTGCAAGTTCTCCACAGCTCCTTGTTCGATGAAATTCAACACTGGGACCATCGAGTGCACCAGCATCTCAGTATAGCTGAGCAGACAATTGAGGAATTTTTTTTTTAAGTTTCCCAGGTACAGACTGCATGTACCCTCGCCACCGCGTAGCAGACAGAGCTGGAACACCTCATTAGTAGGCTCTGTATGGACGTCTCCGAAGATATTCCAGCTTCTGCCACCCCCAAGCCAAGATTGAGCACTTGGTCACAGCATTGCGGGCCTCAAGGACCGAGATCCAGGTGGTCAAAACAGAGATGGAACAACAGATCGTAGATTTGCAGGCCAAGTTGTAGCCAGAGACACCACCGGAGGTATGGGCCCAGTGAGTTGCGCTGGTTATGGCGGCCATTAAAGTGATTATAGGACAGATTGCTCAGGGTGCCCAATTACTAGAAACAGTTATGCAGTTATGGACCAAGGTGCAGTGTGACCCTCTCCTGCGTGAAATCAACTAGGACTCGCGATAGAAGGAAGAAGCATTTGAGCAGCTGGAAGCCACTATGAGTACTTTGATTCCTGCTCAACGATTGGCACGACTGTGTACTAGCCACGCCCTTCGGGATTGCATTGATGAACTCCGCCAGAAGAAGAAGACCCTCAGCAACTGCCTTAAAACATGGGCTAATGAAGCCCTCAAGCTCTCTCAGGATATTGATGTAGTTGTTAAACAACTAAACCAGACTCTGGAGAGTGTCATAGCTACGACAGAAGGACCAACTTCACAAAAATTGGTGGATATTTCTGAGTTTGCTATTGTTCAAAGTGAAAGAGTGCTACCCACATTGGTTGAGGCCATTAGGCTACTGCAGGTGTAGGTGGAGACCCCACAACCACAGTGACTCAAGAAAAGTCACAAGATTGTGTTGGGGAATTGTTGGAGTAGGGTCCCCTAAAAGCTGTGAATTTTGTACAATTTTGTATATTTTTGGTATTAATTAGTCTAGCGTAGGGTTTTTTGGGTGGGTCAAAGCCCTAGATGCATTGTAGTGGGTCAAGGGTAGACCAAGAGTCCGCAAACCACGGTTTGTGAACCATTAGAAGCATAGGCTAAGTAGATATAAATAGATGAACATTTTGAGTCTTAAGGCAGACAAGAATTAAGTCTGATGCTAAGTGAAAATTATTAGATATGTTGTTGGGTCATTGGCTAAGGACTCCTGGTGGCTGTGTGCATGGATATCCTCAGTCCTGCTATGTGCAAACACTGCTAGTTGTGTGTGCAAGCTGTGCTATATTGTACTGTGTTTTGGATGCTAATATATGTGGATATAGTTAAAATATCTCAGTGTTATCTGATCTGATGTGTTACTGTTGATGCGAACCTTTGGGATCTGTTGAAGCCACAAATTCAGTTGTGTTATTTGTTTATGCTGTGAATATGTCTATGTTAAGGTATGAAGCATATCTATAATCTTTTATTAATGACGTGTTATGATATTGTGTGATGGTAACTGCTAATACGCACATGGATGCGAAGGTATTGACTATATCTGTGCATGATAGTAGCTCTATTATACTGCGGATTATACTATTAACAAACTTGCGAATAGACCAGTCTTGTGTGAACATGATAAGATGTGAACACAGATATGCTAGACTTACCTACTCTCTCTCTCGGTGTGAAAACCTAGTTCCAGCACCCTCCCATACTGCTTCGGGTGAGACTTTGGCCTGCGCAAGCAGGTCACTGCTGAAAGGGTTAGTAGTATAGGGGTTTGTTGGAAAACCTTAACCTTCAAACCTAGGTCAGGACCCCTCGAGCCAACACTAACCAATCTCAAAATTTCAAAACCTTTGCATGAGTTGGAAGGATGCATAAACCCAACTCCATTCTAGAATTATATTGAGGGGGTAAGAAACTTGCAAAATACCTTTCCAAAGGAAATATCCCCACTTCAGGAAGGGCTCTCTAGACATAAGGAATACATGCAGATTCCTTTTTTAAAAGAGGATCAAGACAAAATACCTCTTAATGATGATGAGGTAACCTCCAATAATGATGAAGGGGAAAAGCACGAAAGAGCTAGCAGCACTGTCACACCAGGAGGAGATCTATTACCCCCCGGAGATGGAAATGGAGCAAGTTATCCAATCAGAGGAGCCCTTGTATCTTTGCAAGGAGTTCCAAAGGATCCAACATGTGGAGGCTAGGGTACAATCCAGGAGCAGCATGTTCCAGCATTGATATATTGTGAGACCTTGCGAATGGAAGGAGAATATAGGAAGGATGGTTAGCATCAGGTGATTAGGAGCCCACACCCCTATCCATTTAAGGAGGATCATGCACAAAAGCAGGAGGATGATTTGTGATGTGAAGGCAAAGACAAATCATCCTACTGACACATCCAACCTACTGTAGGCCTTGATGTTTTATTACATGGAGGCATTCCACTAGGGATACCCCCTGATTTGGAGTTGATCAAAGAGTTCTCACAACATGGCACAACATTCATATATCTGGCTAGGCTAAGGAATTTGGGAGGACTTGGCACAATGCACAGAGTCTTGGGTAGGCTCAAAGAAGTGGGAGACATTCTCCCAATATTAGTATTACCCACTCTCACCAAACATCTTGCACTGAGAGAATATGTTTCAGGGATGGATGATGGCACCATAATGGTGCAAAGAGACCACTCCATGGCTTTGGAGAATCAAAAAATACTTCCACATAGGGAGGGATCTTCCACATATGGTATAGTTTGGTGGCCACTCATGTGTACATTGGCCAAAGTTAGAAGGTTTTGGATGGGTGATAGCTTCCCATGGAAGGCGAACTTCCGAAAAATTCAGCCTTCACTTGAGCATGAGCAGCTACAGGAGGAGCAATAGAGGCGGGATAGCAGCATCCCGGCATATGACTTTGGCATGGGAGATGTCAAAGAAGAGGGAAAAAACATGATAAGTGCTTTACATTGTAGATTAGCAACACTTCCATTATTGAGTATTGGTCCTTATTGGAGATCCGAAAATGTTGGTGGAATATTCCATGGATCTCTTTTCATGCAGAGTACTTGATGGCCAGTTATCAGGTGGGAGATATGCCGTAAGAGATAGGGTCATATATTTTTAGAGTAGGATCTTATTGACTAGAGCCTCTAAGCTCAAGGAGAAGCTACTAAATGTAGCAAATGAGGATTTTCTCTCCAGCCACAATGATTTCATAGGAGCATATTGTACTATCATGGAAGGATTCATTTGGAAAGGGTTCAAAGATAAGATGCACGAGGATATGAGTAGATGCATGGATTGTTTGGAGGAGGGACATAAAACTTTGAAAGATTTATCACAACCACTTCCTTTCTCATTGGGAATGAGAAGAGGCCCATCTATGAGCCACTCCACCAACTTGTTCAAGGTACATGGTAAGGGTTGTGTTTATGTACATCATGATTCACTTACTATGTATTTGTATTTCCTTGCCATCCATGTACAGGTCATTGCCCCAAGAGGGGGCACTCTTTATTATGGAATTCATGGTCTACCTGGGGCCACAAGTAGTAATTATGATGGCCACTCCTTAGGAGATGTTGGAGGGATGATATCTTATTCAGGATGTGCTCAATTTGCACCCCACATTATACACCTTCTCTAAGCATGTGAGAGGATTGGGGTAGCAAGAAAGTGGTTGGGAAACCACTCATCATATCATACTCCGAGGAAGTTAGGAGTAAAATTGTGCTGGTTTCACTTGTGCAGCCATTGTCCTTCTCCGATATTACACATGGCAGCTAGTATGACTATGATTGTGATCCCATATATTGATGATGTTCTTATCATTGTTGTGGGCACAATTGGATGGATGACACATAGGTTGGATGTGTCCATTGGGAATGGGACTCCCCACATTTATTATGCTTCATACTTCAGGGAGAACATTGGGCAACAAATGATTGGTACATTTGACCTCTTGTTTCCTTATGGGATGGGCCATTTGGTTAACTTGAGCACTTGGGAGATACCTCTCACAAGCATTTGGGAGGATTTTTTCTATGAATTACCATTCTGGAGGGTGGTTCATTTTGTGTGGATGATAGCTTGCAGTTGGAGCTTCACATGGGAATGAAGGTTCCCAATTATTTTCAAATTCCATGCCTCAAGAAGGCCTGTAGACCACATATAGTTGCCTCCATGGATATCCCAATTCTTCATGATGATAGCGATTTGGATTTTTCACCAAAGGATAACTTGTACACTTGGGAGGAGAAACTATGGGACATAATGATTAGAGAGAATCTTGTTCATTGGAGGAGCTTTTCATATGAGGATACTACAGGAGGAGGAGAGGAGGCTCTTCAGTTGTATCCTTGCATTTTCTTGAGGACAAGAAACATTTGGGAGGGGAGGATTGTAATATTCAAAAATTAGCATGCAACTAATTGGAATATTAACTTTTTCTTTAATCCTTTAGTTAGAAGAATAAGTGGCTAGGGAGACCCATAAATATTTTTAGTAGGAATAAATCACTCCAGATGTGAATGGAGGTAATAAAAAATAGCTAGATAAAGCACCCTTATGTGTGAATAGACGATGAATCATGTGGACTGGGTCAAATTTGACCAAAATCAACAGTGCTGGTATGGAGGGAGTGGACATTCATTGAGGGACAACGCAATTTTGGAGGGAGATTCCTTGCATGGAAGTAGTGGCTTTAATGAGTGGGGCCCAAGGTGAGGAAGCTCACCAAGCATATAAGGAAGTGGATGGCAATCATGGAAGGCATGTTTTGATTATTATTTTGATTATGGTCTTTTATGAATTGTTGCTCTCTTCAGCTGTTTAGCGGAGACTGTAGTGCTCTTTAGTACAAGGGTGTTCTTGAGCGAGAATCCCACCCTCATCCTTGGGGCACTTTGAGTGCCCACTCAGGAGAGGTCATTGAGAATTATTTCCACATTTTGGCATTAGGGGAAGCTACATCTTTCTTCTACAGCGCAATTTCTGTTTAGAGTTGTGTTGAGCTACATGGTGCAGCAGTGGAGGATTTTATAGGGCCATTTCTAAGCTAGTTTTTCAGTGGAGGAAGCATTCTTTCCATTGGGAGATCAATAAAGAAGGTCCCTGGGATTCATTTCATATTTTGGCACCAGGCCAAGTCACCATCATCTCCTACAACATAGTTTTACTCTCAAAATTCATTATTTTATTGAGCAGATTCAAAAGAGGCTTCAGTGCATCATTTGGGAGGTTAGATCTTCAGTCAAGGGATCTGCCTTTCATTGGGAGAGTCTATTTGAGGAGTTACATTTAGTTTTACATCAGTTTCAACCACCTCCTTCTATGTGCTTCAGTTACAGTGATTCTTTAGCCCTAGGGCTTTAGATCACCATTTGTATTTTTTTGTATTTTGGGAAACCCTTTCTGGGTTGTCTTGGAAAAGAGTGTGGGAGCATAGATCTCCATTTTGAGCCTTTTTTGAGCATTGTATTATCAAATACATTTATTTATATTTTCCATCTGAAGTGTTATTCACTAAAACTTTATTTTATTGGCTTCAGTATTTTGTGTAGCAGTTTTATTACATATTTTGGTGCTTTTAGGAATTGGAGGCTTCTCTTTCCTATCTTGAGGGACTTGATCCCAAAGATATTGTACTCATTTTCTACTGTTATACTTAAAACCATGGATCTATCTTTGGCTCATATGAGACATATTTTTATTTACTGATACTTTCCATTATTGTGTTCAATATTGCTGCTCTTCCAATTTTTTAATATTACATAGGGGCTGCCACATGCCCCCTCCAAAAGAACAAAATATGGCTTTTTTATGGTTGAATGTCATATAGTATGGTGTGGAAAAATTGTATTAAGAGGTCGGAAGAAGGTCAGGGTCGACCTCGCGATTTCCCCAACACAAACACAACATCTTATCTCTACACTCGCACCATGTCACTTAAAATTCTATGAACATGGATTATATTTGCTTTAATACAATGTTGTATGGTGTGGGTAAGGTAGGGGCCAGCCCCTAGCCCATGTGACTTCGAGATGGAGACCACCGACGAAGTGGTCAACTAAACCGCACCATTGGCACACTAAACCATCATTAATTACCACTAAGCTGCGCTTATCTATTAATTAAACTGAGCTTATATTAGTGGCAGAGTTGGCAGAGTCTGCCATTTTCGGTGTAACTCCAAATTTTTCGGAGTTAACTGGAGTTATCTCCAGTTTTGGAGGAGGTTTTCAAGGCAAAAATTGAATGAACCATAATTTTTGCAAAATTCAACCATTTTTGGCTTAAAAATATTCTATCCTAGAATATTTTTACACTTTGAGCATGTTGGAGTAAGTTTTAGGAGTAGTATAGGATTGTAAACATCACTTTTTTCCATTTTGAGCTAATGGAGGCCTAAGCTATGTAAGTTGGATTAAGGAGATGTAGCCTAAGAGGGGTGAACTCCTTCATCAAAATACTGTGATAGTGGATAATTTGATGGTTTTCTATACATTTTATTGTTGTTTTTTAGTACATTGTTTTAATGTTAAAATGCTCATGAATTTAACATAAAACTTGACAAAATTACCCGTTTAACACTCACATACACCACAAGGAAACATGTGCACATTAAGCAAATGATAACCAATTGTTTATAGTTATGAAAATGAAATTAGCACAACAAAACTAAAATTTAGATTCAGATCAATATATCATATGTAGAGACAGTCGCATGTATCAAAAAATATTCAGCTTTAGGAGTAACTCATTTTCAATTGATAAAAAATGAAGAAGACGATAACAAAGAATTATCAGGTATGGGTTCTTGTTATAATTGTGGTCCATTTAATTTTCTATGAAATAATGATGATAATGATGATGACAGTGAATCAAATGAACTTGCACTCATAGGTAAAAGTGAAATTAAGCACTCTAACGAGTATTCAGATTAAAAAATGATGCCTCTAGAAGCAGAAGATCAAGGAAAGTCTGGAACAATGGATAATGCAGATGTTCCTATGCTAAGAAAATATAATTATGAACAATGGAAAGAAAATATGAAGTATAATCAAATTAAAATTGATGTTTGGTATATAGTATGCAATGGCTACACCAAGGTTCCCCCATCGGACGAGGAAGTGAAAAAGAAGAGTAAGGCATTAAGTGAGTTTTTTTCTAGCATATCCAATTCAGTGTAAAATAAGGTTATGCATTATACAACTACAAAGAAATTTTGGTATAAGCTACAAGAAATCCATGAAGAAATTCCAAAGGAAGATTTCCTATCAGGGAAACTACCAGATAATCACTATCCCTAACCATGTGTCAAAGAATGAACATGATGATAAAAAAACTCTTATGATGTAAGATGGAATTACTGATTCAAAAGACGAAAAGTTAGAAGAAATTTATGATCATAGAAGAAAAACTTTATCTTTCTTTGAAAAGGATCATTAATCTTAGTGATAATTTGCAGGCATATGATAACAAGGATCATATTAAATTAGTAAATTTTGCTATGGAATCTAAACAATATTGTGAAGGTCTTGAAGCTAAGATCATCTCTTTAAAATCATATCTTGAAAAATTAGGTAAGAGGAATGAAGAAATGCCTCAAGCATTTGAAGAACAAGAAAATGGGTTGAAAGAAGAGATTCTGAAATTAAAAGAGAAAGTAGAAGAAAGAAGGGTTGAAGAAGGTATACAGAATTAGTATCTATAAAATGAAAAGAAATATCAAAGAATGGAGGTTGATGTAAACATTTTAAAAGATAAATTAGAAGAAAAGGATAATAATTTTAGATTTCAATATACTAAAATTTTGGATAATATTCTTAGTATTCAAAGGTCTCCCACTATTAAATATGGTGTTGTTTTTCATGAAAATGCTAAAGGAGAATCTAGTTCACAAGCTAGTGCTAGGAATCCAAAGGATAAAAATGAAAAACCTAAACTTTTTAACAAGGGGATAAGATGACAACCTCATCAAAAGAAAAGGATCATGAATCATCAAAGGAAATAATTTTCTCCTAAATACAGATGTGTCAATCGATTCTCTCCTCTAATCAATAATGTTGAATGATTTATATGTCATAATTATGGACATGTTGAGGCGAATTACAGAAGTAGATTGTTTCGGTCTCAAGAAAATAGCTGCTCCACTGGAAGATCATCTTCTCCCAGATGCTCAAGTTTCTTTAAGGGATATTATTTATCTTGAAACATATTTTGTCACAAAACTATTGATTGCAATAGGAAGAACATGATTAAAAAAAATAATGATTCATCTGCTCCTTTTTCTGGTCATCTAAGATGTTATGCATGTAAAAATTTTGGGCATGTTGCAAAAGAATGCAAGAACAAATCAATAAATAGCAATAGAAAACATGGCAAGAAATCAAATAAGAATATTGATGCCAAAAGCACTAAAAAAAAATGGATCCACCAACATTTCTCTTAATAAGAGGAAATAAGAAGAACATATAAGATGTGGAATTTCTCTCTGCTCGTTTGGAAATGAAGATGAATGGTACATAGATAGTGGATTCTCTCATCACATGACTAGAGATAAAAGTAATATTCAGTCTCTTAGGAGAAACCAAGATGGTAAGCCTATTCTTTTAAAGAGTGCCCCAAAAAAACTTATAAGAAAAGGTAAGCCAAAATTAATAAACATTGAAGAGAATTTGACACTTTATTATTTCAAGGGCTAAAGAAAAATATTCTAAGTATAGATCAAATTGAGGATAAAGGAAATGCAATTGTGTTTACTTCAACCAAATGAAAATTCATAGATGAGGAATATAGAAAGGTTATATCAAGAGGATATATAGATCCATAAAACTATATGTGTTTAAATAATTGAATTATCGCAGGTATGAGGAGAATTGAGACTTAGAGTAGAATAATATCACACCCATTGTAGTCCATTATTCTTAAAATAATACTACTAACAATAACTGCAGAAGTGATGACCTCATAAGAGTAGAAGATGTTTATCAGGTTCTCTGGATTAGTGATGTATAATCCGAGGGGGAGTAATATATATGTTATCTTTATGATGATTCCCATGGTTTTTTTGATATTCATGTTGCTTATATTACTGACAATTCATCGGCTATAGTAACGGTGTATAGGTACAAAGAGTAGAGGCTCAGGGGGGCTGTAGTAAAGAAGTTTCGGTACATTTCACATTTTGTATTCAGATACTATGAAAGAAAATCGCATATATATGAAAGTTATGATACAAAAATTTGTGTATGCTTGTCTATGATGAAGAAAGTGTGGGATAGGCTCAGGGAAAAGTTTTTATATACTTCAGTTGGTTCTCAATTGGCTTGATGATTCCAAATTGATTAATTATAATGTATTGATTCTATTTTAGAAGGGATTTTATATTTTATAACTTTATTATGCTTCGATGGATAACCGATTGATGAATTTAATTTGATGTCCTTACTGATGGATGAGTTCATATTATCAAAATTGAAAACAAACAATTGGCATGAGTTCACGGGGAACATTTTCTATGCTTCTAATTATGAATTTCTGGCATTGTGTTTTCTTAAGAATTCCTTGGCACATAATTATGCTTATCAATGGTGATGTTTTTGAAGATAATCATATTGAAGAAGTTCTTGAATGATGATGTATGAGCTACTTATAATGAAATTATGGATGATGCTTGTATATTATCAAATTTGTAATGCTATAAGACTCTTTGATGATGATGCATGTATGGTATGTTGGGGATTGTTGTTCTTTTTTGTGGAAATAACATGTAGATCTTGCTATCTCATGCTATGATTATTTGATGATGATTCTATTGTTATGGATGATGCCTATTATTCTTACACATGTTACATGTACATGATGCGAATGAAAGAGTTATTATGGATGACTACTTAATTTTCTTATTGGAGAAGTTGTTTTTGGTATGATAATTCTTCCTATATGAAGATAATGGGTCAAGAGAATGATATTGTTGCAAGTTTCTTGAAGAAATTTTTATTGATATTCTACTACTATATCTGTTGGAGACGTGGCATATTTAGTCTCATATTTATGATTTTGAAAGATGATGCTTCATTTCCCTATGTTACTTTTTGACGATATTCTTGGTTTTGACATATGTTGTTGATGCATGGAAATATATGTTTCTTTGATGAACGTCGATTGAGCCTCTTGATGAGAAATTTGAACTTCATGAGGTCAAGAGGGTAATTTGATAGTATATATCTATAGAGAAATATTATGATGTTAGTAATGCATACTTGGTCCGCTTGGTGGGACCACACTCACTTGTAGCACTCTCACTTGCAACTGCAAATCCTACAACCGTTTGTCGACATATTGAAGTAATTTCTTGTACTTCTCTTCGATGTTGCCCCAAAATCCCTCATTGAACTATCGCACAACATCCCCAATCTCGTCAATGTCCCCCTCAGTGAGGACCATGTTTGTTGGACCAGTGGATCTATCAAATTGACCTTATTTCGTCCGCCAGCCTTCTGTGCCTACCTTCTCTTAGTGATAAATGGGGAGAAGGGGTCAGAGGGATCTGTGCTGAGATCACCACCAAGAGTATCATCACCCCCCCCAGTCTCTAAATTCTCTACTTCAACATCCTTCTACCTTGTTGGCATAGTGGGATTTTCCCCACTCATTCTTGTTGTCTCTATAGTCCCATGCAGCAGAGTGAACCAATCACTTGACCATTGGATGATGATGGCCTCTACATCTTCTTCTTCATCCATGTACGGGAGCTCGTACCAGACCCCTTTCAGGTACTTCTTTGCCTATATGTGGGTATGGTGGAAGTATGTTTTGAACTTTGAAATTTATCGATATGGTTCGATAATGCTTGGTGACATTGAAGGCTTTTGGTTGACCACTTTCCTTAGGCTCATCTCTACTCCAACCCATAAAAAAATGTTAGAAATAACCCTTGACAGTTCTATTGAATTCCATAGTCAAGCATGCCGGGTTGCTTTGTAGAGATCAGGGTTCATAACATTGAAATACGACCCATTAGGTTCCCTTAATTCCATCAAGGCAATCAAACATTGGAGCCATGCATAGTGTAATTGCTTGCCTTCTTCTTGCCTATCTTTGCAATACTTCAGGAACTCCTAACATAAATAGCCAACCCAATTTTATACCATGCCCTTGGTGTACTCGAGAGCTAAAACAATAACAGGTGCGAAAGCCTCCTCCCTGAAACTCTTCCTCATGATTTTTACCACAAGGATGTGTGCATTGAAGTGCACAGCTCTATCAAAAATGGAGTTAATGAGATAAAACCTCATCCCCTTAGCTAGATCCTACTCCCTCTTCATCTTGTCTTCCAATTACTTGTCTTGGATTTTACCCACAAAAGCCTCAACAGGGTCCAATCCTTGACAGGGAAGGGTTGTAATTCTTCTGATCAACATCACTATAATAGGGATATTCTCCCCCTGCCATAAAAAACCATCATGCACCAAGGCCAGTATTTTGCGGACAAAAAGGGTATTAATGGAACTTCACCTGAAGTGAGGTACATAAAAAATGCTAAGTATGTTGGCAATATGATGCAGAGTGTTGTCCTTGATGGCAACCCACTGAATGAAGATGAAGACATATGACTTTTGACATGTGTTGTCCTTGATGGAAATCTACTTGATGAAGTTGTGTTTGATAGAATATGTTCCTGATGGAGTAAATCTGATGTATCTACAGTGTGTACAGAAGGCAATGAAGAAAGGATTTCAGCATGTGCTAAATCTTGATGAAAAGAGTATGTCTCTAGGCATACACGGATTTGCCTAGGGGAAGTCGCGTATGCACGTGGAAAAGAACATGCCAAGTCGCGTATGGGAAAAAGCGCTCTTAAAATGAAAAACCAGGGGTAACCACCATGGTATTGACCCATTGTATTGGGTAATGATTCGTCTAAATGACCCCGTCCAGGAATACCATCGGAAGTAATGTGGTTTTGGCTCATGGTATTGAAATTGGGTAAACCTATATAAGGAGAAGAATTTCATTGTGCAAAGCATGAGTGGGAGTGCAAGATGTCTGAGCTTCAATGAATACTTCTCTCTGGAGTATATCTGAATGGAAAGGGTTACATTTGAATGAAATATCTGAATGTATGATGCACCGATGAAGGAGTGATGAAGAAGGGGATCTAGATCTGTAGTGTACTTGTATTTGCTAGATCTGTTCATGGAAGGCTTAGATCTGAAATGAGGCAAACATCTGTCAGAGGCAAAAGGGTAAATCTGAACTGAATATCTGATCTGAAGAAGTATGCTGCTCTATAATAGTTGAAGATCTATACGCTAGTTCGCCGCAGAGGAAGCGCGTATATACGCGGCTTCGCTGAAGAGAAAGCGCGTATGCGCAATAAAATTAGCTTTGTAATTTGTACTGAAGTATACGCCGGTTTATATGGAAGGAAGCGCGTATATACGCGACATCAGAGAAAGGAAAGCACGTATGCAAACTAGGGTTTGCTGAAGCAAAGGGTATGAAATATCTGATCTGTTCTGCTGTGTTTCTGCTATCTGATCTGTGTTGATAAGTATCTGTTGGTGATGTATGTTTGTGCTTAAAAGTATGGAAAGGGTTCAGTCTGAAAATATGATGAAATGTGGCCTGCAAGTGTTGTTCTATTGAAGTTGTTGGATCCAGTGTGAAAATTGATGAAACATGGTCCAAGGTGGTGTTGAGGGTTGTAGCCTTCAGTCAGGGGGTTGTAGCTCCCTTCCAGGTGAGGCTGGTAAACGAGATCGGGGGGTCGTAGCTCCCTTCCAGGAGAGGCTGGTAAACGAGTCGGGGGGTTGGAGCTCCCTTCCAGGAGAGGCTGGTAAACGAGCGCAGGTGGGTGCCTGCGTGCTGGTCAAGTCTGCGCCAGCACATATGTTGTAAGATGTTTTCTCTATAATAAAATATTGAAGGCTGAGCAACTGCAGCGGTGGTTTTCTCCCGATTTGGGTTTCCACCTAAAAATCCCGGTGTTCATGTGTGATGCTTTGTGTGATGGTTTATTCTGTTCTTACTGCACATGTTTACTGTTTATTAAACATCTGATGAATGAATGATGGAATGATTTAAGTGAAGATCTAATAACATAATTAGATATCTGTGTATACGCGAGTTTCATAAAGGGTATCTGCGTATATACGCGAGTCTGTTTCAGGAAAGTAGCGTATGGGTTTTTTAAGCAAGAAAAAGTAAAAGTTTTGAATATGCAGTAAATACTGATTCACCCCCCCCCTCTCAGTATTTTTCCCAACAATTGGTATCAGAGAAGGTACTTCTGCAGAAGCTTGATCGCTTGAAGGAGATCTGTCGCAATGGGAAGTCAAGAAGGAGTAATGTCTATAAAGCCACCTCTATTCAATGGAAGCAATCTGATATTATGGAAGGTACGAACAAAAGCATATCTGCAAAGTCTTGGTGCAGATGTATGGGCAATCGTGGAAGAAGGTTATCAATACCCGGCAAGTATTCCTACTGATGCTGCTGAAAGAAAGAAGTATGAAATCAATGCCAAAGCAATGAATGTCTTATTAGGAAGCATGTCTGAATCAGAATTTGCTAAAGTGATGCAGCTACATTCAGCAAAAGAGATATGGGACAAAATCATTCTGAGCTATGAAGGAGATACAAAGGTAAAAATGCAAAACTCCAAACTCTTAGAATCGAATATGAAAATTTGAAGATGCATAGTGATGAAAGTGTTGCCAGTTTCTTTCTTCGTCTAGATGATATTGTAAATCGGATGAGAAATTTGGGTGAAACTATAACCGATACTACTCTGGTGGAAAAATTCTTAGGATCCTTGATTCAAAATTTGACTCTAAAGTTTCAGCTATTGAATAAAGGCAAGATCTGCAAACTCTTACTATTGTTCAATTACATGGTATTCTGACTGCTTTTGAAATGAGACAAGGAGGTCCTTCTCAAATCAAAGAAGTTGTTTTTAAGGCGTCTGCAAAAGGAAAAGAAAAGGAAGTTGTCAAAGAATCCAGCTATATATCTAAAGAAGAAGAAGAAGCAAATTTTGTGAGAAGACTCCAACTAGGAACCGGAAGGTTCAAAGGTAAGCTTCCTTTCAAATGTTTTGATTGTGGAAGAGTTGGTCATTATGCTGCAAAGTGTCCTTATAAAGAAACATCTGCTAAAGGACAAGAAGTAGCAAGAAGGAATAAGAATCGATCTAGCACAAGGAAAAGTTACTATATTAATGAAGACAGTGATGAGTTATCTGATAGTGAGGAAGAATGTGAACAAGATATTAAACTGCTCATGGCAAAAGAATCTAGAGAAGAAAAGGATACTTTTGTGGATGCTCAGGAAGACAAAGATTTTCTTGAAGAAAACAATCAACTCAAGGTAAGCCTAGAAGAAAAGAACATAATCATAGAGACTCTTGAAAATCAGCTTGAAGCAAAGGAAAAACGCATTAAGGAATTGGAGTGTGAAGTAGTAAGTCTAAGGAAAGATAATGAGAAAGTGAAAACTCTCAATCTTAGATTTGCTAAAGGTTCAGAAACCTTAGATAGAATCGATCTAGCACAAGGAAAAGTTATTATACTAATGAAGACAGTGATGGATCATCTAATAGTGAGGAAGAATGTGAAGAAGACTTTAGAATTCTCATGGATTTTGAAAAAAGAGAAGAAAAGGATACTTTTGTGGATGCTCTAGAGGACAATGATTTTCTTGAAGAAAACAATCAACTCAAGTAAGCCTAGAAGAAAAGAACATAATCATAGAGACTCTTGAAAATCAGCTTGAAGCCAAGGAAAAACGCATTGAGGAATTGGAGTGTGAAGTAGTAAGTCTAAGGAAAGATAATGAGAAAGTGAAGACTCTCAATCTTAGATTTGCTAAAGGTTCAGAAACCTTAGATGAGATTATCAAGACACAACGGTCTCCTCTTATGAAAAAAGGTCTTGGATATACTGGGGAATCTTCCCAGACTTCAGCACCAAATTATCTGAAAGCAGTCGCAACTGGTTCTCTTCACTCAACCACTCAGCAAGGGAACAAAGAATCTTTACAGGTAAAGCATGATCATCTCAAATCAAGGATCACTAACAGGGAGATCTCTCAAAGAAGCAACAACCAACAGGTAAATTCAAATAGAAGATTTCATGGTCGCCGGAATTTCTACTTCAATGGACAATGTTTCTCATGTCACAATTTTGGTCATAAAGCTGTTCAATGTGTTGCATATAAAACCATCATGACAAGAGAAGAAAGAAATAAAAGGATGAATATTGAACCAAAGAAGAACACCTATAACAACTTTTCTCCTCTTCAAAATGAAGTTGAATGTACTTATTGCAATAACTTTGGTCATGAAGAATCTGAATGCAGGAGCAAGGTCCAGCCAAAAGAACATGTTCCCTCAAGCTCTAAAGTATAGAAAAAGAAAGAAATATAGGTTGAAAATTGTGGGATAGCATTATTTGCAGAAGGTGAAGAAAATCAATGGTACATTGATAGTGGGTGCTCAAGACACATGACAGGTGACAAAAGCAAAATTCTTACATATAATGCTCTAGAAAAGGAAAAGAAAGTTACATTTGGAAATGATACTCCTGCTATAATTAAAGGAAAAGGGTCAGTATTTCTAAAAGAAAAGGTGAAGGCTAATGATGTCATGTATGTGGATGGATTAAGGCATAACTTGTTAAGTGTAAGTCAAATGTGTGATCAAGGAACAGAAGTGGTCTTTAGTTCAAAAGAATGTGTGGTTCGTGATCTTGATATAGGTAGAATCATTATAAAAGGAAAAATAAATCCTAGCAACCTGTATGTACTGAACGACATAGATCAATGTTACTTGAGCAAGTCTTCAGAAAATTGGCTATGGCATAGAAGGCTGGGGCATCTGAGCTACTCTCAAATCAACAAAGCAAGCAGACTTCAAGCTGTTCGTAGTCTTCCCAATATTAATCTACCAGAAAGTATCATATGCAAATCTTGTCAATTCAGTAAGCAGACCAGAGTACGATTTAATGCCAAAGAAGGATCATCAAGTGAGCCTCTTGAACTCATTCATACTGACATATGTGGACCTATGAGGAAAAATTCACCATGTGGGGAAGAATACTATATCTTATTTATTGATGATTACTCTAGAATGTGTTGGATCGGGCTCATTAAACACAAAGATGAAGCATTTGAAAAATTTCAGATCTTCAAAGCTTTAGTTGAAAATGAATTAGATCTAAAAATCAAGTGTCTTAGATCTGATCGAGGAGGAGAATATACATCAAATGAATTCTTTGAATTTTGTGAACAACATGGCATAAAAAGACAATTATCTATAGCAGGTACTCCACAACAAAATGGCGTAGCAGAAAGAATGAATAGAACAATTCAACAAATGGCTAGAGCTATGCTCGATGATTTTGGAACTCCTGACATGTTCTGGGGAGAAGCAGCACATACAGCAGCTAACATTCTCAACAAGGCTCATGTTCGGGTAAATAGTGAAAAAACTCCATATGAACTCTGGTATGGTAATTCTCCATCTGTGAAGCATTTTAGAGTTTTTGGAAGTAAATGCTTTATCAAAAATAATGATGAAAAGCTTGGCAAGTTTGAACCTAGATCAGATGAAGGGATATTTCTTGGTTACGCATCTTCAAGAAAAGCATACAAATGTTACAATAAAAGACTTCGAAAGATTGTTGAATGTATTGATGTTGTTATTGATGAGTCTCCTGCAGCTCCTAAAGAAGAAAAACAAACAACAAAAGAAGATGATGGTGACCTATGTCCTTCTACTTCAAATGATATAGACAATGGTTCCAATGAAGAACCTGAATATGATCTATCTGAAAAAGCTCCATCCAGATATGTGCAAAAGAATCATCCTGAATCTCAAATTTTGGGTGACAAGGAATCAGGTGTACAAACAAGGAGAACTCTTGTGGGATCTTCTAATCATCTGGCACTTCTATCCACAATTGAACCACACAATGTCAATCAAGCTAGCAAAGATGAATGTTGGAGGCAAGCCATGAATGAAGAGCTTGATCAAATTGAAAAGAATAACACTTGGGAATTGGTACCAAGACCACTTGATAAAAATGTCATTGGAACTAAATGGATTTTCAAGAACAAGTTAAATGAGAATGGGGATGTTGTAAGAAACAAAGCTAGATTGGTCTGCAAAGGGTATACTCAACAAGAAGGTATAGATTTTGAAGAAACTTTTGCTCCTGTAGCTAGACTTGAAGCCATAAGAATGTTTCTTGCTTTTTCAAGCTTCCAACAAATCAAACTTTATCAAATGGATGTTAAATCTGCTTTTCTCAATGGTGATCTAGAAGAAGAAGTTTATATAGAACAACCAGAAGGATTCATTTTGGGAAATGATGAAAAACTTGTTTGTAGACTTAAAAGGCTCTATATGGTCTCAAACAAGCTCCAAGGGCATGGTATTATCGTCTTGACAAATATCTTCATCAACAAGGATTTTCAAAGGGGTCTGCTGATAGCAACTTATACACAAAAATTGAAAATGATAAACTATTGATTGTGGTTGCATATGTTGATGATATCATTTTTGGGAGTAACGAAGAATCTATGAGTCAAAAATTTGCTTCTGTCATGCAGCAAGAATTTGAAATGTCCTTACTTGGGGAACCAACATTCTTTCTTGGCTTACAAGTGCATCAAACTACAGATGGTATATTCCTATCACAAGAAAAATATCTTAAGCAAATTCTGAAGAAATATGGCATGGAAGAATGCAAACCTGTAAGTACACCAATGATAATCGGATGTAATCTCAGTTCTCATGATGATTCTCCCACGGTGAATCAACCAGAATACAGATCAATGATAGGAAGTCTACTTTATCTCACTGGAACTAGACCAGACATTATGCATGCAGTTGGGATTGTTGGACGATTCCAAGCTAATCCAAAAGAGTCTCACCTTCAGGCTGTTAAAATAATTTTCAAATATCTTCAAGGAACTCAAGACCTTGGTCTATGGTATCCAAAGAATGCTGATCTTACTCTTCATGCTTACACCGATGCAGATTGGGCTGGAAGTGTTGATGATCGGAAAAGCACTAGTGGTGGTGCATTCTATATGGGACCCCGATTAGTATCTTGGTTCAGCAAGAAGAAAAATTCTATTGCCTTATCTACAGCAGAAGCAGAATATGTGGCTGCCGCATCTTGTTGCACTCAACTCCTTTGGATGATGCAAACCTTACAAGATTTTCAAATCAAATGTACCCCTCCTGTCCCCATTAAGTGTGACAATACAAGTGCCATCAGTATTTCAAAGAATCCTGTTATGCATTCGAAGACCAAGCACATTCCCATCAAGTATCACTTCTTACGTGAATAAGTGCTTGAGCAAAAGGTGAAGTTGGAGTATGTTCCCTCCAAAGAACAAGTTGCTGATATCTTTACCAAACCTCTGCCCAGGGAAGCGTTCGAGTATCTAAGACAGAAGCTGGGAGTGTTCTCTGCCAATCAAAAGAACAAATCTGCATAAATATAGAAGATGGGTATTGGATACGCGGGTTTCATGAAACACAGTCGCGTATATACGCGAGTTCATGCACAGAAAACCACGTATGTCTGATTGCTGACAATTTTCTGTTTGGAGTCAGCTCTCTTCAGCACAGCTGCAGTGCTGCTTGGTATCTCTGATACTGTTTGGTATCTCTGGTGGAGTTCCAGTTCTCATAATTCTTTCTCTAATGTTTTGATAAAGATGCCTTGATGATTTGTTGGTGACAGTGTTCAGGTTGCACAAACTAAGGGGGAGCCTTAGTCATATGAAAATGATGCTTGGATGCACAGTTTTAGGGGGAGCATTAGCTTTGCTGAGTATAATGCATTGTTGGCATTATGATGGTTCTGAAATATGTTCTCTTTCTTGAGGACTTTCTGGTATTGGTTATGAAAAGTCATATTTGTATTTTGATGAAAAGGTCATGTTGAGACCCATGATGTAAAATTGTAATATTCAGTCATGTAAAGTCTTGTCAAAGTTGTAAACCCACTTGGTTGGGTAGCTGAGTCAATTTTTGTAAACCCACTTGGTTGGGTACTTGAGTCTCCTATGTAAATCCACTTGGTTGGATATTTGATGTAAGAATGAGTCTTTGGTGATAGGAAGTTCATAGAGTCATGTACTTCATTGGAAAATATGTTTGAAGATTCAGCATGAACTCAGGGGGAGCTTGGTCACTTCTGTATATATCAGATCTGCAGAATGCTTCATGAGGAGAAAAGGGGGAGAGTATGTTGGTTTTTGATCAGCCCTTTGTCCTTGATGTCAAAGGGGGAGAGTGACATGGTGTTTGAATGGTGTCATTGTATTCTTAATATACCTATCTGTTGTGGTAACCAAACACCATCGTGGTTGCCATCAAGTCCAAAGGGGGAGATTGTTGGCAATATGATGCAGAGTGTTGTCCTTGATGGCAACCCACTGAATGAAGATGAAGACATACGACTGTTGACATGTGTTTTTCCTTGATGGCAATCTACTTGATGAAGTTGTGCTTGATAGAATATGTTCTTGATGGAGTAAATCTGATGTATCTACAGTGTGTACAGAAGGCAATGAAGAAAGGATTTCAGCATGTGCTAAATCTTGATGAAAAGAGTATGTCTCTAGGCATACGTGGATTTGCCTAGGGGAAGTCGCGTATGCATGCGGAAAAGAACGTGCCAAGTCGCGTATGGGAAAAAGCGCTCTTAAAATGCAAAACCAGGGGTAACCACCATGGTATTGACCCATTGTATTGGGTAATGATTCGTCTAAATGACCCCGTCCAGGAATACCATCGGAAGTAATGTGGTTTTGGCTCATGGTATTGAAATTGGGTAAACCTATATAAGGATAAGAATTTCATTGTGCAAAGCATGAGTGGGAGTGCAAGATGTCTGAGCTTGAATGAATACTTCTCTTTGGAGTATATCTGAATGGAAAGGGTTACAGTTGAATGAAAGATCTGAATGTATGATGCACCGATGAAGGAGTGATGAAGAAGGGGATCTAGATCTGTAGTGTACTTGTATTTGCTAGATCTGTTCATGGAAGGCTTAGATCTGAAATGAGGCGAACATCTGTCAGAGGCAAAAGGGTAAATCTGAACTGAATATCTGATCTGAAGAAGTATGCTGCTCTATAATAGTTGAATATCTATACGCTAGTTCACCGCAGAGGAAGCGCGTACATACGCGGCTTCGCTGAAGAGAAAGCACGTATGCGCAATAAAATTGGCTCTATAATTTCTACTGAAGTATACGCGGGTTTGTGTAAACGAAAGCGCGTATATACGCGACATCAGTGAAGTGAAAGCACGTATGCAAACTAGGGTTTGCTAAAGCATGGGGTATGAAACATCTGATCTTTTCTACTGTATTACTGCTATCTGATCCGTGTTGTCTGAATTGGTAAGTATCTGTTGGTGATGTATGTTTGAGCTTAAATGTATGTAATGGGTCCAGTCTGAAAATATGATGAAACGTGGCCTGCAAGTGGTGTCCTAGAGGAAGCTTTGGATCCAGTGTGAAAATTGATGAAACGTGGTCCATATTGGTGCTGAGGGTTGTAGCCTTCAGTCAGGGGGTCGTAGCTTCCTTCCAGGAGAGGCTGGTAAACGAGTCAGTGGGTTGGAGCTCCCTTCCAGGAGAGGCTGGTAAACGAGTCAGGGGGTTGGAGCTCCCTTCCAGGAGAGGCTGGTAAACGAGCGCAGGTGGGTGCCTGCATGCTGGTAGGAGTCTGCACCAGCACATATGTTGTAAGATGTTTTCTCTATAATAAAAGGATTGAAGGCAGGCTGTGGCCGGCGGTGGTTTCTCCCGAGCTTGGTTTCCACCTAAAAAATCCTGGTGTTCATGTGTGATGCTTTGTGTGATGGTTTACTCTGCTCTTACTGTTCATGTTTACTGTTTATTAAACATCTGATGAATGAATGATGGAATGATTTAAGTGAATATCTAATAACATAATTAGATATCTGTGTATACGCGAGTTTCATAAAGGGTATCCGCATATATACGCGAGTCTGCTTCAGGGAAGTAGCGTATGGGTTTTAGAAGCAAGAAAAAGTAAAAGTTTTGAATATGCAGTAAATACTGATTCACCCCCCCTCTTAGTATTTTTCCCAACAAAGTATCCTTGCCTGCTAGATACCCTTTACCCTCATCGACTGTAATCATGTGATTCTTCTTGGAAATGACTGCTAATGCTAGCTAGGTTCAAACTGCAGGTACTTGCTTCTGTCATTAAAATCCCAGTCCTCCTTTTTGAACTAGGGCACCTTAGCCAATAAATAACCTTCAACAACCACTTTGTCTCAAATCAGCGGAGTGAACACCCTGTACTTCAATGTGTCGAGGTCCTTCACCAGATTCTTAGCCTCCGACTTCCACGAAAAAATGTAAGGAGCCAACCTAGAGAGAGGTTCAACCTCCTAATCGGTAACTTCCTCTAGTGCTTATTCTGCCTCCTCATCCTCAAATGATTTGAATTCCACGACTATTTCCTTTCAAATTTCCTCAGTTTTCCTAGCTTTTTGTTCCTTTGAGGGTTTCTTTTAGGGTGATGACCGCAATGCTGGTTTCTTAGGCTTCACGGATGGAGCGATGCTTATGGAATTTTTTCTGGGTTATCTTGGGCCCATCACAGTCACTAGTGGTGTAGTTGTCATGATTTACCCTAATCCTCATTGAAGAAATTCTCACTCTATCTCTTTGAGAGTATTCTCGGACATGTAGCATCTTGCTTATCTCTCTTGTAGACAAAAATTCTCTCTTAGTGCGCAAAGTGTTCGAATTGGAGGTGGGATCCTTGATTTATATCAAATTTAAAATTTCAACCTCATCACTTCCCTTAGACATTCCTCATAAAGGTCAATTCGGTAGTGAATTTGGCTAGATATGCCCATTAATTGTACTTTTCTCATTCCTTCTAACGGTTAGGTCGTTATCGAATATTTTGTCATATTTTGGCCAAAATCTATGATACGTGCCTCTTCTGTGCAGTAACCTCCAAATGCACTTGCAATCCATCTTCCGTGCAGTACTTTGACTACACTGATTCCATCCTTCAACATATTATGTCTACATCAGAGCATCTTAGCATACGTAGATCTCCTCCCACAACACAATATTGTTGGCCGTGTCTATCTGATCTTTCTGAGCCAACATCCTTGGCTCCTTGGTAATGTGAATTAATCCTTATTTTCTTTCTTGAAGCACCTCATTAATTACTTCCCACCCAAAGCTATATGTTAATAGAACCCATCTATCAGCTCATCCCAATCCACGGTTCCATGGTGCAACTCTATTTCAAGATACCATTGTTGAGGTATCATCTCCAAATAATGAAAGAACATGTGCACCCATTCTCGCTGAGGTTCTCCTCCCGAAGTTGTCTTCCAGTGAGCTAAATGCTTCTGTGGATCCTTCTAGCCATCATACTTCTCTGTAATTCTTTTGTCAACCTAAACAAAACTCAACCTTATTAGTTTGAAAAAATATTTCCATCGTCTTACAATTTCTCTATGCGCATTGCACCATTAGGATGGAGTGGACCTTAATGCAAAGTCCAGAGCCTTGTACCTTTGTTCCTCTGGCACTTTCCACTCAAATTCCTCCAATAACAAGACAAAATTCCTCGTTCCATCATAAAAGGGCAAGTCACACACTTTTGACTTGACACATCACAGATATTTTGTAACCATGTTACAATGCTTCGTGGTTACTTCATGCAATCTATTCTATTAGCGCTCCAAATATTCATCAGAATTAGACACACACAAACTACCGTGCTCCCAACATATTATTCCATCTACGGTGGGATTAATCTAGTATTCGTCTGACGCAGTACGCTGATAAATATGATCAATCATATCACCACCATACTCATGCGGGACACGTTCAGTATAGCACACACCTTCAGAGGGATCGAGTGGCACAACAACTCGGGTGCCATCCTTTTCAAATACCATATTCCTATTCTTCAGGTTTATTATTGCATCCATGTCATAAGTCTACTCAATCCTAATAGCATGGGATATGGATTATTATCATCAATGATCTTGATGACCTCAAAGTCAACCAACACACTTGCACCATCAATATATACAATGATTCCCTGCAAATGTGCCATAGGGATGATCTTCTGTTGATTTTCCATCCTCAGATGAATAGGCGACCATTGAAACTTCACCTTTCCCATCTGCTCCTATGTTTGTTTTGGAATAACATTAGCATCCGATCCTAGATATAGAATGACTTGAACCATTTCATAGTCTCCGATCTACACAGTTAATCGCATTTCCTAGCCAATTGTCTTGTTAATCTTGTACACTTTGTTTATTGTGCATTGTTCCATCCACAACTCTTCTTTAGTAACATATTTTTCAAGCAGTTACTGCAATCCTTCTAAATCCCTTTAGTCCCTTAACAACTTCATGCACGTTTGTAAGAAATATACTAGGATTGATGGATCGAATCCATTTAATTCAACATTCTCTTCAGGCATCCTTTCTACCAAGAAAAATTGTCTCTATGCAGTCGATGTGACATCCTTAGGAGTCATAAAAAATTTCATCACTGCTATGAATGTCTCTTTTTCATATTGTACATCAATCCCAATAATCTTATCTTCAGCCTTCCTTACCCATGTCTCTAGAACACACTTATGCCTATCTACGTGGTTTCCTCTAGTATTCATACCACTACGTGTGACTATGTTAATACTTGTATATCCTTGGCATGTTTCAACCTTCATCTTCTGTATGTTCTGCACTGGTTGTTGGTTGCGCTTCTCCTGCATTTTAGATAACAAAACGGGAAAGTCTTCTATTTCATGACCAAACTCCTAACAATACTTACAAGACACAACAGTAGAATTTTATGAATACCAAGCAAAGTGTCAAGGTTTTACACATTTGTAACAAAAGATCTATCCTCGCCCCCAACTAGTGCTTCCTCCTCAGCCACGCCCTTAGCATTTAAAACCTCCTTGCACATTTGGTGAACCCATAGCTTCGTCACCTTCTACTTGCATTCAATATGTGCCTGGACTATTCTACAACATTAGGTCGTATCTCCTACCTTGTTTTCTAGCATGCCCAAGAAAACTACAGAAGTTTCAGAACATTTTCTTCGGTGATTTGACCAAATTTTTTAATAAGTGACAAAAATCGATGGAGTGTTGGCCTTCAACTTCGCAGATACTGCAACATACATTAGGCCTTGCACTTAGCCCTCTGTTCCATCTAGGTTTTATCATATTCAGCATCCCAGGGCCCATATAGTCTCTAGAAATAGGACACTGGTCCTTGTAGTGACCCTTAACCTTCCACTTGATACACAAGATTTCTGGGTGAACCTCCTTTCCCTTTTTTAGATCCTGTAGCTCCATGTGCAAACTTTCCAACTGAGTCTGAATATTTTTCACCCCTATGATTCCATCAGCTACTAGCAAACCCTCCAGGTTCATCACGATCTCGACTGCTTCAACCTAATATGCGATCTAAGATGCAACAATAATGTAACAATAAACCACTATTCATGTTGTTCGTTTGGGATATTATGGCTAATCTGACTAAACAATGTATTAAATCTCTTATCTACCTACCACACAGTCTGAGTAGTCAGCTGCTTAATATTTTTTATCTCAGTGATACATTGTTATTGTGACTTCGGTTTCTTTACTTCAATGTTCACTGTGGTCTTTGTTTCAGCCAATGAAGCATTTCCATTCGTTGTAACAAACTTCATGTACCAGGAAAATGCTCGATCTTCTATCACACCAACCATTTGTTCTTTCTTCATATCTTCGTCTGTAACATTCTGCGAACTCCATATTTCTTCTACTACAAACCAGAATTTTTCAGGGTCATTTGTTCCCTTGAACACATGAATCTTTGGTGGTTGGGCCATGGGGGGAGGTGGAGGTGGAGGAACAAAATGAGATGGAGTGATGATGGGGGTAGAGGGTTGCTTAATTTTCTCAGCACTTTGCTGACTTTCAAATCTCAATGACACACTTCACAGTGTAGCAGGGTTTATTTCTCCTTTCTCAGATTCAAGAAATGGTTTATATTCAGTTTCAATGTACGTACCCCAACCTGTTCTGAATTTCTTACCACATTTTGTAGCACCAGGTTCTCTTTCTTCAACCAGTAATATGAGCAAAATTTCAATATACCATTTCCAAAAAATAACATTTTAATCTAGAAATTTAGTGAATTCAGGTACTTACCTAGTAGGCCTTTGAAAAATTTGCGCTCTACTTCACTATAGGACACATCGGTCTCGATCGTGAACTCAGTAATGAATCTCCTAAGGCTGCTATCAATCCATTAATCAATAGCTCTCACGATCACGTTATTAGTATTTTTTAGTTTCTTAATCAAATCTTGGTTCCAACGAATAGGTCTATTATTAAAATACCCCATTTGTGTAGCTAGCCTTGAGATCCACTCACGCATGTCACATGCAATGAAGAGCTCGTATTGATTTGTATAAATATAATTATGTAACCGGTGCTTATTAGAGATACGTGAAATTCTGCTTCCTTGCACAATAAACTCACATTATTTTTTATCAACACAATTTTCAACCTCTTCCTTAGACGTATTCCACATCCAGCTATCCCTCATTCATATCTCGGTCCCGACAACTAAACCATTTGTTGGCTTTATCGGGCCCTGGCCGAGGTTTAGATAGTCTGCGCAGTCCAACAAAACCAATTATTACCTACCCTTTTGGCAATGATCTGAATATATAGGAATATTCTAGAACCATTTTTATGCATCGAGAGGGATAGAGGATAGTGGCTTTGGAGATTTTCCTTCTTGTCAGAACTCTGTAGGTTAGATCCATCAATATTACCAGTGCTTTTCAAACAACTGTTGAATTTACTCACAGAGTGTGTGATCTTACTTATTCATGTATTATACACAGTAAATAACCATAAAACATCCTACATTATTCAGTTACAGAAAAAAAACCAATGGAATATACGAAGATTCTAGAACCATTTTTATGCATCCAGAGGGATAGAGGATAGTGGTTGTGGGGATTTTCCTTCTTATCAAAACTCCGTAGGTTAGATCCATCACTATTACCAGTGATTTTTAAAACAACTGTTGAACTTACTCACAAACTGTGTGATCTTAATTATTCATGTATTAAACATAGTAAATAACCATAAAACATACTGCATTATTCAGTTACAGAACAAAAACCTTATTCAGCATGGATATTTATAATAGTAAAAAAAAAGCAACAGATCATTATAACACAGATCTCATCAACAATTCATTTATTAGCATCAAGATATACCTCATACATTCACTTTCCACCTTATGCACACAGCTTTAAGAGCCTGCGCACATAGCTACAGTCTTTCCTAAGGTCTCCACGCATACAGCTGCAAGAGCCTTTTCCTCTAACCCAAACCACAGATTCTAACTCAGTATTACATCCAAATTCATTGCATATCATCAATCATAACCTCCCTATGACTTCTATATAGAATCCTTCTATAGAATTGGCTTTTACAATACCATGGTCCAAAAATGGGAGGAGTCCAATGCTCACAAAATATCCCACCCCGTTACATAATTAAGGGGATTTACACCACCCCAATGCCGTTAATACAAAAAATATACTTCGCGTTATGCACTTTGCACCTCAATCTGTAGAGTCTTTACCTCATGGGGGATCCCATATCCAATAGTTTCATCTCGGAAGGACGAGAGAAGAAGGTCTAAAGAAGAATCAAGTTGACTAGGCGATATCATGATGTGTGAGCCAACCAATGAAAAGGAGGCCTAAATTTCAAGGACAGTAGTGGGACCATGAGGGAACGTTGACTTCAAAATTTTCACACATTTGATAAGGGATTGAGATAAAAATCGACAGGTGTTGGGCTTGAGGCTTTAGGCCGAAAGTAACAAAGGAGCACATAATGAGAATAAGTGTGTGAAGAGGACTGAGCTTATGTGGAGTAGCAGGTCCCATATCAAGGTGTTTTACCCCAATGACCTTTTGTAATATTCCATCCTAGTGAGCTGGGATTTAAAGAATAGGTTGGAGCATTTAGATGTGGGTTTTGTTAGAGTTTCTATCTCAGCGGGGTTTTTGTGAATTCCTTTCCATTACGCTTACCTTAAAATAGAGGGCTCACATGGTAGAGTTTATATGAATGAGAATCAGGCACGGTGGTCCCGTTATGGGTTAGCTATGCCTATTTTTCATATTTTGGCTCTGGAGGCTGTTGAAGAACCCTTGAATATGGTGGTTTTATATAACCCTTTTGAATATTCCTACTTATATTGAAATCCCCCACTATAATTTAGATAAATTGATTTATTATCCTAGAAAGTAACATCAAGACAGGGTTGAAGGAAGTGCCTTTTTTTGAAAGAGCAGAGAACTGGGCATTGTTGGTCGATAGGATTAATTTGGGCCAGCATCAATAACCCTATAGTGATTTAGGATAGATATGTTCTCCCTATGATATGACAATAGTTTATCTTGAGCCCATATTCACTATGAAAGTGAGTCTGGCCAAGAAAATATTATTTCTTAGACCCTTTTGGGCTGCAAGCCTAGATCTATGCACATACAATCTAGGAAACTTTCTGTATGGTGTAGATCTATAAAAAAACCTACCTGTTCTCTCTATTTTAAGTGTAATGGAGGAAAGGAAAAGTTGAATCAAGAGGATTTTCATATTTTTGTAAAGAACTTAATTAGGAGTTCTTCCCTCTTTTGTGTTGAAGGTTTGAATTCATTGGAAAATCTGAAGTAGAGAATAGAGAACGAGATGGCTTATCTTGCAAATATCTAACACCTTATTTACAAAGGGAAGTAACTCAAGGCTTTATCTGATCTACAAAACTATGTATTTCAAGAAGTTCCATAATGATATTGAATGTAAGGCTACAAGTGGGTTCCCCGAGATCCAGGAACCGTAGAGGCTTTGTATCCTATAAGGATGTGGCGCAAGGGAAGGGCTCAAACCCATCATATCCACTGTAGAAAAACCATGGAAATTACATTTTGGAACAACTACAACAAGTACTTTCCATGAATTAAAATCTAAAAGTGGTGAACCAAATTATTTTTGTTCTCCAATCTATGGTAGTGATTTACAGATTGAATGGGTTTTGGACCAAGTTTGATGCTTTGAACCATTGGGTTTTCACAACATCAACTAACAATTATGAAATCTAACTATGCTCCAAGTATTTATCTTTCAGCTTGATACTCAAAATTATCTAGACAGATTATTGAAATATGGGGCTTGGTTTTCAAAAATAAAATCTAATTCCATTTTTAGTTTTTTTATTATTCACTGTTAAAATTGAATTTTACCTATCATTAATCATGCACCTGTCAGCGTTATACACAATGAATCAAACAGGAGATTTGGTGTTCTGGTTGTCAATGAATTTTTGCAGAAAGGTGTTCACATTTCCATTATCAGTGCATTTTGAAAATAAGAAGATTAAGAAAAGAGCCAACATTCAGTTTGTCAGCCGAGCTATTGACTCAGGAATATAAGGACAGGTAATGACAATATTACAAATTACAACAGGAAATCCAGAGAAAGGGGGAGCTCAAATAAAAGAGTATTTTTCAAGGACGACTATGCCTAATTTGCAGTGAGGGACCTATTTTACAGCAAGGGACCTAATCTATAAGCGAGGGAGACATTATGAAGATACATTTGTCTCAACTCGAATTTAAGCAAGTATTTTTTTTATTTTGGAAACTTGATTTATTTAGAAGATATTTTTCAGATGCATGTACTTAGAATATTTTCACTGCTATTTTGGATTACTGTAATTAAAGTTTGAACTACAAAAGTGTAATTAGTTATTGTAATGTTTATATAAGAAAGAAATTTAGAAGGAAAATTTGTTGTTGTTTTATTGAAACATAGCATCCTTTTGTATTATTTGAGAAGATCTTAAATATATACAGTTTTCATGAGAACTATTAGAAATTTTTGCGTTGTAGTTCCCTTTTTGTTCTCTTTTTAAAAATTTCTTCATGTCTCGAAAACTGAGTATGTGATATTTGGATTCATAGTTTATGGTCTTGTTTTTTTTATTTCTCACACATTAGTAATTATTGTTCATTTAAATTTTATAGCGATTTCTTTGATTTTCTCTCTAAATTCCTTAAACTGTGAAGGGAATTAATGCTACCCTTATTTTGTGTTTTTATCATAAACTTTGTAAGTAAACATCACGTGATAGGGTTAGAATGCATGCCAAATGGTGTACTTTCCACATATCCTAACCAGATTTCATCATTTATGAGAAAAATCTCACCATAGAGCTTGAATTTGTACACCTTCTACTACAGTGACCTAATTTAGTTAATTGTGGGGAGAGATCCCTCTCTAGGTTGAAGGGATATCTTTCAACCCCAAAGAGATCTTAGGTTAATTTAGATTTTTTATGGTAGTTTTCTCTAAGAGATAATGAGTTATAGAAAAATGGTTGTAGAGAGACATATAACCCCAATGTCTCTATAGGGTATCAAATCTAGGAGGATTCAAAATCTTAAAAAATGATTAAAAATATACCTATTTCAAGTGGAAATGAGAGCCTTTTTGAATTGAAATAAGGTAAAGGAAACTAGATCTAAAGATGACACAACCATAGGCTTATATGCATGCAAGAAAATTTCGAAAATTTTAGAGAAAACTTAGTCAAAACTCCTTGTTTAACACTTCAATGCTAAGCCTATGAGAAAAAATATAATTGAAATCGAAAATAATAGTGATAGAGAGAAAACAAAAGTATCAATAAAGGTAATAACACTCTACTAAGCCCACAGAGGAAATAATAAGTGGTTTTTTATCCACATCTAAAGTCTTTTGTTATCCTCCTGTATTCTACATATTCACTAGGTGACTATGGATTTATTACAATTATCTAAAGATAACATTCTTTTCCTATGAGATATCTTTAGAAATATCAATGCCTTCATTATCTTCATAAATCCTTTTTCATTATCTCTCAGTTTGTCTTCTCAAAATCACCCTGCTGCTTTTAAAAACGCATTTTGAGCTTATTTCTCTCATTTTCATCATTTTTCCCATCTTAAAGCCTCATTTCCTCATTTCCCCCACCAAAAAACCACTTTCATCACATAAATCCCTATTAACCCCCTTACCTTCATCTTTCTTCCTCATTTGTATTAAAACAATTTAAAAAGGTTCCTTTTTACATTGTTTTGAATATTAAAATTGACCTTTCGAACCCTTTATTTTGTATTAAAACTCTGTTTTAAATATATAAAACCCACACTTTAATGTTTTTTCACCCCACCCCTTTATAAATATTAAAGCCCCCTGCTTTAATATTTTTAACCCCCATATACATTAAACCCCGCTTCTATTTTAATTAACCCGGGATCCTTTTTATTAATCCCCCATTCCCAGATAAACCTTCCCTCCTCTTTGAATATGTGACTCCTCTTATTTAATAAGCCCGTGCCCCACCATTTGTTTCGCCCGTCGCTTCATATCCCCGACTGCTATTGATCTAACTTCCCCCACATCCAACAGCTCGCAGCCAGTATCACACGTTTATTTGCGTCGGGGTTAAACAAACCCTGACCCTCCAAAATGGGTGGAATCCCTCCACCACGCATCATCCACTATATGGAATCGCATGAAACCATTTACCACCCCTTGCTCCATGTGAGAACCACCTTCCCCGCTTGCAAAAACCTCTTTTCCTCCTCCCACCAAATCAATACTGCCTCATCCAATTAAAATGTTCTGAAGCCCTGTGGCTTTGGAATGAAGCCTCGATCCGTCATTAATCACCTCTACAATGCTCCAAAAGACCAAAAACCCCAAATAAACTCAGAAAGAGCCAAAAACGTAGGTGTTAAGCTAACATGTTTTTTTTTTGCACGTTTTATGGAAGGAATGCGGAAAATGCATTCCAAAGGTCCAAAACCATTTTAATGAGTGATATAGGTGACGATCGAGATATCTCGTTTCATTGCAAAGACCAGGAACATAAAATCAAATGTAATCACTGACGAATCATGATCATTAGTGTTATCTAAACCCTCCAGCAGCAGAAGAATGCCTTCCCTGCATAGTGAACACAGATAGAGACACAATAAGAAGGATGAAGACAGTCAAAGGACTGTGACAGTGAAGATGAGTGGATTAAGGATTAAATCAAAGATTGAAAAGGTTAATCACAGATGAGAGATAAAAGTATACAATTAATGGATAAATCCAAGTTTAGAAAACAAAACAGAGCTTAAAGGGATAAAACAAAGGCAGATCAATATAGAGGCAGATTCGAAGGATCAAAGCAATCACTTCTTCAGAAGGACATCTGGAAACCTAGAGCTTGTTTTATTTTAATAAAGACATTAGCAATTATTAAGACAATCAAAGATATTTCTCATCTACCCAGCAATTATTGTAAAAGTTATTGAGAAAGCCTTAAAGTCAAATATTTCCAAAAGTTAGCTCAGAAGTTAAGTTAGGAGTTATTTTTACATTGAATCAATCTAAGATATTTTTCCTTGGGCCTTGCATGGTCTCAAAGGTCAAAAATTCATTAACTCTGTAGTTAATTACATCTAGAACCCTAGCTTAGGATCACCTCCTCATTTTGCAGATAAATACTGCACGTATCATTCATTTTTAGTTGTTGGTTGGTTGGTTAGTTGACTGATTGTTGTTGCTGAGCTAGTTGAAGATTTCTAGGCTAGATTTGAGAAAGCTCTGAGTTGCAGAGATCTATTGTATTGTAGTAATGTAACTTTTTTGAACATTGGTAATACAAGCACGTTCACAAGATTCTTGAGCTATGTTAATGGTGAAGTTTTCCTTCTTTGTCAATGTTTTCCTTCTGTTTTCCATTCTGTCCATTATTTATATGACAAAAGAGCATTAATTTTAGATTAGGATGTGCTGTCTTGGCACCCTATTTCTTTCTACCTTCTTTATCTTAATTTTTTCTTCTGCAAGGTCTAACTGGAGAATTCTTAATTTCTCTCTGGTTCCACCTAGCTTGTCATCTTGGAAATGATTTAATAGAGTCAAGCGAAATAAGTTTGTGGTATGCCCTATCCTTTGGTGTAGCTTGAAATATTGTTTTTAAGGCATTTCTTTGAAGTATGCTTAGTAGAGTCCATTCAGGGAAGTCTATGGTATGCCCTGTCCTCTAGTATGCCTTAAATGGTTGCTTTGACAATATTTAGAGTGTTTGATTAAATAATATAGGTTTAGCTTGCTCTTTAGTTGCACTCATTGTCATCTTAAATGTTTTCTTTTTATGAAAGTAATTATAGGATTGTTGGATTGTTGTCTTAAAGGTTTGCTTATTAAATTATGGCCAAAGAAGTCTATGGTATGCCCTGACCTTTGGTTTGCCTCAAACAGATACCTAAAAGGATTTTCTTGTTGAAGTAGAGTTAAATGATTCTTAACTAACTTTTAGTTTTTTTTCTTTCCCAACTTATTGTTATTTCATATCACATCTAATCTAAGAGATCCACTTGATATAGTTATCTTGCCCTATGAAAACCCTTGAAAATTTGATGAACAATTAAATCCTTTTATGACTCCATAGCCCAATGGATTAATGTCTCTCATATTCTATCTATTCAGGTGAAAAACTCAATTAATCGCACCATTGATATATCAACCTATTAATCAATCAATCAAAACAAACAAGTCCTTAGAACTTCATAACTAGTATAATATCACAAAACAAGAGCATAAAGACATATCATCTATAAAAAATTACATAGAGAGATCCCTCTCTGAGTCCACGAAGGCTAGGTCCAAGGGTTCCAAAGTGGTTTTGATGTGGTTCCCTGTAGAGTTTTTTCTTTCCAATCTTGCAAATCATGGGGAGCCAACATAGTTGTGACCATACTGGGGAATAATGAGTAATAAACAGTTTAATATAATCTCAAAAATTTAGAAAACCTCATTTTAACTTAGATGAATCAAGTGTTAGCCAAGAATGGTACCTGGTTGCTGATGGTGGACAACAACCAGCCTCAAAAAAAGTAAGAAAATCCTCTACCTGGTGACTCCAATGGTTTTCAGTAGGCCTGGTTACTCCACTTGTTTTCCATCGACTCCACTGGGAAAATCATTTTATCATTCAATATCAAAAGAACCTAGTCAAGAATACTTTGTGGATTAAGTATATATTTTACAGTTTGGTTTGTGTCCTAAGACTGTTATACCTTTTAAACGTTTCTGACTTTTTGGGTCCAAGTTCTGGCTTCTAGAAGAATTTGTACCAAATCAGATCCAGACCCAAATCCTCCTGCAATAGTTGACAATCCTGAAAGCATCCTTACGAAGTCTCCTAGATCTAAAAACCCCATTGTCAACAGACCAATCCACAAAGCAAGTTCCCTACATGAAAACCTTAAAGACTTGCAAAATATCATATTTGACTCACCCCTAGAACAAAGCTTGTCTAGGATTAGATGTCAGAGTTGGATAACCTAGATATTTTTAGATCCATCCACCTTACAGTAGAATTATGTTGTACTAACCTCTTCCCCCACTGTTCACCTTCCTCCATTTAACCCTATACCCCCTTTTTTAAATCCTCCACTTGTTAACTCTCCTTTGTTTCCTCAACCACATATCATGGCAACATGGTATGCTCCACTAGTTCTGCCATTGCCTTTAGTTGTTATACCACAAGACTATTAGTCCAAGATCCCTTTATATGATGCAAGTAGTTCTACTACTGCTCAACAACATGTGGACATAATGAATGACTATTTTCACAAACAAGAAATAGATGATGAAACTGTTAAACTTAGAATATTTGCTCAAAGCTTGGGGGAGAAGTAAGAAAATGGTTCAAAGGCTTAACCTATAACAACATAAATGACCTCCCTATCTTTCATCAATTATTCTTAAACAAATGGGAAGTCAAGAAGAACCCTCTCCAGATATTATCAGAGTATGAAAACATTAAGAGAAATTTTGGAGAGGGTGTCCAAGAATACTGCACTAGGTTCAATAGTGTATATAATGCCCTCCCTGTCCATATGAAGCCTCTACAAGGTATAACTCTGATGAAATTTCCTGATGGTTTTAACCCAGAAATGGCTTATCGATTAAGGGAAAGAGAACCCCTCACCTTAGAAGACATGCAAAGGGGAGCAATAAGTGTAGAGGAAAATCTGATTTCCAAAAGAGCTAGGATGAAAAATGAAAAGAGGGTTACATATAGGGAATAAGTTGTACCCTCCACATCTGATACAATGATTGATAACTTAGTCAAAACCATGGAGAGAATGATGGAGAGGATGAATATAAATAAGAGAGCTTATCCTAGAGAAAACCAAACAACTCCTCAAAACTAAAATCAAAATTAGAATCAAAACCATAAATTTAGAGGAAACCCCCCTCAAATAAGACAAGGAGGTCCTGATCAGCAAATCAGACCTCCTTTCAAAGAAAACTATGTTGTTGAGGATGAGAGGGTAGTTGAAGAAACAGAGGAAAATCACATAAATTTAATGGGAGTAAATAATGAGGAAACTATTTTCCTCAGTGAGGAAGAACAAGGCATATTCACACCAAATGAGGAAGAAAGCCTAGAATCTGAAGACTATAAACAAGGCTTTGAAAATTCCATCATGGAAGTACACAAACAATATTACCTCAGAAGCAAGAAAAACCAAGACACTCCCAAAATAAAGACCTCTAAAATTTTTGTTAGGAAGACCCCTGAAAACATTCCTAAAAAGACAACAGAAAATTTAAACTCAGTGGTTCAAAGTTCTGATAGAAATAAAAACAAAAAAATCAAACCTAGTCCTAAACAAAGTGGTGACCAAAGTAGCATTAGAAACACAGCTAGTGCCCCTAATAAAAATATTTTAACTGAGTTTCATAATAAAAACCAGCAAGATAAAATTACTGTGAAAACAATGTTTGAAAAGTCTAATTTGAACATTTCAAAAACTCAAACACCTTTTAGTATAGAGAATGAAATTTCCAAGATTAAAATCTCTATTCCTCTTACCGAATTAGTCACTCAATATGTATATAGATCCCGACTTTTGAAAGCTTTAAACATAGGAAAAAATGTTGATTATGTAAATTTAATTGATGACAAACTTGAACTTATGTTTGGACTAGAAGTAGAAGGTAAATTTCAAGAGGGAGGTGTTTCTCCATTATGTCAGTTTAAACATCCATGATAAAATTATCCACAATGCCATGTTAGATTCAGGAGCTTCACACAACCTCATGCCAAAAGAAGTAATGTAAATACTAGGCCATGAAATAACTAGACCTTACAAAGATTTATACCATTTTTATTCCAATAGATTTAAATTTTTAGGCCTAATAAAAGATCTATGTGTTAATCTAGCACAAATACCAACCAAGAGCCTAGTAATGTACATTGTAGTGGCTGATATCCCTCCTAAATATGGCATTCTCCTTTCAGAATCATGGGGAGCTAAACTCCAAATTACCGTCCAAATGAACATGACCTATGCTACCATCCCTCTCTTTAGTCAACGAATGAGACTATATAGGGAAACTCACATGAAATACATGGTTAGTAGTCGCGAAAAACCTGATAACTCTCCTCTTTATTCTATTCACATAGGCCTTGATTCATTTATCCTTTACAATGATGAAATTGTTAATGAACAAGTGACAGAAAATGAGGAGAAAATTGTAGAAGAAGAGGGAAAAAAGGAGGAACAATCAAAATGGTTTGCCCAAATAGAATATCACAACAAACACAGTGGAGACCATAAAGAACAAAATAATGACAAAAATAGTGGTAGCCACTATAAAAAACATAATGGGGACCATGATGACCCACACTATGATAAATCTGAAATTTAACCTCTTTGGAGTATGATCTTTGATGGCTCTTGTGGCAAAACTGGTTCAAGAGTAGGAATATGGGTGCATAACACAGAGAAAAATCAAGCAGAAGGTCACTCATACAAGATAAGCTTTCAATGCCAAAATAACATAACTGAATATGAGGCACTTCTCCTAGGCCTACAACTACTGAAGAAAATAGGAGCTAAAAGGATAATTGTCCATGGAGATTCAGAGCTAATCGTCAGGTAGATAAATAGAGAGTACACAACTAAGCATCAGAGATTAAAAGCATATAGGGATGATGCCCTTGACCTCTTGAAAACATTCACAGAATATGATCTTACTTTTGTCCCTAGAAATCAAAATATTCTTGCCAATGGTTTAGCCTTTGCAGCCAGTACATGTAAAAAACCTTATCATAGCAAAAAATACATAGTACAAGTCAAATATAGACCAGCAGTCTCTGACAACATAAAATATTGGCAAGTTTTCGAAGGAGATAAATAGATAGAAGATTTCCTGTAGTCCAAAAATGATAATTTGCCAAAGGGACTCGTTCCTCTAGAGGAACTATTTGACTTTAATGATGTTTTTAGGAAGCCAAATATGGAACCCACTGAAACTGAAATAGAAGAATGTAATATAGGCAATGAATAAAAACACAAAATAATAAAACTGTCTAAAACACTCCCAGCTCATATAAAATAGAAATATCTTGAGCTTTTTAAAGAATTCACTGATGTTTTTGCTTGGAGTTATGAAGATTTAAAGTCATGTGATAGAGAGATAATCCAACATAAGATCCCTCTCAAAGAAAACCAGAAGCCATTTAAATAGGAATTTTGCAGAATAAACCCTGTTCAACTACCCCTGGTTGAGAAAGAAATCAAGAAAATGTATGATGTTGGAATAATAGTCCTTCTGAGATACTCAGAATGGGTTTCAAATCTTGTATCAGCGAGGAAAAAAACAAGAGAAATTAGGTTATGCATAGACTCTAGAAATTGAAACAAAGCCTCCCTAAAAGACAACTACCCTTTACCAAAAATGGATCACATTTTACAAAGGGTAGTAGGTTCGAAAATAATATATTTTCTAGATGGCTTTTCAGGTTACAACTAGGTGCAGGTACACCTAGATGATCAACACAAGAAAACTTTCACTACACCCTGGGGAACCTTCATGTATGTTAAAATGCCTTTTGGGTTAATGAATGCTGGAGCTATCTTTCAAAGAGCCATGGAAATTTATTTCCCATAAGAGATAGGTTACTTCACTATAATATACCTTGATGACACCAAAGTCTACTAAAAAATAGATGAAGAACGTCTAGCTCACTTAAGAAAAGTCTTTGAAAAGTGTAGAAACTATGGTTTGCCTTTAAATCCCAAGAAATCTCTATTTGGCCTTCAAGAAGGAAAAATTCTAGGCCATATCATATCTGAAGAAGGGATCAAGATTGACCTAAAAAGGATTGAAGAAATATTGCAAATCAATCATCCAAGAAATATCAAAGAACTGCAATCTTTGATTGGAAAGATAAATTTCTTAAGAAGGTTCATACCAAACCTTGTCGAACTCCTAAGAAACATTACAAACATGCTGAAAAGAGAAATAGGAGTCAAGTGGACCTTAGAAGCAAAACAATCCTTTGAGTTGGTAAAACAAGCACTTACCCAAACACCAGTTCTAATTAGCCCTGATTTTACCAAAGATTTCTTCATTTTTTCCTTTGCATCAGAACATACAGTTGTTGTTTTCGTACTACAGAAAAACATAAAAGGACAAGAGCAGGCCATTGCATTTTTTAGCAAGGCATTAAGAGATGCATCTCTGAATTACAACATAATGGAGAAACAAGCTTTTGCCTTAATCAAGGCATTGAAATATTTCATAGTTTACATTCTATACTCACACATCATTGCATTTGTGCTTCATTCATTGGTAAAAGACATCCCAACAGAAGATCCTAATGGCAAAAAAGGTAAGTTGATTGCTGTTATATTAGAATATGATCAAGAAATCAAGCCCACTAAACTAATCAAAGGACAAGGACTGGCTAAACTCATGGCTGAAACAAACTTTCAAGCACTGGACATGAACATGATTGATCCATTAGATGAACAAGAGGAGTTGGGAACTCTAGTTATTGAAGAAACATTTCTGAATTCATCTTGATATACTAATATTTTATATGTGCTTTTAAATCTTAATGTTCCTCCTGGTTTGTCCAAAACAAAGGCTAGATTCTTAAAGTTAAAGGTTGTAAACTTCTCCATTTTAGATAAAGTTTTATACTGTAAAAAAGCTAGTGGTATATTGCTTAAATGTTAGCCTGAGGATGATGCAGACAAGATCAAGCATGAATTTCATGAAGGAGAATGTGGAGACCACCTCTATTGGAAAACCATTGTCAACAAAATCCTTAGAGCTGGTTACTATTGGCCCACCCTCTTTCAAGACATCCATAAAATAATAATTGCCTACCATAAAGGCCAAATATTTGAAGGAAACAGAAAACTGTTACCATTACCTTTGCATCCTATTTCTGTTGAACCTCCTTTTTAACAATGGGGCCTTGATTTCATTGAAGAAATCCATCCTGTCTTCTTTGCCCAACACAAATGGATCCTCAATGCAACTAACTACTTTACAAAATGGATAGAGGCCATTCCTTCTAGAACTACCACAGACTCAGTAATCATCAAATTCCTTGAAAACCACATTTTGTCTAGATTTGGTTATCCTAGAAAGATTATCACTGACAATGCTGCTGCTTTTAGATCCAAGAAAATGGTGGAATTTTGCCACAAATATCAGATTACATTAGGACATTCAACAGCTTATTATCCTCAAGGTAATGGGTTGGCTGAATCCTCAAACAAAATTTTGGTGAACATCATCAAAAATTTGTTGGAAGAGAACAAGAAATCATGGCACAACAAACTAGTACATGCACTATGGGCAGACAAATTAACAAATAAAAAATCAATTGGAATGTCTCCCTATCATCTAGCGTATGGAGCAGATGCAATTTTTCCAGCAAGTTTAGGCGTGCTAGTGATGAAGCTCATCCAAGAAGCACAGTCTTAAGAAAATGGCATGCTAAGAAGAATAAACCAAATTGTCCAGCTGCAGCAAACTAGAGATGAAGTATACAACAGAACACAACAAGTGTAGGAAAACATCAAGAAGTTGTTTGAGAAAAGGACTAAGGCAAATGATTTCAACACTGGTGACAAAGTGTTGAAGTGAGACTCAAGAAGAGAAGACAAGGGCAAGCATGGAAATTTTTAAAATCTATGGAAGGGTTCATACATCATCCATTCTGCAAGAGGTAACAATGCATTCTTCCTATAAGAAATGGATGGAAAAAAATTATTTTGAGGTCCTGTAAATGGCAGGATGCTCAAGCATTACTTTTGTTTAAAATCGCAGTTTGAAGCTTTATTCATTGTATATAACACTTCTTGAATAAAAATATCAGAAAAATAAGCATAAAAAGAAACAAAGAAAAAAGGGCAGATAAAAAGAAAGGTAAAGCCCCATACCAAAAATAATATTTCTGAAAGTGTGCAAGTCAAAATGCCACTACTTTTTCAGAAAAGAAGCCTTGTCTAGTCATACAGCCTAATCATGATTGAACAAATTTTGAAATTTTGCTCATAAGTTAGTAAAAGAAGATCTGCCAAACTGTTTAAGCTTGGCTTGTCTGTAAATTAGATTAGGAAAATATTTTGGTTCCAATGATCAAATCTGAACCAAATAAAAAGAGAGGGATGAAATCTATGTGCAGCTTGTCCAAAATGCCACAGATCTGACAAATCAAACTGTCTAATATTTTTTTGGTCATGCTTTCAATTTCCTGTTTTTAGATTAGAGAATGAAATTCTATAAAACTATTTAATCTTGATATATAAGTAGATTAGGTAGATAATAAAATAGCTCATCAGTCTAATCTAAGCCTTTAGATGATATAAGTGTAGGAATAGATAGTTTCCTCTTTTTAGAAGAAAAAGATGTCAAGGGTTTGCCAATCTAAATGCACCCAAATGAAGAAAAAAATGCTAGGAAAAGTATGATGTGTAGATATCGTTGAGTTGAAGCAATCATGTTTTTCAGATTTTAAAAGATCACAGCTTCAAAATAAAAGCAACAAATCAAAAAAATGAATAAAGAGAAATCTACCAAGTGAAAACAAAGCACTGGTTTACAAATTCCAAATGTTTGAACTCTGAGGTTCTTGACACCTCTTGAAGGAGCCGCCCTTCCCAGCTGGAGCCACTTTTATCCTCCTATATTCTACATATTCACTAGGTGACTATGGATTTATTACAATCAGCTAAAGATAACATTATTTTCCTATCATCTATCTTTAGAAATTTCATTGCCTTCATTATCTTCATAAATCATTTTTCACTATCTCTCAGTTTGCCTTCTCAAAAACACCCCGCTCCTCTTAAAAACTCATGTTGAGCTTATTTCTCTCATTTTCATCCTTTTTCCCATCCAAGAGCCTCATTTCCTCATTTCCCCCACTAAAAACCAACTTTCATCCCAAAAATCCCCATTAACCCCCTTAACTTCATCATTCTTCCTCATTTGCACTAAAACAATGTAAAAAGGTCCCTTTTCACATTGTTTTGAATATTAAAATAGACCTTTTGGACCATTTATTTTTTATTAAAACTCTATTTTAAATATATAAAACCCGTGCTTTAATGTTTTTTTCACCCCGCCCCTTTATAAATATTAAAGCCCCCTGCTTTAATATTTTTAACCCCCATATACATTAAAACCTCCTTCTATTTTAATTAACCTAGGATCATTTTTATTAAGCCCCCACACCCATATAACCCTACCCTCCTCTTTGAATAAGAGCCTCCGCTTATTTAATAAGCTCGGGCACCACCATCTGTTTCACCCGTCGCTTCATATCCCTGATCGTCATTAATCTATCTTCCCCCAGCCAACGGCTCATAGCTAGTATCGCACGTTTATTTGCACCGGGGTTAAGCAAACCCCGGCCTTGCAAAATGGGCGATATCCCTCCTCCATGCATCATCCACTTTATGGAATCGCACGCAACCACTCGAAACCATTTACCACCCCTCGCTCCATGCAAAAACCACCTTCCCCGCTTGCGAAAACCGCTTTTCCTCCTCTCACCAAATCAATACCGCCTCATTCAATTCAAAAGTTTCAAAGCCTTGTGGCTTTGGAATGAAGCCTCGATCTGCCATTCATTGCCTATGAAATTCTCCAAAATCCCAAAAACCCTAAATAAATGCAGAAAGAGCCACAAACGCAGGTTTTAAGCTAGCAGGTTTGTTTTTTTGTATAGGTTTTATGGCAAGAATGCGGAAAATGCATTCCAAAGGTCCAAAACTATTTTAATGAGTGATATGGGTGACGATCCAGAGATCTTGTTTCATTGGAAAGACCGGGGACATAAAATCAAATGTAATCACTGATGAATCATGATCATTGTTGTTATCTAAACCCTCCAGAAGCAGAAGAATGCCTCCCTGCACAGTGAACACATACAAAGACACAGTAAGAAGGATGAAGATAGTCAAAGAACTATGACAGTGAAGATGAGTGGATTAAGGATTAAATGAAATATTGAAAAGGTTAATCACAGATTAGAGATAAAAGGAGACAGTTAAAGGATAAATCCAAGTTTAGAAACCAAAACAGAGCTTAAAGGGATAAAAAAGATGTAGATCAATACAGAGACATATTCGAAGGACTAAATCAAAGCAATCAATTCTTCAGAAGGACATCTCGACACCTACAACATGTTTTATTTTAATAAAGACATCAACAGTTATTGAGACAGTGAGAGATATTTCTCATCTACCCAGCAGTTATTGTAAAATTTATTGAGAAAGCCTTAAAGTCAAATAATTCTAAAAGTTAGCTTAGAAGTTAAGTTAGGAGTTATTATTACAGTGAATCACTCTCAAATATTTTTCCTTAGGCTTTGTATGGTCTCAAAGGTCAAATACTCATTAACTATGTAATAAATGACATATGGAACCCTAGCTTAGGATCACCTCCTCATTTTGCAGATAAATACTGCATGTATCATTCATTTTTAGTTGTTGGTTTGTTGGTTAGTTGACTAATTGTTGTTGCTGAGCTAGTTGAAGATTGCTATGATGGATTTGAGAAAGCTCTGAGTTACAGAGATCTATTGTATTGGAGTAATGTAACTGTTTTGAATATCAGTAATACAAGCACGTTCACATGATTCTTGAGCTATGTTAATGGTGAATTTTTCCTTCTTTGTCAATGTTGTCCTTCTATTTTCCATTCTGTCCATTATTTTTGTGATAAAAGAACATAAATTTTAGATTAGGATATGTTGTCTTGGCACCCTATTTCTGTCTGCCTTCTTTATCTTAATTTTTTCTTCTGCAAGGTCTGATTGGAGAATTCTTAATTTCTCTCTGGTTCCACCTAGCTTGTTGTTTTGGAAATTATTTAATAGATTCAAGCCAAAGAAGTCTATGGTATGCCCTGTCCTTTGGTGTAGCTTGAAATATTGTTTTTAAGACCTTTCTTTGAAGTATGCTTAGTAGAGTCCATTCAGGGAAGTCTATGGTATGCCCTGTCCTTTGGTATGCCTTAAACTGTTGCTTTGAAGTTATTTAGAGTGTTTGATTAAAGAATATATGTTTAGCTTGCTCTTCAGTTTCACTGATTTTCATCTTAAATGTTTTCTTTTTTTGAAAATAATTTTAGGATTGCTAGATTGTTGTCTTAAAGGTTTGCTTATTAAAGTCTGGCCAAAGAAGTCTATGGTATGCCCTATCCTTTGTTTTTCCTCAAACAATTACCTAAAAGGCTTTTCTTGTTGAAGTAGAGTTAAAAGATTCTTAACTAACTTTTTGTTTTCTTCTTTCCCAACTTATTGTTATTTCATATCACATATAATCGAAGAGATACACTTGATATAGTTAGTTTTCCCTATGAAAACCCTTGCATAGTTGATGAAGAATTAAATCCTTTTATGACTCCATAGCCCAATGGATTAATGTCTCTCATAGTTTATCTATTCAGCTGAAACACTCCCTCAATTAATTGCACCATTGATATCAAAGTATCAATCAATCAATCAAAACAAACAAGTCCTAAGAACTTCATAACTACCTGATATCACAAAACAAGAGCATAAAGACATATCATCTATAAACAATCACATAGAGAGATATCTCTTTGAGTCTAGGAACGCTGGTCCTAGGATTCCAAATTGGTTTTGATGTGGTTCCCTGCAGAGTTTGTTCTTGCCAATCTTGCCAATCTTACAAATCACCGAGAGCCAACATCTTCAAACACAAAGCTTTATAAAAAAATAAAAAAATAAAAATTGTACAACTCATAATGACCATTAAAAATCGAGAAAATAAAAAAATTCCATTACACTAATAGACAAAGTACTAAAAAAATATTCAGTGGGACTCCCTATTGGAGTCACTTGTTCGATTTTGTATAATTTTGCCTGCACAAGGTCATTTAAACCATAACTTTTCCCAAGGCCCGTCAAAAAAACGTCTTCCCAACTAAATTAACTACATGACACACGTGCATTGTGAGAAATAAACTAGTGTAGATTAAATTGCGCACCTTTTTCTCCAAGGTTGATATTTGGGGAAGTCAGCTACGGTTACTCCATATATCATTTCTCCTAAGATCCCTCCACCATTTTATTAAAAAAACAATAGAACGCATAAAATGTATTCTCGTCTAAAGCCATTTAGCATCAATGCAATAAACCTTGATACAAACAAATTAATCATTAAATAAAAATAATTCATTAGGGGCATGCGGGGAGAGCATATTGTTTATATTATACCATAATCAAGTATAAAATTCTCTCCTCTGCAATCCTTTTCCCATGTACTTCCTCTCATCACAAAGAGGTACACATGTCTGCAATCAAACGAAACTGCGATATAATGAACTTTTGTCTTTTTTTCCATTGAGTGAATTGCTTTGATAAATGGTTTGGATTTTTTATATATATTCATTTTACCCTTATATTTGAAAAGTGATCAAATTTGACTTTTATCTGTTTTTTTTTTTTTTGCTCCTTTCCATTTTCACTTTTTCTTTAACTCTCTTTTGTTGACTATCTTTTGTTGATTAACTAGAGCATTTTTGAGCCCTTTAAATCAGGCTTAACAAGGCTTAACAACACTGTCTACTAAACGGTTTACGTGTCAAGTTGAAGGAGAAAATCCATACCTTTTGTGGAGTTTCCATGGAACATTTTTAGCACTAAAGTATTAAAGTATTCAAAATGATGTCCTTCCCTAATGAACCCAAGGGCGTGTCACATTGAGCTATGGAGTGTTTAAATGGTGACATTTTGAGCTATAAGAATTTCTATATTTTAAATATTTTTATGCATATCAATTCAAATTAAAGAGGGATATTTTGAAAACAAATTCCTTTGGAGTTACATAAATTTGGCATATTCACTTGAGAGGAAGGTGAAAAACCTTAAGTGAATACCAAAAATCATGAGAAGTCTAAGAGACCTCTTGGAATATGAAAAATAAGGCTATAAAATTTTGTATTTATGTCTATTTTGTGAAAAATAAGGATCATGTGATTATTTAATTCTCTTACATTTATGTGTGCATTCTAACATAAAGCTATAATTTTACTAGTAAATTTGAAAATAATATATATAGAAGATAAATTTGTGTTCCAAAGATAAGATATTTTGTGTTTCCATGTCCAAAAAATGGAAAATATTTATAGATTGTGATATTGAATAAGATATATGAGAAGACAATAGTTTGAGAAGTAGTGTAACCATATAAATCAAAGGGCTAGTAAACATTGATAGTCATCAAACACACTTAGTCAATGATACACTTTACATGGTTAATATTTCAAAAAGTCAATAAATTACCTAAATTGTAACATTATTTTAAATTATTATTAGAATTAATTATAAAATCAATTAATAAATGAGTTAGACATATATACATTAAAAAAAATTATTCTTAACCATGGGGATTCAACCCCACTTTAAGATGGACATTATTAACGTGTAAATATTTTTATTATTATTACAATACTATGAGCCAATACATTTTTATTATTATTACAATACTATGAGCCAATACCATGGTTTATCAATACCACATTTTATCAATACAAAATGCCCAAAAAAAATAACTTATTTCACAAATTTTTTGAATATTCCATAAAGGTTAAATTCCTACCATCCACCTATTAAATATTGATAGTTAAATTAAATTTTTTAAAGCCTTATTCCAAAATAGATAATCCAAGAGATGTGTTCATTTTGGAATGGAATTCCAAAGCTATAATTTTATTATTAATAATTATGTTAGAAGTGTTTATTCCATAATTTTAGTTTAATTACCAAACAATTATTTGGTGGATGATAGATGTTAAGAATTTGATTTCCACATGTTATTTTAAAATATTTTTAGTAGTAATCATAGATCAAAATATCAATTAAATATCAACCTCTCCTCCTAACTTATAAGGTGTGGGAAACACAATTTTTTTAATTATAAAATGGTAAGGTATGATAAACACATAACTTTTTAGTTAATTTGAAATGGTCACTTACAAGTGGTGAACCTCTTATATAGTATTATTTTCTTTTGGGTGAAGCATTTTTTCACTAAAATAGTTGTCTAAACAAAATAAAATAAGTCCATTACATAATATAATTGAAATATATTTGAATAATTGACTTTATTTTTGTAAATTAAAAATATTCCTATATTATATTTAACAATATTAAAACAGTAAAATCCAATACAACAGAGTAATAATGATATTAAAGAATATGATTATTACAACAAAATAGAATACAACCATTTCATAATATTAAAAGTTGGTCCTATTGCTTAAGGCAATAAAGATGAGATAAAAAGAAAGACTGTAAAAACAATTTTGAGAATATCCTAATTCATGGATGTGAAATAATTAATAACTCACCTATATACCTTATTTTTTAAATAAAATATTAAAAAACAAAATAAAATACATTTATTTCGTAATACTAAAATCTAGTGTTATTTATGCAAATATGATATTAAAAAATATAATTACCAAACCAAAATGAAATACTTATATTTCATAATACTAAAATATGTTCCACTTCAAAGAATTTGTCCTACCCAAACAACCATGTCCCACTAGAGCATCGATATAAGATTTGGCATTTGAAGAGATTATTATTAATAGAGGTGATATATTTATTTCTTGTGAGGTAGACATTACGATCAAGTTATTTGGCTCTGCGTTAGTTGCGTTAGTTGGCTCCTCGTGGTGGGCGCGCAGACTCTGTAACGAGACTCTCGCAACCTTCTGGTACTCAGCTTCAATCAACTACTCTACAACTCGGGGCGATACCAGATGCGTCTAATATTTCCATTTCAATAAAATCCTAATCAATCTCTCGGATATTGCTGGCTGGTTTGAGAATGCCCTGTTATCTATTTTTTTTCATGAATATTCTAGACTATAGTTTCCATGTTATGATCTAGAATGTATTTTTTCAATGACTATTATTTACTTATAACTCAATTTTACATTGAAAAGCTACATTCCAGAATATGATAAGGAAACTATAACAGTTTAAGAATATTTATGGAAAAAAAATGAAGTATAGGGCATTATCAAACAAGCAAGCAATATGGCTATAGAGATAATGAGTGATTCATTAATATTTTATTTAAATTCAAATAAAATTGTTAGATGTATTTTGTATCGCCCTGTGTTGTAGGGTACAATAAATTTGATGGGTAATTTAAAAATTTGTTTATGTATATATAAAAAAATTATGTAATATTTACAGTATTAAGACTTTAAAATGAGATTTCAAGATTCATTCATATTGGATTTTTGAATTTATTAGAAAAAAATAGTTTTTGTTTTTAGGCACATTATGTGGTCCTACATTGTACCTATTTAAACATGAAGTATGAACATTGAAGCCATAAGCTTAAAGGTTGAGATTTACACTACATGTCCACCCATAAGGCATTTAAACTATCGTATATAAAATACAAATGACTATTCTTGTTTATGTAGGAAAAATGAGTTTTTTTGTTTAATTTTGAGAGTTTTGAGAGTTTTATGTAGTTTCTTTATTGTTGGTATATTGCTAATAGATGTTATTGTTTATAAGATGGGCTTATTCATTATTTTGATTAGAAAACAAATCTATTTTGTGGTTGGATATATAAATCTCAAATGTGTGGTTACTAAGGCTATGATACTTTACATAACACCCTTTGAGTTTGTCCCTTTTAGGTGTTAGCATGTTTGCTACAAACCTATATTTTTCTTGGAAGACTATGAATTTCTTCAATATCCATTCATGCATATTATTATTGGTTGAAATGTTATAATCCTCTTACGTTCTTATTTAAAAGTGGCTTCAAACATGTTTTATTATTTATAAGTTCCTTCTTTAGTCTAACTCATCAAATAGAAAGCTAAGATTGGTTGTTCCTAGTAAAAATACATTATAGTTAATGAGTTTACCATCTTGAATTTTTTTCAATAATTGTTTATCATAAATTGTAAAATATTTAAAATTACATAAATCATAACTATACATAATTGTACCAAATCTTTTTCTAGTTTGACATTAAGAATGAACAAGTTGAAAAATTTTGATCTTTTAAAATTAATTTCAAACATATACATCTATGCTATTTCTTGGTTGATGGCCAAGCCAATACTAAAAAATAACTAATACAAAACAAAAACTTTATATTAACAAAAAAGAATGGTTTTACCGTCATAACAACAAATTAACAAACACATATGTTATATGGCATTTAAATAATGGGTAAAAATAAAAATCAAACATCATGTGAAAGATAAAATGAAACTCATAAAATAATTACTTGGAAAGTAGGAGTGCCAGTCAAATTTATAAGTTGATTCTCAAGTTATCTACCTCTTCTTGAGTTTGAGAGAAGTTGATTTTGGTGGGGTTTGTTGTTTTATTTTTCCCCTCGTCTTAATGTAAGTATTTCTATTTCCATGGAGCCTACATAATATCACAAAATCCCTCAATGTATGACTTTCAGATTAACTATTTATTATTTTCTTCACATATTATACTCATTTAATGTTTACTATATACAAATCTCATAGAATGTATAATATCAAATATTTTGTTAACTTAAAATGAATAATGGATTTTTTTTTTGGAGACAAGAGATATTATCCCCCTCATTAGGAGTGTTACAAATTCAATTCATTTGATCTAATTTTATGTTTATATACAGATTGTATACCATGCTTACTATGATATAGTTTGTTTATCTAAAATGAATAATGAATTTTTTCTGGAGAGTGCAAATATTATCTACTTCATTCCATGTGTTGCAAAGTAATTTGATTATGTAAAGTGACTTTTTAGAGAATTTTTCCATTACACATAAGTATAGATTCATATTAGCCCTAAATCTATGATAGTGTTAAGAAGATCAATTCTCTAGAAAAACAAACCTTTTCTATAGTAAAAGACTTGGAAAAGAAGGTTATAGATAAATGTAAGGTTTACACTTCAAAAAAAATTATTCTTCTTTTCCCTTATAAACACAAGGTTATAATGTATTTATATATATATTTTTAGATATGTATACACCATGTATCAAATCCATTCTCAATGTGGAAGAATTTACACATAAGAAACACACTAATAAAATATTTTAACTATAATTTTTTAAAATTATTTATATAATTGCACCTATAGATGTGTCTAGTTTAGAATAAGTCTTCCATAATTTTAATTTAATTGTTAGTAATTATTAAGTGGATGGTAGAGATTAATCTCCATAGGATATGTCAAAATATTAATAATAGTATTCACACATCAAGGATTGAGATTTCTCTCCAAGTTATTTATGCTCTTTTAATTAATTTATCTCAAATTAATTACCTAAAGAAAATGTCATATCAACACTTATCACACTGGGCATGTGGTATTGATAAGCTAGGTATTGTAACAAAACAATTTAGAAGTTAAGAATTTTAATGGTAAAGTGTGGGTGAATGTGCATGTTTAGAATATATTTACACGTTTTTCTAAATGCTTATATATTTAGCTCATATGTTAATTTTTTTTTAATTAATAACAATAATAATTTTAAAAATATATTATATAGTTAAACAATTCTTCCTTTATTTATTTATTTATTTTAGGAATGTGAGATATATCATGGGGTAAATGTTTTGATTCTTATGGTGTATTGATCCCTATAGGTGTTTACAAGCCATTTAATTTAAATGGTCTCACTACTATATGCATACTTGACATTGAAATAGTTTTCTTGGTATTGAAATATTTTATTTATGCTCCATATTATTCACATTGAAATGTTTTTTTTTTTTATTGATATATTTTCAAATATATGTCTTGCTTAGAATAAAAATGGAGAGAGATATGCAAACCCCTCTTGCTGCTACAATTTCACCCTATCTAACCATTCTATTCATAGTTTGCATGACTATTTTGCATATCTCTTCCATAATGGAAAATTTCAATGGTTCAACTAAAAATGCATTTTCTTTTAGAGGTATGATTACAGGTCTAGCAAGTTATTTTAAGGCTTTGTACAATTCCATGTTAAAATTTAGTTATGGTCTTCATGTGGTTGAAGAAATTCCTTCTCTAAATGTTCCTATAGATGAGGAAGCTATCATTTGTGAAATTTTTTTTGGAGCAAGGTTTGGTGTGCATGTTTAATGGGTTCTAGCTAGGGATGTATAGTTGATTTACATAAATGGATCTTCTAGGTATGGAAACCCCTTTTGATACATGATTTAAAAATTGCATTTACCTTTTGGCTCTATATTTTTTCTATGTGGTTTTTATAATATATATTACAAGAAGGCCATTTATTAAGCTATGCTATGATTTTAGAGTAGTTTTGGCCTCTTCATGTAGCCCTAGAATCTCATTTTTGATGGAGTAATGACATCAATATCTACTATTCTAGAGTTGGTAAGGCTTCTGAACCTTCCCTTGCAATTTTGGAATCTTCTATCACTTTCCTTTATTTGGAATGTGTTGGGAAAGTTTTATCATTGTTGTGGTGAAACTGTAATTTGTTTCAAGACTACTTATGGGTGAATATGTGTGAATATGGACTTCAACAAGGGTTTTCCCATGAAAAATAATCTCACAACTCCAAGCTATGTTAGGGTCCAAAAGCTCAACTATGAGAACATTTATTTCTGCCATATAGAATTCTATGAAACATGGCACATAATTAAATACTATCCCAAGCACTTACATAAAAGAAAATACTTGGAAAAAAACCCGAAAGCCCAAATGGTGGGAAGGAGCTCAGGGTATTCACTATATGATATTTGCATAGGATGTGATTTAAGATAAGAAATAATAGAAAGACAATAAGGAAGTACATACATGAAAATAAATTGCATCAACATAAAGAGAATTCAAGAAATAAATGATGAGTGCTCATGAGGATTCTCTAGACTCAACAAAATTAGAAAAGCAACATACCCTTGCGGGAAATGGATCTCCCTTGAATCCACAAGGATAATTACTGGAAAAGCATCTTCTTGGGAATATCAAGAAGATGAGGAAGAATCCAAATTTTGCTTTCAAAATAATGATACATTGGAAATATAAGAAAACATGGGCCAAAGAAAAATACATTTCTCCAAGAAAAACAAGAAGTGAGACTAAGTCAAAACAAAAGTAATGAATAATGGAATGTAAGTGTATATGGATATTGGGAGTTTTTTTTATAGTTTTTAGTTGAAAGGGTCTAAATTTTTTGTGTCATGGGAAACTAGTTTGAGGGTTTGGATTGATCCCATGTGCTCAATTTAAAATCTCAAGGGAAGATTAGAATATGCAAATGTTCTGGCTTAATAACTGTTTTTTTTAACAATACAAATTCCAACTAGTTTCTTTGAAGTTTCTTACATTCAATTAAATTTTATTTCAGATAGATATTGAAATATTTTATTTATGATAAACATTATATATATATAGAAATTAAGATATTTTATTTCATAATAACATTAAAATATTTTTTAAAAATAAAATAATTATACACCTTAGATTAAATATTAAATAATAGTTCTATCATCAAATAAACCATTTTTTTTACATCTAACAAGGAGATATGTAGCTCTAAGAGTATCAATGGATACAATGGTTTTTCTAATGGCTAAATGGCTATATCCAGTAGATCTTTGCCTCTACTCTTACTGCATGCTTTGGATACTGCTTCTTTTAACTCATTGGTTACAAATGGGCTATTGTACTAGAAGGAAAATCCTTCTCTTTTTGTCAATAAATTGGAAGAATTTCCAAAGATTGAGGTTTTTGTACCGTAGTCGAGAGCACAAGCCCTATAATAGGCTAAACATAGATTGGTAAGAGAATTCACGCGGATCTGGCCATTCCTAATTCTTGTGAGGTTTTGGGTGTTAGATACCTCAATCCTCTGAGATTATGGTGAATATTATAAGTTGTAAATATGTAACGAATATTGGATAGGGAAAACTAACAACATATGTATTTAGAGAATTGTTTTTCCTTCTAATAAAAGTGTATCTCTTATTATGAATAATACTTTGGAGTTTTTTTTAGCACGGTCCTTAGTCTAACATGGTATTAAAGTCGGGTGTTCCTTTGCCCTCATATTTCTTCTACCGTCCTCGTGCATGCTTATTTTCTATTTTATTCACTCTACCAAGTTATTCTTGTGTGTTTTCAATTGTAGATTGTGCATGAAAGAAAAGGAGATATTAATGGTTGGCTTACTTGTTGATGATGTTGAAACTTTCATTGGAGAAAACAAAGGAATTTTTTTTAAAATGTTAGAGGCATAAGCAAGAGTAAAAGACAAATTATGGATCCTTCATTCACCTGTCCAAGAAAGGAAATGGCGTGTGGATAATGTCATCTAAATGTGTTGTATGAAAAACAAACAAAGTGTTTGCTGTGATCATGTTACTTTTCATATCTTACATCATGGTAGGGGTGAATGAATGAAGATGGATTATACTTTTTGGCAAGCACATGAGTTGGGAGGGAGAAATGATCCATGTGGCTCAATACACACACAGGACACAGAGGGCTTATGAAAGCTAAAAAATCAAAGAGTTCGCATTGTTTGTGAAGATCTCCTTGTCCTCGTCGCTAGGGTGTGAAATTTTTGTCAAACCGAGCTCGTATGCTAAAGTTACAAGAACACAAAGTTTTGGGTTGACTTGGATGACTTGGCAGGTTAAGGGAAACACGATTTTGAAGAAACCCAACCACCAAATTCCGACCAGATTCTAGGCAAATTTGTGGCCTCTTTAATCTACTGTCAAATTCGAGAATTTTAAAAATGAGTGGTTTGTTTTAAATAACAAAAAAATATTAAAATAAGGGCGAGTCGTGACCGTTCCCTTATCCCCAACCATCGCATATATTAATGATTAAAATTTTGGGGCCGATAACCACGACCTTGCCAAAACCACACCCACACCTCTGCATATATCAAAAAATATGGCATCAAACCACCATACGGAGCCACACCATATATGGTGTATAATGTAGCACCAGAGGTGGATGGTGCCAATGGCGGTCGAACCTTCCCGACCCACATGGCTGGCCCCTAAGTGCGCGGCACCAAAAAATATTCCAAAGTGAAATTAAATGAAACCGTATATATTTGTTTTAAAAAACGTATACCAACCTCTATTAAATGCCTCTGCCGGTTCGTTGGGTGGGCTGCCCAATGTGGGCCTGACCCACACTGCAACAGAAAAAAAAAACAAGCCCAAAATTTATATGCATGTGGAACTTTAGGGAGGTGGGATTTGATTACCCGACCTCCCTTAACCAATTTCGAATTTTTACCATCACACCAACTATATTGGGTTAGTAAATCCATCATCAAAATATTATTTAAGCTCAACTTTTCACTAGTTCGCCCAGGCCGGGCCAGGCATTTCGGGCATGAGTTTCAAGGCAGATGGAGAGGAGGCAGAATGGCACGCAGTTCGAGGGAGAATATTGGTTGATGCCCATGAAGATTCATTTGAAGGTAAATTTTCCTGTGTTAGAATGTATCAAACTTTATATGCATTTTAACCAAAATTTTGCATGGAGCGAGATGGTGAGCCCAATTTTTCCTTTTGATCAATTGTTTCGCAGATTCTCTGTGGGGAAGAATCTTCAAGAATCTTGATGGAATCTTCTAGATTCCTTGGAGGCCAAAATTCGCCGGTGTCAGAAGGAGGTCAACTTTATACTCACTCTTCTTGAAATTTCGCAATAATATCAATGGTGAGATCATATTCCTATTTTGAGTTGTATATTTCTATGTTCCCTATGGAGCAGCATCTTTGAGGAATCTAGGGGGACTCTAAAAGATTCCCTAAGGCCCATATTTTCACTTTGTCAGAATTCAGCAAATTGGCAGTCAATCCTACACCTCTCGATGACACAAGTTCAACGGTTCAATAATATTTTCCATTTGAGCCTTATGTTTTTTAGCCACTTTTCAAAGTGGAGTTATAGGTGTCAACATTCCATGAGTGAGCGACCATTTTCAGGATATTTGACACCATGATATTGATGGTACAACCAAATCCAATAGTTTATCATACTTTTATTGAGATATCTCCAGGATGTGAGGTATATGCAGTGTGATCATGTATTTATTTTTTCCATGAGATGCATTGTGTTGTATAGATCCCTGTTGATGCTTGATGTGGGAACTTGTTTTGTTCTTAATGTGAGATGTAATTTCTATCATGGATTGTTTTATGTTGTTTGAGATCCCTTTGTTTCCATGTTGGCGGGATACTCATTATCACCATGTATGTTTGATTTAGATCCCTTTGTTTCCATGTTCGGCATGATACTAATAGTAATCATCCATGTGAAATGGTCATGCTGACAGGAGTCATTTTTGTGAATGAGAGTTCCTTTAGCAGAACATCATGTGGAGAGGTCCAACCACTCCTATGTGACAGAATTTTCTTTGTATGACAAAGAAAATACCATCCATGTACATCATCACTCTTTCCAACACTTAATGCAGCGACCTACACCATCTTGACACCAAGGCCCAAAGACGTAGTCCCTCCTAGATGAACTCTGTTATCAATGTCGTATGTTGCTAGTGCTTGTTAAGTTCCTCTTCTTTAAAACATGCAGATATGTTATGTTTATTCATTAATGCTTTGATGCAATTCTAACACATCAGCCGAAGTAAAAGGTCTTGGTTTAAAGGGTAGCGAAATTTACCTAGATCAAGTGGTATGAGAGTGATCTTCTTGCTGATTTGGATTGCATGCATGAACCATTGAATGTTCGCTGAGTTGAGAAATGCACGACGTCAAAGACATGTACCAAACCATGCTTAGGTTGTTCAAGAAAGCGGACATGTTGTACGAAGCCTATGAGAAACAGGCAGCAGAAGAGAAGGAAGAGAAGACACTCCTACAGGAAGAGATTTGAAGACACTCCTACATGAAGAGGAGTAAAAACATTGATTGTAGGTTGAGTTGCAAGCCATGACAGAGAGGTTGGAAGAATTGAAGCACAACAACTAAAGCCTTCAAGAAGATCATGTTGCATTGAAGGCACTCCTAAACAGAGAGAAGGAGGAGAAGCAGTGATTGTAGCTTCAAATACAAGCCGTGACAGAGGCCTTGGAGGAAGTGAAGCAGAACGAAGGCCTAAAGAATCCTTCTTCACTTGTGTCAAAATCGAAAGCTGTGGTAAACATTGTTGATTTCTCTTTAGTTTCATCTTCACATGATATCATTTATCTTGGAGTTGTGGAGATACCCATTACAGAAACCGACATGAGACTCCTCACCAAGATGGGGTACAAAGGAGGAGGACTTGGCATTCATGGACAAGGCATAACTCAACCATTGGAGGTAACTATGCATAAGCCTTGCTACACAGGTTTGGGATACACTGAAGAATGATGTTTGAATGAAATCCAAGGCAAAAAAATGGTGTTGAACTCACCAGGGAAGAGTATTGATGGGAACACTATACCATCATCCCATGGAAGTACATGTTGCAGTGAAAGATTTGAGGCTAGCTTGCATCACCATGATCGCAAAAAAGATCAACAGAGAAGGTATAACATGTCTCACCATTCCAATGCTCATTTTTATTATAAGAATGTTTCTAATCATGGTCGTAAATCATGGCATCAAAGAACTTGTCATTTTTGTGGTTTACATAACCATGTCATTTCTAAGTGTTGAAAAAGAATGGCAACGCCAAGGAGGATGAGGCGTGAAAGGCCTTCTCCACAGTAGAAAAATAAACTACTTAAGTATGTCTGGAGGAAGAAGACATTTTGCAGCGAGTGCAGCCAAAGTAGTCATCAAAGAGACACGTGTTCAAGGCTTCATCGAGAGAAGCACCTTAAGGACGAAGCATCTGTGCATGAACCAGTTGAAACGATTGTTCGACAAGTAAAGGTGCCATAGGGAGATGATCTATTCAATTTGATAAGTGAGCGATGGTTTTTATAGAATGTTCTTCAAGATGTGTTAGCTTGTCATGGCCTTATTTTGTAAATCATAGTTGCATTTTACATTGTAAAAGTGATGATGTGTTTTTTCATCGCTTGTTAAGAAACAGTGATATTTTGGCCTTGTTTTATCAATCATGTGTGCATTTATTTAATGTAAAAGCGATGATGTATTTTCCATCACTTCAAAATGCGATAATGATTATTTTGGCCTTGTAATGATAGTTGGGGTGTGATTTCCATTTGATGTAAGCTTGACCACCGAGTATGTGTTATAAACTCCTGGAAACTATGGAAATGTTTGGGTCATAGTTGGTCAAGTAATTTGCAGGAGGTTGTACTATAGGTTTACAGAGGGTGCAGGTGTCGGCTCATTTCTTAAGGCTCCAAAGGAAAAAGGTGAAGGATATGGAAGGGTGACCTTTTTCAGGACACTTGTTGTGAAAACATTGTAAACAGAAGTTTCATATTATTTTTGATGCTTTTGGAGGACAAAAAGCTCCTCAGTGGGGAGGATTGATGCAGGTGGCTCCAGAGAAACACATAGGACAAAGAGGGCTTATGAAAGCTAAAAAATTAAAGAGTTTGGATTGTTTTCAAACTAGGGCCAAAGCAGATATCTCGTCATCCTCATCACAACGATTTGAATGGTTCATCAAACTGAGCTCATATGCGATAGTTAGAAGCAATCAAAGTTTTTGGTTTACTTGGATTACTTGGCAGGTTAAGGGAGAAATTTTTTGGGAGAAACCAGACCACTGGATTCCGAACAGCTCCAGCCAGATTCCGGGAAAATTTTTGGCCCCTTTAATTTGAATCCTATCGTCAAATTCGAGAATTTTCAAAATGAATGGTTTGTTTTAAATAAAAATAAAAAAATTATTAAAATAAGGGCGATCCATGACCCTCGCCTTTATCGCCAACCACTTCATAGATTAATGATTAAAATGGTGGGGTCAGCGGCCACAACCCCGTCGTACCCACACCCACACCTTCGCATATCTAAAAACATATATATATATATATATATATATATATATATATATATATATATATATATATATATATATATATATATAACTTGTTTGGGGGGCGGGTGGTCAACTACGCCACCCCCGCGGTCCTCACGACATTAAACCACCATACAAAGCCACACCATATATGGTGTATAAAATACCACGGAGGGCGGATGGTGTGGCGGGGGTAGAATTTTCGAATGATGTGCTGGCCCCCAAGTGGGCAACACAAGTATATGCCAAAACGAAATTAAATGCATTTGTGTGTGTGTATATATATATATATATATATATATATATATATATATATATATATATATATATATATATATATATATATATATTAAAAGAGCATATACCAACCTCTAAATGCCTCTGCTGATTAGTTGGGTGGGCCGCCCAATGCGGGCCCGACCCACACCACAACAAAAAAAAGTGCCCAAAATTTATATGCATGTGAAACTTTAGGGAGGTGAGATTTGATCCCCTGACCTCCCTTAACCAATTCCTAATTTTTACCAACACGTCAACTATATTGGGTTGGTAAATCTTCCCTTGAAATATTATTTAAACTCGGCTTTTCACAAGTGTGTGCAGGTTGGGCCAGGTAGTGTGGGCATAAATTTTGAGGCAGAGGTGGAGGAGGAAGAATGGCATGTAGTTCGAGGCAAAATATTTCTTGATGCCCATGAAGATTCCTTTCGAGGTAAAATTTTCCTGTATCATAATCTATTAAACTTTATATGCATTTTAATTAGAATTTCATAGGGAACGCGATGGTGTGCCCAGTTTTTCCTTTTGAGCAGCATTTTTGAAGATTCCCTGTGGAGGAGAATCTTTAGGAATCTTGAGGGAATCTTTTAGATTTCTTGGAGGCTGAAATTCACCGGTGTCAGAAGGAGGTCAACTTTATACTCATTCTTCTTGTATGACAGAGAAAATACCATCCATGTACATCATCACTCTTTCCATCACTTAATGCAGCAACCTACACCATCTCTACACCAAGGCCTAGAGACGTAGTCCCTCATGGATGAACTCCGTTATCAATGTCTTATTTTTCTAGTGCTTGTTATGTTCCTCTTGTTTCCAACATGAAAATATGTTATTTTATGTTCATTAATGCTTTGATACAATTCTAACAAATCATCCCAAGTAAAAGGTCTTGGTTTAAAGGGTAGTGAAATTGACCCGAATCAAGAAAAAAGTAGCTCGATGGAGCTATATTATAATTATTGATCGATTTATTTAAGAGCTTAGAAATAAACCCTCAATTGAGCTCATTCGTAACCCACAATTACAAAGGTTCTTGATCGACTACATCAAAAGCTCAATTGAGGGTATTTTAAACCCTTGATTGAGCTATTTAAAATTTTACCTTAATTTATTGATCAATATTTTTAGGTGCTTGATCAAGCTATTGAGGGCTTAAAAACAGAGTTTTAGCTCCCCTTCTGTAGATTTTTCTGCAACACCATTTCTTTGTAGAATTTTTCCTTACGTGACAAATTTCATCATGTTGGATTCATGAAGGAATCATGTATCCAATGGAATATGAGTTTGAAATTTTTGAATTCATATGATATTTTTCATCTAATTTTTTTTAAGCATAATGCTTGAATTTGTTTTGGATAGTTTCAAAGGGGCCAAATAAAATATCGATATCATGAATATACAAAATGAAAAATATTAAAAAAATAAAAATATCTTCGTTTATGAGTTCTCTTCAAAATGGTAGTCTTGGTTTTTGAATTTATTTAAAGAATAGAAAAATATCCTACGTGAACACATGTCTACAAATTGCAATTGAAATATCACTTCACCAACTTAGAAAAATAATAAAAAATATAATTTTGAATAGAAAAAATAAAATTTTAATATGAAAAACTTTTTTCTCTCTGTGTATATCATGATAACACACACACACATCTATGTGTGTGTGTGTATGTGTTAAAAATTACACATTTTATACTAATTTATGCTACATGAACACACACATATCTCTTAAGATGTGCCAAAAGTTTCAAGGACAAGCATTTCATTTAATTGAAATTTGACAGATTATACGACGCTAATTTTTCATGAAAAAAATATCATTAGGATTATAACATAGTTATCCACAAATTGTTTTCTTACTTAGAATCAAAATTCATAATTCTTATACAATTTTTGGGGCCTCCAAATTGATAAAAGAGTAAAAATTTGAAATTTCATCGATGCATTTGGCCTAAAAGTGTAACCCATCTTCATGCATTTGTATTCACTGGAAATGCACGAGTTTCAATGATTATTGAAGTATGAACATTGTTAGCTTGAATTTGCAGGATACCATGATCTTAGAGGTTGCAAAATTCATCTTTGCAGATAGATATGTTATATTCCTTGGGACTAATGGAGTTGAATAAGTGTTACCTGGACCGGTACATCGATAGAATGATCTAAATATTTCTTTCATAGACACAAAATATTTCCAAACATGTTTAAGCACTAAATAGAGGGATATAAGAACTACTTGAATGAATAACTATTAGAAATGGATAGATTTTTTTATGTTGATTTCTTCAGTTTCTTTAGAGATGAATTTAGTGACTCTAATATAGCTTGATGGAATTATGTTGACCCAATTGGAGTCAAAGATCCAACGTTGAGTTATTTTTTTGATATGGTTGTTTTTTATTCATTAACTACGAACCTATTTTCTACATGAGTTGCAGAGAAACAAATAGAATCAAGCAGCAAAAGGCAAAGGAGATGAAACCAGCAGGAACATGAGTTGCAGAGAAACAAATAGAATCAAGTAGCAAAATGAAAGAACAGAGAATGAGAAGATGAAACAATCAATTGCTGGAGGCTTATATGCTCCTAAGGATGTCTTGAACAAATTCGGAAGATGTCAAAGGAGGTTCCTCCCTCCTATGAAAAATAGCACATGTTTTTCCTGCCACAAACAAGGACATAATGCAGCATATTGCAAGACAAAGCCAATTCAATCCAATCAGCAAAGGATGCAGCAAAAGAGAAGAATCCCTCAAGCAAGCAAATGGAAAGAACAATATTTCACCAGGTACAAAAATCATTTCCATGGCTACTGTTATGCATGCAATGAATTTGGACATAAATATGTTGATTGTAAATTATGTTCAAAAAGGGGAATGAAATATTATGCATCAGCTCAAATATACCTTGATAAAATAAGATGTTATATATGCCTCAAGCTTGGCCACAAAGCAAAGGACTGTAAACTGCCATATATATTAAAGAACTCCAGACAGATGATGAAATCCAATCCAATCAAACAAAACTATGAATCGGAAAGGAGTGCAGACATTATGATGAACCCCAATAAAGTATGGAAAGAAAAGAGAAAGGGGGAGCCTATTATCTCAATAACATAATGAATACATCCTAGTCTCAGGGGGAGCTGCTCTAGGAAACAAAGAAAATATCTAACCAGTTACAAATATGAAGCAACATCCCAGGGGGAGAGCAGTTCATATATAGACCCCATGAAAGTAGTCTAAGAAGAGCTCCATGTAATGAGAACAGCTATGAGATGAAAAAAAAAAAAGGAATTAGAGACAGAGCCACAGCTGTTATTGCAGAGAAACCGCTGTTATTCCAAGAATATGTACATATATATATAAATTTATCATTTGAAGCATATTAGATTATAAGAGGAAATTGTCCCAGTGCAACTGTACATTTGTCAGTTAAATCTGTGTGGAAAGTACCTTTGTAATTGTTGGTTAAGTTCTTGTAGAAGCTGGACTATGTAAATTAAGCTATGAGTCTGCCTGTGTATTCAGAAAGGAAAGGGTATGATAATGTGTAGATATGTACTCCGCAATTTGGGATAAATTGCGCTCTGTATATAGTTGAAGAAATCGACTTCTGGTCAATGTTGTGGTTTAATCATACGTGCCTAGATTGAGTGTGCTCTGAAGAAGAATAGACCGTTCAAACCGAGGCTGGAACCCTGGGTCAGATTAAATAAATGAAAAGAACCTTTTCATATATAACGGGCGGAAACCGGAGTAAAAGGACGAAGACGGAACCTGGAGGAAGTGGAACCATGACCGGTGAATAGTAAACGTGGTTTGGTGAACAGTAAAGACTGGAAGTGGTATTCTCCGCACCACCATTATACGGAAGGCGGTATTGGAAGAGTCGCGAGCGATTCCATAGGATTGGTGACGCGTGTCCTTGAGCGGCATTGGAAGCCACCAGTTAAAGTGCGCCTTCGCACGTTAACCATCGAACCAAGACGTCGAGCGGAATTAATACGAGCCGTTGATCTAGGAAGGAGGCATCGGAAGGTGGTCGCTTGCCGTAGATGCGCGGACGATAAACGAGGTGCGCAAAGTTTAGGTACGGTGTATGCATTCACGATGGTATTGTGGGCCCGGGACAGAGATCTATGCTATGAATTTGGTTTATTAACTTTAATATAAGGTCCGGCGGAGTTATATGTAAGGAGTTGGTTTATTAATGTTATTCGATGCTTTATGAGGTCCAAAGGAATATATATACGAAAATATTTCATATAATTTTTAAATTTTCCAAGTGGGTACCATATGAATTGAAATTTATATGCGTAATTAAAAGACCGAAGGTTTAATATGCATAGCATGGAATTAAAGAGAAGTGGGAGATTGCCCGGATTGGAAAATTATTGGGAAATGAAATTTTGGGATACATTTACATACAGTTAAGTAAGTGACAAATCCTTGAGTAATCAGCCCATGAATATTCATAGAAAAGAAATTGAAGATGTCTTCCGAAGATCATCATGTCAGAACAGTTGAATTGGTATATAAAGCAGTATATAAAGCAGCAATGATTCTGGAACTGTTAGAAAATAAAATGCAGTGACATTTTTGCAATCAGGATGATAAAATAAGAAAAAGGTTAATGATGCCAAGATTAGATTCAGTATATTGATGATTGTTGGTATGAACAGTGGAAAGATCAATAGCAGAATCTATGGGTTCATGTGCAAGCTAAAGTGAAATCTCTGCATGGTTTATCAATGTAATATTAATTGGTACTTGGTACAAACAGCATGCCTACCAACAGAATACCAAGCAGTATCAGTGGAGCAGCAGTATGATACAGGTCCACAGGATCAAAGGACTATTCATTTGTCCACTCGAGAGCCCCTTTCTTCGTGAGAGGTATTGCAGAAGAATACATATTCCATCTACAATCTTCCTCAACAGAAATATATTGGCTCACTACATCAGACAAAGACATAAGTATATTTGAAGCCTTATCAGCATTTTAGTTTTTAAATCAAATGATGCATCTCTGATTAGTTAAAGATAGTACAATGTGTTCTATGAAGTGTCATTATCCTCACTTTCAGCTCTATAAAAGTGAAAAGGAGTCAGTGCTTTGGGATTGTATCAACTTGTAGTGTACATTCAAGAGAAATAATCCTCAAAGTGTTCTCTCAACAAGTCTTGTACATCACTCTAGAGCAGCCTGTTACAAAGTCAGCAGAAGAGGGCCTAAACATAACTCAGAGAGAGGAAATGCAAAGACGGAATCAACACTGAGAAATGTGCAACCTTTTGCCATTGATGTCAAAGGGGGAAAGCAGGTAATAGAAGGGTCTTCTTTTTGAATCTAAAAGAAGCCTAGCAGAGAAAGACTTGGAGGAAGCATTGGATTATCAGTGGAGGTGTTGCCATCAATGCCAAAGGGGGAGACTGTTGGAAATGTTGTCATTGATGGCAAAGGAGAAAAAAGGAGTAGCACCTGAACCAGCAATAAGGCAAAGGAGATGACAAAGGAGGAGCACTTGAAACATCAGCCAAGGAGCAGAGAAAGCATAAGAAGAGGTAGCAGAAGCAGCAAAAAGAAGAAGCAGGGCAGCAAAGAGAAGCAAAGACAGGACCATTTGAAGAAGCAAGGAGAAGCATTAGACAAGAAGAAGAGATAGAAACAGAAAGATAGCAGAGACGGGCGAGAGCGGTGGAAGAAGCCTCGGGGGGGGGGGACGGGCGAGCGGAAGCCGGTTGTCGAGCCGGCCCGAGCGTGAGCGAGGAAAATATATGGGGAAGAGATAAAACGGACGACGGGTAGGCGAGAGGTCGACGGCGTTGAGCGAAACGGCCAAGTAAACGGTGGAAGAACAACTTAGGGGGTGTAGCAGGTCGAATACTAAGGCAGAGTGAGCGCCGAGTAGTGGAGACGAAGCCGGCGATTACGAACGCGGTGAAGTGGTCGAGCGAGCGGAGAGGCGTTAGTACGGCGGAGGCGAGAGGAGTTGGCACGAGCGAGCGAGGCGTTAGCACAACGGAGGCACATAAATTCGGGAATCGCTTAACCCACGAGCGGAAGGATATATATATATATATCCATCGCAATACATTTAAATGCCGCACATTTCATATTTTGCAATGGTCCAAAGCATATATATTAATATATATATTTAAGTGGAGCACATTATGATCAATGGAAAGGAAGTAATATAAAGTGGGACCCTCACCCAATCGCATCGGAGAAAAGGTTGGCAGCGAAATATAGTGACAAGAGCTCCGATTGAGTTCCGGACCCGATAGGGCATACAAACAGTGGCTTGATAAGTTTGAAATCCGGCTTAATCACATCGGAAAGAAACAAACCATCGCACCATCGCAACATCACAACATCGCGCCATCGCACCATCGCAACATCGCAACATCGCAACATCGTGCCATCGCACCATCGCAACATCGCAACATCGCACCATCGCAACATCGCAACATCACACCATCGCACCATCGCAACATCACAACATCGCGCCATCGCACCATTGCAACATCGCGAAATCGCAATATCACACCATCGCAACATCGCACATCACAAATGTTACATTGCATGATTTTTTGAATCTACCGATCGCCGTTGCGATGTGTTTTCTGCCGTCAGATGTGGGGCCCAACCCTTTCATATATTAGAGGTTGTGATTCGACTTATTGGATTGTAATATAAGACCAAAGGCTTAAGGTGGAGGGCGATTGGTTATATAAAATGATTGTTGTTAGATATATAAAACATGGTTGCAGTTGTATTAAAATATGCTGCATGGGCTGTGAACCCATGGGCCTCAGCTTAATGGGAGGGCGATTATTAATATACAACGACTGTGATATATGTCCGTTCCGCTTGCGAAATGTTCCACATCAACAAGACACTCGTGGCATGAAAAGTGCTGATATAAAAATATATATAAAGCGCTGATATAAAAATGAAAAATGTAGTTATAAAAATACAGAAGTTATGCAGCAGCCATAAACAGAAAGCCATACAGAGAAGAGAGAGGGGCAAAGACATAGTCAGAGAAAAGACAAATTCGTAGCAAGCCAAGAGACAAAATGAGTGAGTTGCAATTCTCATTTGTAATTTGAATGTAAATGTTTTATTTAAATTTATATTGTTGTGATGCATTGGCAAGTCTTCGGAAGAGAGAAAATATCCCACTGTAATATTAAAATAAGCACCTACTGTTATATTTTCTGAATGAGAGGATAAAAGAGATGAGAAGGAAGAAGGCAAAGAGACATGGCCGTCCATTTCGAATTCCCAGTGGAATACAAACAACCATGAAGTTGTTTTTGTATAAAACAGGGTAATATCCAAAGGAAAAAAATGTTGTTGAAAATGAGTGAGAGAAGAAGAGAGCGTGCAGCGGAATTAAAGAAGGTTAGAGGAATAAGCAAGATGCAAGAAGAATGTGAATAAGGAGGAGTGAGAAAAGAAGAATAAGGGGTTGAGCGAGAGATGATGCGGGTATGATATAGGTTGATGAACGAGGATAAGAAGGTGAACGGCACGTGTCCAGGAATGAAATGGTAGTGTTTTTCTTTTGAAAGAGTAAGGGAAGTTGGAGCTTCCCTATCAAGTTGTAGCTTGATAGATGTCAGGTTATGTTACAGTGAGGTAGGAGCCTCTGTGGGTTGGTTCACAGCCAGAAAATAGATGGGAGTTGGTGCTTCCCATCGTTATGTGGTAAAATGTGGTTATGGTAGGCGGGAGTAGGAAACCTCCTGCAATGAGTTGAGTTTTTGCAAAAAATAAGATGGGGAGTTGGAGCTTCCTTGCAAGTTGTAGCTTGCGGAATTGAGGTTGGAGCCTCCTGTAGGTTGGTGCCTACAGAAAAACAGTGGTGAGAGGGAGTTGGAGCTTGCCTTTGCATCACAACAATAATAAGATGTGGTTTTCTCCCTTTATGGGTTTCCACTTATATCTGGTTTCTCTATGTATAATGTCTATGTGTTGATGTGGTTTATCTAATCTGCTTAATGCATGTTGCTTGCATATTAACACTGCTATTACATTAACAAATCTGCTTGATACTTGCTGCTCACAAATTAAGATTGCTCACATATTAAGTTGACCATGAAATGAAGGTGTAAATAAGATTTAAGGGAAAAGGTTTTAAAATTCCATGTATGTGTTAAACTGATTCACCCCCCCCTCTCAGTTTAACTAAGGGTTCAACAATTTTTGATTTGGTTGTTTCCTAGTCTTTACACTATTATTGTTTTTCTTTTCCCATTTACATTTAAGAGAAAATTCAGAAGTGGTTGTGGTTGTTATAATCCTTCCATCGGGGAGACCTTTGGTGATGATATATGGGGCTATTGCATCCATTACATTCAATGGATTTATAATTTATTTTATCTTTACTAATATATCAACGAATAATCTACACCATTTGTATTTTTCCTTTGACATGGTGCTTAGCATTAAATCTAAATATTTTTTTTACAATGGGATAAATAAGCCACCAAAATATATTGGACACTTAGGAGGTGCTTGGATGATGGGGGGTAGACAGAATGAGATAGAGAGATTTTATCTTCATTTTTTCCAATGTGGAAGAAAATGACATGAAGCCAAAAGATGGAAAATTCCATGGGACACGATCAAAGAACAAGAAGAAAAAGAAAAATATGTAGAAAAAATAAGAAGGTAACATACTAGAATCAACTCATTACATTGTTCCTCACTATAATACTGGTTTGCGTGAGGATGCGTGTAATATTTCATCTACTTCCTTAAGAGTCAGATGGTTTCTTTACACATGTGCCACTTGCTACATGAAAATTTAGAGAGAAGCATTTGAGAAATTTGATGAAAAAGTTAAAACATGGATGGCATGGTATAATTGTTAATAAGTCCAGTATCAAGCCTTTAGAGATTGATACAACTATACTAAAGCTAGTTGGACTATCATATTTTGTCCCACATGATGTTCTCTATATTCCTTAGTTGTAGAGGAACTTAATATCCTTTGTGCACATTCACAACCAAGGACACTCCATTCATATTGTTTGTGGAAAGTTTGAGATAAGGAGGGCTTCCAAAAAAAATATTGTGATGATTGGAGAGGAATAATATATGACACCGAATCTAAATGGTACATACACATATTCTGCACAACATTCTTCCCATCTCACTCAATATAATTAAGATACACCGTATTCAAGTGTTATATGGTATGCTATATTTGGAAATATTAATTATGAAAGTATTCGTCTAATGAAAATGAATAGGTTTTCTATACTTCCAAATATTCCTACAAAACTAAAGAAATGTTCTACCCACATTATTGAAAAACATAGAAAACAACCATTCCATGAATCTAGTGCTAGAGCATGTAGAAAACTTGGTTTGATTCATTCATATTTGTGTGGTCTTATGCATGTACCTTCTGCAAACGGAAATAAATACACCATGGTATTTATTGATGATTACAATAGAATGTGTTGGCTCTATTTGTTGAAATAAAAGTCCAGATAATTTGAAACATTTAAAAACTTTCATGTGTGGATTGAAAATTAAGCACAAACTAAGATTTATGCCCTTCATAATGATAATGGAAAATAATATACTAGTAACAATTTTGAATCCTATCTTCAACAACATGGGATCTAACATTAAAAAACAGTTCCATACAATCCTCAACAATGATGTAGCTAAGAGAATGAATAGAACATTGTTGAATATGATTCATTCCATAATATTCTTTAAGAATGTAAAATTGATGCTTTCGGCTATAGAAATTTTTTGTGTAGTGTTAGCATTCCTTAGTTTCCCAAGGATGAGAAAGGAAACCACTAAGGTAACCACATACCAATTTTTAACTTGGTATCTATCCTTACCAAATCAGATAGGGATATCTCAAAATTAACCTCAGAGCCAATGGAAGTAACTAGAGAATACTAGGGTTTTAGGCTAGTTATCAGCTCAATATGGTTTTGACTAGGGTTTGCTGGATAAAGAAGCATCAAGTTTAGGAACTAGGCTAGGTATTCGAAAATATCAGTTGCAGACATAGAATGAGGCAAGGTAGGTGTAATAAGTGACACAGATTGACCTATCCTTGTAGTGCGGTGAGAAGAAAATCATATAGAAGGAAAAAGTGAGCAAATGAATTCATTTTTTCATAGGATGAAAACACTCATGTGACAATCTCAAACAAAATAGAGAATTTAAAAAATGTATTGTGGTTAAAAAATTAGGGGATTAACACAAGAAGAAATGTAGATGGTTGGTAGAAACATATGATAATAAAATTCATAAGAAAAACTGAGGAAAAAATGTTTCTCCAACCATAGCTCATGAATCTGATAAAAATAGTTGCAACTTCCTGTATATTATTTCTGCCAAAATAAAGTACACCAGTTCTAAAATGTGTGAACTTCAAGTAGCAAACATTTTTATTTGACTTGTATCTGAGTACTTATATATGAATAACAATATTTCCCCTCTAAGGGGTTGAATCTTGCTCCATAGGAATTGATTCATGAACCTATCATATCCATTACCAAATCCTAGGGGAGTTAAAACTAACTTTCACGTTTTTTAGCTAATTAATCGAGCTTATCTCTCCAAACATTAATTAAAAGATTCCTTAAAATATTAATCATTAAAAAACCCATTTATATCATATAAAATCATTATAAAACTATTTAAATCAACCCAATTAACATTTAATCCTTTCACTTTCAATAAAAGTCTTCAAGCACAACAACACAACAAATAACCAAAAACACAACAACTTCTTAGCAGAAGCACAACGAAAATTTGTCCTGGTATTTTGATGACTTAGAAGGGGTTTAAAGATTTTTTGAAGACCTATGAAGAATGTTTTGGATTTCCAATACACTCTGGAGCCTTTGAAGCATCCAAAAGAATTATTTTGACCTCTTGAAACTTGATCTCAAAACATACTATCCAAAAATCAAACAAATTTTGTAGAAGCGCAACAAACAAATTGGGGTCAAAGATGTACTGATATATTTTTAATCATAAAACATTTTACAAAAATGGGAGAGTTGTTTGTGTATATGGTTGTTTTGGAGAAAACCCTCTCTCATTGTTTGGAAATTCATTTCCAATTGCTCGGAATCTATGCCATACAATACTGACTAAAATATAAAAGAAAAATTGGAGAATTTGATATTCTAAAATAGGTCTACACGAAAGTTGGATATATCCAAATATATGATACATGTGTAGAAAATGAAGGAGGTTATTGTGATTGGGCTATCGTGAACAAAATCATCTTTTGGTTTTCCAAAATTCATATTCATTTGGCAATAAAATTCTTTTGAAAATGATGTATAAAAACAGAGTCAAAGGCGCAACAAATTTCAAAGGAGGGAAATTAGAGGGAAGGGGGGTAGGAAAAATTATAATAACATTATGGGGGTTAGGGATAGATGTTAGGTAGACAATGGAGGTGAAATTTATTGAAATTAGTGAGAAAATAAGGGTGAAATGTGAAAATCATAGATTTAGGCCAGAAACGCAGCAAGTGTCCTGAAAATATGCCAGCAAGGTGTAAAAATGACATTGTTTGATCATTTTATTCAAAATCATGACTCTACAAGTATCCTCAGATAATTTTTTAGTATCCTTATGTCATAGGTTATCCTTTCATATTTGAAAATCTTGATTCTAACCCTCTGATAAAAAGCACAACAACTAGTTGTTGTGTTTCTATAGGATACTTTTGCTTGTGTGCACAAAAATTCAAATTTTCAAAATTTGTCTCCTTATGCCATGCATTTAGATCTCCAATTATGCATCAGCTAATATGTCAAGGTTTTCCTTATTTTTTAGTTTCCTTAGGGTTATTTTGAGTTTCTTCTTCATATTTCTCACCCTATTTTCAAACTATGTTCCTAGCATAGTAGTGTCTTTCCATATTTCTTTACATGGTGGTATCCTTGTTTGCATTTTTCAATAGCTTCTCCAAGTGTTCATTCACCTTGTCATGCCAATATTATTTTTCATTTTCAAGTTTAGTAGCTATGGTGTCATCTATGGAATTTTGGGCTTGAGGAGGAGATGGATCTTCTACATGCTTTTCCTTTCTATCCATTGCTCTAGTTTTAGGTCTCCTAGGCTTTACCTGAATGTTCTTATCTTCCAACTTCTCTACATCAATTATTTCTTTACCTTTATAATTTACTCTCAAAACACCTACTTGGATTGATGATGGAGGGTCCTCTTGTGAATTGGTCTGCTAAATTAGGTTTAATTTCAATTGTCTATTGTCTTCCTACAAGAAAGCCACCATGAAATTGGATTTGGCTAGGTCATCATTGAGCTCTCTAAGATGAGCGTATTTCTCCTTGATTATGTCATTTTCTACCTTATTTCCATGTTGTTCTCCTAGGTAATCCATCTCAAATTAAGGATGTATTTTTTCTTCACTTTGTAAAGGTGAATCATGTCTATTCCTAGGTGATTCATCTCTCATGGGTTCAACCTGCACTTTTTCTTCAATAAAAAAAACCAACTTCTTACCTTTCTTATTTGTCTTTGAAATATTTGCTCTAGGCCGAGTTTTTTTCATGGATGGCATGCTTGACGTTTCAACTCCTGTGGTATGGAAAATGATGAAGGAGTGCTTTGACTTTTTTACTGGCTTGAGACACGTAAGAGAGAAATTTCCTCCAAGAAACTTTCCCATGACATATGATGTATTATGAGAGTAGCATTACACCTAGACAATGACTTAGGACTATTTGACAACCAAGAGACATGTCAAATTTAATTTGGAAATATTATAATTTGACCTAAGAATATAACCAATAGTGAAAAGAGTACTTGTGATCGACTATAAGACTCTAACATGTAGTTTATGTAAAGAATAGATTTCCATCATATTCTCTATGAAAAAATAATCCTTACGAAATGTGGACTATTACCACACCCCCTCCATCAGGAATCTTAAGGATTTTGGTTCCACTTGCTATGTCTTGATACCAAAGCAACAGAGAAAAAAACTTGATGCAGGGAGTTGTAAATTAATTTTCTTGGTGTATTCAAATACCACCAAGGCCTATAATATGTATGATGAGGAAAATAATAAATTCATACTTTCTAGAGATTCCATATTGCTTGAGTCTCGTAAGAGTGATGGTTGTGTTGAGATACAACTTGATCATCTATAAAGGATTTTTCTGATAAATACAAATCATGAATTTGAAAGTGTGATTCCAAATGTTGAAAGGGGGAGCCTGATTATGGGTTAATATTTAGAATCTCCCTTTAGAAAAAAATCCTCCTTATGAAGAAGTTCTAAATAGCTTATTAAGTTGGGATGATGTTATAGGAAGAATTGATAAGTTGAACATTTATAATGCTACACCATTACATGAGTTGTCTACTGGTTCTCCAAATAACCAAAGCGATTGATCAAGACATTTTAAAGTGTGCATATTGATGAGATTGGAAATACTAGAATGAGAATTTCTACCTAAGATGACAATCGAGGTGAAAATTAAGGTGATGTGGAGTGCACAATTTTTTTTGTTTAATTGTGAACCAAGATTTTCTACTAACTTTGAACTCACTTCCTTCAAAGAAGCTCCTTCTCATTATGAATGGAAAGAAGTAATGCATAAGGAATATGATGAAATCATTAGAAATTGGACTTGGAATTTGGTGGACCCTCCATACAAAACCAAACCAGTTGGCTACAAGTGGGTCTTCAAAATCATGTATACATGAGACAACTCACTTGAAAAGCATAAATCAAGGATTGTGGCAAAGGTATTTTGACAAAAAAAGGGTGTTTACTATGAGGAAACCTTCTCTTCCACCAAAAAATGGGCGACCATCCTATTGGAGGCTAGTTTTTAAGGTTTTTTTGTGCTTGCGCAAAAAAAGGAGATAGAAGTAGTGCGTTGGAGCTTCGTGAACATGGGATAGCGTGCAAGAAAACAACACTTATGGATACTCACATAGTAAACTATGGCGTGGTTGCAAAGGAGCATCTTAGTGGGATAATACTTAGTTTAAATAAGATATCTAGATGAAATATCTACTAGTAAATCAGGGTAAACCCCAATTTATTTGTAGGTAATAGTTTTCACAAAAAAATATATGCTGTAATTTTATAATGTGACTCTATATAAATTAGAGATATATGATTCGATTAGGAGCCTTTTATTTTTCTATATTTTCTTTAGAATTGTTAGAATATTCAATTACGAGGGACTATATTACAACATAGACTAGTTATATATGGTGGAAAGTCGTTAAGAGCTAGTAGAAAAATAAGAATAACAAATAGACTAAATCTTCCAGTGTTTCACGATTTTGTGAACGAATATCCCAAGAGACACTTATTTGTCTGTGATTCAATTTGGGATGGTAAGATTTCACATTTGGGTACTACCTTTAGGGACCATGTACTGACATGGTATATGAAATACAAGAGAAATTCTTTTCCTACACAACTAAGAAAACTACACAATATTAAACAAGTGATGTTGAAGGACTTTCGTAGACCTAAGACTTCTTCCCAATGTATGACTGAGCTAAAGGTAATCAAGCAGATAATGAACGAGTCTATTTGGTACTAAGATTAGTTTTTCAAAGTCTTCTTGGGTAAGCTTACATTTGATATCGTTGGAGCCCAAAAGTTAATTAGAAGATTAAAGGAAAAATATAAATGTAAATGTGAATGATATGTAAAATGAAATGCACATGTAATGAAATTTAAATGTCATATAGAGTGCATTTTCCATGGAGTGAAAGGTTGTTAAGAGATAATTTTTAGAAAATATTAAAATACTCCCTCTTGGGTTTTATGGTTATGGTTTTTTAAGAGTTTGTAAGGAATATTTGGGGGAAGTATTTATGTTATCTTAAGGAGCTACAAAGGTTTTGGGGATTGTGTGAGAGGATCTTGAGAGGTGGGGAGGCCTTCTCATTTTGTAGCTGATGTTCATGTTAATTAAATAATTCGAATTTTGGTTATGTGTTTTATTTCCAATATTATGATCTAATGCAACATTACTCTATGTGTAAATTGATGGTATTAGTTTTTTGGTCGTTAATGTCTTTATGCATATTATTTGTGGTTATGTATATTTATTTTTTTGCAACTCTATGTGTGTTTAATATTATTTTCAATATGTTATATTTTTCTCTTATGGTCCCTCGTGGCATAGGTTCCAATAAATTGCACCATCCAGGAATATCTTGGTACCACTCTCTAGCCCAGTGGTAGCAACAGTGGATAGATTCCCAAGTGAATGAATATGTCGTCTAATGGAGGCTATTGGCTTGGCCAACTTGTTGCTTTAGAATAACACAAAACAATTAACTTCATGAATCTTGGCTGTAAAAATGATGGGTTCGTGGTAGTTTCTCATGTTCTGGCAAGCACCAGTGCTTTCTATAGTGAACACATATATCTAATGAGGAAATTTTGGGCCTGGTGAAGATGACAAATATTTCTTTTTTTAGAGTTCAACGCAAAAAATGGATAATTAGTCCTAAATTTTAGTGGCAGTTTTTGGTCAGTTCCAAGAGGGATATTAAGTGTTTTTAAGAGGTGTGTAGTTAGTGTATATTGTCTTGGTTTTAGGGAAAAGGAAGATTAATGTGAATAAATAAACGAATGTGCCAAATATAATTGAAATAATTGTGCACAGTGATGGTTTTGTTCATGACTATAGACGACACTAAGAAGGTCCTAGAAGGTATCAATAGAACATAGCTCCTAGATGTTTGGGCCTTGAATTTTATTGAGTAGAAAGGTGTTGTCACGCGCCCCTAAGAACCATGGATAGCATTGGCATTTCATTTTACTAGTTAGTGTGTCTCTTGAAACACAATAAAACCCAATGAAGGAGGTCATATTGATCATTTTCTCTATTAAAATAAGTTGTTTTTTGTGAAAGAAGGAGCTCATGAGCCACGGAAAGGTGGCCTCGTAAAGGAAAACAATACCTTGGTTCGGGAACTGAGCACAGTTACTAAAGAGATGGATGTTGGAGGTGTTACTGGATGAGGCTCTGATTGGTTATGTGTTGCAGTGGGTGACACAAATCCTTGGTGATCGTTTTTACGTGAAGACACTTAATCCATTGATAAGAGGGTATCCAGACCCATGTGTGGCTTTAATCCCAAACCAGATAAAATTTTGGAAAAAGGTTGTAATATACATAAAGCACAACATCAGTTGGGCTTATTCTTGTCTCATGCTTGACAACGCTCTAAGAATTGGTATTTTATAGAAATGTATGACTCAAAATTTATATTGTATGATAACGAGAAGTGTTGAGAAACCCAACAGCCATGCATAACGAAAAGAGTTGAAGTGAAACGAACTGTTGGGTTGCATTGTAGCAGAGTGATTTCACTATAGAGGAAAGTGCATAAGACAATGCTACATAGATGCATTTAAAGTGATACAACTACACCACAAGGGTGTTCTCCATAGGACCAGGAAAAGGTAGAAGATGTGTAGCAAAGGAATGGTGTTGTGAAGGGGCTGATGAGATAAATTTTCTCGATAACTAGGATTTTCATGTGTGTTTTATTAGGAGCCAATCCTTGAGGGTTTCATTCGCCTGACCCATTGCTTGATGCATGCATAGAATGTCATATGGTGGGAGGAAAATTTTATCATGTAACTTCGGGAAGGATTATTGTACAAAACTCGACGCTTGGGTTAAAGGAGGGTAACCCCCTTGCTTTTTTAGCGACATTAAATTGTCTTGCATTTTTTGGATAGTATTGTGGGTGACGCTCAAGAGCTAGAGCGAGAGCTAGGATGAGCTTATGTAGGAACACGACTAAGCAAGGGTGAGTAGGATGCAAGAGGTGACAAGACGCATGGTACGGTGGCATCAGCCAAAAAAGGTGTCTTCTCAAGCTCGAGAAAATGATGGGAGTGGATAAAAGGCATGCAAAAGATAGTCATTCTAGTTCATGCTTATTTGGAGCCAAGGAAAACTAATTGTGTCGGGGGAGCCATAGCTCAAAATGTGTCAAGCCTAGAAATGTTTACAATGATATTTTAAATTTTTGTTATAGGTTGTTTTATTGTTGTTTATTTTGTTTTATAGCTCACCAAGACCCATGTAGTGTAGAATATAATTATCGCCAGGGTATATAGGTATTATTCTTTAATACCCCCACCAGGTGCTTCTAATTATCCCCAATCAAACGATTTAGCACACTGTAGTTTTCAGATGTCTAGAACAAGAAAGAAATGTGAAAAAAGAGAAAAAGTATTTCTGACAAGAACTTCAACCCAACAAAAGAAAATAAATCCAATAACATCGACAGTGGTAAAGGACAAAGTATTTGAGCAAGTAAAACAAAAATGGATAGAGGAAGGAGGGAGAACAACATAGAGGTAGTTGCAAGATGCAGTAAGTAGTAGAGTAGAGAAGGATAAATGATTGGATTTTGCAAGCAAGAGGTTGGGACACTCGTACGAGGAGGAAAGAAAGTGTAAGGAGGATGAAAAAACTAGAGTAGAGTATGGGAGAAGCTTGCAGTTCAACATTTAGAGGAGGATTCAGGTCGTGCAGTAGCAGTGCAAGCAAGCATAGATTTCTACATGTAGTTGGCTCGGGGACAAGCCAAGATTTTGTGTCAGTGGCCCATTGGAGCTCAGGGGTTAATTAGAATATCAAAGGAAAAATATAAATGTAAATATGAAAGATATGTAAAATTAAATGCACTTGTAATGAAGTTTAAATTTCATATAGAGTTCATTTTCCATGGAGTAAAAGGTTGTTAAGAGATATTTTTAGGAAAATATTAAAATATTCGCTCTTGGGTTTTAGGGTTAGGGTTTTTGAGGAATGTGAAAGGTAGATTTCGGGGGCAGTATTTTTTGTCTCTCGAGGAGATGTAGAGGTTTTGGGGATTGTGTTAGAGGAGCTTAAGAGGCAGGGCAACCTCCCTAACATGGCAGCAGGGAGGCCTACATATTTTGTAACCGGTGTTCATGTTAATGAAATAATTTGAATTATGGTTATGTGTTTTATTTGAAGCGTTATGACATAATGCAACAATCCTCTTTGTGTAAATTGGTGGTATTAGTTTGCTGGTTTTTTATCTTTTTATGAATAATATTTGCAACTATGTATGTGTAGTTTTTTGCAACTCTGTGTATGTTGGATATTTTTTTCAATTTGTGTTTATTTTTATTTTACTGGCCCTCTTGGCCATAGGTTCTGATAGAGATCCTTGATGATTAGTACAAATAACATTTTATCACGGGAAAATTTACTCAGATTCAAGTACCATTTACCTAGCAGGATATTTGGACTTAGTTAGAGGCCCTAGAGAGAGTGTGGAAAATGGGAGCCTCTCCAACAATCAAAATATTGGTGTAACGCCCCCTCCCATATTTACCCAATTTCACCAACTTGTCAGGATCACCATGAGATGAAGATTTATTATGACATGACCGGACCTCCAAGCCAAAATTAAGGAAGTGAGGCTTAGAAACTGACCAAAAACTAACAACTCACATCATCCCTCAGCTCTATAGGACACTAAAGGGACAAAGGACCACCCAAGTGACCAAAACCTGACGTGGAGCTCTTTTTTAGTGACCTAGGCCCAAAATCACATCCATGATAGGACCTGGGTGCAGTTATAGGCATCCATTTACATGCACAACACTATCTCCATGTGGTTGTGACTAACTTGCCCAATTCAAAGGGTGAAGTCCCAAGATCTAAGCCACAATTCTAGGCTAGCATCATGACTACTACCCAAAACTTCCCGATACTTTGTAGAATCATAAAAGACATAATGACAAGGATAAAATTACAAAATTGAGTCAGAAACATGACCTAGATTGACTAGAACATACTAAGAATTTTGTCTAACACATGGTAAACATGTAAGCTACAATTCATGAATGCATATATGAGTGTAAATCTTTGTTATTTAGTTTTGAATCACCTATAAGGTCAAATTCCCTCTCAATTAGCTGCCACAACACTTGCTATGTCATGTATTCATCAACCATTCATATTCTAATAAAATCATAACAAGAGACATAGCTAGAACATGTTATAGCACCATGCTTATAACCAACATATAATAATAATAGCAACCATGAAAGAAAAACCATAATAGATACATAATAACAAGTATGAATTCTCATAAAACAAAATAGAAAAATAGCTCTTATTAACTTATGAAAATTCCAGCCAAGTCATAGACTTCCATGTACCACCCGACCGTAGATTGATTTGAACAAAATATTTCTTTCAACTAGTCACCCCCATGCCATATTACAAGAATTAATTTGGGATATCATGGGATAAACCAAGACATAAAAAAAAAGGTAATCCATAGGTTAAACTTCCTCCACCCTCAAATGACACAATCTCTCCAAAACAAGTCAAGAGATCACAAAAACAAAACAAACTTGGATGCCTCAGAATTCCTTCACCATACCTTAAGGAATTTTCTTGTCTCCACCTACCTATCAAGGGGTTCCCAAAGAAAACCATCTCCACCCCCAATCCTTGGGATGTTTCCTAAGACCACCTCACCCGGTTCCAAAATATTCTATCAATCTAGGTCTCAACCAAGAAATAAATCCCATCACACCATGGTTATCCAGGAAATGGTAAGGCAAAGCCAAAACCACTGTCAAACCTGACCAAACCCATGCCAATGAAAAAAAATGAATAAAATAAAAAAATGTATGTACCATGCATTCACACCTCAAATAGGAAATCACACAAGAAACCTATTACCTTCAAATACTCTTGTTGAAGTTGATGATCCAACCTTCTCCTTCCTTCCGTTTCTTTTCCTTTTCCTTCATTTCTTATTTTCTTTCTCCTCTTGGTGATCTTATCTCTATTTATCACCAATTCCAAAACAAAAGTGACAAAATTTTATGAATTTATCCTCATAAGACTTTTTATCATTGAGGACTCTCTTTTCTTCATTTTCCTTTATTTTTCCTTCAATTTCTCTCTCATGAAAATTCCGGTCTCTGCACCTTCCTTTTCTCCTATTTAGTTTATTTTCATAAATAAAATTCCAATTAATTCCTCTTTTTCCTTTTCCAATTTACTTAGCCATAAATAAAATAAATGTGAGTCCCACTATAATGTTTTTCTCTACATTCACTTGGAATATGTGCCTAATGACCTTGGTCTTATTATGTTTTCCTTAATTATCCTTTACATGAAATTTTAATTAGGGGTTGTTACAAAACCCTCCTTAGGGGAACACCGTCCTCGGTGTTTTATGACACCTATGAATAATAAAATTGTTGAAACAAAAACATACTGCTCATGGATTTTTATAACATAGCTCGCAGTATTTACAATGAATAACCATATACATATATACATACATATACCAAAACTCAGTTTTTTGATCGAGCAAATAATGAATGATACATAGAACGAATTTGATCTTCCATCTCCCATGTAGCTTCATCAGGCCCAAAGAACTTCCAATGCACTTTAACTTGCTCAATTGCTCGGTTCTAGAGAATGAGTTGTTTCCACTGAAATATGCACTAAGGCTATAGCTAGAATGCGTCCTCTCGATCCACCTTCAATACAAACCATTCAATCACATGATCAAAATCCTTGAGATATCCCTTAAGAAATGAAACATGGAGAACATCGGGGACTTTCAGTGTCAGAGGAATTGTAATTTTGCAGGCCACTGGTCCAATCCACCCAAGTATCTCAAAAGGCTCGCAATACTAAGGTGCCAACTTGGTACATGATCCAATCCTCAAGGATCTTTTCTTGGGCTTGATACCCAAATACCCATACTCCTCAACCTCAAACTCCTTAAATACCCTATTCTGGCCTACATAACTCTTTTTCCTTTCCTATGTTTCCTTTAAATTTATTTTCCTAACCTACATCTCCTACTCCATCTCTACCAACATATCAGGTCCAATCAATACCATGTTCACTAGATCACCCTAGTTTATAGGAGTATTACAAATCTGCCCATAAAGTGCCTCAAATAGACTCATCTTCAAAGATTCATGATACCCATTATTATAATCAAACTCGACCAGTGGAGAATACTCCTCCAACTTTCATTGGTGATGCATGACATACATCCTCAAAATTTCCTTAAGAATCCTATTAAAACTCTCTACTTGTCCATATGTCTTCAGATGATAAGTTATATTGAAGGCCAAATATATCCCTAATCCTGAAAACAAGGCCTTTCAAAACCTAGAAATGACATTGGCATCTCTCTCTGGTATCATCTTCTAAGGAACACCATGCAATATCACTATCTCGGTGATGAAATGTTAGCTACCTCACTAGCTGATTTCGTAGAATTGACTACAATGAAGTGAGATACCATAATTAACTTGTCAACCACAACCATGATAGAATAATGTCGCTTTGATTTCCTCGACGAACCTATAATGAAATCTTGGGAAATGAACTCCCATTGAAATTTCCATTCTGGAATCGGTTGTAATAAACAACCTAGAGGCTTGCACCTAGATTTGAATTTTTGACAGTGTTAGCAACCTATAAATATAGGATTCATAATTTTGACTTTCCTGGTGATAGTTGTGTAAATATTTACAAACTTTTCTTTCTACAAGTTGTTTTCCCATATTTTGAAAAAATAAAAAAATAAAAAAGAAGGTAAAAATTCCTAAAAGAAAAATCAAAGGACTTAGAAAAAATAATATACCCCAAAAGAAAAAATATGAATAAAACATGAAAGTGTGCAAGTCTAAATGCCACTACTTTTACTTTTTGCATTTGATTATGGCATAGTGTCAACAAATTCCATAATCCATGATGAGTTGAACAATTTAATCTTAACTTCTCATGTTTCAATTTTACTTGTTGTAGATAGTGAATAAAGAATTGTCATACAGTTTAATCATGACAATTCAGTAGTTAGGTAGAAAATAAAAGAATCCAATGGTTTAATATGGATTCTTGGATGCAATAAGTGTAGAATTAGATAGTTTATTTCTTTCAAAAAAGAATAAAAGGTTGTAAGTTTGCTAGTTCAAATGCACCTGATTAAAATAGAAGGAAAAAATGTTAGAAGATATGACTGGGTAGGTAGATGAAGGTGAGAAACATCATTGTAAATATCTTCCACCAGGCTATAATTAACTAATTTCCCCTTCCCATAGAAATTTGATATTCTAAACTATCAGTCAAAGAGGCTCAAGGCATTTCCTTGACTTCTGTTGGGACTGGACCCAAGGCTCAATGACTGACTAGTTGAAAATGATAAGTTTCTATATTAATCCCGGAAATTTTCATCATTTACCCCTCCATGCACTCATCACCATTTTACTTCATAAGTAAGAACTCTTTTCTTTCTTAAATGTTACATAAAGGCCCATTTAATTAACTTCCCCCATTTTACAAAGCATAAAACCCTAAAAAAAACATGATATACTAAGTAAAAGTGAATGAATTACGAAAATGAAGCTTTACTCCAATTTTCACTTTCCTTAGTTTTATTTATGAAATTTTGAGTATTCATTATCCCTTTTCATATTAACACTTAACATATTTTATTAACTCCCTATCAAATATCCTAGTCCTATTAATATAACTCCTTTATATTTAATTATCCCAAAAAAACCCTTATTATATGTTTTTTATGTCAAAGATATTACTCACATGTTGAAATCACATCTCGAAATTATCCCTTTGACATAAAACTACCAATAAAAAATAAAGCCCGCTCCTCTATGGTTTTATACCTTTGAATAAATCTAAAACTATATAATAAAGTTAAAATAACACAACAAGGATCATTTTATTTACATACTATATATTTAAAACAACGTGGAAAAAAGAGTTTATTACCGATTTCTCTCGTTCCCTCCCAAGTTTTATATAAGATTAAAACTTTAACCTTACCCCTTTTCTCGCAGTATATATCCCTTTACCAAAGTCTGAACCCTATTCAAAACCTTTATTAACCCGCCCCCATTTACTTTATTCTATATATAACTCCTTTTGTACATAAACTTCATCATCCAACATAGCACCCTAGGGCTCATCCCAAACCGTCAGATCTTCTTTTCATTCCTAATCCAGCGGTTCGCATTGAGCACGATAAACTATCCTTGTACCCAACCATTCCCATCGCGTCGAGTTATGACCGTCGATCCTTTACCTATCAAATCAATGACCCAAATTAAAATCCCAGTCCCACCTTACCTTTCCCTACAGCTTCCTGAGACATCCTGACCGTTCACATCACCTTTCAAAATCTAACAGTGCAGGTCTCATATCGCATGTTGAAACTGATCGATCGAAGTTTGTAAAAAATAATGCGATAAAAGGTGTTTCGTGAAACCACCATCTGCTACGTGTCTTATTTCTAATGGATCGCATTCCAAAAGTGAAAAACCATTTACCGCCCAGGAGCAATGTGATAACCACTAATGGTTTCGCCTTTAATGCGAAAACCACTCTCGCCATTTCAACTTGACTTGTAATTAATACTTCGCATATCGATAAAACCTAAGGTTTTAACCTTAGTTTTTCATTATTTGCATACCTTTGCGCCTTCGCTCTCTGAGAAATTACTCACAGACACCATTGTCAAGCCTCTACTGACTAATTTGCCCACCAAAAGCCAATTTCGTTAAATTTTCACAATTTAAAGATTAAATTCAAGGATCTGAACAACTAAAACCTCTGAATTACCTTGATAATCCCCGTTTTCAATCAAACCCATTTAGAAAACCCCTGTTTTCTGTTTTATGCCAGTTTTACATCTTCAGATAAACCTAATTGAGAAAAAATCCCAAAAGAAGCTATCCTTAGCCTAAATTTCTCAGTTACCCCTCTATTTAAAGTAAAAAACTCCTGCAAACAATCTAATCTTGCAGTAGTTACCCAAAATGCCTAAAAAGCAGAGTTAAACCTCCACAGATTGATCTCATTCCACAGGTCTTTCAAGAGCCTTCAATCACCTTCGTACAGCCAAGATTTCATTAACAAATTGTTTGATTTTTGTAGGTTATCATCAGAATAGGGATTTGGACTGACAGTTTCAATACTAGTTGAAAAAATTGTTTGCTCCAAATTCTTAGATTTTAATTCAAAAGCTTCATTCAAAAAATAGTTTATATACAAAGAAAGAATAAAATCAAGTCAGAGAGAGATCAGAATGATGAAATTTTCCCCGTAAGTGGTAAAAGTGAAATGAGAATTCATAGGGACAGTGAAAACATAAGATTTAAATAGTATCAGTGGTTAAAGTGTATCGGGTAAAATTTAGAGTGAAAGTTTAAACAAAGTTACAGAACAGTCAAGGTAAAATGGTAAAAGTAAAAACAGTGTCAGTAATGGTAAAAATAGATGAAAATATTTTCACCAACAATGAATTTTATCCAAAGTGAAAGTAAAACAGTTAAAAGAACAAAAAAGGTGAAAAGATGAAAACATAACAAGAAGGAACACTTTTGCAGAAAATATTGTGACCAATACAAGACAAATTTTACAAACATGAAGGAGGTCTATGTTCTTATGGTGTCCATCTACAAAAACCTCTCTCAATTTTCTAACAGCTACTATGGATTGAGAAATATTAAACAATATTGGAAAGCTCTCTTTGCAGAAAATTCTTGTTAAGTCATCATTTTGTAGAGAAGATTGTGGATAATCAGAAATACATCTTAAAAAAATGAAGGAGGTTTTTGTTTTTAAGAGACCCATATACAAAAACCTATCTCAATGTTTTCACAGGTATTACAGAATGAGATATACATGCACATATTTACAACCTATTTTGCAGACTCTGTAAACCTCTGTTTTATGCATCTTTTTGCAGAGCCAATTGTGGACAGCTGGAGCATAATTTTAGGGAACTGAAAGAGGTTTATCTCACCAACATATTTATATACAATAGCCTATTTCATGTTTTAGATATATATTTCGGATTGAGAAATAAAAATATATCATTGGACCCTAAGTTTGGAGAATTGCTGGAGAAAAATGCACAAAGAAAAGAAACAGTTAGTGACTTGGATGCCTCATCATCAACTAAGAGTTGAGATCAAATTCGAATTATCTTCTTATTCATCATATATCCATGAGTATAGTGCCAAATAGGTTCATTAGTTTTTAGTTTCCTTTTATTAAGTTCTATTTATGTAAAACATTTTGAGATATTTTGTAAACCAATCTTGATATTTTTCAAGATATTTTAGTTTAGAATTTGTATAAATACTTCACTCTTTGAAGTATTTTTGGTGGAATAAAATTTATGAGATTATTATAGATAATTTTCTTGGTACTTTGGAGGCTCACGTGTTGATTTCACAGCATAAGACTGGAAAACAGCCAACCGGACTTCATAACTCAGGATTCATGCGATAAGCTAATGAGTAAAGTGATTTCTTACCATCATTGTTTCCTCTTCTGAAGTTTCATTCAATTTCATATATGTTTTTTCAATCCAAATGATTAATTAGGAATATTATTTCAGAAAAGTGTAAAAAACTCCTTGTCTTAACTACTTGATCATTTCAATATTTTCTGCTGATTTCTGGACATAGGAATTCTTAGTTGCTCCTAGTCTCGTTTGACCTATTCCTCCTTCTCCTTATTTCTGGATCAAAGGATCCTTCACTGCCCTTTATCCTAAAAGCAAGCCATACCATCCAATCAGACTATTCAAATCTATGAGGGTTATCCACCTTGCCTTGAGTACATTAGCATCCTTTTGGCCTTTCCTTTCAGTCTTGCTTGCTACATCTTGACTCCATAGCCCAATGGACTAGTAGATCCCTCTTTAATTTGTCTCCAAGTAATATTATTTCCCACCAAACCTTTCAAACAAAAACCAAGTGCTCAATCATACCTAGCCTAAAATTTAATCCAAAACAAAGTTAAATCATAAAGAGAGATCCCTCTCTGAAATTTAGGAGGGCTAGATCCTAGATTTCAAAAGTAGGTTTGTGGTTACCTCTATTAAGTTACAAAGTTTTAAATATTTCTGATAGAAAATTTACTAGAGTGATAACATAATGGCGACCATACTGGGGAAGACTAACCTTTTTCTTCAGAAATATTTTATAGGTTCAGATCTGATCTATGATGGTTGACAGTGATCAGACATACAAAGGTTAAAATAATCCACCTGGCGACTCCAAATCAATTTCACAATAAAGACTCCACTGGAGGAATGAACCTGGAAGAACAATATGGAAATATCAGGCTTTCAACTTGGATCTTAATCCAAAACATTATGTTCTTTCTCGTTAAGAAAGTTTTTCAATATATATTGTATTTTATATAAGGATCTAACTTGGTTTTACAGATACCGTGGCATTTCGTTATGGCTAATTTTCAAGACGATCCAAGAATAAAATGAAGATATGCTCCCATGAGCAGAGATCACATACCTGGATTTCCACACAAGCTACCAAAGGTAAATTGGGGTAACAATCTGCCCATGTTTCAAGATGAGAACATTAATGATCCTTTACTACATCTCATTAAATTTCATATAAACTCATCAAGATTGAAGGGTGATTGGCATGAGGATTGCCTCATGAAAATATTCATGGCAACCTCAGAAGGAAAAGCAAGGGAATGAAACCTGCAAGTTTGTTTTCTCTAAAAGATTTTCATAAGGTATTTTATGAGCATTACAAAGAAGATTTTCCATCTTTATCATTAGCTGAAAATTGTTGTGATCAAGCTGAAGATCTTATACATTACCTTAAAAATATTGATGAAGATTTTGGAAATTGGCATCCTGAATATTTATTAGAAGAAGTCCCAAATTTTCATTCTCAAGTTAAATGTCATAATAATCAAGAGGAGTTAAACAAAGATGAAATAGATCAGGAGATGAATCAAGATCCACAAAACCCCTCTGTATTAACAAATGATGTTTCATTTAATTTTTTGAATGGATTTAAAGAAAATATTCAACCTCATGTTCAATTTTTAGATAAGAAAAAAAGAAATTGTCATTTCAATCTAATAATTCAGATATCCCACCCCCCCTCACCGAAGAAGAAATCAATTTGCTTCTAAACATGCAACCATCCTCAAAATATTTACATAATGAAGAAATTGTTTCTACTTCTTCTAATGTTGATGAATGTACTAAATTTTTTATCCATGAAGAGACAAAAGAACAAGTTGATGCTCATGTTACTCTACCTTCCCAAAAAGGCCCATTGCTTTATAGCACTCCTATTGAGAAAAATAATGAATTTCAAATAGAATGCAACCAATCTAATCAAGATATATTAGGATTGTTGGAAGAGAAATATGTTGATCCAATATTTATAATTGATGACATTCCTTCTTTTGAAGATTTGCCTAAATATGATCAGTATGATGATAATTATCTTCTCCCAATTCAAGATAATTTCACAGAACAATCACTAGATATTTTAAGGGATGAGATATTAGAATTTCATCTTGATGAAGATTTTCTAAGAGCTATCTTTCTTATTTTGAAATTAAGAAAATATTCTCCCAAACTTAAAAAATGTGTTCTTGAGATCATTTCTGAAAATTATGAAAATGAAATTAAACTTTTGCATTCTCAAATTCAGTCATATAATTTCCTAGTTCCTAAAGAATTCTTGGAAAATCTTCCTTCTCCTAAGCAAGATGAAATTGTACTATCTTTTGATTTGCATATTGAGGATGATTATTCTTTCAAACACAAGACTGAAGAAATATTTTCAGGGATTAATAGTCAGAATACAACTGAGCAACTAGTCATTGAAGGCCTAGAAGCACAAATCATACATTATGCTTTTAACGATCCTATAGAAAATTATATGGAGAATATTTTTAGCTCAAAACTGAAAACATGTTTTATCTATGAGGATCAAATATATCAGCAATTGCCATTTCACATCTTATCATTGATTATGAAGACACATGATCAAGTTATGCTTCCAAGTTTGATGAAAATCAGTCAAATTATCCATTCATTGCTACAACTACTTGACTGGCTTCATTAGAAATTTTGTATTACCTGATTCAAAAAAATTAATAGTAGATTAGAATAGGTAGATGAGTGCAAATAAGCTCAAAGCTATGAGATTTTTTATTTTTTATTTTTTTTTATTTTTTTATTTTTTTATTTTTTATTTATTTATTTATTTATTTTTTTCAGTATTTAGTTCTCAGCTAGTTTTGGTATAATTCATTAAGATTTAAAGCTAAGGAGAAGGTCATAAATGTATTTAAGATCTAATCAGTCTGGTTTGAGAATTGCAGTATGTTTTTTTTTAGTTTCAGATCAGATTTCAGTTTGCAGAAAAAGGACCATATTCAGTTCAATATTTTCAGCTACATCAAATGCATGTTTGGGATTGGCCCAAAGGATCAAGCTACTAGTAAACGGTTTTCTTGACATCTCACAAGGAAATGGCATCCCCAAGTGAAGCCGATGTTAGCAACCTATAAATATAGGATTCATAATTTTGACTTGACTGATGATAGTTGTGTAAATATGTACAAAATTTTCTTTCTGCAAGTTGTTTTCCCATATTTTGTAAAAATAAAAACAAAAAGAGGGTAAAAAATCCTACAAGAAAAATCAAAGGACTTAGAAAAAATAATATACCCCAAAAGAAAAAATATGAATAAAACATGAAAGTGTCCAAGTCTGAATGCCACTACTTTTACTTTTTATAGTTGATTATGGCAGAGTATCAATAAATGCCATAATCCATAATGAGTTGAACAATTTAATCTTAACTTGTCATGTTTCAATTTTACTTGTTGTAGATAGTGAATAAAGAATTGTCATACAGTTTAATCATGAAAATTCAGTAGTTAGGTAGAAAATAAAAGAATCCAAAAGTTTAATCTAGATTATTGGATGCAATAACTGTAGAATTAGATAGTTTGTTTCTTTCAAAAAAGAATAAAGTTTGTAAGGTTTCTAGTTCAAATGCACCTGATTAAAATAGAAGAAAAAAATGTTAGAAGATATGACTGGGTAGGTAGATGAAGGTGAGAAACATCATTGTAAATATCTTTCACCAGGCTATAATTAACTAATTTCCCCTTCCCATAGAAATTTGATATTTTAAACTATCAGTCAAAGAGGCTCAAGGCATTTCCTTGACTTCTATTGGAACCGGACCCAAGGCTCAATGACTGACTAGTTGAAAATGTTAATTTTCTATATTAATCCTAGAAATTTTCATCATTTACTCCTCCATGCACTCATCACCATTTTACTTCATAAGTAAGAACTCTTTTCTTGCTTAAATGTTACATAAAGGCCCATTTAATTAACTTTCCCCATTTTACAAAGCATAAAACCCTCAAAAAACATGATATACGAAGTAAAAGTGAATGAATTATGAAAATGAAGCTTTACTCCAATTTTAACTTTCCTTAGTTTTATCTATGAAATTTTGAGTATTCATTATCCCTTTTCATATTAACACTTAACATATTTTATTAACTCCCTATCAAATATCCTATTCCTATTAATATAACTCCTTTCTATTTAATTATACCAAAAAGCCCCTTATTACATGTTTTTTATGTCAAAGATATTACTCACATGTTGAAATCGCATCTCAAAATTATCCCTTTGACATAAAACTACCAATAAAAAATATACCCCGCTCCTCTATGGTTTTAGACCTTTGAATAAATCTAAAACTATATAATAAAGTTAAAATAACACAATAGGGTGCATTTTATTTACATACTGTGTATTTAAAACAACGTGGAAAAAATAGTTTATTTCCCATTTCTCTCGTTCCCTCCCAAGTTTTATCTAAGATTAAAAATTTAACCTTACCCCTTTTCTCTCGGTATATATCCCTTTACCAAAGTCTGAACCCTATTTAAATCCTTTATTAACCCTCCCCCATTTACTTTATTCTATATATAACTCCTTTTGTACATAAAATTCATCATCCAACACAACACCCTCGAGTTCATCCCCAACCGTCAGATCTTCTTTTCATTCCTAATCCAACGATTCGCATTGAACATGATAAACTATCATTTTACCCCACCAATCCCATCGCGTCGAGTTATGATTGTCAATCCTTTACCTATCAAAAAATGGCCCATATTAAAAGCCCGGTCCCACCTTACCTTTCCCCGCAGCTTCCCGAGACATCATGACTATTTGGATCGCCTTTCAAAATCTAACAGTGCGGGTCTCATATCGCATGTCGAAACTGATCGATCGAAGTTTGTAAAAAATAACACGATAAAAGTTGTTTCGTGAAACCACCATCTGCTACGTGTCTCATTTCTACTGGATCACTTTCCAAAAGTGAAAAACCATTTACCGCCCAGGAGCAATGCGATAACCACTAATGGTTTCGCCTTCAATGTGAAAATCACTCCCGCCATTTCAACTTGACCTATAATTAATACTTCGCATATCGATAAAACCTAAGGTTTTAACCTTAGTTTTTCATTGTTTGCATATCTTCGCGCCTTCGCTCTCTGAGAAATCACTCAAAAACACCATTGCCGAGCCTCTATTGACAAATTTTCCAACCGAAAGCCAATTTCCTCAAATTTTCACAGTTTAAAGATTAAATTCAAGGATTTGAATAACTAAAACCTCTGAATTACCTTGATAATCCATGTTTTTAATCAAACCCATTTAGAAGACCCCTGTTTTCTGTTTTGTGCTAGTTTTACATCTTCGGATAAACCTAATTGAGAAAAAATCGCAAAAGAAGCTATCCTTAGCTTAAATTTCTCAGTTTCCCCTCTATTTAAATTAAAAAATTCTTGCAAACAGTCTAATCTTGTAGTAGTTACCCAAAATGCCTAAAAATCAGAGGTAAACATCCACAGACTGATCTCATTCCACAAGTCTTTCAAGAGCCTTCAATCACCTCCCTGCAGCCAAGATTTTATTAAAAAATTGTTTGATTTTTGCAGGTTGTCATCAAAATATGGATTTGGGCCAACAGTTTCAATACTAGTTGACAAAATTGTTTGCTCCAAATTCTCATATTTTAATTCAAACGCTTCATTCAACAAACAGTTTGTAAACAAAGAAAGAATAAAATCAAGTCAGAGAGAGATCATAATGATGAAATTTGCACAGTAATTGGTAAAAGTGAAATGAGAATTCATAGGGACAGTGAAAACATAAGAGTTAAAGAGTATCAGTGGTTAAAGTGTATCAGGTAAAAGTTAGAGTGAAAGTTTAAACAAAGTTACAGAATAGTCAAGGTAAAATAGTGAAAGTAAAAACACAGTTAGTAATGGTAAAAAGAGACGAAAATATTTTCACCAACAATGACGTTTATCCAAAGTGAAAGTAAAACAGTTAAAAGAACAAAAAATGTGAAAAGATGAAAACATAACAAGAAGGAACATTTTTGCAGAAATATCATGTTTAAGTCATTGTTTTTCAGAAACTATTGTGACCAATACAAGACGAATTTTGTAAAACTGAAGGAGGTTTATGTTATTAAGGTGTCCATCTACAAAAACCTCTCTCACTTTTCTAACAGATATTATGGATTGGGAAATATTAAACAATATTGGAAAGCTCTCTTTGCAGAAAATTCCTGTTAAGTCATCATTTTGCAGAGAATATTGTGGATAATCAGAAATACATATTAAAAAAAATGAAGGAGGTTTTTGTTCCCAAGAGACCCATCTACAAAAACCTATCTCAATTTTTTCACAGGTATTGCAGAATGAGATATACATGCGCATATTTACAACCTATTTTGGAGACTCTGTAAACCTATGTTTTACACATCTTTTTGCAAAGCCGATTGTGGACAGTGAGAGAATAATTTTATGGAACTGAAAGAGGTTTATCTCACCAACATATTTATCTAAAATAACCTCTTTTAATTTTTATACATCTATTTTGGATTGATAAATAAAAATATATCATTGGACCCCAAGTTTGGAGAATTGCTGGAGCAGAATGCACAAAGAAAGGAAACAGTTAGTGACGTGGATGCCTCATCATCAAATAAGAGTTGAGATCAAATTCTAATTCTCTTTTTAGTCATCATATATCCATGAGTATAGTTCCAAATAGGTTCATTATTTTTTAGTGTCCTTTTATTAATTTCTATTTATGTAAAACAGTTTGAGATATTTTGTAAACCAATCTTGATATTTTTCAAGGTATTTTAGTTTAGAATTTGTATGAATACTTCACTCTTTGAAGTATTCTGGGTGGAATTAAATTTCTGAGATTATTATAGATAATTTTTCTGGTACTTTGGAGGCTCACGTGTTGATTTCATAGCAGAATACTGGACAACAGCCAACCAGACTTCATAACTCAGGATTCATGAGATAAGCTAATGAGTAAAGTGATTTCTTACTGTCATTGTTTCCTCTTGTGAATTTTATTTCAATTTCATATATTTTTTTTCAATCCAAATGATTAATTAGGAATATTGTTTCAGGATAAGTGTAAAAAACTCCCTATCTTAACTACTTGATCATTTCAATATTTTCTCCTGATTTCTGGACCTAGGAATTCTTAGTTGCTCCTAGTCCTGTTTGACCTCTGCCTCCTTCTCCTTATTTCCAGATCAAAGGATCCTTCACTTCCCTTTATCCCGAAAGAAATCCATACCATCCAATCAGACTATTCAAATCTCTGAGGGTTATCTACCTTGCCCTGAGTACATTAGCATCATTTTCACCTTTCCTTTCATTCTTGCTTGCTACATCTTGGCTCCATAGCCCAATGGACTAGTAGATCACTCTTTAATTTGTCTCCAAGTAATATTATTTCCCAACAAACATTTCAAACAAAAATCAAGTGCCCAATCATACCTAGCCTAAAATTTAATCCAAAACTAAGTTAAATCATAAAGAGAGATCCCTCTCTGAAATTTAGGAGGGCTACATCCTAGATTTCAAAAGTAGGTTTGTGGTTACCTCTAGTAAGTTACAAAGTTCTAAATATTTCTGATAGAAAATTTACTAGAGTGATAATAGACAGTACAAGCATCTCGCAACAAACTCAACCACCTCTTTCGTTAACTTTAGCTAATGATATAAGTTGTTAACTATTGGAATATTCTTTTGATATCCTGGGTGACTTAAATATGGCCTTACATGAAACTCCATAAATATAAGCTTCTTGAGCTCATTTTCATCTGGTACATAAATATTGTTCCTAAATATGACCAATTCATCTACCGTGAGATGATACTCATCATCCCTATCACCTGCACCTTGCTGCTGTAAAATATTCCTCAACTATTGATACCTGTTTTCATGTTGTCTTTCCTACAAGATCCACTCCTCTAAATATGTCCCATGAGAACTCATTGTAGTGTCATTCGTCCACACTCTCTTACTAAGAGCATATGAAAACCTATATTCCCTACCTTTAATGTATTTGATCTTGAAACAAAACTCACTGAGAGTATCCAACCATCTATATTTTCTAGCATTTAGATTAGGTTGGTCAAACAAGTATGTCATCCCACTGTGATCTCTCATCAAGATGAAACTACTACCAAGAAGATAATGTCTCCACATATTCAATGCATGGATGATAACTACCAACAATATTGTGAGTCACATAGTTATGCTCATACTCATTCAAGTTCATTGAATTGTAACATACCACATGTCCTTCCTGCATCAAGACTCCACTAAGTCCTCTCTTGCAATAATTTGTACATACCAGAAACTATTTTATGGATCTGCAATATTCAAGACTATAACAGCTGTAAGAAAATACTTCAACTACTAAAAAATAATTATACACTCATCAGTCCATTAACACTTATTTCCTTTCCTCTGTAAAGATGTAATAGGATAGTAAATATGTGATAAGTTCCTATTGAGCCACCTAAAATAACCTACTAGTCCCATAAATGATCTAACATCATTAACATTCCTAGGATCTTCCCACTCCATGATAGTTCTAATCGTTTATGGGTCCATTGTTATACCTTCCTTGGAAAAAACATGTCCCATGTAATGAACTTATGTCTGAAAGAAATACACTTGCTAAGCTTTGGATACAACTGATGCTCTCCTAGAAATACTAACACTACTTCCATGCATTCTGAATGCTCTTCCTCTTTCTTAGAATATATCAATATTTCATCAAGAATATTATCACAAACTTATCCAGATAAGGACACAACACATTATTCATCAAACACATGAAAGTAGCTGGAGCATTATTAAGACCAAACAGAACCACTACAAAATTATAATTCCCATACCTGGTACAAAATGTTATCTTGTAGATGTCCTCTTCTTTGATGCATACTTGATGATATACTGATCTCAAGTTAATTTTTTAAAACAATGTTGCTCCTTTCAGCTGATCAAACAAATCATCAATCTATGGCAAAGGGTACATTTTCTTGATCATCACCTTGTTCAACTACCTATAATCAATGAAAAACCTTTCAGTATCATCCTTCTTATTCGCAAACCACACTCGTTCACCCCAAGGTGACACACTTGGTCTTATGTATCCCTTATCCAACATTTATTTAAGATTCAACTTCAATTACACCAAATTTGGAGTGCTAATATGGTAAGGTTTCTTTGATGTTGTTGTTGCTCCTTGTACTAACTCAATAGATAATTCCACTTCCCTATGAGGGGGTAACTCTAAATTATCTGCTAGAAATACATCTAGAAATTGTTGCAAAACCATATACATCTTCAATACTTCAACATCCTCAACATCCTTCCCTTTGTCACTGGAAATATGAACTACAAACAAGGCACATAAATTCTTGCACTTGGACTTTTCCTGCATAGCTATAACCATTACCATTGATGTAGGCTTCTTCTTACCTTGCAATAATCTCTTCTTTCCATGATCATCCAAGCACTAAATATCCTTCTTGTAACAAGTTACCTTAGTCTTGTGAAGGTACAACAAATACATACCCCAAAATCATATTGCATGAACCAAAAGGAATCACATTCAGATGCATTGATGTAGGCATAATATTTATCTCAAAATCAAAATATCTCACCCAATGATGAACTCTTTTGATAATACCTATAGCCAGATACACCAACCAATAATATTTATGCACTTATTTACTCAAGCCACACTTATCCACAAGGAAAGGATTAACATAACTATAATTAGATCCAGAATCAATCAAAATGGAAAGAACTTTATCACAAAACTTACCTTCCATATCAATAATCGATGCCTAGTATTCATCCTGCTTGTTATCAAATGTTGCATAGATCCGAGGAATGATTTGACCAACAACCCCAACTATTGGCACCTCCTAGGCACTGTAGATATCATTTCTACCACACTAATAAAATTTACAGTCCTTCTTGTGAGGATCCTTGCCACATATCCTACACTGTAATGGTTCTCTACCACTATCGTTATTCTAATTTTCTCTAGGCTGGGATCCACGTCCCTTCTCTATTGTCTTGAACTTATTTTAATGAGCCACATTCTCTTTTTCACCTTCATCCTAAGGTATTTCCCTCTTCGGTGGCCATATTCCTTGGCCTTGTAATTTCCTTTCTAGTCACACTTAGGCTCAATCTTCTGCTTTGATTTTTCATAATAGTGCTTCAAATTCCCAATTACTTCCTCCAATCACCAAGGCTCATCATACTCAATATTATCCTTCAATGGTAATCTAAAGGATCAAGACACTCACCTCTGCTTGATTTTCTTGTGCCTAGAAAGTGTTTCCTATGACTAAATGATCATGTCATTATCTATCTTGCAACTTATTATTTATACCTTCAAACTTCTCAAGGTATCAACTATTTCAGGAGAGTATTCATATGCTGGATGCACATATGATCTATAAGGACATTCACATGAATTATAGTCCAAAATTATTCTTGGCATCTGTGATCTTTTTTCTCTTGCAAATATACTGTGTCAGATAAACCAAATATAAACATAATCAAACATACCTTAGTGAATTTCAGGGCATGCTATCTCATCTACGCAAACTAGTCCATATTAGCATGAAACATATATATAAATATTCATATCAACACGTCAAAATTCATGATAACACTAACTTCATATCATGAACACATCCATGATAACCATAACTATGACAATGCATGCATAACAACATGCATGTAGCCCATCTAGTCCAAGCGTTTGAAAATGGAAGCTCTTATACCAATTTGTAATTCTCCCTCCCACATTTACCTAATTTCACTGACTTGTTAGGGTAAACACAAGAGAAAGAGTTACTATGACATGACTCAAGCTCCAAGCTATAGTTAAGGAACCGGAGCCTACAAACTGACCACAAACTAATAACTCACATAATCACTCAAGGCTACTTGACACTCAGGGGCCAAAGGACCACCTACTTGACCAAACCATAAACTGAGGTATTTTTCACTAACTTGGACCCCAAACTTCATGCATGACAAGGCCTAGGTGCAGTTATAGGCCTCCAACCACATGCCAAAAAGTACCTCCAAGTAGTTTTGGTCTCACTTTCTCAATTTAGAGGGTATGATCCCAAGATCGGTGCACAATTCTGGGCCACCCTCTAGACCACTGCCCAAAACTTCCTGAGACTTTATAGATTCATAAATGACATAATGACAAAGCTAAAAATACACACTTGCATTAGAAACTTGACCTTGACTCACCAAAACATACTAGGAATGTCGTCAAACACATGGTAAACATGTAAGCTATCGGTCATGAATTCATATTTGAGTGTAAATCTCTATTCTTTAGTTGTGAATCACTGAGAATGTCTAATTCACTCTCAAGTAATTGTAACAACACTTTTTATCCCATGCATTATTCAACCATTCATCAACTAATTAATGCATAAGAAGAGCCATGTATAGAACATGTTATACAATCATTCTTATAACCAATATATAGTCATAGTCATAATATTAACCATGACAGAGAAAATATAAAATACATATAATATAAAGAATGAATTCTCATAAAAGAAAAAGAGGAAAATATCTCTTATTAACTTATGCAAAACGCAACCAAGTCAGGACTTCCATGTACCAATCGACCATATATTGTGCTGAACTAAATCTATCTTTCGGAAAATCACCTCTGTGCCATATTCTAAGCATGAATTTGGGATATCATGGGATAAAAAAATACATAAATATCCAAGAGAATCCAAATTTTTAACCAAATCCACCCTCAAGCTACCGTGATCTCACCAAAACATGTCAAGAGATCATAAAAACAAAACAACCTTGGATGCCTCAAAATTCCTTCACCATACCTTGAGGAATTTTCATATTCCACTCCAAACCCTTGGGAATATTCATAAGACCACCTCACCCAGTTCAAAAATATTCCAAAATTCCAAAGATCAATAAAGCAATGAATCGTATCACACCATCACTATCTAGGAAATGGAAAGGCAATGCTAAAACCACTGTTAAACCCAGAAAAACCCATGCCAATGAAAATAAATCAACAAAATAAATAAATTCATGTACCATGTATTCATACCTCAGCTAGGTAATTATACATGCAACCTATTACCTGCAAAATCCTCTTGCTGAAGTTGTTGATCCAACCTTCTCCTTGCTTACTTTTCGTTTCCTTGCATGCTTGCTTTCTCCTCTTGGTGATTTTATCTTTGTTTCTCACAAATTCCAAAACAAAACTAACAAAAGGTTGTGAATTGATCCTCAGAATCCTTTTGATCACCGAGGCCTCTATTTTCCTCATTTTCCTTCATTTTCCCTCTCATGAAAATTTGTGTCTCTTCGCCTTCCTTTTATTCTATTTTCCTCTATTTTGATAAACAAAATTATAATTAATTCCTATTTTTCATTTTCCAATTATTTTTTCAATTTCCTTATCCATAAATAAACCGAAAGTGATTCCCACTATAGTGATTTTCCCAACATTCATCTTTGAATATGTGTCCCATGACCTTGGTCTTATTCTTTTTAAATTTATTATCCTTTATTACATGAACTTTTAACCCAATGTTTTTACAATTGACATAAAATTCTCGTATACCTTAGCATTAGTTACAAATGGTTGCATTGACTATACATTTACAAGACTTGGTGAAGGGGAAAGTGTAGTGTAAAGAGGTCTGGTGCATAATTTTCTGCAAGGAAAGGAGCCACATAAATGAATTCCCATTACTAAATGAGTATATGGTGATTGGTGTCGCTAAATTTTTTGAACATGGAATAGGTTTGTGGTATAAAAATTTTAGAGTGTGGGGGCATACACTCATGACTTGTCTGATGATGCATAAGTATGAGATTTCTACTATAACATTATTTTGTGGCTTTTGTAATTATTCGGGTCACAACAATAACCCTTAAAAGTATTTGGAGTTGATGTGCGATCATATAGTGGATACCTATAAGGTGAAAGAGGGTCAATATAACATGGTGCAAACTATAACCAACCTAGAAGAGGATAGAGTGTGATGGGAAGAGGACATGGAGGATTTGTAGGACCTGATCGAGGATGAGGATCTTTTGGATGAGGAAGAGGACCAATAGTGTCTAAAATTATGCCCAGCATGTACATCTTTCTATATTTCTTTAATATATGTTTGACAAGTACTTATTATCAAGCCTTAGATTATGTTACAAAGGACTTCCCTTAGCTAATTGAAAAAATTGAGGAGAAGAAGTGGAAGAAATTGCAAAAGGTGAAAAGAAAAATGCACAAATATCAGTTCCAGGTAAATTTTATGACACTTAGAGGGACCAAGACTACTGCATATGCTTCCAATCAGATTGGTACTAGTCAGCAGTGGGTGAGAAAGGCCACAAACCCACCCTCGAGATTTGAGACTTAGAGAGAAATAGACATGTATACAGAGGAACATAAAAAATTGATTGAAAGAGACTCGATTTCTTCTAAGTATATCCCTATATACTATATGCCACAGATCTATGATAAATGACAAAAAAGGGTTCAAAAGGAGAGGATAAATTGATTCAAGAATTTTTGAAAAGTTTCATGGACCTCATGCAAGATGATGGAGTCCTACATAAGTTGCACAAGATGATTGACTAGTGCGTAAAGGAAACAAATAAGGAAGTAGAAATGTATATAAATAAGATAAATATATATATATATATATATATAATTTTGATTTATGGCCTAGAGGGTTAGCTCATTTGATCAAGTCTTCATCATTAGTGATGAGCCCTGGTATTGCACCAAGAGTTTTGCAACTCCCAAGTGCTACTTATATTTTCTTATCTACTCGGGGTTCGTAAAAACTTAGAGGTGAAAATGCTATATGCACAACAGATGGATTCTACTCATTCCACCCTCAAATAGGTCTTCTGGTTAGTAGTTCTTCTAGGCCATTCCTTATACTCGATTAAAGTGTAGCTAACTAATTTAATGCAGGGAATTTCTTCTAGTCTAAGACAAAGAGAATTTATATCAAACTCCTACTTGCAATTGACAGTGACAGCAAAGCATAAACAATTAATCTAGTTTCATAAAACGGAAACTATCTTATAGCAATCATTGATCTAGCTATCTACTTATTTTCATTAAAAAAAAAATTCCATTATTACACACTTCATGAAAGCATAAACCAAATCCTATCTATTTTTTCATTCAAATTGTACTTGCACGTGAAATTAAATCTGATTATGAAATGGGATAAAACCATAATGCCAATTCTGTTTTTGCAGAAAATAAGGAAGGATATTTGGAGCGGCCTAAAAGTCTCTTGTAACCATGAATTCAGAGTTAGGGGTCAAGTGCATCCTATTATAGGCTAAGAAGTAAAAATTGAGCTAAATTGGAGTTAAGAGGTGACCTACAATGCTGCTAAAGGATGCTGGTACAAGATTTCTTCTAATTGCAGCTACATGATGTCTTGAAGTGATACAGGAAACCTGATGAAAGGGTTTTAAGAATGAAAAAGGTGAAAAGAAGGTGTGGAAAGGTGAGATAAGGTGTAAGAGGTGTTGGGGAGGTGGCCAATGCCTCCATCTAAACTCAAAACCCTTAGGAGACATTTTTTTCACTTGGAAGGTTGCTCACTGTGGTGGTGAAGGTAGTTTCAGAAAAGAGGGTTTTGGTGGCATATTTGGAGGTTGGAGAGAAGGAGTATGGATGATATAGAGAGGATCCTTTCCCTGTATCTGTATACAACCCTGAAATAACTACACACATTAATTCATTTCTTATTTACAAACTAACATGTTAACAAGTGGAAAAGATGAGTTGAATGGAAAAATCATACTTAATCTATGCTAAAATCTAATATAACACAAATAAAACTCCTAACTTATAGTAAGCATATTATGAGCATGATAATAACATTATCTACCTTCCTAATAATTCATAAAAAAACTAATTTTGATCTGGGGTTGGATACACTTCTCCTCAAGCTCCCATGAGAAAGGTGAGGAAGAGAGGCTACAAGCACATTTTTGAATGATTTTTTATGCTACTAGAATGTAAGTAGACTAAACAAGATGTTGAAACATAGAGAGGGAATATAAATACAAAAGAGGGAATTAGCCAATGGATTGGGCCCTAACCTAAAATCATCAACCCTATAAGACTAAATCGGTGATGGAACAAGAAACTTCTCATTATCATTGCGTCAAAATGTCTAATACATCATATGACAGTAAAAAATAAAACTAAATCAGAGCTCAAGAGCTACCTAGATGAATACAAATTTCAAATCCTAATGAGATATTGCATATGTGTATTTATACAAATGGGTAGCTACCAAAAACTCTCTAAAAGGTAGAAATAAGACCTCCTTGATTTCGAGAAAAGTGTAGTTCGGATCCTCATAATTGTCCCTTTTCTTGGATGTATTTGCCTTCGAGTTGTTGGGAAATATCTTGATGTGATATTGGTTTATTGAGAGAGTTAAGGAGTTGGAAAAGCTTCCTACAATCTCTCCTTGATGTCTACTTCAATCCCTTAAGTGGAAAATATCTCAAAAATGGCTTTATTTCCTTCAATTAACTGAGATTAGGGAAGAAGACATGAAAAACATCATACACCCTTCTCATTAAGCATAATATGACAAAATTGTGAATAAATGTGGGAGAGAGGGAACTTAATAGCTTAAGTATTCCATTTTAACCCCTTAAAATATACCTAATGATGGGCATCATCATCACTTCCCTAATGAAATGGTTTCTCATCCTCTGAGCAACTCAACCCTCCTTGATGGTCCCTTTCAAGGCCCTGGTGGCTTCTCTAATATCCCAAGGTAGTAGAGAGGGAGTGCCTTCTGGTGGGTAGAGTCTTGCATTGCGTTCTGCCTTAGTCCACTCCTTTTGTTCCTTTGTTTGATCTCTCCCATAATGTAACCCCAGTAGCAAAGGTGGGCTGATCTTTAAGCCTAACCAATGTATCTTCATTACTTACATAGCTTATTTGTAGAAGGGTTCTCTTTCCAATTCATTTCTCAATATATCAGTAGAATGATATCCCTCAACTGTAGGCTAAGTGATAAGGTGTGTCATCTACTTTGGCATGCCTGCAAACTATATTCTCTAAGTCACCAGGATATATCATAAATGTGAGCAATGACTTGATCTTATGTCTCAATGTATCTAGGTGTCAGTGCATCATCATTTGAAATATATTTATAATTACTAATGAGCCCCTTAGGGCTTATTAGTTCTATTATGATACATAGAGGTTATGTTTCTTCTCTTATCATGACTCTTTTAGTCTCGGATGCTCTCTCTTCTTCATGTGCTAGTCAAGATCCTAGAGCCATTAATTTCATATCCCCCAACCTCGATTTTGGATCCCAAAGATTCATATCAACTAAAATAAGGTTTTTCATGTATAATTCTTCCATCCTAGCCATCTCTCCTACACTAGAATGTTTGAAAAAATAAATTAAATGTATATAGCTTTGAAATGGTAGGAAGCCATTTGGAGCTAAGGTTTTGATTTTGAATTGTACACATTGCTCTTTTAGGTAGAATGCATAGGATTTTTAAGGTTGTCTATATTGCATGGCCTCTTTGCAAATTTTGGACATGGTGGAAATTTGGATGTCCTTTTCCTATAGCTGCCCATGTAGCCTCATGTTTTCTTCTTGTGCTGCTTGCATTTGATCATTCACCATCGATTCTCCAAGCCTTGCATCAGCCAACTCTTTTCTAATTTCCACGACCCTTTCTTCCATCATCCCCACATCCCAAAGATCCTTTGATTTGGTTATTTTCATCCACCTATACATACACCCTCTTTCTCTTTCCAACTCATAGAGGACGGGGATTGTGAATTTCTCAAGGATCAAGCTTCCTCCCTCAATGAAATTATAATAGGATCCCAAATTAGGATGTGGGGTAGGTTCCTGAAATACTCTAATTTGTTCTCCAACTATTTGTGAGGAGGCTACTATATTTTGGAGTTGTTTTTTAGCTTGTATCTCCTCCTAGATATTTTGTACTTACATTTGTGCATTCTTCTCTTCAATATGTTTCATCTGCTCTTACTTCTTCCCATCATTCTATTCCCATAGAATTTTTGAGGTTTGTCTAGCATGCTCTATTTTTCTTGTAAGAGGATTTATAAATCATGTAGCATGCTATTTCCTTCTTTTTGGATGTAAGTTGGTGCTTTTGGTTGCTTGAAGGGTGATGCCTTGGTGGTGAACCTCCTTACATAGACTATAGGAGCCTTAGTTTTTGTCTTTGGAGAGGTAAACTCCTCAATCTTTCCCTCATCTGTTCCTTCGTCCTCTTTTTTACTTGGGGACCCCTCAATGGTGATTGGAAATTTTGTGGGAGTCTAGGGTCTACCTTGCGTTACTCTATTTCTTTTTATTGTTTTAAAGTAGAGAAGGGTTTGTCTGGGAATTTTATTTGTGAATTTCATAGGAGTGCCCAAGGTGGCTAAAGTGGCATCCACCTCATCTTCAGTTTTCCCTGGTGAGAGACTAGTATGCTAAGGGGATATTTCAGTTTCCATTGGTACACTGGTATGTTTAGAACTTAGGGCCTCCTCTCCTAAATTCTCTTCCTCTTAACCCTTATCATCTATTTCCATATCTGCTTCTTCTCCTTCTTATTTTTCTTCTTTTCTCCCATTTATTTTGTCCTCTCTGCCTCTTCTTCTTCCTCCAATCTAGTGTCTCAGCCCCCAATGCTAGATACATATGTTTCCCCAAGAGTAATTCTCTAAGTTCCTATGAATTCATCCCTATCCATCTCTCTGAATTTGGACCATGTGAAAAGAATTATTAAGTGGCTTAGGGAATATTCCCCAATCATCTTAATAAGGCCATGGTGGGCTATTTGTTGAAGTTTCCCTTCTCTGACATCTTGGCTCATGTCTCTGATGGAATGGAGGAGTAAGCAAGGCACATTCAATCTCTGGAAAAAGAAATTTTTCTTGGTATCCGAGCTCATGCAATAGCCTAAAATTATATCCATACACCAAACTTAGTCTACCTTCATAGGACAGGTATCTTAATATGTTAAAGGCTACCTCATCCCATCGGTAAGGAAAAATTTCCCTCCTATCTCCATTTTTTTCTTCCATGGGAATCTCCATGGACCTAAAGAAATTTTTATTTGCAGTGGCACTAGTGACTTGGTCTTGCATATTCCATTTGATTCCTAGGGATAGCATGTCTACTTTGCTAATCACGTCAAGACTGATGGTAATGGCTAACCCTCTTATTATATTTGTGGCACTGACATCTGATTGGGAATTCAAATCTATAGAAAACTCAACGGAAACGTTATCATCATATCCTATTAATAATTCAAATAAGCTTGACCACTGATGTCTTCTAAATATTTCTGCTATAGGAGGGTGCAAATGAATCATTCTGGTGTCTGTAGGTTCTCTCATGTTTCCTTTGATTAGGTCTAGGGAAGCTGTTTTTTTTTATGGCCTTAGTTGTTGAATTAAATTGTAGGAGAGGACCAAAAAAAATTCTTATCACTCCAACTCTATATATTGATCCTTTGTTACCCTCACACAAACCCTCCAATTTCACAATTTTATGGACACAAAATGGAATTTTTTAAGAGAAATTGTGTGATTTTATGATCGATAGGTGAGGTAATGGAAACTTAATTTTCAAACTGATGCTTTGAGCTAAAGAATGGTATTTTCCTGATGTATTAATTTACAAGATAAGCTCCTTAGATCAAACAACAAAGGTCATCGCTCACAAAAAAATCACAGATCAATACAACAGTGTTTTTCATGCTTAACACCCTCAAAGAAGGAAACAATCCATGACCTCAGTCAATGCGACCACTTCGGAAAATTTATTAATAAAAAGAAATAAAATTTACATAAGCTTCTCTCATAAATGATCACTGGGAAAATGACCCTCCATGCTCTTTAAATATTGATCATGGACCAATTTGGTGTTAAACCACGGATCAAGTGTCGACAATACTGAGGAGAGAATGGACCATCAGATCACTGCATATCATGGAAGCCAGATTATAAGCTACATATGTACATAGTAAAGAAACACACTTTACCTAACTCTATGCTAGACCAAGTTATACTGAACTATTTTGTATGTGTCGGAATATCCTAACATCGTCCTTTACGAACAACATGGGATAGGATTGAAAGATATAAAAAGGTGACACAATAGGATAAGGAAGAAGGAATTAGAGCCTACCACCCCTTAATGATAAATTTCATGAACTCCAAGCATAGATCGAAGTTTGGTAATATTTGCTTCTGTGAGAGCCTTTGTAAATATATCAACAACTTCATCATTGGTTGAGAAATACTACACTTCAAGAACACGATCATGAATTAGTTTTCTGATGAATCGTATGTGTAGCTTAATGTGTTTCATGCACTAATGTTGAACTTGATATTTGCATAGTTGAATGGCTCTATGATTATCACACCAAAGCGTAGTTGGATGTTGTTGATGAAGAAAAAATTCGAACAGGATATGACGAAGCCACAGGGCTTCCTTGCTCACTTCAAATACACCACAATACTCTGCTTCTATCGAAGAAAGAGAGACGACACTTTGTTTCTTACAATACCATCTAATAGGTCCTGAACCTAGATTGAATATATAACCTGTAGTATAATTTCTATCATCAAGGTCACCATCGCAATCAAAAGTAGTGAAACAATCAACAATAGAGATTCTCATGCACTGTAACGAATCCCGAGCTGAACTGTACCTAGAATATATTGAAGTATAATTTGAGATGATTTCCAATTAATTTCGTGAGGTTTTTTCATAAATTGAGCAACAAGACCAATGCCAAAGGAAAGGTAAGGACAGATATGGGTTAGTTACAAAATTTTACCAAGAAGATGATGGTATAAGGTAGCATAAACTTTAGAGGAAGTACAAGTGACTGAAATCTTGACTCCAGACTGAAAGGGAGAAGGGGTTGGCTTACATTCTTCCATGTGAAAGTGGCATAGAATATCGCAGACATATTTAGACTAAGAAAGGGTAATACCTTCTTTGGATTGCAAGAGTTTAAGACCAAGGAAATAATGTAAGTGTCCCAAATATGTCATCTCAAACTTCTTTTTTAGGCTATACTTCACATGGTTTATATGGTTTGGATCACTACCAGTAGGGATAAGATCATCAAGATAAAGAACAAGGATTATTAAGGACTTACCCACTTTTTTTATGTAGATATTTTTGTCAGAATGACATCTAGAAAAGCCATTATCTAAGAGAAAGCTATCCATTTAGGCATACCAATCTCGAGGGGCCTGTTTGAGACCATCGAGAGATTTCCTAAGGCCACAAAGAAGTCTAGAGTTGTTTTGGATAAAGCTAGGGGTTTGTTCAATGTAGATTTCTTCATGCAAGTACCCATGTAGGAAGGCAGATTTAAAATCCATCTTATGAACTTCCCATTTAAAGGAGGCAATAAGGCAAACAACAAGGCAAATATAATTCATTTTGGAAATAGGGGAGAAGGTTGCAGCATAGTCAATGCCTTCAACTTATGAAAATCCTTTAGCAACAAGACAAGCTTTATGTGTATCCACTTTTCCATCTGGTCCAAACTTTTTTCAGTAAACCCATTTGCATATAACAAGTTTTCTTCCCTTTGGAATAGGAACAAGATCCCAAGTATCGCTTTCCAATAAGGAATGATATTATTCATTTATAATTGCATCCAAATCTGGATGACTTGAACCTTCTTTAAAGGTGTCTAGATCATGATTTTAATGAACTTGAGCCAATAAGGAAGAGGCTTTGTTGAACTGATAACGTGTACGATGTTGATCTGCAGGTTCACCTGCAAGAGAACTTGCTACATCCTGATTAGAGCAGATCCATTTTGGAATTTTTGGAGCTGAAGGAATATCTTAAGGAGGTGGAGGAGGATTTTCATCCTCATTGTCATCATCCAAACTAGAAGGAATGTTGTCAAAAGTAGAAGAGATATAGAGAGGTGGCACATATGTCGAATCACGCTCACAGGAAAAAGGTGGCGCACCTGCCGAATTAGGCTCACAGGCTGATATATTTTCATCAAATTTTACATCTCTTCTAATGATTACATTTTTGGATTTGGGTTGAAGAAGTCTATATACTTTGAAATCTTCAGAATATCCAACAAAAATTCATTTTTCACTCTTATGTTCTAAGGCTTTATGTTTCTTATCTCGAATATGGGCCCAAGCTTCACTTCCAAAAAAATGAAAGTGACTTACATCTAGTTTGATTTAGCTCCAGGATTCTACTAGAGTTATATTCCTTAAACCTTAGTAGGAGTGTGATTTACTATGTAATTTGCACAATTAATTTATTTTTCCCAAAAATTAAGACTAAGTCCTTTAGATTGAAGCATACAATTAGCCATTTATTTTAGAGTGCGATTATTCCTTTCAGCTACACCTTTTTATTGTGGATTATATGGGAAAGTACTTTGCAATTGAATTCCATGCTCAGTGCAAAATTTGATAATTTTTTTTTTTAAATATTCTCCTCCATTGTCTAATCTTAACTTAAGAATTTGATGTCGAGATTGTTTCTCAAAAAAGGCCTTAAAGGCCAAGAACATGTTAAAAAATTCACTCTTGAGTTTAAAAAGTATACCCAAGTGTGTTTATAAAACTCATTATTTAATTTTGAGAAGTACTTGTAGCCAAAGAAAGAAACAAGTGGAAGTGGACTAGATAAATCATTGTGCACAAGCTACAAAGGGGTTGAAGCGTACCAAGAGACATGTTTGTAAAAAATGTCCTGATGATGTTTTCCAAGTAGACAACTAGAACAGACACCATCTCAGAAATATACCATAGGAAGACCTATCACCATATTTTCTTTAGATAGATTTTGAAGAGAGTGATAGTTTAAGCTACCAAATCGTTGATGCCAAAGTTTTCTCACTTAATCATTACGAGAAACAAGAGACATTAGGAATTATTTCATATAGAGTACATAATTAAGAATAGATCAAGTCCAATTGACGGGCTCACATGATGTCTTGTTCCTTAGGTTGGGTTCCTATCTTAGAAATGTCTTCAACAATGCTGCAGAATAGGGACTTGGTAGACCAATCACTTACTAACTCATCAGGAAACTTGGTTTGGAATTGGATTCATCTTTTCCTCCACTCATGGATGTGATTAGATAAATGGGTCGAATTATCCAAATAGAAGTTAGTGCGTATATTGTTTCCATTTTTATTCCTAATAAGAGGTTGTTAATGGTTAAGAAAGGCCTGTTCTAAATAGATAAATTTATCATAAGCGACACTTTCTAGAGCAATTTACCATTTGGAAACACAACTTGTGAGAGCCCCTTGTGAAAGGAGTAGCCTAATGCTATCATCCATGGGAGAGCTAGAAGAGAACCATAAGTGGTAAGTGGAAATGTGATATGTAGGGTGTTTTACACATTTACCATCGAATTTAGGAAATTTAGATGGAATTTTAAGTGGGACTACTGACCATGCAATGTTATGCTTGATGGGATTGTTCATCAACTTTGAAATATCATGTAACTTTAAGAATTTCAAGGAAAATAGAGTTGAAGAATGACTAGAGGGTTTTTGGTACCCCCTGTGACCTAGGTGGGAATTTTGATCACCGATAAAATGGTTTCCAGTAGTGGGAGGGATGCCTGATGATATTTTTTGGCTAGAGGAGTAATCTCTAACACCCATTTGTATATTGTACAGGCTAATGGTCCAAGGGGGGATGCCCACACAAGAAAAATGATTCATAAAAGGTTTTTAACTTCTAAGACCAAGGAGTGTGCCAAGAGAAGAGCCTCCTTGACAAAAGGGTTGGACAAACGGGTTAGTACCCCAAGGATATGCAGTAATAGGAATAGTTCCCCTAGCATCATATGTATTCCAAATAAATTGAATGTTCCCTTGCAAATTTTATCACCCTAATTATTGATTACCCCAAGGAAATGTGAACCCACAAGAAACGCAAGTGCCCCAAATTGTGCTAGGGGACAATAAGGACTTAATATGATAATTCCAACCAAATGGAAATCCACCATTAGGTATAGAAAAACTACTTATTGATATGGAAGGAAAAATAGTGGTCCTTGTAGGTATAGATGTGAATGTGGAGTTCAAAACTATAACATGTGACTTAGATATGCTACTAATATTGGAGCTATATGCTCTGCCAAAAAGGAATAGAGGGGGCATGGTTGATGATGTGGAGGCACCCATAGTGTACATACTAAAGGGAGGGATGTGGAATCCTAGAATGTGATACCAGAAAGATAAAATATTTTCAGTACAGGTGTTGTGGATAAGATTTATGGTAATATAAAAGGGTGTATAGGTTGTGTTAGGTAGCTTGTTAATGAAAACATGTGTTCACACAGTTTTCTTAGGTAGCTTGTTAATGAAAACATTTTTTGACACACTAGGTTATGCCATTTAATTGAAATTTGTTGAAATAAACTCTTAGAAAGAACCAAGTGAGTGAGAAAATCTAGTCAAGTAAAAACCCACTGTAATGTTCCAAAATTGGAATTTTCTACAACAATAAGAATACCTTAAGGTATTCAAAAGTTGGAGAGAAGAAAGTAATAAAATAATGTAATGTGTTTGAACACATATCAATCATAAAATCAATCACAACAACAAACTATCCATTTATACAGTTCACCAAGTGGGGAAAAGCAGTTATTTTTGCCTTAAAAACGCTATTTTATTAATATTGAGTTAAAACAGTGGAAAATAATGGTTGTGTCCCTTATAATGGAAAATATAGGACATTCATTCAAAATAGTTTCAGAAACAAATGCCTTTATCTTAGTTAAATAGTCCTCCCATGCTCAAGACAACTTAAAATTTCCAAAACCCCAAGACTGCCAAAATGCCGGAGTAGCTGCACAAGTGACTGCGCAGTCCAAAGAGAGGTTAACTAAGAAAATAGAGAAACATGATTTTTAATGTTATTATAATAATCAATTATTTACAAAATCAGAGATCTAATCTCTTTTACACAAATCCAAGAAGACCCGGCAATGATTTCTTGACAGAAAAGATATACAAGAGAAGCTGCTACAAAATCTGTGGCTGAATAAAACTGTATGGCTGAAGCTATACAAAATATGGCTAAAAATGCAAATAAATGGCTGTATATGCTTCCTCTAGCTTTCCCAAATAAAGGTTGATCCTTCTCTTGGGAAACTAGCTCCTCAAATTGGGGTTTTAACCCCTTCCATTGCACACCTTAATAAATAATGCAGTTTTCTGAAGGGAATGCATTTTTTCTAAAGGTAGATTCTTGGTGCAACACCAGGTAGTGGAAAATTTAGATCAGAAACCTCCTCTTAGATTTCTCAAGCAAGATCTCCAAGAAAGAGTAGGGAATCCCCACCCGGGCAAACCCTTGCACTAAGTAGTGCAACAACTTAGCTAAAAAGCTAAGTATGTAGGAAGTCTAAGCGGATCTCATGAAAATATAATCTCCAATATGTCCATATTATTTCCATCTCCTTCATTATATAATTGATGAGCTTCCTCACCAAGGGTCCTACCCATTATGAGGTTGCTTCCATGCAAAGGTTCATCCAAAAAAACTGCATTTTCCAACAAGATGGTGCAATGTATCTAGACAGATTTGTTTACTTGGTCAACCTTGAATGATTCTTCATGCCCTGTCCCTTTTCACACTCAAGTTTTCTTCATTTTATCTAGCTGGATTGATCTCTATTCACATTGATCTGGCTTTATGTAGGATCCACTTCTTTGAGAATAAATCATGTTTACTTGGTCAAACTTGACCTCGCCCACATATTTTAGGCCTTGTTCACACATGTGGATTCTTGAAATAGTTATTACATGATCCCCTTTCACATTAGGAAGGATTTTTATTCATATTTGAGAAAATTATGAGCCTCCTTTCCCATTTATTCATCAATCAAAGTTTTAAGAGAAAAATTAATATTCCCATTAGCTGAAGCTAAATTGGGAACATTACAGTCTCCCCCTCCCAAATGATTCTTGTCCTCAAGCAACTGCAAGGGTGATGCAAAATCTCCCCTCTTCCTCTTGTGACCCTCTAATCCCATAGTCTCCTCCATTGCTTCAGATTTTCTGCAAAAATTCCATCTCCCAATGGCTCCCCCCAAGTGCGCAAGTTAGCCTTCAGTGAATAAACCCAATGGCTCTCATTATGAAGGAATGGAAGGTTGTTATGGAAACCTTCTCACTGATCCATGGCCTCCTCAAGAAAGAAGTGATTACAATCATGGGGAATTTCATCATCAATGGAGGTCTCCCTCCTCCATGCTATCATCCAAATAAAATGAATCACCCTCCAGCTTGGTAATTCATAGAAAATCTCCTCCCAATTTCTCATGAGAGGCATGCCCCAAGTGCTCCAACAAAACATATGGTCCACATCATAAAGAAACAAGGGATATGCAATGGTGGCCATATATTTTATCATGCTACCCTTGGAACATGTAGTGCAGAAAAAGTGGGGACTTCTTTCCCCAAAAGACACACCCAACAAATGTGTCTCTCCTCTACCCATGCCCCCAACAAGGATAAGATCATCTTCAGCATGTGGGATCATAACTAAGATCATGCTAGCTTCCATATAAAATAAGGGAGAAGGAAAATGGTCCCTCATGTGCAACCAACGCAGTTTTCCTCCTAATTGCAATAGGATATGATATGAAAAGTGTTCTCCCCAACACTTGTTTGCTGCCCCATCCTTCTTGCATGCTTGGAGAAGGTGTATGATGGTTGGTGTTAAGGAATCACACCATAAAGAGTACATCACCTCTCCAAGATCTCCAAAGGAATGGCCAACATCACCATTGTTCATGGCCCAAAGTGGCTCATGAAGCCCATCATCAAAAGTTCCCCCTCTTGGAGCCAAGACCTGCACATGAGTGTTAAGAAAATGAAAGTATATAATAAATAGATCATGAGATTCAACAATATAATGTCTATCATACACTTGTTTAAAATCAGAAAGGTAGCTCATGGATGAGCTCCTTCTCATACTCGATGTATAAGGAGGTGATAATGATAACTCTTCGCAAGAACTATGTTTCTCCTCAACCCGCAAATGATTCATGCACTTACTCATATGAGAGTACATCTCTTCCTTGAAATTTTCCCACATAAATCCATCTAAGATAATATGATATGTTTTAATGAAACTAGTGGGATTTGAAAGCAAGACCTCATAAGTTGTATCAAGTATTTTATTCTTGAGTTTGGAATCTTTGGTTAAATAGATCTAATCATGAACATAAATGATTCCATTAACTACCTCATACCCTTTATCCATTGATTTCCCATAAAGAACCTTACATGTGAATAGGTCCTTAGAATATTCCATCAAGATTTGGGACTCCCAATAAGGGTCTAGGCTTCCCAACATTGACAACATTGTAGAAATATGGAATGATGCATTTGTCATATGATGGCTCTCCACCTTGACATGCTTGATGTCAAATTCACATGTTGGAGTATTCCCCACCTTCCTTTGCTACCCCTCTTGCAGCTGATCTTTCTCAAGATAAGATTGAAGTTTAGGAAAGTCACCCTTCCCTTGAAAGGTTCTCTTCCTCAAAAACTTCCACCTCTTTGCTCCTGCATGCAAAAAAGAAATTATTTTTTTGTTATGTTCAGAAATATTCATTATATATTGGAATAAAGCTATGGATTATCCTCTTGATACTATTCTCACATCAGCACAAATTTCTGAATCTATCCCCTCCAACGCAAATAGATGAGTGGAAGAAAACAAGGTCAATTTCAGAAATTTTCCTAGCCTTCCATCAATGGTTTTCAGCATTGTAGTGGCTCCTTCCAAGGTTCCCTCTTTAAAAAAATAGGTTTCTGCTGCATATAGTTGAGAGAACACTTTAATTTCCCTCCAATCAGGAGGTCTTCCTGTTGAAATTCCTCCTTGAAGAGAGGCATCAAGGCATAGAGTAGGATGTGAATGTAGGTGGACAGATTTTCCCCTACCTTTGTTTCATGGATCCTCTTTCCTTCTTTGTTCTTTCAAACTATGAAATAGAGAAGGGTACATGTTCTTCATCTTGTGGTGCCATTCCTCCTCTTTTCCTCCTCCTATCCTCAAGAGCCCATCACTTGGAAATGAAAGTACATGCTACTCATGTGTTATGCCAAGAGCTCTATGTGTGAGACATTTTGGAACTCCTTGAAAGAGTGCAAGAGTTTTTTTTCTTGGAGAAAGTGCCCCATCCTCCTCTCCATGAGGTGCTTGAGGTGCTCTTGTCATGACTGTGTTATTCTCCCATGCCTTCCCTTTCTCCTTTTCAATAGTTGAAGTTGCCTTATCTTCAACAAGAGACGTCAAATCTTGGCCTTCTTTTGAAGAAGGAATCTTCATGTCTTTCCTTTGAGAAGAAGGCCCTTCATCCAAAGGAGATATTGCCCTTGGAAAAGCATCAAACAAGCTCACCTCCTATTCATTGGTTTTCAGAAATGGAGTTGGATTTATAGACCCTCCCAACTCATGCAAAGTTTTGTTTGATGTGGTTTGATAGTTGCAATAGAAGATGTTTCACATGAAATATCATCAAACCTCTCTATTATTCTTTTAATGAACTTTGCATAAGTAGATGTATTTTAATTCTTTAAGGAAAATTATTCAAACAACCACCAAGCATAGGCCTTACCCTAAAAATGCAGCACTGCTACTTTGATGGCTTCAAATTCTGAAACTTGATGTTGCTGCGCAAAGGTGTCTAGCTCCTTCACCCAAGCCTTAGTTGGAAATAGAGGTGATCCATCAAAAGTGGATGGAAAGAATCTACCCTCCCCTTGATTCTTGCTCCTTTTTCTCTTTTCCTCCTTCATTTGGAAAAACCCTTGGAAGTTCAAGTGATATTTGAACTCCTCAGATTGATCTTCATATCCCTGCAAATAATCACGAAGAGTATCTCTCTTTGGCACATCTCATTTCTTCCTCTTCATGAAGAAATTTCTGATAGCACGAGGTAGATCTGATGACATGGATGAGTGCTCATATCCAAAAGATTAGGATTTATAATCTTCCTCTTGTATAGAATTTTTTGAGGGATCTTCATGTGTTTCCCTCCTCATTTCTTTGATGCCCTTGCTTTTGCCCTGCAGATTTGTCAAGAGAAGTTTTGAGAACCTCCTTTATATAGAAAACAAGGGTTTGCTATGATTTCTTCTGCAAATCTCATCCTCCGCATGAGAATAATCCATAATTCTTGATCTCACAAGCTGAGCCAATATTGTTGCTCTGATACCACTGTAATGTTCCAAAATTGGAATTTTCTACAACAATAAAAATACCTTAAGGTATTCAAAATTTGGAGAAAAGAAAGTAATAAAATCATGTAATGTTTTTGAAGACATATCCATCATATAAGCAATCACAACAACAAACTATGCATTTATAATGCATTTATACAGTTCACCAAGTGGGGAAAAGCAACTAATTTTGCCTTAAAAACGCTATTTTCTAAATATTGAGTTAAAACAGTGGAAAATAACGGTTGTGTCCCTTCGAATGGAAAATATAGGACATGCATGAAAAATATTTTCAGAAACAAATGCCTTTATCTTAGTTAAACAAACCTCCCATGCTCAAGATAGCTTAAAATTACCAAAACCCCAAGACTGCCAAAATGCCGGAGCAGCTGCACAAGTGATTTCACGGTATAAAGAGAGGTTAAATAATAAAATAGACAAATATGACTGATAATGTTATAATAATAATCAATGATGTACAAAATCAGAGATCTAATCTCTTTTAAACAAATCCAAGAAGACCAGGCAAGGATTTCTTGACAAAAAAGATATACAAGAGAAGCTGTTGCAAAATCTGTGGCTGAATAATGTTGTATGGATGAAGCTCTAAAAAATATGGCTGAACATGCAAATAAATGGATGTAGATTCTTCCTTAAGATTTCCCAAAGAAAGGTTGATCCTTCTCTTGGGAAACTAGCTCCTCAAATTGGGGTTTTAACCCCTTCCACTGCACACCTTAAGAAATAACACATATATCTAAAGGGACTGTGTTTTTTCTGAAGGTAGATGCTTGGACCAACACTAGGTAGTGTAAAATTCAGATCATAAACCTCCTCTTAGATTTCTCAAGCAAGATTTCCAAGAAAGAGTAGGGAATCCCCACCTGGGCAAACCCTTGCACTAAGCAGTGCAGCAACTTAGCTAAGTAGCTAAGTATGTAGGAATTATAAGCAAACCTCATGAAAATATAATATCCAATATTTCCATATGCTTTTCATCTCCTTCATTATATAATTGATGAGCTTCCTCACCAAGGGTCCCACCCATTATGAGGTTGCTTCCATGCAAAGGTTCCTCCAAAAAAATTGTGTCGTCCAACAAGATGGTGCAATGTATCTAGACAGCTTTGCTGACTTGGCCAACCTTGAATGATTCTTCATCCTTTGTCCCTTTTCACAGTCAAGGTGACTTCATTTTATCTACCTGGATTTATCTTTATTCACATTGAGCTGGCTTTATGTAGGATCCACTTCTTTGAGAATAAATCATGTTGACTTGGTCAAACTTGACCTTGCCCACATATTTTAGGCCTTGTTCACACATGTGGATGCTTGAACTGGTTATTACATGATCCCCTTTCACATTAGGAAGGATTTTTATTCATATTTGAGAAAATTATGAGCCTCCTTGTCCATTTATTCATCAATCAAAGTTTTAAGAGAAAAATTAATATTCCCATTAGCTGAAGCTAAATTGGGAACATTACACCCCCACCTAAGAATATGAGTGACAAGATATGGGTCATGGGTGAGAAATTATGAGTTGGAGGAGTTTCATCAACCACTTCACGAACTAGAGGTTTGGCCCCTTGAGAAGCACAAAAATTATTCCCTAAGAAATGTGTATATAATGTAGTGGAAGGATTAAGCTTACATCCACAGGAAATTTTGGCCTCCTCATTAGAAGAAAGGCCGTCAAGAAACTGAGGATGATGTGAAATTTACCAAACCATGATGGAAATAAAGGTTGCATACAAGAGTGTAAAGTAAATAAAACCTAAATTCAATAGATATGACCAAACATTATAAAACTATAAAATTTTAGGAGAAAGCATGCATACTAATAGATCAAAGTTATCTTCTTGCAGCTAGAACTTGGTTGATCAGGGCCCAAGTCAACTATCTTATTATGTTTAGGAAATTTATGTTTCCCTCCTATTTAATGTTCAACAATTAGTGCAAGTACCCTTAATTATGTGTAGGAACCCTCCGGGGGATCTGAGTATTGACGAACATCTGCCATAGGTACAACAAGGGAAGCCCCATTGACATCACCTTTTTGTGGTCTCTAATATTTTGGTCACTATGATTACCGCATACAACCACCAAACCTAGTAGGACAATCATCAGTTAGATTTACATTCAAACACAGGGTATCCCTAAGGGGACCCCATAAGTATAAGTATACCTTGTCACCAAGACCAAATTAAGTGAGGAAAACCACTCTTGCGGCCCTAATTTTACCTCATGCTTGACCCTTGTGTTAGAAGGAATTCCTAGGAAACATTTTAATTTTAGTGTTTGTTTTTAATGTCAAGGGTAAATAGAAGGAAATGCAGATAGTTTTATGAATTGTTTCAAAGAAATATGAGCATGAAACTTATAATTTAAATTAAAAATGATTTATTTCTTACATGAGGTGGGAGATATGGTGATAATTTTTTGTTTTAGATTTTTGAATGCAAGAGTATACTATCTATTTCTAGGTGTGGATTTCGGCTATGCTCTCGTAATAGGTGGTAGACCTTGATAAAGAATACAGATAATGAGCACAAAACCTTATAAGGAAATTATCAATGAAAAAGTGTCTTAGTGATATTCTAGGTTGGTGATCTTCTTAGTTTCTAAAATCCTTTTTCATCCTTAGTTAGCAAGGAAACAAGGTTAGAGAGCAAGGTCAAAGGTGGATCACTTGATCCTTTTCTCTTTTTTGACAACTAGTAACATGAAGGGTGTTCTTTTATCTAGGAGGGAATAACTGATGCACGAGAATTCCACTTCCAAGTCAAAAAGGTTTTTGACTAGCATAAGGGTCTTTTCATTTATCAAGGGAGTTGGTTCCCTAATTGTGTGGAATTGTTTAATTTAATCTATTTTCCTAAGTTTTAGAATAAATTTACAAAACTGATTCAACTGAGGATTGATGTACCCATATCTACTCTTTAGGAGATATCTCAATATTATTTTGGAGGATTGGATAGATTTTAAAGTTAGTTAAACACATGAGTGTATTTTATGGATCTAGGAAGTCTATGATAGGATTTTTTTGAAGAAATAGTAGATCTGAACTAATTCTAGTTCAAAATTCCCTTTTGTACAAATATAATCAAATTCATGAGAACATAAGTTAGGGAGAGTAGACGTGAGAGAAGAAAAAGTTTGAAAGGATTTGAGGGCCCAAAAAGGCCTCAATCCCAGGAGGTGAGATTTAATGTAAATCAAGGTAGGAGAAGGCCTTTGTCCATTATTTTTGTGTTATAATATAGGAACACTATTTATAAGTGTTGGAATCTGTGTGGCCACCCTTGTTATTATGGTGATTTTCTGTTCTATGCATATGTATTCCATGTAGTTATAAAAAATTGAGTTTGATTGTAGGATTGGGTTAGATTTAATCACATGAGGAAGAGTGTTGCATGAATGCCATCAAAGTTAATTAAGAGGAGGTTAGAACCTTGAGAATAGGGTTGAATCCTTTATTAAAATGATTGAGGTTGTTGATCATTGATCAAGAGAGTGATCAATGATCGAGAAGATTACTGGAAGAGGAGTGAAGATTTAATTCATAGGCTTTGTAGATATGTTTAAACCCTGAAGGAATCAATTTATTTTAAGTTCGAGTAGGCTGGAATGGCACAGCGGAAGCAGATGAACACAATTATTGTGAAGGATAGATAAAGGAGTGTGAAGGATACTATAAAGTAGTTTTAAGGTTTATGTTTAATTCTTCATATAGGCTCGTAGAAAGAGAAGTTGAGACTAGTGTATAAAGGACTGACTATAGAGGAAAGCTTGTAACAGAGGATTTTTAATGTTTTAAAAAAGTCCATTAACAGATGTAGGCCAGGAAAAAAATCCTCCAAGCCAATTTTTCAAGTGACAATGTTAGGACGGAGGTTTTTGTTGGCTTTACCGGGCCCTGATCTAGGTTCAGATAGTATGTTTAGTCCAACAAAACCCTATATTATTGGCCATTTCGGCAACGATCTAGTTGCACAGATCGAAGTCTCACTTGAGGCAATATAGGGGGATGCTAGAACTAGGTTCCTTCATCCATAGGGATGTAGGACAATGGCTTTAGGGTTTTTCCTTCTTATCAGAACTCTGTAGGTCAGATCTATCAATATTACTAGTGTTTTTCAACACAAATGTTGAAATTGCTTACAAAATGTGCGGTTTTACTTATTCATGTATTAAACATAGTAAATAACCATAAAATAGACTGTGAAATTCAGTTACAGAACAAAACCCTTATTCAGCATGGAAATTCATAACAGTAGACAAAAGCAACACATCATTATAACTCAAATTTCCTCATCAATTCATTCATTAACATCCAGATCTATCTCATACATCCCATTTCCACCCTGCACACATAACTGCAATCTTTCCTAAGGTCTCCGCGCACTCAGTTGCAGGAGGATTTTACTCTAACAAAAACCACATAATATAACTCATTCTTACATCCAAATGCATTGCATATCGTCAATCATAACCTCCCTATGATTTCCATCTGGATTCCTTATATATATTTATCTTTTAGAATACCATGGTCCCAAACCATGGCTAGAGTCTAACGTTCACAAAATGTCCCATCTTGTTACATAATTAAGGGGATTTGAGCCACCCCAAAGCCCCTAAGACCAAAAATATACTTCGTGTTGCGCGCTTCGTGCCTCAATCTTCAAAGTATTTACCTTTCGAGGGTTCCTAGCTCCAACAGGCCCCCAACACAAAATTGTGACTCATCTTGAGTCATAAAGGTGTTGTGTCATAGATATTTGACCTGATTTCACTCAAGGCATCCTTCACTGAAGGAACTATATCAACGCAATTCTTTGCAACATCCTGGACCTCTACGAATAGCGGTTCTGTGATGGACTTGGTTGCCTAATGTTCTAATCCCCAATGAGATGTGCACAACTCTTTAATATTATTCTCCACAGTTTCAGAAAGTGGAATAGCCTCAGCTTCCCATGGCTTCATCTTAGCAATGAATAGCTCATCCTTCTAATGCAACTCCTCAATCTATTCCTGTAAAAAGTATCCCTCTTAGAGAGTGGTAATCCTCTTAATTGGTGTCAAGGTCTTTGTACTCATGACCTTGATTTTATTCGGCTATTGTTGTTTCACACACAACTCAGTCTCAATATTCTATACTTTTGGGTCCATCTGTAGCAAGGAACAAATATCCACAACTTTTCCAAATATTCTCACACACTCTTGTATGCGAGAATCCATCTCTGCTATGGAGGCCTTAAGCTCCAATGTGTGTTTCTTGTGGACTTCTCATAGAGTAGTAGGCTATAACTACATATGTAGCTTGATGATTTCATTTCCATATCGATATGTACTTCATCAAAATTTTCCTTGGAGTCTTTGATAGCGGTGTAAAACTTGGCCACTTTCTCCTCAGTTGCATCTGCAACCTGAATTTTGAGCTCTGGTAGCTCGTTGCATGCCTTAGAAATATCTTCTTCAGATTTTTGTCATTTTGTAGCCTCAACGTTGCTCTCTTGGATAACAACCTTTTTTTCCACAACCACGCTTTTTCTCTCTTAGTATACATCTTGAATTATCATAAGAGTGTGTTGTTTTCCAATCTTTAGCTCCTCGACGATGCCCTGGGGAAACTCATGCAAGGCCTGTAAAGGCATTGCCACAAGATTCAATGTTTTGTTCTACCATCGGGCCACCTGCTCCATCTACTCATTTGTGTCAAAATGTAGTGTGCCTGTAGGAATAGACATTACGCGGGTGTCTGTAGATAGCACCAACTCCTACAAAGTTGTACTTGGTCCCGTATGGTTATTTTCTTAATATCACCACTTTTATATTTTCCTCCATGGCAAGGTCCATAACCATGGAGGAATCCTGCATGATTATTTTCTTTTTATCCCTTGTAAGTTTAGTAATTCCTGGCAAAACCATTTACGTCCAAGGTTGTTGACAAGAATATAGGATTAAATCTCAATAAATATTTCTATGTCTCTGTTGGGTTATACAACTAATGGGGAAGAGCGGAAAAGCTAACTAAGTTGAGCTAAAAATTCCCGATCTCATCGAGATTTACACCAACATTTAGTAAAACTTCCTGTGAGTTGTGCGGCAAGAATTTTTCCAATGATGTATAGATTCATGATGTTGTGGCTCGGGAATTCGCTCAGGGGTTCGATGGTAAGCGAATGGAGATAGTCGTATTTTCTCTATAAGTCACAGAGGATCTCATAACGGAGGATATGATTTTTCCTTTAGATGGAGAAAGGGTTTTCAAGAGCCATGTTGTAACAAGGATCGACGTTCCATTTTTTCTAAAAGCATAGTTTAAAGGCCGAAACTAGAAGACAGGGGTTCGAAGGGCTTGGTTGGAGGATAAGTGGAATTTTTTTCTAAGGATAACCCAGTATTATCTCACCTATGAAGGAAATTGCAACCAAGTAAGCCTTTACCATTTCCATTTCCTAGCTCATTTAGTTGTTCAAGTTAGAATGAATGTTTGTTTTTATTTGTTGAAAGTTTGAAATATATGGCCACTCCTTTTTTAGCAAGGGCATACCCTTCTCCTCATTTTGTTTATCATAAATACCATATCAAACTATTAATTTAGAATAAATTGGCCAAGGCAGGAAGGACGTGGAGGAATTTCTTGTTTTTTGGAGGCGTTCAACCGTAGCCTCCTAAGGCTAAAACGAGGGAGGAAGAAAATAAAAAAACAGGATAAGAAAACTCATGCAGGAGCTTCCACTGAGAAAAACCATAGCCAGAAAGAAACAAAAATTCCCTCATATTTTGGTCCCAAAACTCCTAAGGTTGATCCAAGGAGAAGATCTAGGCTTAAAAAGATAGACCCTACCTCCACTGAAAAACTTGCCCCTGCTATCAATTCCCCTCATGCTGAAAAATCACCCATTGAGAAATCCACTGCAAAAACCCATTCACTAGAAATAATTAAAGGAAAGTAAATTTAATTTTAAAACCAAGATGAAGAACCCCAATCTATAGAAGAACTTACATTCTTTGAAATCTTTAAGGGAGTAAAAATACCTCATACCAGGACTACAAACAAACCAATATTTAAGATAAAGCTGAAAATTAATCTAGAATTTTCCAAGGTGTTGATATGTGTTGAAAACATGCCATTAAAGGACCTCATAATAAGAAAAGGAAAAATTATATGTTATAAGAAGTCAAAAGCTAAAGAAACCAAGGAAAAAGGCGCTATGGAAACCAGGAAGAGTAAGAGGAAAATAATGGAAAAGGTAGATGTTGTTCTAAAGGCATCCAACACCCTCAGCTAAGAAGCTAAGGGATATTTTGAGTTTTTGATTATCCATTTTTAAAATTAAATTTTTATCTATCACTAATAATGCACTTGTCAGCGTTATACACAATGAAGAAAAGAGGAGAGTTGGCATTCAAGTTGTCAACGAATTTTTGTAGAAAGGTGTTGACATTTCATTTATCAACATATTTTGGAAAGAAGAAGATTAAGAAAATAGTTGACATTCATTCTATCAGCAGAACTATCAAATCAGGAAGATAAGGACTGGTAATTACAGTATCAAAAATTACAACAGGAAATCAAAGAAAGGAGGAGCTCAAATAGAAGAGCAGTTTTGAAGGATGACTAGGGCTAATTTGTAGTGAGGGACATGTTTTATAGAAATGGACCTAATCGATCAGCGAGGGACCTGTTTGACATCAATGGACCTAATATATCAGTGAGGGAGACATTATGAGGATACATTTGTCTTAGCCCCCATTTCAGCATAATTTCTAGCAAGAATTTTTTATTTTGGAAAGACTTTATGTATTTAGAAGATATTTTTGAGATGCATGTAGTTAGAATACTTTCATTACTATTTTGGATTACTGTAATTAAATTTTGAACTACAACCATGTGATTAGTTATTGTAATGTTTATATCTAGAAAAAAACATTAGAAGGAAAAAGGATTGTTGTTTTATTAAAACATAACATCATTGTTTATTACTTGAGAAGATCTTAAATATATACAATTTTCACGAGCACTTGGAGAAATTATTGTGTCATAGTTCCCTTTCTTTTTTCTTTGTTTTAAACTATCTTCATGTCTGGAAAAATTAGTATGTGATATTGGGATTCAAATTTTATTCTCTTGTTTCTTTATTTCTCACACATTAGTAATTGTTGTTCATTTAAGTTTTATACCAATTTCTTTCATTTTCTCTCTAAATTCCTTAAATTGTCAAAGGAATTATTTCTACTGTGCTTTTGTGTTTTTCTCATAAAATTTGTAACTAAACATCACCTGATAGTGTAAGACTCCATGCCAAATGGTGTACTTTATGCATAGCCCAACCAAATTTCATCATTTCTGAGAAAAATTAGGCCATAGAGCTTAAATTCGTAAACCTTCTACTACAGCGACCTAAAGTAGTTGAGTTTAGGGAGAGATCCATCTCCAGGTTGAAGGGCCAACTTTCAACTTAAGAGAGGTTTGAGGCTACCTTAGATTTTTTATCATAGCGAGGGTTTTCTCTAAGAGATAATGAGTTATATAAAAAAATTTGTAGAGAGATATATAACCCCCAATGTCTCTGGAGGGTATCAAATATAGGAGAATTCAAAACCTTAATAAAATATTTAAAAAGTACCTATTTCAAGTGGAAATGACAGCATTTTTGAACTGAATTAAGGTAAAAGAAACTAGATATAAAGATGACACAACCGTAGGCTTAGCTGCATGCAAGAAAATTTCAAAATTTTTAGAGAAAACTTAGTAAAAATTCTTTGTTTATCACTTCAATGCTAAGCCTATGAGAAAAAAAAAATAATTTAAATTGAAAATAACAGTGATAGAGAGAAAACCAAAGTGTCAATAGAAGTAATAACAGTCTACTAATCCCAAAAAAGAAATATTAAGTGGTTTTTTATCCATATTTGAAGGTTTCAAACATAGGGCTTTAGAAAAAAAAATGGTAGGAATCCTAATGGCCATTAAAAATGGGGAAAAGGAAAAAAAATCCATTGGATTAACATAAAAAGTACAAAAAAGGATCCAGTGGGATTCCCTATTGGAGTCACTTGTTCTATTTTGTATAATTTTTCTTTCATTGATAGGGTCATTTAAGCACATAAATTTTCCCAAGGCCTGTCACAAAAAAAAATGTCTCAACTCACTAAGTACATGACACACATGCATTGTGAGAAATAAACAAGAGTAGATTAAATTGTGCACCTTTTTCTGCAAGGTTGATATTTGGTGAAATCAGCTAGGGTTACTCCATATATTTTTTCTCCTAAGCTCCCTGTACCTCTTTATCAAACAAAAACAACAGAACAAACAAAATATATCCTCCTACAATGCCCTTTAGCATCAATTCAATAAACCTGAATAAAAGCACATCAATCATTAAAGAAAAATAATTCATTAGGGGTAGGTGGGGAGAGCATATTGTTTATATTATAAAATAATCAAGTATACAAGTTTCTCCTCTGCAATCCTTTTCCCATTTACTTCTTCTCACCATAGCTCATTACTAAGGCACACAATACTTGAAGCTTACCACAAGGAGGTACACAAGTCTCCAATCCAACAAAACTTTATTATAATGAAATTTTCTCTTTTTGTTCCATTGAATGAATTGCATTGATAAATGACTTGGAGGAGTGATAATAATGCATTTAAGCACTTTTTTTTATGATATTTGATATATTCCTTTCACCCTTATACTTGAAAAATGATCAAATTTTACCTTTCTCTTATCCATCTTCACTTTTTCTTCAACTCTCCTTTGTTGAGTAACTATAAAAATTTTGAGCCCTTTAACTCTCCCTGTTAAGTCATCGAGATTATTGTTAGGATTAACAACTCTTTCTAGTAATTGGTTTAGGTGAGTTGAAGGAGAAAAACCATACCTTTTTTGGAGTTTCCATGGAACATTTTCCACACTAAAGTATTCAAATTGATGTCCTTCCATAATGAACACAAGGGTGTGTCACATTGAGCTATGGAGTGCTTAGATGGTGAGATTTTTAGCTATAAGAATTTCTATATTTTAAATCTCTCCTTGGGATCACATATGCCCCCTTGAATTAAAGAGGGAAATTTTAAAAACAAATTCTTTTGGGGTTACGTCAATTTCACATGTTCACTTGAGGGGAAGGTGGAAAACCTTAAGTGAATACCAACAATCATGAGAAGTTCAAGAGACCTCTTGGAATATGATACCAAGGGCTAGATTTTTTTTATTTATATGTCTATTTTTTGAATTATAAGGATCACATGATTATATAATTCTCTTACATTTACTTGTGCATTCTAAGATAACGCTATAATTTTACTAGTAAAGTGGAAAATAATATATACATAAGATAATTTTTTATTTCAAAGATAATAGTTAGAAGTAATTTCCTATCAATTCATTTGGTAAGGCATATAAAATGTTATATGGAATCTTATGAATTTCTTGATTCAATCTCAAATAATTCATGTCCAAGAAATGGAAAATATTTATAGATTGTGATATTCAATAAGATATATGAAAAGGAAATAGTTTGATAAGTAAATCAAAAGGCTAGTAAACATTAATAGTCATCAAAATACTTACTCGATGATACACTTTACATGGTTAAGATTCAAAAAATCAATAAATTAGCTAAATTCTAACATTATTTTAAATTATTATCAGTATTAATTATAAAATTAATGTATTAGTGAGGCATATATACATTAAAAAGGTGTTATTCTTAACCATGGAGATTCTTAACATGTAAATATTTTTATTATTATTACAATACTATGAGCCAATACCATGGTTTATCAATACCACATTTTATCAATAGAAAATGACCAAAAAAATCATAACCTATTTGACAAAATTCTTGAATATTCAATAAAGGTTAAATTCATACCATCCACCTATTAAGTATTGATAATTAAATTAAAATTTTGAAAGCCTTCTCACAAAATAGATACTCGAATAGGTGTGTTTATTTGGGAATGGAATTCCAAAGCTATAATTTTATTATTCATAATTATGTAATTGTTTATTCCATAATTTTAGTTTAACTACCAAGCAGTTATTTGGTGGATGGTAAGAATTTGATTTCCACATTCTATTTTAAAATACTTTTAGTACTAATCATAGACCAAAATATGAATTAAAATATGAACCCCTCCTCCTAACTTATAAGGTGTGGGAAACACCATTTTTTAATTATAAAATAGTATGGTATGAGAAACACATAACTTTTTTAATTAATTTGAAATGGTCACTTACAAGTAGTGAACTTCTTATATAATATTATTTTTTTTGGGTGAAGCATTTTTTTCACTAAAATGGTTGTCTAAAAAAAATCAAATAATCAGCCATGGTAGTCCCGTTATTGCTTAGCTATCCCTAGTATGCATATTTTGGCTCTGGGGGCAATTGGAGAACTCTTGAATCCGATGGTTGTATATCACCCTTGTGAATATTCCCACTTATATTGAAATACCTCACTATAATTTGTATAAACTCATTTATTATCCTAGAAAGAAACATCAAGACATGGTTGAAGGAAGTACCTTTTTTGGAACAAGAATAGAACTGGGCATTGTTGGTCGGCAGGTTTAATTTGGGCCTGCATCAATAACCCTATAGTTATTTAGGATAGATAGGTTCTCCCTATGATATGGTAATAATTTATCTTGAGCCAATATGCACTATGAAAGTGAATCAGGCTAAGAAAATATTATTTCTCGGACCCTTTTGGGTTGCACGCCTAGATCTTCGCACATACAATCGAGGAACCTTTCTATATGGTGTAGATATATATCTATAAGAAAACCCCCTTTGTTATCTCTATTTTGGGTTGAATGGAGGAAGGGAAAAGTTGAATCAAGAGGATTTTCATATTTTTATAAAGACCTTATTTGGGAGTTCTTCTATCTTTTGAGTCAAGGGTTTGAATTTAGTGGAAAATATGAAGTAGAGAATAGAGAACTAGATGGGTTATCTTGCAAATATATAACACCTTATTTACGAAGAGAAGCAATTAAAGGATTTATCTTATTTACAAAACTCTGTATTTCGAGAAGCTCCAACATGGTATTGAATGTAAGGCTACAAGGGGGTTCCTCGAGATCGAGGAACCCTAGAGAATTTGTATCCTATAAGGATGTGGCACAATGGAAGGGCTCATACCAATAATATCCATTGTAGCACAACCATGGACCTTATATTGTGTAACAAGTACAACAAGTGCTTTCCATCAAGGAAAATCTAAAGTGGTGAACCAATTTTTTTTTTATCTCCAATCTATGGTAGTGATTTAAAGATTCAATGGGTTTTTGACCAAGTTTGATACTTTTCAGTAATGGGTTTTCGCAACTTGAATCGACAATTATGATATCTACATATGCTCCAAGTATTTATTTTTCATCTTGATACTCAAAATTATCTAGAGAGAGTATTTAAATATGGGGTTTGGTTTTAGAAAAGAAAAGATAAGGGCCACTTTGAGTTTTTTATTATTCAATGTTAAAAGTGAATTTTGACCTATCACTGAGCATGCGCCTGCCAACATTATACATAGTGAAGAAAAGAGGAGACTTGGCGTTATGGTTGTCAACAATTTTTGCAGAAATATGCTCACATTTCCATTATAAGCACATTTTGAAAAGAAGAAGATTAAGAAAAGAGGTGGCATTTAGTATGTCAGCAGAACTATGACTTTGGAAGATAAGGACTGGTGATGAAAGTATCAATAATTACAAGAGGAAATTCAGAGAAAGGAGGAGCTCAAACAGAAGAGTGATTTTGAAGGATGACTAGGTGTGATTTGCATCGAGGGACCTATTTTATGGCAAGGGACCTAATATATTGGCGAGGGAGACATTATGATGATACATTTGTCTCAGCCCCAATTTCAGCATAATTTTCAGCAACTAATTTTTGTTTTGGAAGGAGTTGATGTATTTAGAAGATATTTTTCAGATGCATGTACTTAGAATATTTTCATTACTATTTTGGATTACTCTAATTAGAGTTTGAACTACAATCATGTGATTAGTTATTGCAATGTTTATATAAGAAACAAATTTAGAAGGAAAAAGAGGTGTTGTTTTATTGAAACACAACATCCTTGTATATTATCTAAGAAGATATTAAACATATACAGTTTTAATGAGCACTTATAGAATTTTTTATGTCGTAGTTCCCTTTTTGCTTTCTTTTCTTTAAAATTTCTCCATGTCTGGAAAACTGATTATGTGATATCGAGATTCATAGTTTATGCTCTTGTTTATTTTTTTCTCACACATTAGTAATTGTTGTTCATTTAATTTTTATACTGATTTCTTTCATTTTCTCTCAAAATTCGTTAAACTGTTAAAGGAATTATTTTTACCATGATTTTGTGTTTTTCTCATAAAATTTGTAAGAAAGCATCACCTGATAGGGTTATACTCCATGCCAAATAATGTACTTTCCACATAGCCCAACCAAATTTCATCATTTCTGAGAAAAATATTTCCATAGACCTTAAATTTGTAAACATTCTACTAGAGTGACCTAAAGTAGCTGAGTTTAGGGAGAGATCCCTCTCCAGGTTGAAGGGCCAGCTTTCAACATGAAAGAGGTTTGAGGTTACATTGGATTTGTTATCGTAGAGAGGTTTTTCTCTAAGAGATAATGAGTTATAGAAAAAAGGCAATAGAGAGACATATAACCCCCAATGTTTGTGAAGGGTATCAAATATAGGAGGATTCCAAATCTTAATAAAAGATTAAAACTATACCTATTTCAAGTGGAAATGAGAGACTTTTTGAACTAAAAGAAGGTAAAGGAAACTAGATCTAAATATGAGACAACTATAGGCTTAGATGCAAGCAATAAAATTTCAAAAAATTTAGAGAAAACTTAGTCAAAACTCCTTGTTTAATAGTTCAATGCTAAGCCTATGAGAAAAAAGATAATTGAACTCGAAAATAAAAGTGATAGAGAGAAAAACAAAGTTTCAATAGAGGTAATAACACTCCATGAAGCCCACAAAGGAAATATTAAGTGGGTTTTTATCCATATATAAAGTTTTCAAACATAGGGCTTTAGAAAGAAAAAAAAATTTGGTAGGACTTATAAAGACCACTCAAAATCAAGAAAAGAAAAAAAAATCCATTGGATTAATAGACAAAGTACGAAAGAGGATCAAGTGGGATTGCCTATTGGAGTCACTTGTTTTATTTTGTATAATTTTGTCTATTTTGTATAATTTTTCTTGCAGTGATAAGGTCATTTAAACCCATAAATTTTCCCAAGGTCTGTCACAAAAATCACCTTCCCAACTCACTTAACTACATGACACACATGCATTGTGAGAAATAAACAAGTGTAGATTAAATTGTGCACCTTTTTTTGCAAGGTTGATATTTGGTGAAGTGAGCTAGGGTTACCCCAGATATACTTTCTTCTAAGCTCCCTCGACCTCTTTATTAAACAAAAAAAAGAGAACACACAAAATATATCCTCCTACAATGCCCTTTGGCATCAATGCAATAAACATGAATACAAAAAAATTAATAATTAAAGAAAAATAATTCATTAAGGGCACACAAGGAGAGCATATTGTTTATATTATGGAATAATCAAGTATAAAAGTTTCTCCTCTACAATCCTTTTCCCGTGTACTTCCTCTCATGTAATATTCCTAATTAGCTTTCAGCGAGTTGGAATATTAAAATTTTCTTTTGTCATTTAGATAAATGAATAAGAGGGTAGGGAGACCCATAAATCTCCTTAGTAGGAACAAAACCACTTCTAATGTGAATGTGGATCACTGTATCAGTTGAATAAAGAACTTTTAGGTGTGAGAAGATGCCAAAAAATGTGGATAGGGTCAAGGTTGACCAAATCAACATCGTTGTCATGGAGGTAGTGGAGAGTTAATGGAGGAAAACACATTGATGGAGAAGGAGTGTATGCATGAGAGTAGCATCTTAATGAGTGGGGCCCAGGGTGAGGAATCACACCAAGCATATAAGGAAGGGGATGGAAGACATAGAGGGAATTCTGAGTATTGTTTATGTTTTTATCTTTTATGACTTTCTTCACGCTTCAGCTATTTAGCGGAGTCTGTTGTGATGTTTAGCACAAGGGTGTTTCCGAGTGGAAATCCCACCTTGATTCTCGGGGGAATTCGAGTGCCCACTCAGGAGAGGTTCATGGAGCTTCATTTCCACCATCCTACATCAGGCCAAGCTTCATCCATTATCCACAGCACAGTCTCCTTCGAGATTGTGTTGTTTTGCATGGAACTAGTAGTGGAGGATTGATAGATCCAGTTTCTAAGATTTTTTTCTAGTGATGGGAGCAGCCCTTCATCCGGGAGGTTATCAAGGAGGGTCCTTGAGCATTATCTTGTCATATGTAATCAGGGAAATTTTTTTCCATCCTCTACACCATAGTCTCCTTTGCAAACTGCATTATTTTGCTGGGCAATTGCAGTAGAGGACTTAGTGCCCAAGTTTGTGAGTGAGATTTCCAGTGTGGGTAGCAACCCTTCATCTCGGAGATCTATTGGAGGAGTACAAACCATTTTTATATCAAATCAACCACCTCCTATAATTTTGTTGAGATTAAACAAGATGATGAGCTTAGTGAAAAGAGTCGCCTTCACTAAGTGGGCCCACAGGCTATTTTTGGTGCAAGTCTATTTTTAGACTATGTCTATTTTTAGACATGATGATCATATTTCAGAAGTTACAGGATGCTATTTGTGGATGGTTAATCAATTTGGAAAAACATATGAAATTATATTTTTAGAATATTGGGCGAAGTCTATTTATAGATCGCCAATCTAAAAATAGATGAATGTCGATTATTATTAGCTCTTAATAATAATCAGACTCTAAACAACAACTTATTATCTTGGAGCACTTTAGTTCAGTGCACAGATGTGGCACAACAACTGACGGAAGGAATTATGCTATTCTTAAGGGTTTATTGGAGCTATTGCATGAAGGACTCAATTATAACTCAAGTGGAAGAGTTATGACACAGTTGGAAGAAGTAGTTATGGATTTTTATTGAGTTTAACTCAGTTAGACTTAGTTGAGCTAGTTGTATCTAGTCTAACTGATTGATACACTAGTGAGAGTGGAGTGAATTAATTAGTTAAATTAATTCATAAATAATAACTCATTAATCAACTAAACAATACAACAGTTAACTACAGTGCATGGCAGTTCTAGTGGAGACCAATGGAGAGATAGGTGAAAGGGAAAGATAGACTATCATATATGACTATAGTGATGCATTGATTGCATCACACACTCAATGGAGATGCGAATGAGGATTGTGCAGTCAAGGATGGAGTAATTCAAATGCATTCAGAGCTATTCTTTAGTAGAGATTGTGCAGTTGAGGCAGGCTAGCAGGTGGCAAATATCGTGCATGGATTTGCAAGATTAGGCCTGATTAGTGTATGACGATTATACTGTACTAAGAGATGTTGATAAGATTTTTATGTTTGTATGAGATTTTCATATAATCTCCATGTTACATAATATATATTTGGGGTTTTTAGCTTCAATCTTTCCCGGTTAAAAACTGTGTTATGTGCAATTGATAATTTTTGTTTATGCTTCACATGTGTGTGCAATTAATTTTTTCACAAAAGATTAACAAGTGGAATAGATTCAGTATCTTGCATAAAGTTAAATAGTGTGAGATCAGGTGGATCTTGGACATATGCATGCTTAGTGCATATAATTTCTACATGTATCAGAGCATTGTTGATTGAATATTGAAATTGTGAAGTGAGTTTGTGTTGGTGGACAATTCGAATTTGATACAGAAGATTCTTGGTGCAGAAATCCAGTATACATTGAAATATCTTTCAACGAGTTGAGATTGGAGTATGCCCTTGATGGGAGCTTGAATTACGTAGCCTAGAAGGACAGGATGGAGGCGGTGCTGGAGGATAATGGGCTAAAGGAGTTCATCGATAGTGATGTTCCTAAGCTCGGATCTAGCGATGATGCATTACTTGATGCATGGCAAAATAAGACTGCAACGATGAGGAGGATTCTGTTGGAAGGTGTGAAGGACCACATTGTATCCAACCTTCATGGGAAATCCACTCCATTCTTAATGTGGAAGGCTTTGACAGACTTGTTCCAAAGCAGAAGTGACCAGAGGAAGTTGACGCTTAAATACAAGCTCAGAAAAATAGAAATGGAGAAAGGCGACAGTATTCCAAAATGCCTCATGAAGTTTGTCCACTGCAAGGATGAGCTGGGAAGTGTGGGGGTTAATGTTGATGAATAAGACTTGGTGAGCTTGGATCTCCTTGGGCTTTAGAAGAGTTGGCATAGCTACAAAGACTCTGTCAATGGACAGGAGAAACTGCCAGGATGGGAGCGACTTTGGTCGGAACTTGTGCAAGAGGAGATAAGACAGGGCACTAGGGATGGATCTTCATCGAAGAATGAAGATGAAGAGAATTTTTCTTTGGCTGCCAAAGCAAGGAAAGGGAAGGGGAAGTAAAATCCTTCTAAATCTAGTGCGAAAGGCAAGAAGCAGGACTTGTCCAAAGTGAAGTGTTTTAACTGTCACGAGCATGGACATTTCACCACTAACTGTCCACAGAAGAAGAAGAATAAGAAGGTTGTTGGATCTGCAGTTGGAGAGGCCTTTTCCTTGCAATTTGAGTTGGATTTTTCCTTGATCATATTCTTGGTTTCAAGCTGCATGGGATCGGTGTGGTATCTTGACAGTGGTGCATCTTTCCATATGACAGGAGACAAAGAGTTGTTTAGTGACTTGGAGGAGAAGGACCTCCAGATGCATATAGAGATGGGTGATGATGGTCGGTACAGTGCGACAGGCATTGGGACCATTACCTTTGAGAGGGATTTCAGTAATCCGTTCTTGTTGAAGAATGTCATGCATGTTCCAGGTCTGAAGAAGAACTTGGTCTCAGTCGCAATGCTGGAAGATAGGGGTTATGATGTTGTTTTCAATGAGGGAAAAGCCTTCCTTCGATATAAAACAACGGGTCAAACCAAGAAGATAGGGGTTCGAATTAATAATCTCTACAAGCTAGAGGTAGATGTTTGCACTGCAATGGTGTGCAAAGTAGAAGAAGTGGTGAGCCGGGATGAGGGAAAGTTATGGCACAGGAGATTGGGCCATCTTCACTATGGCGCTTTAAAAATTTTGCAGCAAATTTCTACTAGACTTCCGAAGGGTACTCTTGTGCAGTCAGATCAGTGCAAAGGATGTACAATGGGCAAGTTTGTGAATACTACCTTTCATGAGAAGGAGAACCGTGCTTCAATGATCCTGGAGAGAACTCACACAAACGTGTGTGGACCATTCTCGGTTGCTTCAATAGAAAAACACAAGTATTATGTGATTATTGTTGATGAATTTTCTCATAGATGTTGGACCTTATTCATGCAGAAGAAGAGTGAAACTTTCTCAAAGTTCTGTGAGTTCAAGGAATTGGTGGAGAAGGAGTCGGGGAAGTAGGTGAAAGCTCTAAGGAGCGATAATGGTGGTGAATACATCTCTGGTGAATTCAAAGACTTCTGTAGAAAAGAAGGAATTCGAAGAGAACTCATAGTGCCTCATAACCCACAGTAGAATGGGGTTGCAGAGAGACAGAACAGAACGATCATGGGTGTTGCACAAGCTATGCTTGAGAGGGAGCTAGACTTGCATGCAGTGAAGGAACTGCTTGTTATGAAAGATGAGCCTCTGGATGTGGATCAACCACAAGAGGAGATTCATGGAGTGGAGGAGTCTAGTCATGCAGAACCAACCATTGGACAAGGCAGGAAGCGTACCACAGAAGCTGAGAGATTGAAGGTGGATGCGGCACCGAATGTAGGATTTCCTACATCACAACGCAGATAGAGACAGTCACCTGGCCGATATACTAGATAGATGGCTCTTATTAGCAAGTGTATTGTGACAGAGCCATCTTATTTTGAAGAAGCAGAGCAGGAGCCCACATGGGTAGATGCCATGGTGGAGGAGTATGACTCCATTTTTAGAAACAATGCTTTGGAGATTGTTCCAAGGCCAGTGGGAAAATCAGTTGTAGGACCAAGATGGATCTACAAGGTAAAGCAAGCTTCTGATGGGAGCGTCGAGAAGTATAAGGCAAGATTTGTTGCCAGGGGCTTCTCACAGATTGAGGGGATTGACTATCAAGAAACTTTTTCACCTGTCACACGGTATTCTTCCATACAGACCATCCTTTCTCTCTCAGCGCAGATGGGTTGGCATATTCATCAGATGGATGTGAAGACTGCGTTCCTTAATGGGATCATTGAGGAAGAGGTGTACATTGAGTAGCCTGAAGGATTTGAGATCTTCAGCAGCGAGTCACATGTGTGCAGGCTCAAAAGAGCGTTGTATGGGCTGAAAAAAGCACCCCGTGCTTGGTACACTCAGATCGAAAACTATTTCACTGGACTTGGCTTCACCAAGAGTGAGGTAGATGCAAACCTGTATCGGATTGTGGTTGAGGGTAAGATTTTGATCATTGTACTTTATGTTGATGATTTGATACTAACAAGTGATGAGCAGTTGATACACTCATGCAAGGCAGATCTTGAAAATGAGTTTGAGATGAAGGATTTGGGCCTCCTTCATTATTTCCTTGGATTGGAAATATGGCAGCGGGAAGGTGAACTATTTGTGTCTCAAGGAAAGTATGCCCGGGAGATACTGGAGATTCATGGGCTGTAATCCTATCAACACTCCTATTGGGGTGGAGAAGAGGATGCTACATCAGCAGAGGTAGTGGATGCCACTGTTTATCGACAGTTGGTGGGTTCGCTCATGTATTTAGTCAATATAAGACCGGACATATGCTATGCGGTGAACCAGCTTTCACAAGCGATGGTTAAGCCTACCAAGATATTTTGGAAGGCAGGCAAGCATGTTTTGAGATATCTCAGGGGCACATCTGAGTATGGTTTATGGTATAGACAGGTGGATGAGGTGAAGTTGCATGGCTTCACGGATGTAGATTGGGGAGGAAGCCCAATAGACAGAAATAGCACATCAGGAGGGATTTTCAGTATCAGATCTACTGTAGTTTCTTGGTATAGCAGGAAAATAATATATGTGGCACTCAGTTTAGTGGAAGCGGAATACATGGTAGCAAGTTTAGCTGCATGTGAGGCTATCTGGATGAGGAAGATTCTAGTTGATTTGTTTGGTTCACATTTAGATCCCACGGTGATTCATTGTGATAATAATAGTTGCATTAAACTCTCGATTAATCCTGTGTTTAATGATAGATCTAAACATATTGATATCTGGTATCATCATATCAGATATTGTGTGTAGCGGAAGATCATGTTGCTTCAGTACATTCCCATGGAGGATCAGGATGCATATATTCTGACGAAGGCGCTCACCAGGAGAAAATTCGAATACCATAGAGGCAGGATCGAGATGAAAGATAATACCTATCTTTCAATCTAAAGACATGCAGGCTATTTTTGGCGCAAGTCTATTTTTAGACTATGTCTATTTTTAGACATGATGATCATATTTCAGAAGTTGCAGGATTCTATTTGTGGATGGTTGATCAAGTTGAAAAAATAGATGAAATTATATTTTTGGGATATTGGGTGAAGTCTATTTATAGATCGTCAATCTAAAAATATATGCATGTCGATTATTATTATCTCTTAATAATAATTAGACTCTAAACAACAACTTATTCTCTTGGAGCACTTTGGTTCAGTGCACAGATGTGGCACAACAACCGACAGAAAGAATTATGCTATTCCTAAGGGTTTACTGGAGCTCTTGCATGAAAGACTTAGTTAGAACTCAAGTGACAGAGTTATGACATAATTGGAAGAAGTAGTTATGGAGTTGTATTCAGTTTAACTCAGTTAGACTCAGTTGAGCTAGTTGTATCTAGTCTAACTGATTGATACACTAGTGAGAGTGGAGTGAATTAATTAGTTAAATTAATTCATAAATAATAAATCATTAATCAACTGAACAATACAACAGTTAACTACAGTGCATGGCAGTTTTAGTGGAGACCAGTGGAGAGATAGGTGAAAGGGCAAGATAAACTATCAGATGTGACTATAATGATGCATTGATTTCATCACACATTCAGTGGAGATTCCAATGAGGATTGCACAGTCAAGGATGGATTAATTTGAATTCATTCATAGCTATTCTTCAGCAGAGATTGCGTAGTGGAGGCAGGCTAGTAGGTGGCAAAGATCGGTGCATGAATTTGCAATATTAGGCTTGATTAGTGTATGACAATTGTACTGTACTGAGAGCTTGTGATAAGCTTCGTATGTTTGTATGTGATTTTCATATGATCTCCATGTTACATAATATATAGTTGGGGTTTTCAGCTTCAGGCTTTCCTGGTTAAAAACTGTGTTATGTGCGATTGACAATTTTTGTTTATGCTTCACATGTGTGTGCAATTAATTTTTCTGCAAAAGATTAACAAGTGGAATAGATTCAATATCTTGCATAAAGTTAAATAGTGTGAGATCAGGTGGATCTTGGACATATGCATGCTTAGTGCATATAATTTCTACAAATTTATCCAGTTGTAGAGCGTTATTCATCCCTAGGGGTTCATTTTGGAATTTTTTTTATTTTGTGTATTTTCGGAAACCCTTTCTGGGTTGTCTTGGAATTGTGCTAGAAGGACTAGATCTTTGATCCTGGAATTTTCTAAGCACTATACCAAAAAATCCATGTACTTTCATTTATAGTAACAATTCTTCTCGGCAAAAAATGTGCTATCTTAGCTTTCGAAATTCTTATATAGTAGTTGTTCTTCATGTTTTATGTACTGGGCTCTTAGAGGTTGGTTTTGTCTAGCTTGAGTGTATTTTTCCTCGAGATTTTTCACACATTTTCTGCTATAATGTCTAATATAATGGCTTCATGATATGATCTTATTTGATGTGTTAATATTTCGCTACAATTTCTAGTTATATGTTCTATATTCTTGTTTTCCCTAATTTGGAATATTACAGTGGTATCAGATAATAATATTTGCTCAACCTGTGGGGCATTACATCGATAAAACTGGAGTAATGGATCGGAGAGGGTTTCCAAAACTTCTTCTCCAAACTATGCAGGATATTTCTAGAGAAATCAAGGAGATGAGGATGGAAAGAAATAAAGATACCCCAATAAGGTCTCAACATGGAGAGAGATCCGACACATCACATTATTGGTGTGAGAAATCAACATTACAGCTAGCTCCACAATGCTCCACCATGCCTACATTCCTAGCAATATTAAATGAGGTAGGAGGAACATACACAGAGCAGACTCGTGGTGATTATCTCCTAGAATATGAATCTCAATCTCAGAGGTTCAAAGAGCATATAAACTTCCAAGGGTTCTCTCAGATCAAGGAAAATAGAAAACATAGTAATCACAATAGAGGTAGAGGGTACCTGTAGAAAAATGCTCTACAACATAATTTGGGTAGATTCTTCCCACCTACTTTTGATGGATCACCCAAGTGCATATCTAAAGCTTGGGGAGAGAAGTTGGACATCTATTTCTAGCTGAACCAAGTTTCAGAAATGGAGGCCATTAAGATAGCAGCGCTGCACCTTGAAGGTGAAGCACATGAGTGGTTGTTTCATGGCCTATCTACATTATGGCGTGCTAGTATAACTTTTGATGAAGAATTTCCTCAAAGGTTTGAGGAAATATTTGACTGAAGAGAGCCATAAGCTCTTTTTTTGAGCTAGCTAAGCTCAAGAAGTCAAGAGATCCATAGACTTATATCTCTAAATTCTGAAACTTTCAATCATGGTGCAAGATCTATCCACAGCTAGAAGAGCGTGTATGTCTATTGATGGGCTAGCAGATCCTTTTCATGAGTTGGTAGGATCCGCTGGACAAACTATGCTCCAGGATGCTATTGAGAGGGTTAGAGACTTGCAAAATACTTTTCCAAGTGCAAGAGCCCCCCTTCAGCAAGAGTTCTCTTATCAGTCAAAAGAGGAAGCTATGAAGATTCCTCCCTCAAGAGAGGACCAAGACAAATGGTCTCTTAGTGATGAGGGTGTATTCTCCAATAATTATGACGAGGAAGAAGAAGAGTTGGAAGGAGATACCAGTGCTGTAATGGAGCAATTTCTCCAACTAGAGGAACCCTTGCATCCTTGGAGGGAGTTCCAAATAATATAACATGGGGAGACCAAGGAACAGTACAAAAATACCATGTGTCAGTATTGATAGACAGTGGGACTACCCACAATCTTATTGACACCCAACTATTGTAGAGGGGACACATAACCACCAGTAATTCTGAAGGATTTCTAGTTGTGGTCCCTGAGACTAAGCAGTGGGGAAATTGTGTTATGGAATTGACTATGAATTTCGGGGCATACGTCATGATAGATCACTTCTTTGTGGTCAATACCCATGACACCAATATGATATTGGGTGTGTAGTGGATGATAACACTTGGGGAGGTCACTATATATTGGGAGGTCTTGCAGATGGGATGGATAGATAAGAAGAGTGGAAATAATCAAAAGATAAGGGGCATGAACACCTATCCACCTTGGGAAGCCAACACACATAAGATGGAAATTGATTTTCACAGAATAATCTAGGACAAATTAGTCCACTCACATATGTAGTTTACTCTGGACCATGATGTCTTATTATTTGGAGGCATTCAATGAGGGAGGCCCCTGGATTGGAAGTTGGTTAAAGAGTTCTCAAAACAAGTGACACCACTCACAGATATGGCTAAGAGGATAGCCTTGTATGGGACCAACACAACGCATAGGAACTTTTACTGGCTCAAGGAGGAGATAAATAATAGTTTAGTATCGGTATTACCAACTGTCACCAAGCCTTTTGCACTGAAAGGTGATGCTACATGAGTGGTTGATGGAACAAGTATGGTGTAAGAATGTTATTTTGTATCCTTTGATATTCAGGAGATGCGTCCACATTGGAAGGAGTCTTCCATATATGGTAGAGTGTCGCTAGTCTTCATACATGCATTGACCAAACTCGGGAGGTTTTGGATGGGAAATAGCTTCCAAGTGAGTATTGAACACCATGAACTTCAATATTTTCCTGAGCATAAACAATTGTAAGATTGGAAAAAAATAGGGGATAGCAGTACTCCTACATGTGACTTTGACATTGATCATGTCAAAGAGGGGAGCTATGAGGTAACATATGCCTTATTACAGAAACCAACATCATTGTCATTGAGGGATATATATCCATATTGGGAGTCCTAGCTATTGGTGGAGTATTCGAAGAACCACTTCACATGTGAAGTACTTGATACTGATGAGAGGTATAGAGTGGTGGATGGAGTCATATATTACCAAGATCAGGTCTTCTTGACTAGAGAATCCAATCTCAAGGAGAAGATTCTACATGCAGCACATGAAGCACTCCTTTATGGTCACACAGATTTCATCGGGACATATGAGACCATTATGGAGGGATTATCATGAGAGGGTCTTAAGGAGATTGTTCTCGAGCACAGTAGTTTTCTTGAAGAATGAGGAGGGAAAAAACCATCCTGCAAGGTTGTTACAACCACCTACTTTTCCTAGAGAGAGATGTGAGATTTCATCTATCGACCTCATCACCATCTTACCAATAGTACATGGTAAGAGTTGTGTCTTTTTACATATTGATCATCTAAAAAAGTATTTGTATTCTCTTGCCATTTATATACAATGAATTTATCCACAAGAGGACAAGCCTCTCTTTGGACTTCATGGTATTTTTAAGACCAAAATCAGTAATGGAGATAACCATTCCTTGTATGGCTTTGGGCCAGTATTGTTCTATCTTGGGTATGCTCAGTTGACACCCAATGCAATTTACTACTTCCAAGGAGATGGGCAGACACACACCACAAGCAAGTGGTTGGGAAGCTACTTGTCACATCATGTTCAGGGGCAGCAAGGAGGCAATCTGTGCTGGCACCACTTGAGGAACCATTGTCACCATCAGGAATCTCATATGATACTCAGTATATTTCTCCTTTGGACTCCATATGGTAATGATATTATATTCACTATATATGTAATCTTTTGGGAAAGCGAGTTTCCTAGAACCCAAGATTGGATATTAGAGAGTCTAGATGCATTCTAGCCTCTTTGGGACAACATTACTACTACCCAAGATCAGCAAAAGTTCTACATAGATCATCAATGGGGAGTGAGACAGCTTGGGGTGGAAAATTTGGTCTATCATATTCAGCCATATAGCTCCTCTAGACTGTAGAAGTAGGGAATTGATGAGCTTTTCTATGAGCCACACATGGTCATCCATCTTGTTGGGAGAGTAGTATATGGGTTGGAGCCTCTCATTGGAACTAATATCCCCAACATTTCTCATATCTCATGCCTCAAGAAGGCCATCAGACATCATGTAGTTGCCACCATGGATCTCCCACTTCTTCCTGAAGAAATCCATTTGGTTTTACCACCAAATGTTAACTTCCACACTTGGGAGGAGCAACGATGGGTCAGATTGATTGGAGAGCATCTGGTTCAGTGGAGGAGTCTATGAGATGAGGATGCTACAAGGGAAGGAGAGGATATTTTGTAGTATCCGTCCTTGCACTTGCTTGAGGAGAAGCAACATTTGGGAGGGGAGGAATGTAATATTCCTAATTAGCTTTCAGCTATTTGGAATATTAAATTTTTCTTTTGTCATTTAGATAGATGAATAAGAGGGTATGCAGACCCATAAATCTCCTTAGTAGGAATAAAACCACTTCTAATGTGAATGGAGATCATTGTATCAGCTAAATAAAGCACTTTTAGGTGTGAACAGGGGACAAAGCGTGTGGATAGGGTCAAGGTTGACTAAATCAATAGTGTTGTCATGGAGGTAGTGGAGATTTAATGGAGGACAATGCATTCATAAAGAAGGAGTGTATGCATGAGAGTAGCATCTTTAATGAGTGGGGCCCATGGTGAGGAAGCTCACCAAACATATAAGGAAGGGGGTGGAAGCCATAGAGGGAATTCTGATTATTGTTTATGTTTTGGTCTTTTATGAATTTCTGCATGTTTAAGCTGTTTAGCGGAGTCTCTTGTGTTGTTTAGCACAAGGGTGTTTCCGAGCGGAAATCCCACCCTCATCCTTTGGGGACTTCGAGTGCCCACTCACGAGAGGTTCATTAAGGTGCATTTCCACCATCTGACATGAGGCCAAGCTTCATCCATTATCCACAACGTAGTCTCCTTCAGGATTGTGTTGTTTTGTAGGGCAGTAGAAGTGGAGGATTGATAGATCTAGTTTTTGAGCTTGTTTTCCAGTTAGGGGAGCGACCCTTCATCTGGCATGAGGCCAAGTTTATGACATCATCTACTGTGTTGTCTTAGCCTTTGGAATTCTTATATAGCAGTTGTTCTTCATGTTTTGTGTATTGGGCTCTTAGAGGCCTGTTTTTCCTAGCTTGAGTGTCTTTTTCCTCAAGATTTTGTACACATTTTATGCTATAATGTCTAATATAATGGCTTCATGATCTGCTCTCATTTGATGTGTTGATATTTCATGGAAATTTCTAGTTATATGTTCTACATTCTTGTTTTTCCTAATTTGGAAGATTACATCTCACCATAGCTCATAACAAAGGCGCACAATACCTGAAGCTTACCACAAGGAGGTACACAAGTCTCCAAATGAACAAAACTTCGTTATAATGAAATTTTCTCTTTCTCTTCCATTAAGGGAATTTCTTTGATAAATGACTTGGAGGAGTGATCACAATGTATCTAAGCACCTTTTTTTATTATATTTGATATATTCCTTTCACCGTTATACTTGAAAAGTGATCATATTTTACATTTTCTTGCTCTTATCCATCTTCACTTTTTCTTCAACTCTCTTTTGTTGAGTAACTAGAGAATTTTGGAGCCCTTTAACTCTCCATGTTAAGTCATTGCGAGCATTTTTAGACTTACCAACACTGTCTACTAAGTGGTTTAAGTGAGTTGAAGGAGAAAAGTCGTACCTTTTGTGGAGCTTCCATGGAACATTTTCCATGTGACTAAAGTATTAAAATTGGTGTCCTTCTCTAATGAACCCAAGGGTGTGTCACATTGAGCTATGGAGTGCTTAGATGGTGAGATTTTTAGCTATAAGAATTTGTATATTTTAAATCTCTTCTTGGGCTCACATATACCCCTTCGATTAAAGAGGGAAATTTTGAAAAAAAAATCCTTTGGGGTTATGTAAATTTGGTATATTCACTTGAGAGGAAGGTGAAAAAAGTGAATACAAAAAAACATGAGGGAAATTTTGGAAAAAAAATTCCTTTGGGGTTATGTAAATTTGGCATATGCACCTAAGAGAAAGGTGAAAAACCTTAAGTGAATACCAACAATCATGAGAAGTCGGAGAGACCTCTTGGACTATGAAACCAAGGGCTAACTTTTTTTGTATTTATATGTGTATTCCCGAATAATAACCATTAGATGATTATCTAATTCTCTTAAATTTAAGTGTACATTATATTCTAATTCTCTTACATTTATAACGCTATAATTTTACTAGTAGAGTGGAAAATTATATATATATATATATATATATATATATATATATATATATATATATATATATATATATATATATATATATATATATATATAAAAGATAATTTTTTCTTTCAAAGATAATGGTTATAAGTAGTTTCCTAGTAATTCATCTCCTAAAGCATATAAAATGTTGTGGGAAATCTTATGAAATTCTTGATTCAATCTCAAATAATTCATGCCCAAAAAATGGAAAATATTTATAGATTGTGATATTCAATACTATATATTAAAAGGAAATAGTTTGAGAAGTAGTGCAATCATATAAATCAAAAGGCTAGTAAACATTGATAGTCATCAAAACACTTACTAGATGATACACTTTACATGGTTAAGATTTCAAAAAATAAATAAATTAGCTAAATTATAACATTATTTTAAATTATTATTAGTATTAATTGTAAAAATAATTAATATATGAGTCACACATATATACATTAATAAAATTGTTATTCTTAACCATGGAGTTTCAACCCCACTTTAGCATGGAGATTCTTAATGTGTAAATTTTTTTATTATTATTACAATACTATGAGTCAATACCATGGTTTATCAATACCACATTTTGTCAATAGAAAATGCCCAAAAATTCATAACTTATTTCACAAAATTCATGTATATTCCATAAAAGTTAAATTCATACCATCCATCTATTAAGTATTGATAATTAAATTAAAATTTTATAAGTGTTATGCCAAAATAGATAATCCAAGAGGTGTGTTTATTTTGGAATGGAATTCCAAAGCTTTAATTTTATTATTAATAATTATGTAAGTGTTTATTCCATAATTTTAATTTAATTACCAAGCAATTATTTAGTGGATAGTAAGAATTTGATTTCCCCATGCTATTTAAAATATTTTTAGTAATAATCATACATCAAAATATGAATTAAAATATGAATCATATATCAAACTTTGAATTAAAATATGAACCCCTCCTAACTTATAAGGTGTGGGAAACACAATATTTTTATTTATAAAATGGTATGGGAAACACAATTTTTTTAATTAATTTTAAATGGTCACTTACAAGTGGCGAACTTCTTATACTATTATTTATTTTTGGGTGAACCATTTTTTCACTAAAATGACTGTTAAAAAAAAATAAAAAATGAGTTCATTACATAATTGAAATATATTTTAATAATTAATTTTATTTTCTTAAATTAAACTTTGGAATATTCTTATATTATATTTAACAATATTAAAACTCTAAAATCAAATACAACTTTGTAAGAATGATATTAAAGAATATGATTACCAAAACAAAATGGAATACAGCCATTTCGTAATATTAAAATCTGGTCCTGTTGCCTAAGTCAATAAGAATGAGATGAAAAGAGAGAGAAAAGAGAAAATGTAAAGACAATTTTGAGAATGTCCTGGTTCATGGGTGTGAAATAATAAATGACTGTCTGTGTTTGTTGTTTCTGTAAATGTCATATTAAAAATTACAGTTACCAAAACAAAATGAAAAAAGAGAAAATGTAAAGACCATTTTGAGAATGTGTGTGAAATAATAAATAATTGTATGTATTTGTTGTTTCTGTAAATGTCATATTAAAAAATATAGTTACCAAAACAAAATGAAATACATTCATTTCAAAATACTATAATTTAACATTATATTTCTAAATATAATATTAAAAAATATAATTACCAAAATAAAATAAATACATCTATTTCATAACACTAAAATCTGGTCCATTTCACAGAATTTGTCCGACCCAAACAACCATGTCGCAGTGAGAGCATCGCTATAAGATTTGGCATTTGAAGAGATTATTATGAATAGAGCATCGCTATATTTATTTCATGTCAGGCAGCCATGACTATCAAGTTATTTGGCTCTGCGTTAGTTGCAACGAGACTCTCGGGAGATCCTGTAAGGAGACTCTCGCAGCCTTCTGGTAGATCTGGATCGTGAGATGCCATCAGTACTACTCTACAACTTGGGGCGATACCAGATGCGTCTAATATTTCATGTGAGGCAGCGATGACGATCAAGTTATTTGGGGCCGCAGACTCTGTAACGAGACTCTCGCAACCTTCTGGTAGATCTGGATCGTGAGCATTGTATTGTTCCATGCAGTAACGACTGTTTTTTTAAAGTATCAGCTACTCTACAACTCTGGGCCATACCAGATGCGTCTAATATTTCAGTTTAAATAAAATCCTAATATCATAATCTCTGGGATATTGCTTGCTGGTTTGAGAATGCCCTCGTATCTATTTTTTTTTCATCAATATTCTAGATTGTAATTTTTCAATGATTGCTATTTACTTATAACTCAATTTTACATTGAAAAACTACATTCTAGAATATAACATGGAAACTACAACAGTTTAGAATATTTATGAAAAATATATACAAGGCATTATCAAACAAGCAAGCAATATGGCTATAGAGATAATGAGTGGTTGCTTAAGATTTTATTTAATTAAAAATGTTAGATGCATTTGCTATAGCCTTGTGTTGTATAGTAGTATAATAATAGATTATTTAAATTTTTAGTATATAGTAATTTTATGTAATATTTATTATATTGTATTCACTTAAGGATGATGTATGAATATTGAATCTTTAAGTTTAAAAGTTGAGACTCACATTATATGTTTACTTATATGTTATTTAAAGTATTGTATATAAAATATAAATTGATTTTTCTCGTTTATGTAGAAAAAATGAGTTTTTTTTGTTTGATTTTGAGAGTTTTATGTAGTTTCTTTATTGTAGATACATTGCTGATAGATGTCATTGTTTATAAGAGGGCCTTATTTATTATTTTGATTAGAAAACAAATCTATTTTGTGGTTGGATATGTAAATCTCAAATGTGTGGTTACCAAGGCTATGATGCTTTACATAATACCCTTGAGTTTTTACCTTTTAGGTGTTAGCATGTTTGCTACAAACCTATATTTTTCTTGGAAGACTATGAATTTCTTTAGAATCCATGTATGCATATTATTATTGCTTGAAATGTAAGGATCCTCATACATTCTTATTTAAAACTGGCTTCAAACATGTTTTATTATTTATAAGTTCCTTCTTAAGGCTAACTCATCAAATAGAAAGCTAAAATTGGTTGTTCCTCTTCAAAATGCATTAAAGTTAATGAGTTTGACCAAGTTACATGAATTTTTTTCAATAATTGTTTACCATAAATTGTAAAATATTTGAAATTAGATATGCCATAACTATACATAATTACACCAAACCTTTTTCTAGTTGGACATTATGAATGAACAAGTTCAATATATTTGATTTTTTTTAATTAATTCAAAACATATACATCTATGATATTGCTTGGTTGAAACTTATTTTATAGCCAAGCCAGTACTAAAAAAGTAACTAATACAAAACACATATCTTAAATTAAAAAAATAAAATATTTTTACCTTCATAACAACAAATTAGCAAACACATATGTTACATGGCATTTAAATGATGGGTAAAAATAAAAATCAAACATCATATATAAAAGATAAAATGAAACCTCATAAAATAATTATCTGGAAAGGTAGGAGTGTCCCTCAAATTTATAAGTTGATGCCCAAGTTATAAGTTAGGAGTTTGGTGTTTTTCTTCCCTTATCTTTATATCAATATTTCTATTTCCATGAAGCCTCCATAATATTGCCAGATCCCTCAAAGTATGACTTTCAGATTAACTGTTTCTTATTTTCTTATCATGTTATACTCATTTAATGTTTAATATATACAAATCTCATATAATACATAATATCAAATATTTTGTTAACTTAAAATGAATAGTTTTTTTTGGAAACAAGAAATATTACCCACTCAGAGTGTTACAAATTCATGAATTCCGAACAGAGAAATGAACAAAACAGATTTAGAATTCCCCAACTGAAAATTGGATTTATTTGGCTTCGTGATATCATTCACAGTTAAGTAAAGGTGGATAGAATGGAATCAAACACAAAGAGTCACCAACTTTAGGCAGCCACAAGCCTATGTTAAGACTAATGAAATAACAAAATACCTTGAATAGCTTCATCCCAGACAAAGCAGTCAAATGTCCTTGTAAGCCTCATTGCTTTAATGACCCCTTCTCTATAGTCTTTGCTAAAGCCTGCAAGTGATTATCATTGCATCTCTGTTAAAATTAAAATATTTTCGGAATCTGCCATCCAAATAACAATACCTTATTTTATTTTAACAAGTTTGATATTAACCAATCTCGCCCATGGCTATTAAAATCAATAACCTGTTGAGCCTCTTTGTTTTTATGATCCCCTCGCTATTGTCTTTGTTAAAAGCTGGAAGTGATTATCATTACAGAGTGATTGTCACAGGCTTTGACCATTTCACTTATATTTCAGTTATGTGAAAGAATTATTTCACAACCATTTCATTAATACTCCTCCGCTATTAACACTAATACATTTATTATGAATAGGATTCTCCAATGCCAACTCAGCTATTATTCGTTCACAGGCTTTGAATATTTCACTTATATGAATAATTAATTATTTCACAACTATTCATTAATACTCTTCGGATATTAATACCAATAATATGCATTTAGTATGAATTGGATTCTCCAATGCCAACCCAGCTACAATGATTGAAATATTTATATGTCATGCCCCTGAAGGTGGTATTGTATTACTTTTTATTTTATTTAAACATATGAAATGTAAAATTGTTATGTATATGCCTTCCATTGATTCATCTCATTCCCAAGAAATGCATATATTACCACACAAAGAAAGTAATTCTTACATATCTTCAAATAAAGAAATATTGAAAGAAGTAATTCTTACATATCTTCGTATAAAGAAATATTGAAAGGGTACAAGAAGCAAATTTCATTAATATTCAACATAAACATACATTAATTGGTTTTTTAATGTTTTTTTTCTTTTAATATTGGACGACTATTATTTTTAACCTATTTGTTTTACTTATACAAATAGGTTTTCTAACTTGATATTCATGTCTTCTAATTTAAAATTCTAGTAATAATTTTTCAAATTTGTCAGAATATTTCATATTTTAACTTAATGCGAATGATGATGGGTTGATTTTTTCTAATTTTTTTTAATTGAAAAGTTAAATCTAAAAACAAAACTTTTTATCTTTTATTTATTTCATAAACCAAACAATCTTAATTCTTAAAAACCAAAATACAGATGATAAGTTTATATTTGTCTTTCAATGTATTTTTAGATGAACATTGTTTAATAGCATTTTTTTCATAGTTTCATAGTATGTGTTTATGTTTGTCTTTTAATATTTTTTTAGATGAACATTTTTTATTAGAATTTTTTTTATAGATTTATAGTTGAGAGTCTTGTGTGGTCTTTCATAGATTTAGAGTTGAGGGTTGAATTTAATCCGAATTTGATTAAAAATGTCTACTTGTTGACTTAGGATCTTTTCTTGTAAATTCAGATTTGAATTTAATCATATTTTCATTAAAATTATTATTGGGTTAGTATACAATTTCATTATCGGGTTAGTATATTATATATGCAATGAACCACATCAACTATGGCTAGTGTCTCTATGAAATCTACCCCTTCCTTTTTTGCCCACCCATGTCAATGACTCTAGGTCTCCATGTAAGGATTTTTTTTTTTTTGGCCCACCTATGTCAATGACTCTAGGTCTCCAAGCAAGGATTTTTTTTTGGCCCACCCATGTTAATGACTCTAGGTCTTCCATCAAGAATACATCTCCAGTCAACATGTACCTTCCTTTTTTTCCCACACATTGTGTCTCCCAACAAGGATCCATTTCTAGTTAGCCTCTTTCTCCCACAATCCATGTTTTTCCTTTTCTCTATTTCCTACCACCATCATGTTGAATGATGAGAAATACAAATAAAAGGTTAAAGGGTCAAGTAGTTTAGCCCAAATATCATTTTTGAAATGAAGAAAATTTCTCTTAAATGTATGTTCCATATAAAAAAATAATAAGTAGAAATTGATCAATTCACTACACTTTTTTAATAAATACTTTATATGAGTTTTTATATCTTATTTCATTTTGATATCCTTTAGTTAATTTGGAAATAAGATTTCATATTTAGTAATTAATTTTATCTGTATTTTTTTGGGCATTTAATTGTGTTGTTATAGGGTTAAGTAGTTTAGCCCAAATATCATTTTTGAAATTAAAAAAAAAAAATCTCTTAAACTTATGCCCCATATAAAAAATAATACCTAGAAATTGATTAATTCTTTCATTTTTATATGCTTTACTTAATTTGGAAATAAGATTTCATAGATTTTAATCATTTGTATTTTTGTTGGACATTTAATTTTGTGGACTAATTCTGAAGTATTTATTTAGGATTTATGTATACATATTATGTCCTTTATACATACACAATATCATTGATTATGTAGTCTGTTTAAATTAATTTCATGTTCACTTAAATTTATCAAATATATAGATTATATTCTTTTGTTTTAGTTAAATTAATAGCCAAACACTTTTATTTAATTTTTCAAACATAATTGGTATATATTTAATATATTTAAAGTAGAGAAATTGAAAAAAACAAGAAGCTCACTAGATCTAGTGTAACAAAAATGTTACATTTTTCCAAAGTGCAGAGCTCTAAAATTAGCATACATTAATTGATTACATATGAGATCAAAATATTAATCACAACATGAATTAAACTTAGCATCTATTAATTTATTAGACATTTGATAAAAATATTAATCACAATAATATTTGTATATATTTAATAGATTTAAAGTAGAGAAATAAAAATAAAAATAAAAAACTCACTAGATATAGTGTGACAAAAATATTACTTTTTTTCCAAAATGGAGAGGAGAAAACTCTCCTAAAAAACGAAGAGCTCTAGCATTGACTATGTAGCCTATTTAAATTAATTTCAACCTAAGTTAAATTTATTCAAATACATAAATTGTATTTATTTGTATTAGTTAAATTAATAGACAAACACATAAATTTGTATATATTTGATAGATTTAAAGTAGAGAAATTGAAAAATAACAAGAAGCTTAATAAATATAGTGTAACAAAAATATTATATTTTTCTAAAGTGCAAAGCTCTAAACATAGCATACATTAATTGATTACACATGAGATCAAAATATTAATTACAATATTCCATAGGTGCAAAATTGATTAAGTCTTTTCTAATAGGGTTTCAGAGCAAACTATCTTTAAAAAAGTAGAGTTCCTCTGTTTTTTCTTTGTTAAATTTCTATCCAAATATGAAAAAAAATAAGAAAACTATAATTAACTCCTTTAGATGATTCTCATTTTTTTGTTAAATTTTTATCTAAATATGAGAAAAAATAATAAAACTATGATTCCCTTCTTCTTCTTCTTTTTTTTTTTGGTAAATTTTCTCTTTAAATATGAAAACAAATAAGAAACTATGATTCTCCACCTTTTTGGTATTTTTTTTTTTTTTTTGTAAATATGAATAAAATAATTTTCTATTAGTTCAGAAATTATATTGGAGAGTAGGAACTAGTAAAAAATGTTTAAAAAAAAAAGGTAAAAAAAAATGAAAAAGAAATTATATTGGAGATAAAATAAACATTTTGGAATTTTCAAAAAAAAAAAAACCTTAAAGCCATATTAATTGGAATAAGTAATATTTTACTTTCTCTTTTTAAGGAATATATTTCCCTTTCCAATTCCAAAATATTTGTTTATCATGATTTTAAAGAAGATACCATTTTTTTTTAAAATAAAATATGTAAATTTCTAAACCTATTTTTGCTCTTTTTCAACTTCTTCCTTTACATTGACCTTTTGTATTTTAATTTCAAATTCATTTGTATCAATGTTTCCATATTGGTGTTAAAAAAATTATGCCATATTTGATAGGTGATAAAACCTTGAGTGGCCTTTTTTTCTTCCTATATTTGTCCATGTCAATAATTTCACTATGAAGAGAAAAATTGTCACCATTTTTTTTTTAAATAATTGATGTTCCACTATAAGATTTCACTTTTATTTCAGTACTTCCCTAATTAATGATTGCATATCTAGATTACAAATGATACAAAGAGAGAGAACCTATGGCAAATGGAAAAGTTTATGGGAAATGGAAAATTTCAACCCTCACAACAACTATTTTATTTCAATTTGGGATAGAATGCAAAAATTTATTTCAACTAGTTTAACACCTCTAAAAATGGACAACTAAAAAGTAAATATACAATTTCTATATTACTGTGGTCCTATTGATAAAATTACTATTGGCTAAAGCTCTAGTTCCTAATTAGTTTTTGAGCTATTCACTAAGTCATTGAGAGGTGGTTGGTTGATATAAGGTTATAGATGTGTGTGTATATTATGTGGTTGGGCTAGTTGATGTTGAACAAGTGGTCTAGGTCATGGTTATGCAAAAGAAACTTTTATTTTTCATGTTAATTTTATTTTGATTTTACATAAGGTTGATATATCTATTTCACATCTCTCCTTTAAGCTTATTTATCCAATGGAACTTTGAATATAAACCTCTTTAGTCACAAACCAGTCCAAATCCACAAAATAAATTAAGCAAGGACAAGAAATCGAAAATTCAACAACCTTAATAGAAAGTGGTAAAAGAATATAAGCTTTTGAAGTGAGATAGTTCAATTTTGAAAAGTGCACCTTTTAAATCAAGTATTTTCTATTGGAACTTGAAAAAACATCTTTAAGGATTGGGAGGCAATCTATGTTGTAAAGGTTAAATTTGGCATAATGTAAGTGGTTTTTTTTATCTTCTAGCTTTGAACAACTGTTCCTTTGCAACATCTTGAGCAATTGATAGTGATAATAGTATTCACACATCAAGGATTAAGATTTCTCTACAAATTAGTTATGTTGTTTTAATTAATTTATCTCAAATTAATTAACTAAATAAAATGCCATATCAACACTTATCATATTAAGCATGTGGTATTGATAAGCAATGTTATTGTAGCAAAACTATTTACAAATTAAGAATTTTCATGGTAAAGTGTGGGTGAATGTGTATGTTTAGAATATACTTACATGTTTTTCTAAATGTATATATATTTAGCTCATATGTTAATTTAAAAAAATAACATATTTAGCTCATATGTTAATTTTTTTAATTAATAACAATAATGATTTAAAAAAATATATTATTTAGTTAAAAAAAAAATCTTCCTTTCTTTTTGTTTATTTGAACATTGTGAGATATATAGTGGGGTAAGTTCTGATTCTTATGGTGTATTGATCCCTATAGGTGTTTACCAGCAAATTAATTTAAATGGTCGCACTATTATATACATAATTTTTTATTTATGCTCTACATTATTCACATTGAAATGTTTTTTGTGTGATTAATATATTTTTAAATGTATGTCTCACTTAAAATAAAAATGAACAAAAACTTGCAAACCCTTGTGGCAACTAGAGTTTCACCCTACCCGACTATTCTATGCATAGTTATCATGTCCATTTTGGAGATCTCCTTCTATAATGGCAAATTTCAATGATTCAACTAAAAATGTGTTTTCTTTTGAAGGTATGACTCGAGGTCTAACAAGTTAGTATAAGGTTTTGAACAATTCCATGTTGAAATTTAGTTATGGTCTTCGAGTGGTTGAGGAAATTTTTTCCCTCAATGTTCTTGTAGATGAGGAAGCTATGAGTTGTAATTTTTTATTTTTGGAGCAAGGTTTCGTGTGTAGGTTTAATGGGTTCTAGCTACGGATGGATAGATCATCTACATAAATTGATCTTCGAGTTATGGAGGACCCTTTTTATAGATGATTTAAATATTTACCCTTTGGCTCTATATTTTTTCGATGTGGTTTTTGATAATATACTTTACAATAAGGCCATTTATGAAGGAGGCCATGATTTTAGTGTAGTTTTGGTCTCTTCATGGAGCCCTAGAATCTCATTTTTGATCCAATAATGGCATCAATATCTACTACTCTAGTGTTGGTAAGGCTTCTAAACCTTCCCTTGAAATTTTGGAATCTTCTATCACTTTCCTTTATTTGGTATGTGTTGTGAAATTTTTATCATTGTTGTGGTGAAAGTGTAAATTTTTTCAAGACTACTTATGTTTGAATATGTGTGAAGATGGACTTCAACAAGGGTTTTCTCATGGAAACTAATATCACAAATCCAAGCTATGTTAGCCTCCAAAATCTCAACTATGAGAACATTTATTTCTGGTGTATAACCTGCTATGAAACATGGCACATAATTAAAAACTGCCCCAAGAATTTACATAATAGAAAATACTAGGAAAAAAAACAGAAAGGTGAAATGGTGGAAAGGAGCTAAGGGTATTCATTGTATGATATTTAAAGAGGATGTGATTTAGGATAAGAACGGACCAAAAAACAATAAGGAAGTAGATATGGGAAAATAAATTAAGAGGTTGTGATTTAGGATAAGAAATAACCAAAAGAAAATAAGGAAGTAGATACGGAAAACTAAATTGCATCAGCATAAATAGAATTCAAGAAGGAAATGATGAATTATAATGAGAATTCTCTAGAATCAAAAAAATTAGAAAATAAACATACCCTAATGGAAAGCATATCCCCCCCTCAAAAAGGAGCGACCTGTGTAGGATACCCTCCAATTTTATAATTTTATGACCACAAAATTCAGATGTTTAAGGGAAATTGTGTGATTTTATGATGGATAGTTGAGGTAATGGAAACTTAATTTTCAAACGGATTCTCTGAGCTAAAGAATGGGAGTTTTCTGAACCAATTGGGTCTTTAGTTATGCTTACATACCTCGTCCTTCTATGGCACCCCTCCACTCTTCCTATAGAAGTAAAGACTTTCCTATAGGAGTTACAGGCTTCCTGTAGCAGTTACAAGATTTCTTGTAGCATTGTTCTGTACCAAAAAAGGGTCGATGGTTCAAAGCTCCTCAGTGACTTGCAAGCTTTGTCAAATCTCAAATCTATCTTGGAATGGAAAAATGTGTGAGGTTAAGCAAGCTCAAATACATTTTATGCTATTTCAAGTTGGCTTTGAGCGTTGTGCTAACCTGTCTCTTGCATGGGTCCCACTCAAAGATATCATTCTTTTCTCCCAAGTAATCAACACCCACTCCAGGTGATCATACTTCAACTGATTTGAAAACTATACTTTGCATGGGGACTCCACCATTCACTTTTTATTTAACTAGTCGAGGTTGGCCAAGCTAACTTGACACCTTCAACTTATTAAAGTCCCCCCTATTACAAATTCATTAATTTACTCATTTATGCATAAGGAGATGGTGAGAGAGTGCCATACCTAAGCCTTACCTCCTTCTCCAGTTGTTTCACGATGATGCATGGTGGAGCTAGAGTTGGAGTTTCATCACTATGTTTTTATTATTGATTGATTATTTGTTGTGTCTTCTTTATTTCTGATGTGTTTTACTTGATTTTTTTATTTTGTGTGTAGGTACCTTGTGGATTCTTCAAGTGTATGTTTTATGGTGGAGGATCCTCCTTTTAGTGCCATTCTTGGCTTCAAAATAATCTCACAAGTTTTCTTTGTCTCCATGATTGGTCAAAACCATCTTCAAGTATTTCTTGGTGCTTACAAAGGGCTCTCTATAGGAAGTTTATTTTTCCTCTAGCAACCTCTTTCTTTGCCTATTTTAGGATTCTAGCTCTGCATGAGTGATGAGGGAGATTGTGAGGTGGTCTTAGGGTGATGGTAGGATGATTATAGGTTAGTGAAGAAGGGATGTGGCCTTGGAAAATGGAGTGAAGGAACCATATGTGTTTTAGAAATTTATAGAGGTGACTGAATGTAGGGTTTAAAATAAAAAAAATTGTTCCTGAAATGGAGCATTGATGAGAAGGTGGTAGGAAATGATGGGAAGAATCTCCCCATTGATTGTTTTTACACATCAAGGCCCTTGTTGGCTATTTTTTTTCCTCGACCCACATTCTTGTAGCTCATTGTAACTTCCTGTAGCAGTGACAATAATTCATGTAGAACCTCAGAGAAGGTGGAAAAACTTGATTTCTGAGCTCAAGGATGGTTTGGATGGATGACAAGGTGAGTGGTGGTGCTGAAGAGTGATAGGATTGATGGAAGTTTGAAGAGAAATGGGAGAATTCCTTTTCTTATGACCATGAAATGCCATTTTTCATAACCCTACAAGACGGAAAAAAAAGGTCAGCAATTATGGTGTCATCCTTGTTCTTTTTCTTTTTTTTCTTTCTTCTCTTTTTTATTATTATTATTTTTTTCAATAACAGTGGGTTGATTCAAAATATTTTTTCAACTCAATAACCTCTCCTGGTGCCTTAAATATTTTTTCACTCAAGGATATGTTATTTTCCTTTTCTCTCTTTTTTACTCGAGGACTACTTGAGAGAGGTTTTCAATCCTAGAGTTAGCTTGGATTCCTCATGGAGGTTTTCATCAAGGCCTCTTTATTATTTATTTTTCCTAAGAGGGTTGTGAACTGGAAGCTATGAGGCTCTGAATGATAATTAATTTCCTACTGATTGTGTTGATTAACTCTTCCTAAGACATGGGGCTTTTTTAATCCCTTGAGCCTATAACCACTCAGAAGTAGAGGTATCGCCTCCTCATCAATGGTTTTGATATGAAAAACCCCATTTTCATGGAAATTTTATATTATGTATGGGCCTAACCATCTTTTCATCAAATTCCCTTTAAATTCTTTAAACATGGATTCATATAGCAAAGCCAAATCTCCTTCCTTGAATAATTTCTTCTTGATGTGCCTACCATTCCAAACATTCCTCTACAATTGTATGACTTCAGTGTGGAGGAGGGCTAACATTCTGAACTCATCTAAACCACTGAGCTGAAACAATATTTCCTTTTGTGCCCTTGTAATATCAAAATCCAATTGAGCTCGCATTCTAATCATGTTACATTCAAATTCAATAGAGAACAAATCTTTCTTTATTCCCATAAACAAGATCATATGGATTAAACTCGATAGTTGTCTTTGAGGTGGTGTTATAGGCCCAGGTTTCCTCCACTAATCTGTCTACCCAATCCTTCCTAATGTTTCTCACTACCTTAGTGAGGATACTTTCCAGTGCTCTATTGGTAACCTCTACTTACCCATTTGGTTGAGCATGATAGGTGGTAGATGTTTTGTGCTTGATGTTATGTGGCCTTAGGAGGTTCTCAATCGAGTGTGATGTGAAATGAGGTCCTTGATTAGTGACTATCTACCTTGGATACCAAAATTTATAGAATAAATTTTCTCTTAAGAATTCAGCTTAGAGCTAGATTTTCTTTTATTGTTTCCTTGACAACCTTCGTCTCATCCCACTTTGTCAAATAATCAGTGCATACTATGATGTATTTATTTTCATGGATGGTGGATTAATTGGCCCGATGAAGTCCATGCCCCACTTGTGAAATGGCTACAAGGCCACCTCAGGTTGTAGATTCATTTCATCCTTGGGTGTAGGTTTCCCCATCCCCTGACACTGGTCACGTCTGCTTGTACACCTTCTAGAATCCTCATGGAGAGTAGTCCAATAGTAGCCATCTTGAAAGTGTTGAAAAGTGTAACTAGGATCAGTCTTCATATTGAGTATGTAATTATGTATTTAAGTAAAGAAGAAAAAAATAATAAAATTTATATTTGTTGTACTTGTTTCATGGGTTTCATGAGAAAGATTTTATTATAGGTTAATAGAATTCTTCTTGATGTTTATTAGAGTTTTTTTCTTCTAAGTATAAATATAATTATGTGTCATATGTATAAATAATCTAGTCTAGAGAATGCTCCAATACCTTGTCAAAGAAACCGTGGAAGAATAGCTTGTGTCAACCCTCAAATCTATGATGAAAGATAAGCTCAAGCTCCTAAAGTTGGCCTTCAACAAAAATACAAGTCGCCATTGAAACTCAATGAATGGTCGACCTAAAAAACAATAGAACTATCCCTATATATAACCTGTCTTGCGGTTAATTTTAGAGACAAGAATTCAGTCATCTATGAGTTTAAGTGCGGATTTCTGAGTGCAGTAGAGTGAGAAGTTCAGAGGGTATTGGAGTGTGGATTTAAGTACGGTTTGAAGTATGAATTAAACTGCGAAGTGAAGAGAGAATTCAAGTGTAGATAAAAGAACAGAAGATTGCAGATGGCTTTGAAATAATAGCAGAGAACACTTTGGATTAGCACTGAGTTAAGGTAAAGGTCAATTATGGTATTCAGATCAGGGTTAATGAAGTGTGGATATATATATATATATATATATATATATATATATATATATAGTGAAGTACAATTTTATTTTGGAAGTTCTAGAGTGATAATATAGCACAAGAATATTAAGGAAGGTAAATGTATGATTTATCTTCCTAAAGTAAAAATAATAAAAGAAAGAAAAATTGTCCCAAATGTAGTAACTTCAAGGTAAATAAGTCTCTAGTGACTTGACCTAATATATGAATTGTTATAAGCTAGAAGTCGATTTCTATTTTATTGGTGCAAGAAAGAAAGGTTAGCATTGAAGATCGACAAAGAAGAAGTAACAAGGTCTTGGAAGCATCCATAGGTCAAGGGTCTGAGTCTTGGTCATGGTACTTGTCATTTGAAAATTTATAATAATAATTTCTCCTGTGTTTTCCTCTTCAAGAGGGAGAGTTTTTTCCCTGTCTATAGGAGCCTAATTTGTGTGTCTCATGTATTTTTATAATTGACTTGATGAAATATTAAATAAGCTAAAGAATAAAATACGTAAGTACCTCAAGGAAGCTCACAAGTAATTATAAATAAGAGAATTTTAATTAATCACTAGCCCTCAAAATTATCAACGTGGTATAAGAGCTATGGTGCTAAACTCAAGTGCTACTTGACAAAGAGACACTCGAGAAAGAAAAAATTGAAGTTTGGGTGAAAAGTCAAATCATTTTTCATGGAAGACCCTCAAGCCATTTTCGACAAAGATCTTCATTTCATTCAAAGAACCAAATTTTCAAGAAAAATAATCTTTTCCATCAAATATTTACATTCAAGACATTGTTGGAAGAGGAAATCATCTTTTGAAGATATCCTTTATCATCAACGATCCAAGAACACCTGTATTGAATATTTCTATCTCAGAAGAAGCTCCTAACTTCTTCATCATCATCAAGGAAGCTCCAAGGCACTCTAATAAAGTAAGTATCTATGAACTTACTATAAATGTTTCAAGATGAATTATTGTAAAGAGAGCAAAAATCTTGTTGGGTCATCAAAATTTAATGCATGGAAGAAGAGGACAAATTCTCATTTAATTGAAGACGAAGTTATTGACTACATCGAAGGATCAACAATTCAAACACCAAAAGAATATGCTCTAGCTCATGCCAAGTACATGAAGGGAGGAATAAGAGGCCAGAAGATTCTCATAGAACCCATTAAGGACTCATTCATTCCCTATGTATCATAACTAAATTTTTCTAAAGAAATATATGAGAAACTAGTGGAGCTATTATCTGTCAGTACTGTAGGAGAAGAAATCTCTTTGAGATAAGAACTATATAAAATGAAATTGTCGAGGGAAGAAGGAATCACTCCATACTTTATGAGGATTTCTAAAATAAGAGATCAACTTCAAGAAATCAGAGAAGTAATGTCTGACATTGAGATGACTACAATGGTGTTGAATGCTCTACGAGAAGAATGGGTAAAATTCACTTGAGGTTTATACGGGCATAAAGAATCCACACCATTCCATGATCTATGGTGTCTATGAAAAATAAAGGAAACTAGATTGAAATCCAAAGATGATACAAGATCAAGTGAAGGGAATCAAGCCTTTGCAGCCATATCTTAGAAGAAAGGAATATTTAATAAATTTGGTCCTAAAAATAAAAGAAGAAATATGGAAAATGTATGATTATTTGGAGGTAATGAACTTCGGCATTATAAAATAGATTTTCCTAAATCTAAAAAGGACAAGAGAAAAATATAAGAAGCCCATGTCTCACATATGAGGGAGGAACATGATGCAAAGAAATATAAGAAAGAATAAGACAAAAATCTCTATTATGATTGAGATCATCTTCCTCTTTAAGTGATTTATGTTGTTTGTAAATTAGTATGATATGAAGCAATGTATATTGATGGAATCATGATAAAATCATGTCAAGATCTCTTGGTGAAACATCTTCGAGAAAACCTCTCTCATAAAATTACTAATGGAAGGTAGTCATCAAGATCAAGGGTCATCGTGGAAATAGGTGCTAACATTTTCTAATGGATTTCTCTATGAATTCACTAATTAGAAAGAAATCATAATGGTTTCATCAAGCATTCCATGCTACATAATTCTGGGATGTGATGATATATTGATGGAGCGGGCCAAGGGAATGAAGCTCTTCATTCTCGTAAAATTGCTACAGGATGAGTTAAATGAAAACGGTATATATATATATATATATATATATATATATATATATATATATATATATATATATATGTGTGTGTGTGTGTGTGTGTGTGTGTGTGTGTGTGTGTGTATGCTAACACTGGATGTTGTGAATTCATGTCATATGGTTGCAGGTAATAGAATTATATATTTAGAAGTATGATCTATGAAGGAGGATCTCTTGGTGCACTGACATATGAAATCAACATAATATATCCTCATATGGAGTATGAGGTGGTTTTATATGAACAAGGAACTAGAGAATCTGTGAGTTCCTCAGAATGAAGAATGTGTAGAAAGGAAGAAATCATGAAATGCAACCATGTCAAGAGGCGATTATCATCCAGAAGCCAGGAATATGTGACTAGAATATCTCCTGGAAGGACATATAGACTCTTATAGAAGTCTGGTAAAGAATAAGACCCTTAACAAAACATATCATTAGGAGATGTGTCAATCTGAATAGAGGATGTTGATGACTACAATAAGATGCCATGGTGAAATATCATCACAGACGTAACTTTTGATTTATCAATTCATATGTATATGTGTATTTGGATAGTTTTATGCAGGGTTTCCAATCATGTGGAAGGATGTAATATCCTTGGAGATGATAAAAGGAAAGCAGCATGGCATAAAGGTGGACCAGATGAGAAATACTCATGAATCACTTTCTAATGGTTGACATGAATCATGACTGGAAGTGATGGATGATCTGTTCCCTATGAGGAAAAAGCCTTTAAGATTCCTCAATATATAAATCCATGACATTGAGGGGAGGAATTCTTCATGAGCATCTGGGTGTATCACCATTGCTGATGCAGAACCTGGTTGAGAGGGAGCCTTGTGGTAAGTTTCTTACTTGGAAGAAACGAAGTATGCGCGTCATGAGTTAAGGGGGAGTGACATATGTGATTCTATAATGCATTTTTCATACACTAAACTAGGACTAACAGTCGTAAGTCTTAGTGAAGGCCATGTGGAGAGAATGGATAGACACATCATTCTCGTCTTCACCTGGAAAAAATAATGGAGGATTGGGTAATCATCTGACATTCAATACTCTTTGATAATGAGATAAGGAATTCAAGATAAGAGTAGTCGAGAACTGATATTCTTTGAGGGTTGGCTACCCAAGAGAAGAATAGTCCAATAAGGTCATACTTTGGGAACACCTGGGTGGATTATTTACCTCGGAGAGGTAATGACTATGGTGTCTATAATTCATGTTCTCGCCAACATTGTATCCCATTGTCTCGTTGAGATATGCGGTTTTTATTCAAGGCCTTGCACTAGGACAATGATGGTTGATATGATGCTATAAATATGTGATTGCCAATCCGATTCTTCTTATGAGATTCTTCAATTTGAAAGTGACCATTCACCTGTATGAATACCTCCCTAGTTAAGAAGGAGCATTGAAAAATGTAACTAGGATCAGTCTTCATATTGACTATGTAGTTATGTATATATGTAAAGAATAAGAAAAAAATAATAAAATGTATATTTTTTGTACTTGCTTCATGGGTTTCATGAGCAAGATTTTATTACAAGTTAATATAATTATTCTTGATGTCTATTAGTGTTTTTATCTTCTGGGTAGAAATATAATTAGGTGTCATATATATGAAGAATATAGTTTAGAGAATGATCCAACACCTTGTCAAAGAAACCATGGAAGAATAGCTTTTGTCAGCCCTCAAATCTACACTAAAATATAAGCTCAATCATGCTCCTAAATTCTACCTTCAACAACAAGAAAAGTCAACCTTCAAGCTCAATGAACATTCGGCCTAAAAGATAGTAGAAATTTCCCTATATATATAACATGCTATGTGGTTCATTTTAGAGACAAGAATTAAGTCATCTTTGAGTTTAAGTGTGGATTTATTAGTGCAGTAAAGTTCAAATTTCAAAGGGTATTGGAGTGCAGATTAAAGTACGATTTGAAGAGTGAATTAAAGTGTGAAGTTAAGGGAGAATTCAAGTGCAGATAAAAGAATAGAATATTGAGGATGGCTCTGACATGATAGTAGAGAACACTTCATACCAGCACTGAGTTAAGGTCAAGGTCAATTCTGGTATTCGGATCAGGGTTATTGAAGTGCAGATATATAAAACATTATGATATATAGATATATATAAAGTGAAGTACACTTTTTCATTGAGAGTTCTACAGTGATAATATAGCACAATAATATTAAGGAAGGTAAATATATGATTAACATTCCTAATGTAAAAATAATAAAGGAAAGAAACCATATCCCAAATGAAGTAACTTCAAGTTAAATAAGTTCTGAGTGACTTGGCCTAATATCTGAATTGGTACAAGATAGAAGTTGAGTTCTCTTGTATTGGTGAAAGAAAGTACAGGTTGTGCAAGAAAGGAAGGTCAACATTGAAGATTGACAAAGAAGAAGTAACAAGATCTTGGAAGCATCCATAGGTCAAGGCTATGAATCTTGGTCATGGTACTTGTCATTTGAAAATCTATAAAAAGAATTTCTCATGGGTTTTCCTCTCTAATAGGGAGAGGTTTTTCCCTGGCTCTAGGAGCCTAATTTGTGTGTCTCATGTATTTTGATAATTGACTTGATGAAAGATTAAATACGATAAATAAGAAAAGACATAAGTACCTCAGATAAGCTCACAAGTAATTATCAAGAATATAATTTGAATTAATCACTAGCCCTCAAAATTCTCAACAGAAAATCCTTGAAAGTTTTCCTATTAACTAGAAAATGACCCCCAGAAGGCTCATCATGACATGCTGAGAGGATGTAAAAGAATTTATCGTCCCTGAAACATCTCCTTAGGATATGATCTATTCCCAACTTGAAAATATTTCCACCAATCCACGTGAAATGGGCACTCTTTCTCAAAATTCTTCTCTTCTTACTAGATGACAGATTCAGAGGAAATGTCTGAGAAACTAGGTTGTTGGCTATGTCGAAAAACCAATGAGAGAGTACTAAGATGGAAAATAAGTTACCATATCGAGGATGGTCATATATCATCTCTTCATTACCTGTAGGAAAAGTGAGTCTAGACAAAAAATGTGCAACTACATTTTCTTTTCCAGGCTTATCAATGATAGCTAAGTCAAAATGTTGCAACAATAACCACCTAATAATTCTAGAATTCACATCAGGTTTGTTAATCAAGCATTTAATTAATGTTTCATGGTGAGTATGCACAAAATGTTTGTACCCAATAATACAATGTCTGAATTTATTCAAGGAATGGACAGCAACTAAAATCTCTTTCTCAGTGATAGTGTAGTTTAATTCATCCTTAGACAAATTTTTTTGATGAAATGAATGACCTATGGTAATTTATGATCCATTTGTCCCAAATCTTCCCTAACAGCTTTAATTGATGCATAAATATGGATATGGAATGGAAGAGCCTAGTGGGGACCTCGAAGTATAGGGGCATTGTTCAACTTTTCCTTTATGATTTCAAATGCTTCTTGACAAATAATTAACTAGTTGAAGTCATAGTCCTTGCCCAGAATCCAAAAAATGGTGAAGCCACCTTGCTAAAATTCTTGATGAATCTCCTATAGTAACCAAAAAATCCCAAGAAACTCATATCATCTATTTGCGTCTAAGGAATCATTCACCCCTTTTTATGATGGCAATTTTGATTGGGTCTACTTGTATCCCTGCCTCAGATATGGAGTGGCCAAGGAAAATAGATGCCTTCCTCAAGAATTCACAATTCTCGGGACTCAAAGAGACATGAATTTCAATGCATCTTATCAATACTTTACCCATATTAGAGAAGGCCTCTTGGAAATCATACCCATAAGGAGTGAATTCATGCATGTAGATTTCCACAGAATCATGGAGAAGCTCAACAAAAATGTTCAGGACTACTCTCTAAAAAGTGATAGGGGCATTGCATAGGCTAAATGTAAGAACTCTATAGGAAAATTCACCCCAAGGACATGTAAATGTAGTCTTGTCTTGGCCTTTAGGGCTGATATAGATTTGATTGTAACCATTGAATCCATGAAGGAAGGAGAAGAACTTCTTTCCTGCAACACCATCCAAGACTTGGTCAATGAAAGGAAAAGGGAAATGGTATTTCTTTGTGGCTTTATTTAACCCTCTATAATAAATAGAGATTCCCCACTTCCCATTCTTCTTTTGGACTAATACTAGAAGAGACACCCATTCTCTGTCTCAGATAAGGTATATGAACCCTACATGCAAAAACTTTTCTAATTCATCATTTAATATGTCTTTCAAGGTTGGGTTCATTACCCCATGGGGTTGGCGCGCATGCTTACATCCCTATTTTATGTATATATGGTGTGTGCAGACTCAGGGATGCACCCCTTTCATTTCTTTGTAATCCCAAGAAAAATAATCTAAGTTCTCTCTCATCAGTTGGCACAATTTTTCTTCCTCTTTGTTCAAGAGAGTGGGATTGATCTTTAGGGTTCTAGATGGGCCAAATTCTACAATCGTGGTAGGTTCATGGACTGAGTTAGCTGAGCATATCTCATTCCAGGGGTTGGTTTTAGATTCTATCACTATTTCATCACTTTGAATGGCAATGGGGGGCTGGTTTTGAAGGATATGGTCAACCAGGTCATATTCATGAGGTTGACCCCCTCTTATAATGACATATAAGGTACAAACATGGTATGGTGTGTTATGGTACACTTCATCTCCTTCTTAGTCCTCCATACAAAAATGTAGATCATGTTCAATACAAGTTTGGGAAAGAGGATATAATACCACTTGTTTTGACAAGGGCCCATTCTATATGGTCATGTTTCCAGCCCTACAATTGATACAAGCATCAATAGTGGCCAACCAAGATATTCCTAGGATAAAAGCATAACCATTAAAATTGGTTTTTTGTTGAAGTACAAGGAATTGAGTGGGATACTCCAAGGAGTGTATGGAGAGCATACCATCCTCAACAACTCCCTCAAGAGCTATTGTGGATCTATATGTAAGTTGCAGAACTGTAGTGGTCTTCCTCAAAGCTCCTTGGAGGTTTATATTCAACATGGTTTCTTTGGTCATAACATTGACGATAGCCCCAAGATAATTCAATGTATGAGGGAAAATGATACCATCAATGTGGACATCCACCATTGGACTCTCAAGGTCTAGGCACTTTGGTAAAATCACTCTCCCGAGCATCAAATCAGATAATTGACCTACAACGTTAATGGTGGGGGTGTATATTTTCTTTCTCCCAGGAACTTTGAAGAATTTTTATTTCATAAGCTTATTGTAGATCGGAACATCACTAGTACCCTAGAGAAGGGGTATCTTTACACATAGATTCTTTAATTCTCCCATAAGTTCAATATCTTTTGCGGTGTGTTGGATCTAATGGATCAACCTTTGAGGAAAAGGAGGTGGATTTACTTGAGGGGTACTCTCTTACTTTCCCTCTTCAATCTCTTCAGGTGGAGATGGTGGATGGTAATCTGGGAGTACTCTCCCATACCTAAGGTTAATCCCATGGATATCCACAAAATAGGTAGGGTAAGATGTCTCTCCACTATAGACCTGTTACGCCTATTTTTTATTCAGGTTCTGATTAAGTAGAGAAAGCATCTAAGGTTGCTTAGGTGGAGCAGGATTTGTGAGTGGAGGTTGAGGTTGGGGTGGAGGCAGTAAAGTAGGATTTTGGTCAAGTTGAGGCCTCCACCCTTGTGATGGGTTTCTCCACTGACGAGGTTGGGGAGAATATGGATGAAATGGTTAATTGACAGGTTCGGGATGATATGGAGGCGAATAATACCAAGGAGGCATTGGCCATGATGGATGAGTAGAATAATACCAAGGCTTCAAGGGTGAATTTTGGTTTGAATTTTAGTAAGGATAAGGTGCACCTTGCATGCTCTGTTGGTATGGTCGAGGTCCTTAAGGCCTCCTTTGACTTATAAAGTAGACTTTCTTTGGACCACCTTCCACCCCTTGCTATATAAATTTTAGGCCAAGCAGGGTAGGGCATTGTTCTATTGCATGGTTTTCTTCACATACTAAGAAATATTCTATGGCATTCATTGGCCATTCATTCCTAGGGTGTCTTCTACTGCATCTAGGGAAAAATATGGCTAGGGCTTCCTTTTCGCCCTCTTGTTTCCTTTTGATATGCATGCTATCAATTTTCAAGGAAAATTTATGCAACATTTCACTATTAAAATCATATAACATGTTCCCTATCTCACTTTTTATGGATGAGGTGGAGGGAGACGTACTGGCCAAGCCTTGATTATTTCTAGTTTTTTTTTTTTTTGTTCTTTTTTCTAGTTTCCTTGGAATGTTTTTTTAACATAATATTGATGTCGTCATAGGCCAAACGATAGTTATCTGATATAGATAGAATGTTGAGGGTTTCCAACACTTCTGCCCAAATCTCTCAGAGAAGAACTAACTTGGGTGATCCAGGATCAAGGGTACAATTTTCCCTCTTATAGTTCAGTTAAAACATTTCCTCATAGTCCTCTAAATATTCATCGGGCCCTACGGTCATCCTAAATATTTCTTCCTTGGTTGCTTTGGACCTACAATAGTATTTGTAATCGTTGTTGAAGGACTCTTGCATTTTGGCCCAGGTAGTGATTTTTTCCCACGGAAGACCCCTGAACTAGCGCAAGCCTTCATCCTTGACGGTAGAGGGAAAAAATTTCAACATTTATTCATCTGTGGCATAGTCATATGTCCTACATATCACAATGAACTCACACATGAAAGTGTCAGGTTCCTTAGAAGTTAGGCCATGGAAGTGCGGAAGGGATTAAAGGCTAATGTTTTTCATCCTAGTCTCTCCATTGGTTTCTCTTATGGGAAATACTCATTGGGTTCTGCTTTCAACCATAGCTTGAAAAAGCGAAGCAAGTTCCTCTTCTTCCCCAATAGGTTCCTAAATTTTTTTAGGTTTATCACTTAGAGGATATTCTAACTCAGAGTCACCGAAGAAGAGTGAAGGTTGACTGTGTGGAGATGTGGGGGTCATTAGTAAAACGTTCCCTTGGTTGTCACTGCTTCTACGAAGCATGAAAGACAATTTCTTTTGTTTATTTTTCACTTTTTCAAAATGTATGAAAAAAATAGAAAATAATGCTTAAGCAGGAAAAAATAATATACTTATACTCCTCCCCGGTAATGATGCCATAAAGTGGCGAGCCCTGATATTGAACCAAGAGTGCTACAACTCCCAAGGGATACAAAACTTTACTTATCAACCCAAGGTTCGCGAAAACTTATAGGTGGCAATGCTATATGCACAACAGATGGATTATATTCATGCCATCCTCCACTAGGACTTATGTTCAATAGTAATTATAGACTTTCGTTCTACTTGATTAAAGTGTAGGTAGCTATAGTACTACAAGGAATTGATTCTAGTCTAAGAAAAAGAGAATGTATATAAAAATCCTACTCGTAGTTGACAGTGAAAGAAAAACATAAAGAGTTAATCTAGTTGTAGAAAAATGAAACTATGCTATGGAAATCATTCATCTACCTGTATACTTATTTGTAGTAAATAGAATATTCCATTATAATACATTTCATGAAATGATAAATCAAATCGTATCTATTATTTCATTCAAATTGTAATTGCAGGTGAAATTGAATGTAATTTTGAAATGGGATAAAACCCTAATGCCTGCTATGTTTTTGCAGCAAGGAAGGAAGGAGCTTTGGAGTGGAATAAGAGTCTCTTCTAACCATGAACTCATATCTGGGGGTCAAGTGCATCCTATTCTAGGATTACAAGGAAAAAACAAGCTAAACTACAGTGAAGAGGTGACCTACTATGCTGCTACAAGAAGTTGGTACATGATGGCTTGAAGTACTATAGGAAACATTCTGAGAGGGTTTTAAGGATGAAAAACGTGCACAGAAGGTGTGGAAAGGTGAGAGAATGTGGAATGAGGTGAGGGAGATGTGGCCAATGCTTCTAGCCAAACTTAGAAACCTCGGGAGGCCTATCTGCACTTGGAAGGCTTCTCACGGTGGTGGAAAAGGTAGTTTCAAAAAACAAGTTTTCAATGGCGGATTTGATGTTTTGAGAGGAGGATGGATGAGATGGAGAGGATCCTTTCCCTTTAGCTGTAGAGAACCAAGGAATCACTACACACATTGATGCATTAATTATTGACAAACTAACATGTTAACAAGTGGAAAATATGAGTTGAATGGAAAAACCCTACTTAATCTATGCTAAAATCTATTCTAATAGAAATCCAACTCCTAACTTATAGTAAGCATATAATGAGAATGATAATCATAGTATCTACCTTTCCAAGAAATCATAAACAAACTACTTTTGATTTGTGATGGGATATCCTTCTCCTTAAGCTCCCATGGGAGAGGTTAGGAAGAGAGGCTACAAGCACAGTTTTGTTGGGTTTTTGATGTTGCTAGAATGTAAATAGACTAAAAAATATGTTGAAACATAAAGAGGGAATATAAATACAAAATAGGGAATTAGCCAATAGATTGGGCCCTAACCCAAAGGCATCAACCATCTGAGACTAAATTAGTGATGAAACAAGCAACTTCCCATTCTCATTGAATCAAAATGTTTAATACATCATATGACAGTAAAAAATAACACTAAATCACAGCTCAAGAGCTACCTAGATGAATACAAATTTTGAATCCTAAGCAACTCTTTCATATTATTACTTCTACAAATGGGTAGATACCAACAACTCCTTAAAAAATAGGAGTAAGTCCTCCTTGATCTCGGGAAAAGTGTAGCTTGGCTCCTAATAACTGTCACTTTTCCTGGATGCCTTTGCCTTCCAAATGCTGGGATATATCTCAATGTGATCTTGGCTAATTGAGAGAGTTAAGGATGTGGAAAAGCCTCCTACAATCTCTCATTTTTGTCTACTTCGAGCCCTTAGGTGAAAAATATCTCAAAAATAGCTTTTTTTCTTGCAATTAATTTAGATTAGGCAGAAAGAAATTAAAACCATCATATGCCATTCTCATTAAGCATAATATGAAAAAAATGTAAATAAATGTGAGAGACAAGTAACTTAATAGCTGAAGTATGGCATTTTAACCCCTAAAATATACCTAATGATGGGATTCATCAATTAGAATACGTTTGTTATTGAGAGGTCATAGGTTCAATTCTCTTGCCACTCTTGGGGTTAGGATTTTTGGTTGACTTGACAAGAATTGATCCTTTTGAGTAGATTTTCCTAATACAATTTTTCGTGGATGTAGCAATCACTAAAATCTAGGGATTGTGAACCACATAGGAAAAAAAGAGTATTTTGATTTATGTAAATAAATTAGTAAGGTAATTACATTTTTGACACACACACACAGACACACACACACAAACACACACATATATATAATACTAAATTTATGTGATTAAATTATTTGTCATTGATTGATTACAATTGGTGTGATACCACCAAAAATTTGTGAATAATTTATTTAATTTTATTCAAATGAATTTTATATATCATGGGGCCCATACTGAGGGTCAAGTATGAACACATAATGTGGATAAATGTTTTTTTTCTACTTTAATATTAAATATAAGATAGCATATGGTCAGCCATGTGAAATTACGGTGGGAAAAGGTGCTAAATAGAATTTCACATTTCTATAACATCATTTATTGAATTTATATACTTGACGATTTATGTATTGGCCTTAGAAAACCCTTTCAATTCAGACTTGGTCATTTTCTTTAAATACATTATTTTGAATTCGATACGCGACTCTGCCATGTCTTACATGCGTGCACATGCGGGTCCACTCATATCTGACACATGTATACAATTTAAAATATTAAAAAATATATAATCTCCCTATTAATTGGGCAGGGTTTACAGGTTTTACCTGAATCCCACCTATAACAGCCCATGGCCAAACTATTTCCAAACTAAAAAATCGATTTGAGGGAGTATTAATAAACCTAATGGGGAAGGCCTATGGGAGGAGAGAGAAATTCATTTACACTATAATATAATAGCCCAGATCAATTCTGATTATCCCTATGCCTCTTGCACTTCCCAGGTTCAGGAAACCCTTGTTTCCTTCTTTGAGATGTTCACCTCCTTTATGTGGCATCCTTGTCCACCTTTTATGGAAGAAGATTGTTGAGGCTTGGTCTGGATGGATCCAAAGGATGGTTTCGCTTGGATTTGCAGTTGATTTCACGGGATATATCCATATTTATTTTACATACATCATTAAAAGAAGCTTTTTCTTATTCCTGATGTCATGATCTTATATGTTTCTCATACATGTTAATGATCTTATAGATGTTTATTTCATACTATTTTTTATGATTTTATATGGTCTAACATACTGACATTTAGGATATATATGTTGTAAAACTAGTCTCTATTCTTATTCTTCATTCAGTTGTAGGTTTCAAAGAATGTGGAGAAGGAGAGAGTTTTCACCCTGCAGGAACGACCTCAAACGTAGGACATACGGGTAAGGTCACCTCTCCCTAGTTTACCAGTTTAAGAATTATGACCTTTAATTTGATTATGTTTTTTTGTTGTATGCCTTCAACTCTATTAGGTCCCTCAACCCAGACCTTAGTATATTTTTTCCTGCAACAGAATTGGCGACTCCACTGGGGATACCCAAGACTATGGCATCTAGCATAGTCTTGGTTTTAGTCTTGGATCTCATGTCATGTACTTACCTCTTACGAAATTATGCAGTATTGTCTTCTTGTGTTTTCCATATTGTTCAAGACTATGCTATATGAGCCCTTGGGCACTTTTGATGACAACGAAGATGAAAAAGAACAACTTCCTAGGAAGAGGCCAAGGACAATTAGGTTGAAGAAGGCTTTAGCCTGGGAAAGAGAGAAAGAGACTGAGTTGGCAGAGCAGCTCACTCCAAGTGAGTTGCTTGCCATGGAAATAAGCTATGATAGAGAATCTTGGCTAGAGAGATCCAATGTGCACCTAGAGGGTCAAATTGAGAAGGAAAAAAGATAAATTGACCTGCAGAAGAAGATGCAAGAAATTATGCCATGAGGAACAGAATTGCAAGGGCCAATCTCAAAAGGGCCCTTGTAAAGATTCAAGCATAAAATGAGGAAAAGGAGAAGGAAAAAATGGATATCCTTGGTGATGTATCCCTCCAAGCATCCTAAACATGATCAGCAAGGTAAGTTCCCAATTTTGGCACTTGGTGCAAATTTTGAGTTTTACACTGTTTGGCTAGCAACAAAAGGGCCAAACACGCAACGCCACTGGTGCTGCACTCTTTTTTGGGGCACTAAAATGAAAAATGTCTTATATATTCATGATACTCATGGAAATTACATCATCCACAAAAAATTCTAGGTCATTTGGAGCAAAAATGGTCCCTCAAAAAGGCCAAAAACCACCTAAAAACACCTTTCTTTTGGAAACACTAGGGGGGGGGGGGCTGAAACAATATTCCTTTCAATTAGAGAATTAGTTAATATTAAATTATTATTAGTGTTTGTACAATGATAGCAACAAACAAGAGGAACACAAATGCACACAGTTTTTAAGGTGGAAACCCACTCCAGGACAAAAACCACCTAATGATTTTCTAATAATTCTTTAATATTCAACTCTAATTCAAAATAAAGCTCCAACTTCCTAGAATCTAGAAAAGAATTATTGTCTAGCTAACACTGGATGGATGCTCCAACACCCAATATTCTTCAATAGTCAACTGAATGGATGCCCCAACACCCAATGAGCTACAACTCACCCTAGCACCACCCTACCACCCTATAGAAGAATAAAAGAAGAATGGACTCCCGTACCAGGGAAAATGGTCCACTTTACAATGATATAGAATGATGCAGAAGAAGAAGATATCCTAGATCATAACCCCAACTTTGAAACAACCACCTAACGATGATCCTAGACCTCCCAACACCGCCTCTTCAACCCTTGGCAGAGAGACACTAGTACAGTTTTTACAATAATGTATTTACAATGACTTAGTACAAAGATACCTTTACAATGATTGTATGCAGTGCTGCCCACTTGAAGACTTCATATGATGAACTTCTTGCTACTGTTATTCACCTTGGTTGATTCTCTTGTCATGCTACCCTCTGCTGCACCTTTCTTTTCTTTTCGTCCATAGAAAGTATGGTCGTTTGCAACCCTTGACAACACATGATCTAGAGATTTTTCTTGCCTTCTAGGAGCTCGATATTGAATTTGGTGTATCTCTATTATTTCAGATCCTAAATATCTGATTTTTGGTCTTGTAGTATTCCTCTAAGTCTTATTTCCAATACCACAGGTCTGACACAATTTGGATTCTTCAAGAGAGAGTTATACCCAATCTCTCACAATGCCCTAATTATGGACTATTTCAGCAGAGCGCACTTGTACAAAGTGCCACGTGTCACTGTTTCTTTATTTGGATTTGTAATTGCTAGAGTGAAAACTAAAGACTGTGAAATATCTGCCACTTTTCACAAAATTCCAATCTGATACTCAGAGAGAGAGTTATGACGATTTTACCAAGGTCACTTCTTTGAGATGAATTTCAGGAGCCTGCAAAAAACCCTGACTTCCACAGATCATATCTCCAAAAATATTGCGCACCTTGATATGAAATGTTTACAGTAGCTTCCTTAGGATTTCGGCTTCGCGTCATAAAAATTTCAGCTTCTTAACCTTCGTAGAAAAAACGTTAGAGTGAAAATTCCACGATGACCTGTCTTAGATGGCGAAATACCTTGCATAAGGAGGAAATGAAGATCACAATTTATATAAATGCTTAACTTGAGAGGGGCTTCAACAAGTGAACGTGGGAGGGATTTTAGGAGCTTAAGAAATATTAATTATGAATTTTCAATGACCCATGCCCCAACCCCGTGGGGTTTTAGCCCACTAACTGGGGGTACAAACTTCAAACATGAATATCTCTCAAACCGTGAAGAATTACATGGCGTGCTATATATCAACGGAAACAACTCGACAAGTAGAAAACATGAAAAGAATTAGTGACCCAGAATATATTAATTTTGTAGGTCAAAATACCCTGCAATATTGGGTTAGCTCCTGGTGCTTCTTGGGTTGACATCAATGACAACCGCTGATCAACAATCTCCCCCTGTGGCATTGATGACAACACAAGTACTCCCCCTGCGATCATGACACCTCTTCCTACAACATTCTCTCCCCCTTTGACATCAATGGCAAAGGGTAACTCCCCCTGAAACAGAACTATCCTGTGGACCTGTACACACTTCCACTCCCCCTGACACACAACCGTCCTACAGACCTGTAATCTACTTCCACTCCCCCTTTATATTCTGAAAAAGGAAAATCTAATGATAACTTGGGAGAATCCCAAGCTTCTAGCGAAGATATTCCAATGATGGTGAATATTTAATATGTGATTCTTTTGGTGCTGCTTGGAATCTTGCTACTTGTCCAACTTCTTGCATTAAATCTAGTCGAGAGGCTGTTACATATAGAAGACTACTAATCATAGATCTGTACAACCTTTGATCCACATCCTTAGATGAGTCGTCTATGTTCAATTTGCAACCTGTTACCATTGGAGTAAGTATGGGTTTGCAATCTTCCATTTTAAATTTCTTGAGCATTTCCTTGATGTACTTGGCTTGAATTATAAATATTCCCTTCTCTTTCTGAGATATTTGAAGCCCTAAAAAGTATGTCAGCTCACCAAGTAAAGACATCTCGAAATCACTTTGCACCTTTGTAGCAAACTTCTTACTTAGTCGATCATCATTGTTACCAATTATTGTATCATCCTCTTTAGCTATTAGACATGCTTTAGTTGCTTCATCCAGAACATATATTTCATTTGGAGCTCGACTTGCTGTAGCCACAATTTCACCATACACGCCTTTCCTGATTTCACATTTCGTGGAGTTGAATAGTATTGTGTGTCCTTGTTCACACATTTGTCCAACACTGAGTAGATTGTGATTCATGTTTTCAACCAATAGAACATTCTTGGCTAGAGCATATTTTCTTCCGAGAGTAATAGTACCTGATCCTATAACATTTTCAGGTCCATCATTTCCAAAGGACATGGTTCCGTCCTTCTTCTCTTTCAGAGATACAAATTTATTTCTATCTCTAGTCATATGAGTTGAGCAACCACTATCAACATACCACACATATTTGTTCTTTTGAGCCTTGAAAGCAAGATCACAATTATCATTCTTCTTCTTCTTCCATGTTCATTCGTTCTGTGGCTTCGAAGATTCTTCTGGAGGATTTTCAAGTCTGCAGTCTTTGGCTATGTGTCCAAAGTTTCGACATTTGTAACATTCAATATTATTTATTAAATGTTAAAATCTATTGATGTTTTGCTGAGCCCTAGGAGGTTCATATTTGATAGATCTCCTAGAATTGTATTCGTTCCTAGGGTACGTGCGACATTCTACAGCTTTATAACCAAATTTTCCACATGAATAACAGTAGCCATAAAAAATATGTTGGTACCTAGATGGAAATTTTCGTCGAGGAATTGTTTTCGAAGGCTGTTCTTGCGAATCTTGTCCAATGAAGTCTACATGCATGTCAGATCTCATAGGTTCATTGTATTTTGTTGTAGAAGGTCCTGCTTCTTCTTCTTTTTAATTGATGTCAGTTTTGTCGTTGTAAGATCGTTGATTGTTGATGAGTTCTTCCAATTCCCTTGAGCTGTTGGCATAGTTTTGGATAGTTTTTCCTTTCTTCACTTCCTCACGCAGCGAGACTACTTCGGCTTCTAATTCTTCCCTTTCTTGGTTGCTTTCTTCCAACTTATTTTGAAGTGACTCTTCAATGCATTTGTGTTCTTCAACTTCAATTTTGAGACGTTGAACTTGTTCTTCAAGAGTTTTGGAACGGATCTTCTCTGCCTTGAGATCTTTTATAAGCTTGATTGCTTCCTCATAAAACTCTTTGATGGTCCATCCTTCTTCTTCGTTGTTTGATACCTCTTGTTTATTGTGCTTGGGTTTATTGTGTTTGGCCATAAAAAATACTCTCTCATTGGCTTCTTCTTCACTGTCATTGTCTTCATCAGATGATGATATATCTTCTTTAGAGAGAAAGTTCCTTTTGGATCCTTGCTTGCTGAATTTCTTAAAGCCTTTCTTTCCTTTTGAGTTGCCATAACTTCTGTTTGGCCATTTTTATACAAAATTCCCAACCTCATTACAGCTTAAACATATCAATGGAATTTTACCTTTGAATTGTCCCTTACCAATTTTTAGTTTTCTCGTGAAGTAAGCATACTCTTCATCTGAAATAACTTCTTCATCATCTCCCTTTTCTTCACACTTGCAGGTGCATGTCTTTTCAATTGAAGGTTGTTTATCCTTATTGGTTTTCTTAGATGCAACGAACACAGTTTCTAGATGTGAAGTACCCTATTCTTCATCAAGTCTCATTTAATATGCTATGGGAACTCCATGTAATTCCTCTTTGCTGAGTTTGTCTAGATTTGCACCGTATTCTAAGACCAATACCTTTGGGTTGAATCTCCCTGGTAACGTTCTAATAATCTTCTGTATAATAGTCTTCTCGTCAACTGGCTCTCCCAATCCTTCCAGAGTATTGGTTATTTCATCAACGTATTGGAAGTATGCAGTAATGTTGCAATCTTCTTTCATTTTGAGTTGCTCAAATTTTTCTCTATATATTTGAAGCTTTACTTCTTTGACATTTGAGTCACCTTCATATATATTCTCAAGCTTTTCGCATACATTTTTGGCATTTTTACAACCCAACACCTTATGATAAGCAGATTCAATAAGTCCACTGATAATAATATTCTTTGCTTTTGCATCATTTACTAAATTCTCCTTACCTTGTTCATCCGTAGTTGATGTAAATCCATTTTGAACAATGTTCCATACTTCGTAACCTTGCACTAAGAGATAGACCTTCATTATTCCTTTCGAGAGTGCATAATTATTTTCATTGAATAGAGGTACACCATTCTTGGTATGCTCCATGACCTCCTTCCAACTGTTAAACTACTATTGAAGGAACCAAGCTCTGATACCAATTGTTGGAAATACTGAGAGGGGGGGGGGGGGTGAATCAGTATTCCTTTCAATTAGAGAATTAGTTAATCTTCAATTGTTATCAATGTTTGTACAATGATAGCAAAAAACAAGAGGAACACAAATGCACACAATTTTTAAGGTGGAAACCCACTCTAGGACAGAAATCACCTAATGCTTTTCTAATAATTCTTTAATATTCAACTCCAATTGAAAATAAAGCTCCAACTTCCTAGAATCTAGAAAAGCATTCTTCTCCAGCTCCCACTGGATGGATGCTCCAACACCTGAGATTCTTCAATAGTCAACTGAACGGATGCCCAACACCTAATGATCTACAACTCACCCTAGCACCACCCTACCACCCTATAGAAGAATAAAAGAAGAATGGACTCCCGTACCAGGGAAAATGGTCCACTTTACAATGATATAGAATGATGTAGAAGAAGAAGATATACTAGACCATAACCCCAACTTTGACACAACCACCTAATGATGATCCTAGACCTACAAACCCTACCTCTTCAACCCTTGGCATATAGACACTAGTACAATTTTTACAATAATGTATTTACAATGACTTAGTACAAAGATACCTTTACAATGATTGTATGCAGTGTTGCCCACTTGAAGACTTCATATGATGAAATTCTTGCTGCTATTATGCACCTTGGTTGCTTCTCTTTTCATGCTACCCTCTGCTAAACCTTGCTTTGCCTTTCTGCCATAGAAAGTCTGGTCCTTTGCAACCCTTGACAACACATGATCTAGCTTTTTCTTGCCTTCTATGAGCTCGATATTGAACCTAGTGTATCTACGTTATTTCAAATCCTCAATATGCGATTTTCAGTCTTATAGTATTCCTCTAGGTCTTCTTTCCAATGCCACAGGTCTGACCAAATTTGGATTCTTCAATAGAGAGTTATACCTAATCTCTCACAATGCCCTAATTATGAACTGTTTCAGCAGAGCGCACTTGTACGGAGTGCCACATGTCACTGTTTCTTCATTTGGCTCTGAAATTGATAGAGAGAAAACTTAAAACTGTGCAATATCTGCCAATTTTTACAGAATTTCAATCCGATACTCAGAGAGAGATATTTGACAATTTTACCAAGGTCACTTCTTTGAGATGAATTTCAGGAGCCTGCAAAAACCCTAACTTCCACAGATCGTATCTCAAAAAATATTGTGCACCTTGATCTGAAATTTTTATAGCAGCTTCCTCAGGATTTCGGCTTTGCCTCATGAAAATTTCAACTTCTGAACCTTCGTAGAAAATCATTTAGAGTGAAAATTCCACGATGACCTGTTCCAAATGGCGAAATCCGTTGCATAAGGAGGAAATGAAGATCACAATTTATATAAATGCTTAAGTTGAGAGGTGCTTCAACAAGTGAACGTGGGAGGGATTTTAGGAGCTTAAAAAATATTAATTATGACTTTTCAATGACCCATGCCCAAACCCCATAGGGTTTTATTCCACTAACTGGGGGTAGAGGCTTCAAACATGAATATCTCTCAAACCGTGAAGAATTACATGGTGTGCCATATATCAACGGAAACATCTCGACAAGTAGAAACCATCAAAAGAATTATTGACCCAGACTATGTTAATTTTGTAGGTCAAAATTCCCATTAAATATTGGGTTAGCCCCTGGTGCTGCTTGGTTTGACATCAATGACAACCGCTGATCAACACTTTCTACCCTCCTTTCAGCATTGGCGCTGCACCCTTAGCAGTCTTGAGAGAATGGATTTTTGACTACACAAATGGGCACTAATATAGAAAATAAAAGAATATCTGGAAACTAGACAAGACATTCTTTCCAATGAGCTATGATGGATCTCATTTGGACATCGGGAAGGCCTCCAAAACTCAACTGCAAAAAAGGACATATTTCTAGTCTTAGCACTGCGCCCTTTGCCTGGTGTTGCGCCCTTGTACCTTGGCATTGTGCCCTTGCCTGAAAGTAAAAAAAAATCATCAGAATTTATTGAAAAAATATATTTTGAATTCCTTAACTCCAAAGTTAGCTTAGAGGTTATGTTAGAAGTTATTTTTTCATTTAATGAGTTTGGGATATTTGTTCCTTGGGCCTTGCATGGTCTCTAAGGTCAAATACATTTATTGTGTAATTAATAACTTCTGAAACCCTATCTAGGGTTTACTTCATCATTTTTCAGTTAAATACTACATGTAAGCTTCATTTTTGGTTTTTGGTTGATTGTTGAGATGAAAATCACATAGACTTTGAGAGGTGAAGAGGTTTTTGGCTTTGGAGTTTTGTAATTGTCTTGGACTGAATGATAATGGATCAAGCACATTTTTAGGATTCATGGACTTTGTCAAATGGTGATGTTATTCCAATTTAGTTACTATCTTCTTATTTTTTCCATATTGTTCATCTTTTCCTTATGACAGAGTAGAAAATTTAGATTAAGATATGATGTTGAGAGGCACCTTAATTTTGTCTACCTATTGTTGTTTAGATGTTTTCGTCTGTTAGGTCTAATTGAAGAATTATTAATTTCTCTTTGATTCCACTTATGGTTGTTGTCTTGAGAATGGTCTAATATATCCGAGCCAAAGATGGTTATGGTATGACATGTCCTTTGGTGAAGCTTTAAACATTGTTTTTTAGGCATTTTCTTTGAATTTTACTAGTTAGGGTTTTGCTGAAGAAGTTTATGGTTTTCCCTGTCCTTTAGTCCATCTTAAGTAGTTATTTTGAAGGTATTTATAATTTGATTAAGGAATTTAGGAGTTCCCTTCTCTTTAATCATTACTAATGTGTTATCTTGAATGTTTTCTTTCTCTGAAGGTAAATAACTAGAGAATTTAGGAGTTCCCTGCTCTCTAGGGTTTGTTGGATTATTGTTTTAAAGTTTACTTGATAAAGCTAGGTCAAAGAATTTTATGGTGGACCCTATCCTTTGATTCTTTCTTAATGCATAGTACTCTTAAAGACTCTTCTTGTTATAGTTTATGCTAAAGGATTCTTAATTTCCCTTTAGACCTACTACACTCACAATTTAATGTTCATTTAACTCCCACAGAAGCTATTAAGATCCATTTGGCTTTGTCAAATTGCCCTATGAAACACCCTTGATTCATTATTGTACCTTTCAAGCCTTTCACAGACCCCATAGCCTAATGGTTTGAACCTCTCTTACTCTATCTGTTCAACTTGAAAACCTACCCAACCAAACAAAAAAAACAAACCCTATCATTTTAACTAGCCTAAAATAAGCATCCTAAATAAAATAAGTCATATCTTTTATACATATATAGAGAGAGCCCTCTCTGAGTCTAGGATGGCTATGTCCTAGGACTCCAAAAAAAGTTTGATGTTACCCTTGTCTATTTGGTCATTTCTAATCTTCCAAATTATAGGGACCTAACAGTGAGTAGTCCTAGGATCTGCATTTATCATTGGTAGTTATGCATTAGTGTAGTTGCACCGTTAAGCATATTTAGTCTTTTGATAGATTTTGAAGTGTGTCAGTGTGATATTGAAAATAAAAGAAAAAATTCTTTCTTTTTAGTTGTTTCGTAAAACCCAAGTAGAAATATCTTTCATCAAAGAAAAAGTTGCATATGCATGTAACATGTTTCTATATATTTCTCTTTTGCATCAAAACATTATGAGTTTCATTCTTCGTTTACCCTTTACTTGAAAAGAATAACCATTAAAATCAAGCGCTTATTTAAAATGAACTAGAATTTTTCGAATTGTCACTAATATACACCAACTATACTAGGTCATAGGGCTTTGGAATAGTTGAGTGGAGAGTTAACTCTCCAAGGCCACTCAAAATTTCAAACATAGAAGTTGATTAATAAGTTAAATCCAACCTCGTTAAGTGGACCGGGAAAGCTCTACCTCCAAAGAGTTAAGCATGAGGGCTAGTGAAGGCACATAAGAGAGATACCCCCTCTCCTTCTAAGACCATTCTGCCTGGCTAGCGATACGAATTGGTGTCCATAGTTGTTATTCCTAGGTATCACATAGGTGAATGTGGGGGGAATACATGTGGTACTTGAGACAAACATTGCGTCACTCTCTTAGTACTTCCAGAGGATGCCATTGCGAAGCTTGGTTACTTGCATCAGCAAAGTATTTTGTTAGGAGGCCAACGTAACTATTTATGTTACCTTCGCTAGTAGGCGTGGGGCGTAATTACCCTAGACTATTCTCGGAAGGTCCCTTGATTCACTTTATTGTACTTTAGTGTTTAGTCATAATAACCCAGAGTGAAAATACATGAAGGATGCTTGATTGTTGTATCTTAGGGATATTTTTCTAGAGAGTTATCTTTGCTCCTATATTTCCATATCTTTGTTAGTTTTTGAGTCTATCATAAAATCTCATAATTATTAAAAGTGGTTGTTCGATCAGTTCGTCAATCGAGAGGCTTCATGGGTTTTTTCCTGTAAGTATCGAGCCTTCTTCCATAAGATGTAGGAGCAATTCTGCTCGTGATTTTCATCCAGTAGTTGCAAACACGTCGAAGAGTGGTCCTCTGCTTGGGGCTATTGTTTCTATGAGTGGTACTATTACTAGTGGTGATATAGAGAAGAGTACTCCACTCATCTCTCGAGTCCTTTTTCTGGGAGAATAAGTTAAGGTGGAAGATACCCACGAACCTCTAGTTACTCTGTCCTCTCCTCTTCTTGCTAGTTTTTCATATTTTCTTTTGTATGTTGGGCGCCCATCTTAGAGACAAGCTAACCCTGATATTTATCCTTCTTTTCTTTCGATGGCCACAGCTAGGAACACAACTTTGGCTATGAGCACTTCAAGTGTGCATACTCCTCTTTCGGTTGAGGGAGGAGGTACTATTTCTATTTCCACTCTCAGTATCATTGCTACAAATTTTTGTTGTACCTGCATTCCATCTATGAGTGGGGGCACCCAATATTTTTCTTCCCATTCTGATCCCTTTTATTTTGGAATTCCTTCTAGTGTTATTCCTTCAGCTCCTCTCACTACCGCTACAACTCTCTCCACACCCATTTCTTCTATGGATTGTGGGTCATCTTATTTTCTAGGTTTCCCCTTCGGAAGTGATCATGTCACTCATTCGAACCCTTCCTTAGGTTCATTTCCTTTCTCTGCTCAAGGTCAAGGTTTTAATCCTTTTCTCGGAGTTCAAATCTCTAATTCTTTTCAAGGTTGGAACCCTAATTTTACATTGCTGAGAAATGGGAATAATTTTTTGTATGGTTAATAGGGGAATGTTCCTTTCTCCTCCGTAGGTGCTTCTCTAGGTTTCACTCCATTCACTAATGCTTGGAACCGTTACCAAGGGGTTTTATCTTGATTTAACACTTCGATTGGGGGAAATATCCCTGTTTATGGTAACCCTACGATGGGAGGGGGTCCTACTCTGAATGCTTCTAGGCCACAAGGCTTCTCTTATGGCTCAACTTTTTTTATGAGTAATTCATGGCAACCTGGTGCCTCAGCAAATCTAGGGTATTATTTTCATAATGATTTGAATCCTTCCATTTGTGGATGAAATTCTGAATCTCCTCCACACTTACCATTCCTAGAAAACATTGTAAAAATTGACTAATGATCCTATTCGATATAGCCCAATTTGGCCTCTGGTCCCTACTAAAATTTCGTTAGATATTTTAAAATTTGAAGGGAAGACTGGTGAGGATTCAGCTGACCATGTTACCACTTTCCATTTTTGGTGTTTATCAAACTCCCTCATTGATGATTCGATTAGGTTGAGACTATTTCAGTGAACATTAACTGGAAACGCTGCTAAATGCTACATTGAGCTTACTGGGGGAACTTTTGCTTCATTTGGGGAGTTGGCTACCATATTTTTGAACCATTTTCAGTTTCCTGTTTGATATGGTGTTGGAACTGAGCTTCTAGCCAATTTCCAGCAGGATAAGGAAACGAACATTTCTGACCATATTCAGGAATGGAGGAGAAGGAAGAGGCTCATTAAATCCCATATTCTTTATTAATTCCTTCTCGAATGGTTCCTTAAATACTTACAACCAGAAATATTGAAGGATGTATCTATTTCTGGGGTATTTTATGAGGAACAGGCTATCTTTAGAGCCCAACAATTGGAACTAATCTATTCTTAGTCTAGATTCTTAATAAGGTTTTTCCGGTTGCTCTTCATTCTCAAGTGGATTTAGCCAAACCAAATATAGGTACTCATGCTGACGGGCTTGTCGGTACGATTGATAGTGGCATGGATAACCTGTTGAATCAATTGTAGCAGTTGTCTTTACAACTTTCTCCTTCTATTCAGGCTACGTCGTTGGTGTCTACTCCTTCCCAACCCCTAGCTATTAATGTTGTTTAATCTTCTAATCAAAAATCCAATGGGAAGAACAAGGGACATAATAATAACAATAAAAAAGATAAGGATGGGAAGGGTAATGCAAATAGATCCAACAATAATGTTCGAGAGGGTAAGAGAGAGGAAAAGAATAAAATGAAGTTTCCATGCAAGTTATGCACTGGAGACCATATCACCTATCTTTGCCCTAAGGTTCTGCATGCTCAGTGCTTATTAGCTTAGCAAGGTTCCTCTAGTTCCCAGGCTATCCTCACTAACCCTTTTCCCTAAGGGTAGAAAATTATTGTTGGCGCAAATGCTAATACTAGAGCTCCCGTTGGGGGCAACCAGGAGGAGGAAAATTCCTCAAATGTATATATGATGAGTGCTCACGTTGATGCCACTATGAGATCACGTGATTATGGTGAATTTGAGTCTTTGAAGGCTAAGGGTGCTCCTTATAGTTCCGAGCCACTCCATATTGAGAGGCCCACGGTCAAGCCTATACCTCGCATGCTGAAAGGTTCTGCTAAATGTTCGACAATCAACCCTAATGCCAAGGAAACCCAAAACTACGCAATTGTAGAAGATCTAGCTAAGATTCCTTGCATTATGTCTAAGTTGGAGGTACTCGAGTCGTTCCCAGCACAAAGGAGTGCACTGCTCACTATGATCAGGGAAATTGATCCAAAGAACTCTCTTATGATTACATTTGATATGTCTAGTCTTAAGAAGAGAATTCCTCATAACATGGATTTTCAAATCAAGTAGACGTATTGGAAAATCAATATTTTTAGAACACTAGTTGATGAGGTTGCTTCCACATGTGTCATGTCTATCTCATGTTGGAAATCCATTGGGTCCCCTCAAGCCGTACATTCACCTACTCTTCTCACTGCATTTGATGACCTTTTTCATAGGCCACATGGCATTGTTCTGACTTTGCCCATCTGTGTGGGGGGGTAAAATTTTCAATATTGAAGTTAAGATTGTCGATGAAAATTTGGACTACAACCTTCTATTGGGGAAAAATTGGATTTGTGATATGGGCGCTATTACTTCCTCACTATTTCACATCTTCTGTTTTCCCCATGAAGGGATGATTATCACTATTGATTAGATGGACTATTCTCTGATAGATCCAAATGCATCCTATGACTCTACTGTACCCTTGGTGAATGATGCGAAGAAACTTGTGGAGAATTGAAGTTTCGGAATGTATACCTCATTGATAGCTGCCTTTGACCTTCTACCTCCTTTTGTTCATATTAATGCTATTTTTGTTCGCATTAACCCAATTTCCTATTATCGGGGAGAGAGAACCCAACACATTCATGTTCAAAAATGGTTTTCAGTGGAATATTCCCCTGACGATAACTCCTTCACAAAGCCAAATTTTTCCAAACGTTTTCTGGGTTATATGAAACATAGTGCTTTAAACAGAACCCACACCTCGGAATTTAGATATTCTGCTGCATTTGGTCGCAAAATTGATATTTTCACCTACAAAAATCTTGTACTTAACTACCCAGCTGCTACTTTTATGCATTTCAAATGCATTCCTACACCGAACCTTCATGCAACCAAGAAGGAATTTATAAAAAATAGTCATCAAATTAACTAATAACAAGAATTTATAAATTAATAGCTATTATTTCTAAATTCCTCTAATTAACAACATAATGGATTAATAATGATTAAAAACATGAGGTACAAGTATGTATTTATTTGATAAAAATCGTAAAATCATGGACAAAAATGCAGCTCAACATCCCCCCCATGCTGAAATTCTTGCACGTTTTTATCACCGAAATTGGACTCTGATAGGCTGCTGATCAGACTATCTCAGTGTAACTATTTCAAACCAACCTTTTAGCTGAGGCTTAGCCTCCTCAACCTGAGAGGGCTCTCTCAAGGGTTTATGATATTAATTAAAGATGTAATATATATGGCTAACTCTATCTTGGTTTTGTGCGTTTGTAGGTTGAAAGATGAAGGCTTTCTACCATTGGGCTATGGAGTCAATAAGTTAGTAGATTTAGTGGCAAAGTTTTTAGACATGGAAGCTGAGGCAAATGGGGTTTTTAAACAAAGATAATTCACTCAAGAACATAGGTCAACACAGTAATTCCATTACTAAAGGAAGCCAGAGCATAAGGTTATGAATTTTGAGTAATAGCAATGGAATTTACTGCTAGGGTTTCAAAGGTAGTTTACTCACAAGATATAGGAAAAACATAACCATCCCATTGCTAAAGGAAGTCAGAGCATAAGATTATGAATTTTGAGTAATATAAATAAGATCTACTGCAAATGATTCAAAGTAACATATAAATCAAGAAAACATTAAACCCATGAGAACTCAGTTCTGTTCAGGAAAACCACTCTGTATTTCTGATTGTGGTTCATAGCATAAAGCAGCAGCTGGGCCGAAAAGTCTTCAACCCTTTGCTAATTTGACCTCTTGCTTCATATACAGCTTTTACAATATGGATTCTATGATCCATCATCAAGAGAATTCAAATTTCTATTATTGACACCTATTCTAACCATAAAACAAGCTTATTAATTACAAAATGACATCTTGACTATCTTTGAAGAGTCCTAATCCAAATAGGACTAAAACTCCTAAATATACTTATAACAACCTTATCTAGTCTTCAATTCATACTTTGCCACTTGCAACCTCATGAGGTCGAATTTGGTGATGCCTCCAACCTTTTTATGAACCCTGCTGTTCCATGACCTAACTGCCCTGAAAACCAGGAAACTTGTTTTCTTCAATTATGCCTTTACCTTCATTGATGATCTTCAAACCCTTTTGCTGGCAGTTTTTACTTATTGAGACAAAATAAACCTGATATCACTTCTATAGAACCATGCCCTTCCACCTGTACAAAAATTAAGTCCTTGAAAGAATGTAAAGAAAGCTGATGTGTCTGCGCTACGAAAATATCAGATGTTTTCATAGCGCAGTAACTATGTCTTTGTAAACATCTATTAACATCCACTTTCTTCTAATTTAACATTTGTAACTTCATTTTTGAACCCTTTCCATCCTCTAGCAGCATCAACACTTCAAAAACCATATGTTTCACCTCTTGAAACCTCAACAAAATGCTCAAAACTGCACCTACAACAGTTTTGTAGCGCGCTTCGAAACTGTTGTGTATGTCATCTACACAAAAAATTTCAAAAATATTAGTTTTTTAAAACTTCTTGCACTTTTTCCATGATATATACATTCTTTAATAATCAACATATGTCATCCTTAAAGTGTTTTCAAAAAGTGAAATCCTTCTCCACAACAAAACGGCATTAAGAAATTATAACTTACTGTTCTGATTTATCTGAAAAATAGGTGTTGAGACAGAGCTTTTGTTTTCTCACCCTTAACGTATTTTGAAAAAATGAAGGAGTATTTTTGATACCATGATGTCTTGAACAAAAAAATATCTTGGTTTTTTGAAAAATTTCTCCTACTGCCTAGAAACTGTCTTTGAACAACCTGTATAAAACTAGAAAATCCTGATTTCTGAAAATATGGCTTCAAAGAAAGCCTTGTATCTCCCAACTGGTAAAACTTGTGAGAACAGTGAGATAGGTTATTGTAGCTGGAGATGTTATAAAGAGAAACCTCCTTCATAATTTTGAAATAATGTTTCTTGTAGCCATAAACTGATCATGAAGTTGACTACTAAAAACAGAAAACAAAGTTTTTCTCTCAATGACTTTTAGCTGTTTTCGTAGCGCAAGTTGAGTCATCAATTTCTCCAACCTCATAATGAATTTGAAGAAAATGAAAGATATTTTTTATTTCAGTATGTTAGGAAGAAAAACCTCTTTCATTTTTCAGAAATGAGTTTTCAGTTGCTCAAGAACCCCTCTGGAAAAATACTACTAAAAGCAGAAAAACATGGGTTTTTTTCTTTAAAAGGTTGTTTCAGCCATTTCGTAGTGCGCTACGAAAACAATGTTTTCATAGCACAAATCGCCCTTTTTGAACTAGATACGTTACGAAAATGTGGATTCCTAGCATGATTGAAAAATTTGACCTTAAAACTAATGGAATGAATTCTAAATGGACGATGGGACCTTTACACCATGGAATAAGGTTGTTAAACTTTGTTTGGAAATGAAAATGAGACTTTTGAGACTCTAACCCTATCAACTACCCTTTAAAGAATGAAATTACCTAACACCTATCTAAGACCATGACTAAAACAAGGTAAAATTTCAGATTTTATTGATCATGGAGTGGACCTAGAAGACTTCATTTGAACTTGTAATATGACATATCCTTTACCAATGACTTAAAATGACTTCTAAACCTCCTTAAAATCATGACCAAAAGTAGAGATGACACAATGATGTTTTGATCATTTTTGGGTGATAACACATGTCCTCGTGCAAGCCAAAACTATACGATGATGAGATAAGGCAGGGAAATGTCAGCAATGATTTTAGCAAGTAAGGATGAAGATGCCTGATATTGTAATGGCTTCATTAGCCTACAACATAAATATTACAATGCCAACCAAAACCACTTTACAGTTCTAATGAAAGTATCAATTGTAGGAATGTAACAGGATCAGGTACAACAGGTAGACATTATAGAAAAAGAGTATGGCACATCCCTGTCACCTTGTCCCAAATGAATTCCATATTTTGTTTCCGCCCAAATTCTTATGATAAGAATCAAATTTCACTGAAGAGGTGAAATTTCAAAAATACTAACACAATATTCCTGCACCTACGATAATAATCTTGTACCTAGGTTATGCATCACATATTTAAAGGCAACTACAATCAATACACATTTTCAGCAACCAACACCTTGTGAGTAATCGTTATTAAGTAATTCATCACTCTGAATACCTTGAAAATTAAAGTGAGTTATGATACCAATCAACAACCTCTTTATTTGAACACTCTAAATTACATTGTCATCCGGATTCAAAAATAAATTTCCTCTTAATCTAGTACAACGAATTACCTTCACTAAGGGTACCACATCATTCAAAGATTCCTAATTTTTTGAAATACAGAACTCAAAGCATCATTTCAAATTTTCTTAAAACCATTGCCCAAGAAAAATGATGAGTCTTAGGGAAAGAGAAGGATAACCAAAGAAATCATAGTATGTAGTTAAATTTAATGCCACAGACATGGCCCTGCTGCCCGTAGGTGTCCATAACCTCGACAGGGATGTATTTTAACCTAGCAAAATGTCAGTGTCCCACTTACTAGATACAGATTCAGAGTTAGCTTATTTGTATCTTTAGATGAAGGCCACTGTCCTGGCTTGGTAACCAGCTGATGGTAGTGCCACTCACAAGAAGTAACACAGATGAACAGGCCCGCTTGTTATGAGACCTCCTATCTTCCAGCTTTTTGGCTGAAAGCCATTATTGTGGCTTGGTGACAAGTAGCAGTAATGTCATGCATGTTAGGTCTCATGGTTGTGGTAGGTCGGGTCATCGCGAGACCTCCTATCCTTCCCTAAAAATTTTGCAACATCTGATTATGATTAACCTTAAAGGTTACTTAATAAGTGGGGAGAAAAATCTACTCCTTAAGAGTACAGGATGGTATGAAAATTTTTTAATGACTAATCTTGCTGGCTAATTCATCTACCCTAAAGACTTATTAAAGATATTCCAGACAATGATTGAAATATTCTTTGAGTTAAGAATGCTAGTGTTCTCATGAATAGCTCATTATGATCTTAACAAGAGTGGTCCACCATAGGGGTTTTCCAATAGTACCTTCTAAGGGAAACTGAAAAATATATATCTGAGACGACAACTCATTAGAGTGATTAATCATGGTTACTTCTGCAAAATCATAAGGTATTAGAGTGAATTGTACTCAAGAAGATTTGTCACAAATGTGTGTGTTAACAACTAATGTGGATCAAAGTAGTTTTAATAGCCATGATTTAAAATTCAAAACCCTAATAGCATTGTAACTAATTTATTCATTTATTCTCCTACCCTACTTTACCCTAAAAGGTGAAAAGACTCCCGTTCAAGTATAGGAGTACTTCCAATGAAGCCATGTGCGTAACAAAATTTTGATTATACTAACACTTAGTTTTAAAGAATATACTTCAATACATATGAAAGCATGAGAAACCAGTTGCCTCAACTGATATGGTACCAAGAGTTTCCGAATGTTGAGGAAATAAGATAGCTTGATGACTGCTCGGAACCAGGATTCAATGGAATCCTCATATTTATGATTCTCCAACTAATGCAAATCTTCCATAGTTTTGTATTCACTCTCTTGGAGGCATAAGGGACTAGGTGAAAGACAAAAGACAAATCCCTCAAGTTCAGGTTCAAATATCTTCTTTTCAAATTGAGAAGAATGGTTGAGAGAGATTCTAGGGTTTTGAGTTTTAGCAACATTTTCAGAATAAGTTCCAATGAAATATTTATTCTTTGGTGATCTTTGAATTACATCTTTTGGGGGTGAATGTTTTACGATAATGGGGGAAGTTTCCAGATTCATTCCCTTTTCCAACATGGAAGATGTAACATTATGTTCAATATGGGAATCAATGGAAAGAATACGTGGTTCAAACTATTGCACAACCTAATGGTTTAGATTAGGGTTTAGGATGTGGTTTGGGCTAGGGTTTTGGTTAATGCTTGTTCTAAGGTTTGGATTTGGATTGGGATTAGTCTTTGAACTAGGGTAAGGTATAGGTTTTAAATTAGAATTAGGGTTAGGCCTAGGGTGTGGATTAGGGTATGGACTAGGGTTAGGGTATGAACTAGCGTTAGGATATGGATTAGGTTTCGGATTAGGACTAGGATATGGATTAGGGTATGGATTAGGGTTAGGGTATGGATTAGGGTTTGGATTAGGACGAGGATATGGATTAGGGTTAGGGTATGGTTGGACATGCGGCTGGGACCATGGAGGGGGATAATTTAATGGTGCATTGGAAAGAAATTGTGGTTTTTATTGGTGCTCATATGATTGAATTTGCATGGGAGATTTCCCTAGAGAGAAAGATCCAAATGATTCTCGAGGCCATGGAGATATCTAGCTCGAGGATGAGGGCCAAGGAGAGGCCAAGGCGAGGGCCACTATGGCCATGAAGTAGGATATTTAATTGGAGGAGGATTAAAAGTTTACCATGGAACTGCAGGATTATAAACATGTTGAGGAACCTTCTCAGGAAAATAAGCATTACTCCAAGTATCACATGGTATTGGGTTTTGAGTTATACGTGGCGGTTGATTCGACTCCTCACTTGATTCCCTGAGTACGTAATCATGGCAGTGATGGGAAATGTTTGGTTGCATGACCATCCTCGCAAATTTCGCAAACTTTTAGACTGCTAAGTGGACACTTTCCAAGGCAATGTTTCTTTTGACAGTTGGCGCAAAGGATAAGCAGTGGTTCTTCATCCTGATCTTGCTCCTGAAAATCATCCAATGCCGAAATAAAATATTTAATAATATTGAATTTATGTTCAATCAAGGTGTTCAATTCTACACTTGTGAATTCTTCATCGGATGAGTTGTTCGTCTCTGTAGCAGCATGAAAACTCCTCATTGAATGATTCCTCAAAATACCATCTTCTTGTCTTCAACAAGAAAACTGGTACATTTTGTCATCACATAGATTAATACGCAAGGGTTCTTACAGTACCTCAAAAATAATATAACGTTGGGAATTGGATTATGAAGATAAATGAATTTTAAAATCTATTCGTTGAAATAAAGCTCACGACACTTGCATGAAAGGAAAATGTCGAATCAAAGTGTTATTTAATCTATGAAAAGCAAAACAATTTGGAAATTAAATGTCTATAGCCTGCTTCTATTTCTACATATAAAGGAAATAAAAGTTCAAGAGATACACAATATGGCCAGACTTTGGAGAAACCCCACAAAAGTGGATGCGTGGCTCTTCACTCACGTCTTACCGTACACTCTCTGCCCTCTGACGTCCTGCAATACCCTTGAAACTCTGCAAGAAATTTTTTACTGGAGTCAACATACAACTCCCCCACAACGGTGCCAAAATTTTGGTCACATTAACACAATTTCTTGTTATTGGGGAGAGAGAACTCAATACGTTCATGTTCAGAAATGGTTTTCAGTGGAATATTCCCCTGACTATAACTCCTTCAGGAAGCCGAATTTTTCCAAACGGTTTCTGGGTTATATGAAACATGGTTCTTTGAACAAAACCCACATCTCAGAATTTATATATTCTGCTCCATTTGATCATAAAATTGATATTTCCACCTACATTAATCTTGTACTCAACTACCCAGCTGCTGGTTTTGTGCATTTGTGAATTTGTACTCAAACGCATTCCTACACCGAACCTTCCTACAACCAAGAAGGAATTTATCAAAAACACTCATAAAATTAACTAATAACAAGAATTTATAAATTAATAGCTATTGTTTCTAGATTACTCTAATTAAGAACATAATGGATTAATAATGATTAAAAACACCAGGTACAAGTATGTATTTATTTGATAAAAATCGTAAAAGACATGGACAAAAATGTAGTTCAACATCTATCTCATCCTCCAGGGCTCCTACTTGAAGAGAGTTCTTTCAAATTCATTATTTTTCGGACCCTTGGACCTTGCCTTCTCCTACTACCACATTAGAAGAAGGTCAAGTGGGTGGAATGGCATTCCCTATATCTGCAACAGAGATATCTTATCAGTCTATTGTTGACTCTGTAGATTATGATCCAATTTATCTCTAACTAGAGGATTTGGACGGAGATGTGGCTCCGACTTGGACACTTAATTCATCTTCTACTCAAGACTTCCTTGATACTATTGTACCATCTAAAGAGGCTATCCTCGAGGCAAAGAATGGTGTGGTAAGACAGTGGGATGATTTGAATCATCGGTCCTATTTTTTACCATATTTGCAAGAAGTTGAGTCAAGAATGTCTAGCCCTTCGTCTTCTGGTTCTGTTCACCCAGTCTTGAACCCTTTGGCTCCAGCACAGGTTTTTTCTAAAGGGAACATGGCTGTCATTTCTAATTATATGTCGGTGAACATTTCTAGGAAATCCAACATTATAGAGAATGTTTTCATCAGAGCTGAATGTTCACCTGAAGGGATTCAAAATTATATCGATCTCTTTAAAGAGTTTCGTGATGTGTTCACTTTGTCTTATGAGGAAATGCCTGGAATTGATCCATCTATTATCCAACATGAGATCAAGACTTACGAGAACGCTAAGCCTATAGGACAGAAGCTTTGTCCAGTCAACCCTAGGAAAGCCATAGCTATCAAGCTTGAGATTGAGAAGCTGCTTAAGGCGGGTTTCATATACCTCGTTCCTTCAACTGAGTAGGTTTCGAATCCAGTGCCTGTGGACAAGAAACAAGGAATGATCTGAGTCTGCATTGATTTCACGGATTTGAATAAGGCGTGTCTGAAGGATAATTATGAAACACCATTTATTGATCAAATTATTGATGAGTGTGTGGGGAATGAGATTTTATCCTTCATGGACTGTTTCTCGAGATACAATAATATTACCATCCGTCCTGAAGATCAGAACATGACTGATTGTATTTGCCCCTAGGGTACATTTGCATACAAAAATATGCCTTTTAGTCTTAAAAATACTGGAGATATTTTCTAGTGGGCCATGTCTTATGATTTTCATGACATCAAGAATATCATCGAAGATTATTTGGATGATTTAGCTGCTTATTCTCGAAGGAGAAATGATCATCCCTCTCATATTTGACATATTTTTGAAAGATGTCATTATTATAGAATCTGGTTGAACCCGAATAAGTGTCTTTCATCATCACATCTGGTCTATTCTTGGGATTAATCATGTCTACTAAGGGGATTAAGGTACATCCTTTCAATTTTGAGGCAATACTTCAGTTGCCTCCCGCATCTTCTATTTGTCAACTTCAAAGTATTCAAGGAAAAGCCAATTTCTTGAGGAGATTTATCATTAACTACACTGATGCAATGCAAGCATTTATGAGATTTTTGAAGAAGGGAATTCCATTCCTGTAGGATGACTTTCTTCAACGCACATTCGATGCTTTCAAAAAATAATTGACCTCTGCTCGTTTATTGAGTCCACTTGATTGTAGCAAAAAATTCCTTTTGTATCTCACTGTGACAAAATCTACTATCAGTATGGTTCTCGTTCATGATGATGATGCTCTTTGTGATCATCTTATTTATTAACTAAGTTGAGGCTTCATAGGTCCTAAACTATGATATTATCCTATTGAGAAGTTAGCTTTGGCAGTTATCCATGAAGTCCAATGGCTCAGGAATTACATTCTCCTTCACAAAGCTTATGTTTTGGTAGCAGTAAATCCTTATCAATTTTTTCTCAGTATGCGAGTGAATGGGGGAAAATACAATCGATTTATTTTCATTTTACAAGAGTTCGATCTCAAATTCATATCTGCCAAATCCAAGAAATATTTTCTATTTGCGGAGATGATCTATGAGTTTCCTTGTGGAGATGAGATTATTTATGATTCATTCCCTGATAGACATATTTTCCTCATTTATTCACAAGATCCTTGGTATGGGGATATCATTGTTTATCTCCAAGCTTCGAAGTTTCCCCTGGCCTTTTTGAAAGATGAGCTTCAAAATTTGTGTCACTTGGAAAAAATTTATCTTATTATTGTGACACTATGTATCGGGGCGGGGTTGAATTGATCCTTAAACATTGCTTAACTCTCAAAGAGGCTGAGGTTGTGTTGAATGATTGCCACAATGGAGCTCATTAGGGGAATTTTGAGGTCTAAAATGGGCCTCCTAAGAAAAATGTACAACCAAAATAAAATTTATAAGAACCAATAGGATTCAAGATGATGATGTCAACCATGGGGGATGATTCACCATTTTTTCAGTAAAAGGGTAAAAATATTTAAAAATAATAAAATAATAAAACTACTTTTTCAACTCATATTTTCAACTTATCTCCCGAATTTTTTACTCAAATTTCAAGTGGGAGTGCTCATTGGATGCAAAATTTAATTCTTCATCCAAGGAGTACTCATGTTGCATACTTTCGATGGACCATGCTACACGAAAAATGAGAATGACATGAAAAAACGTGATTGTAAACACGTTTTTCATGTATTTCTCATTTTTCATGTTGCAGGGTTGTTATAAAGTATTCAACATGGGTACTCCTTGGATGAGGAATGAAATTCTTCATCCAATGAGTAATCCCACTTGAAATTTGAATAAAAACTTTAGGAGATAAGTTGAAAATACAAGTTGAAAAAGTAGTTTTTAATTTTTTCCCTCGAAAATTTGATGACGTAATGAAATATTATTTTATTATTTCCATTATTATTTATAATTTCCTTAGGAGGCCCATTTTAGACCTCAAAATTCCCCTAATGTGTGGCATTCATTTATCTGGGCTTTCTATAGCTCAAAATATTTTTCGTTCTAGATATTTTTGGCCCTTGTTTTTCAAAGATTGGTGTTGAGGCTATCAAAAAATTTCATCCTTGTCAAGTCTATACTCGGAAGATGCATGCTCCTCCAGCTTCGCTCTTTCGTGTTGTCACTTTCGGTCCATTCACTAAGTGGGGAATTGATTTTACTACTTGTAACCTGACTTTGGAAAAAGGTCATAAGTACATTATCGTAGCGATGGAATACTTCACCAAGTGGGCTAAGGATATGTCTAATTTCTTGAAGGATAGTGAAACGACATCCCTGCTTCTATTTAACCAATTCATTTCACACTTTCGCATTCCTAAAGAGATTGTCATTGACCATGGAAGTCATTTTCATAACTCCATGATGGCTGAATTGGATCTTAAATTAGGATTCTGGAAAGAACATTCGTCTTTGTATTATCCTTTGTATTACTTGTACTATGTTTTCAAATGTGGTTATTCTTAATGTTTTCTTCTAAATTAGTTATAAGCATGAATTCTTAAATGCTCCTTCTTTTCTAATTTGAACACTGTTGATTACTATAATAAAGAATTCTTCATTGCTCTTTGTTTGTAGTCATCTCATTTCTTTCTTTTGAATATGGTGAAAGATTCTTAGCTGCCTTTCATCCCTTCAAGATCATCCCATCCACTTTAAATTTTAAGGATTGTTCTCTGTCTAGCTATCTTGCCCTGTAATACCATCTTGTGTTTAGAATAGAAATCCAGTAAAGCCATCCTTTGAATCCATAGCCCAATGGACTGAAAGCTCTCAACCTTGCCCTTAGTTTGTGGATTCCACCAATTTCCCAAACAAACTCTTGAAACTATAACTAGCCTAAAACCTTCCAAGAACAAAGATAAATCATAAAGAGAGAGCCCTCTCTGGATGCAGATTGGCTAGATTCTGCATCTAAAAGGTTGGTTTGTGGTTACCTCGGGTATACTTTCCTCTTACACAACTTCTAGGAAAACCTGAGTGATAACATAGTGACGACCATACTGGGGATCTGAATCATATTTATTTGTTAATATTGTTCACTTATAAGCTATAGACAGAGTCTGAAGATCAGCCAGGTAGCCTTTGAAATTTCTTTTGCTCTGCAATTGCAAAAGTAAATAAATGCTGCTTCAGTCTATCTCTGATTTAGCTTATATATTGAATCTTAGTTTCAAAATATTCAATCAGATTCTCTAGTTTAACAGATCTTTGAGAAAATTTTAATCATACATCATTATTTCTTGAAGAATTTGTAGAAGTTGTATTTATTCTTTCAATTAAAATCAAAAATTCAAAAAACACATAGTCTAGGAAAACTGGCTTCAGAAAGGATTCGACGTACTAGGTCAAACCCTGACCCCAATCCACCACCAATATTTGAAAATCCAAATCTGATTCCTAGAATTCTTAGAAGACAAGGAAGTCAAGAAAGTTCTGAAAGAGGAAGTCAGGAAAGCTCAGGAAGTTCTAGACCACTTTCTAGATCTGCTTCTTGTCCTGTGAAAATTATATATATTGATGACATTCCTTTTGATGCACGATTTGAAACATCTTTATTTTTGAATTTTTCTGAAACTGAATTATCCAGATTAGTTCCAGATCCATTTTTCTTTGAAGATTTGCAATACAGATTTGTTTCTCATCATCTTTACAGAGAATTACATAACTCTATTCAGTCTGAACAAACCTTTGAAGAAAGTTCAAACATCTCTGTAATTACTGAAGCATCTCCAAGTTAAGTTACTGTTTCTCAAGCTTTTCAAACACCTATCATCCCTTCTACTCCTCCATCTCCTCCTGCCAGACCATCAACTCCTATTACCCCACTTTATCTTCCAATGGCTAATCGATATGCCCCTTTACAGTTACCAGCCAACCCTCCAGCTTTACCTCAAGATTATCAAAGTAAGATCACACCTTTTGATGGATCAGGTACTTACACAGCTCAACAACACACCAAAAGGATGACTGATTACTTTGAGTTTTATGAGATTGATACTGATAATATCCGAATGAGAATTTTCGTTCAGAGCCTTACTAGAGAAGTTAGAACTTGGTTTAGAGCTCTTACCCCGAACAGTATTGCTGATTTAGAAGCTTTGTATAGAGCATTTCTGAATAGATGGGAGAAAAAGAAGGATCCTCTTTAGATCCTTTCAGAATTTGAAAAATTAAGAAGAAGACCAAACGAAACCTTACAAGATTACATCATAAGATTCAATGAATCATATAATGCAGTTCCTCAAAACCTAAGACCCCCACCCAACAACGTGTTGGTTAAATTTCCAGATGGTTTTGACTCCGATATAGCTTATTCCCTTAGGGAAAGAGCTCCTCAAACACTAGAGGAAATGCAAAGCATAGTGATGAGCGTAGAAGCAAATCTGATAGAAAAACGAGCCAGAGCTAGGGCAGAGAGAAGAATGCCTATGAATGAAGAACCTTCAGCTTTTGAAAAGAAGCTGGATGTAATCATTAAATGTATGGAAAGATTAGGAGACAGAGTGGAAACCATTGAAAGAAAGTCTTCTACTGACAATCAGAATGTTGCAAGAAACCCGAACTTTAGGAGGAATCTGAATCAAAATAGTGGAAAGAATGTTCCTGATCAGAACATTAGGCCACCCTTTCAAGAAAACTTTGTTGAAGGCTCAACTTCTGAAGAACCTACAGAAGATGTAGAAATAAACAATGTAACAGATGACAAAGAGGAACCAGAGGTCTTCCTATCCCAGGATGATCAAGAGAATCACGTCCTTGAAACATTCCAAACTCATTCAGGTGAGACTTTTGATTTCAAGGAAGGTTATGACACAACAATTTATGAGGTTCATAAAAAGTACAACTTGAGAAGTAGACGGATTGATGTACCAGAGAATAGCAAACAGAAAACCACAAAACAAAATGTCAAAGGTAAACAAAACATTCCCCCTGTACAAAACAGTCCCCAAGTACAAATTTTGTCTAGAATAACTCCAAACCCTTCGAATCCAATAATTGAAGATGTCTCGGACAACCAACCAAACAACAAACAACAATCCAATACATCTCCTCATGTAGGAAATGTAGAAGAAACAATAGAAATTAGTCCTGAAACATCTTCAAAACAAAACTTCATTCATGAAAAAGAGAAAAACATTGAAGACCCAAAAAACAGAGAAGACCCAACTGTGCAAAACACTAAAACTCAAACAGAAAAATCTTTTAATCTAGAGGCTGAAATAGGCAAACTCAAGATAGCTGTTCCTTTATCAGAATTGGCTAAACATGATGTCTATAGGAGTCAGATTACCAAGTCCCTAAACATTAACATTACTGGATTGGATGATTCAGTAAACATTCTTGATGATCAACCCAAACTTCTTTTTGGCCCCGAGGTTAATGGCAAACCAGAAAGTGGAGGAACTCCTCCATTTTATGTAAGCCTGAATGTTCATGACAAGATACTCCATAATGCAATGCTTGATTCTGGAGCATCTCACAATTTGATGCCAAAAGCAGTAATGGAAAGATTGAATCTAGATATTACCAGACCGTACAAAGATTTGTTTTCATTTGATTCTAGTCAAGTAAAATGTTTAGGTTTGATTAAAGATCTGTGTGTTACTTTGGTACAATACCCTGCTAAGTCTGTTTTAATGGACATAGTAGTTGCTGATATTCAACCTAAATATGGTATGTTATTGTCTAGATCTTGGGGTGCTAAACTTGGAGGATCTATTCAACTAGACATGTCATATGCAACTATTTCAGTATTTGGTCAGCCTAAAAGGTTATATAGAGAAACCTTGATGAAGTACTTAGTCAGTAGCCATGAGAAGCCTGAAAACTTCCCTGTTTACTCTATACATTCTGATATGGATTCTTTTATTTTATACAATGCTGAGTTGGATCTTCCTACTGAAATAGAAGCTCCGGAATTGGAAACCATAAACAAAACCACCGTTAAAATTGAAGAAATTTCTGAAAACAAGGAAACACCAGTCGATCAAGAAATACCAGAAGAAACTAAACAACTAGCTCCTGTCAAGAAACATTTTAAAACAATTGATGAAGATTATGAACATGAAATTCTATGGCATTTAGAGTTTGATGGCTCAGTAAACAAACTAGGGGCAGGAGCTGGGATTTGGTTACATAATGTTGAGAACAATTATGCAGAAGGTCATGCTTATAGGTTGAATTTCAAATGCACTAACAACATGGCAGAGTATGAAGCTCTTTTATTAGGGCTTAAACATGTCAAGAAGTTAGGAGGTATTAGGGTATCAATCATAGGAGACTCCGAACTAATCATCCAACAGATTAAAGGAGAATGTGCAACAAAAGACATGAGACTGAAACAATACCGAGAGACAGTTGTAGAGATTCTCAACACATTTCTACAAGCCCAACTTGCCAAGATTCCCAGGAAACAAAACTTGCATGCTCACAGTTTAGCAATGTTTGCTAGTACATGCAAGTTACCTTTTGACCCCAATCATCAGTTTTCAGCTGAGATTAGGCACAGGCCTGCCATACCAGACAATCTTTTGAATTGGCAAGTATTTGTGAATAACAATCAAATCAATAATTTTTTGACATTTCAGGATGAGTTTTCTAACTGTAATATAGATGAAGACATAACTATTGATGAATTTGATCAAGAAAAAGAACAAAAAATAGAAATTTCAAGAGAAAATGCAATTCATATGCTGCATCCAACCACATTCACTGAAAAAGACACGCAAAATTTGAAACAAATGGAATTTGATGAGATCATAGATGAAACAGAAATCATCAATTTAAAAGATAATCAATTACCCAAAGGATTAACACCTTTGGAAGATCTATTCGACTCAAATGATATTCCATTCAGACCTAAAATGGAACCTGTTAAAGCCGATATGGAAGAATGCAACTTAGGAACACCAGAACATCCTAAAATTGTTAAGTTGTCCAAATCTCTTCCAAAATATCAGAAGGTTAAATATGTTGAACTATTAAAAGAATTCCAAGACGTCTTTGCCTGGAGTTATGAAGACCTCAAATCTTATGATACATCCATCATTCAACATACTATACCTTTGAAACCAGACCAGAAACCTTTTAAACAAAAGCTTAGGAGAATTAATCCTGTTTTATTACCCTCAATTGAAAAGGAAATCAAAAGAATGTTTGAAGCATGGATTATAGCTCCTATTAGATTTTCAGAATGGGTTTCTAACCTGGTACCAACAAGGAAAAAGACAGGAGAAATCAGACTGTGTGTTGATTTAAGGAATTTGAATAAAGTTTCTTTAAAAGACAACTATCCTCTGCCGAAAATGGACCACATTCTGCAAAGGGTAGTGGGATCTTCGAGAATATCACTACTGGATGGATTTTCAGGGTACAACCAGATTCTGGTTCATCCTGATGATCAGGATAAAACAACATTCACAACACCATGGGGTACGTTTAAATATGTCAAAATGCCATTTGGGCTCAAGAATGCAGGAGCTACATTTCAAAGAGCAATGGATATTGCTTTTGCTAAAGAGATACATGATTTTCTGGTTATTTACTTAGATGATTTAACTGTTTTCTCTAAAACAGATCAGGAACATTTAGATCACTTAAGGCAAGTGTTTATAAAGTGCAGAAAATATGGAATTTCTTTGAACCCTAAGAATTCATTGTTTGGTTTGGAAGAAGGAAAGCTCTTAGGGCACATTATTTCTAAAGATGGCATTAGGATTGATCCAGAAAGAATTCAAGAAATTTTGCAAATACCACACCCCAGAAACATAAAAGAGTTGCAAGCATTCATAGGAAAAATTAATTTCTTGAGAAGATTTATTTCTAGTCTAGCAGAGTTACTTAGATTACTAACTAACATGTTGAGGAAAGATTCAAGCATTGACTGGACTGTAGAAGCCAAACAATCATTCGAGGAAATTAAAATGGCTTTAACAAGGACACCAGTTTTAACCAGTCCTAAATTTGATAGAGACTTTATTATTTTTTCATTTGCTTCTGAACATACTGTTGCAGCTGTTTTACTTCAAAAAGATGACCAAGGGTGTGAAAAGCCAATAGAATTTTTTAGTAAAGCACTGAGGGATGCATCTCTAAAATACAATATTATGGAAAAACATGCTTTTGCATTGGTAAAAGCAATCAAAGATTTCAGAGTCTACATATTATATTCTCATGTGATAGCTTATGTGCCTAACGCAGTAGTTAAAGATATTTTGACTCAAGATGGCATTAAAGGTAAACGAGGTAAGTGGATAGCTACCATTTTAGAATATGATATTGATATTAAGCCAACAAAACTGATAAAAGGCCAAGGTTTAGCACAACTCATGACAGAAACCAATTGCCAAGCCTTAGACATCAATGAACTGGATAACGAGCAGGAGATGGCGACTCCTCAGATCAGTCAAGCTTTCTTAGATTCACCCTGGTACACTGACATAATTCATGTTTTATTAAACCTGCAGGCTCCTCCAGGGTTGTCCAGAACCAAAAGAAGATTTTTAAAAATGACATCTTTGAAATATTGTATTTTAGATAGCACTCTATTTTGGAAAAATCATGAAGGAATCTTGTTGAATTGCCTCTTAAAAGATGAAGCTGATAAAATTCTTAATGAATTTCATGCAGGTGATTGTGGAGGACATCTCTACTGGAAATCTACTGCAGACAAAATTTTGAGGGCTGGGTTTTACTGGCCAACATTATTTTCTGATGTTAAGAAATTTGTAACAAGTTGTCACAAGTGTCAGATATTTGAGGGTAAAAGAAAGTTGTTACCATTGCCTTTAAAACCAGTTTCCATAGAAAGACCTTTTCAACAATGGGGTTTAGATTTTATTGGAGAAATTCATCCCCCTTCTTCAGGGCAACACAGATGGATTTTAACTGCCACAGAATACTTCACCAAATGGATTGAAGCCATCCCATGTAGACAGTCCAATGATTCTGTAATCATAGGATTTTTAGAAACAAACATACTTTCAAGATTTGGATGTCCAGAAAAGATTATAACAGATAATGTTGCTGCATTTAAATCAAAGAAAATGATTAGTTTCTGCCATAAATATCATATTACTTTAGGCCATTCAACAGCCTATTACCCTCAGGGTAATGGACTAGCAGAATTCTCCAATAAAAGCTTGATCAATATCATTAAGAAATTGTTGGAGGAAAATAAAAAGAACTGGCACAAGAAACTGACCAATGCATTGTGGGCAGACAGACTTACAACTAAGAAATCTATTGGGACTAGTCCATATGAGTTAGTTTATGGTCTGGAAGTAAGATTCCCATCATCTTTAGGAATCCCTGTTATGAAATTACTTCAGGAGGCTCAAGTGGAACCAAATGACATTCAAAGAAGAATTAATCAAACAATCCACCTGCAGCAAACCAGAGAAGAGGTATACCAAAGATCACAAGTCTTACAGGAAAAGCTAAAGAAAATGTTTGATAAAAGGACTAAAGCAGAGGATTTTCAATTAGGAGACAAGGTCCTAAGATGGGATTCCAGAAGAGAGGAAAAAGGGAAACATGGAAAGTTTGATTTCTTGTGGAAAGGGCCTTATATCATTCATGCCTTGCAGGGAAACAACACTTACTTTTTGAAGGACTTGGACAATTCAAAAGTTGAAGAAGGACCAGTCAATGGTCGAATGCTCAAGCATTATTTTGATCCAATTTACTAGAGTGTTTTAATGTTTCTAACTTGTACATAATATATTGTTTTTTGTTTGTTTTGTTTTTGTTAATGCAGTTTGGATTGGATGGTGACTTCTTGGAATTGAAGCCCGAAGTGAAGGCCCTAAGTCCCAAAGAGTTTCACTATCATATGTAAAATAAAGCTACCAGAAGAAGGAAGATTTCATACTTTCAGTTTGAAGACATTTTGAGGCATCTGACCTGCTGTTCTTGACTTTCCACAAGGAAAAGCCATCCCCAAGTGGAGCCAGTGTTAGACTCCTATACCAATAGGTGTCATTTTTCATGATTGTCTTGATTTAACTATGGAATATGTTCAAACCTTTTTCTTGAGCAAAGGTGTTCCATATTCTTGAAAAACCAAAAAATCAAAAAATTTAAAAAAATGTAAAGAGGGTATACCCTAAAAGAAAGATCAAAGGGTAAAAAGAATAAAATGGTCAAAAAAGAGAAAGAAATGAACCCCAAGAAAAAATAGACCAAGGAAAGTGTGCAAATCCAAATGCCACTGCTATTTTATTTTTGTAATAAATCAATTGTGTGCAGCTTGTCAAACTTTTGCCACAATTTATGAATAAGTCAAACTGTTTAAACTTGGCTTACTCATATTTCAATTTCATGTTATAGATTAGAGAATAAATGTCTGACCAAACAGTTTAATCTTGGCAGATAGGTAGATAGGTAGAGTGAATGAAAGGTGCTCAACAGTTTAATCTGAGCCCTTGGATGTAATAAGGGTAGAAACAGATAGATTTATCATGTAAAAAGGAAAAGATTGAAAAGGGTTTGCAAGTCTAAATGCACCCTAATAAAGAAGAGAAAATGGTAGTGTTAAGTAGATAGGGTAGGTAGGTGGTGCTGCAAAGTGTTATCTGATGAATGTTGCTGCTACATATTGTTGATCCTTTACTTTCATCATAAGTACTGAAGCAGGAAATACACTGGAAGATTACAGCGAGCAAAGCTAAAAATCATTAACTTCCCTCATCACTTTTTCCCTTAAAGTTTTACTAATTTCCCCCAAAGTACTAGGGTACTTAGAGGTCAAAAGGGCTCAAGGCATTTCCTTGACTTCTGGAGGGATCAGACCCTCGGCCTAATGATCAAAAAGACCTAAGTACTTGAGATAATTCATCATCCTAATAATCCATCCTTAACCTAGTCCTAAGTAAAACCCCCTTTTACTTAGGAACATCATGCACAATTCCATAAAAATCCCTCATCATAACTTGCTATTCTAAGTTTAAGTGTTGGAGATAAAATGTTACAATTTACTTCACAAGTTATCACTTTCTTAGATGTGCAAAAATATTTTGAGTTTCCTTGTCCTTTGCCATATTAACATTTAACTATATTTACCAAATCCCTAGTCAAATACCCTATCCTAAGTATATAAATCCCTTTTTATAAATAACCCAAAAAACCCCCCTATTATAAAGTTTAACCAAAGTATTTTATATCCCCGCGCATTTAAAATAAAAACCCATTATATGCCCTTTGGTTAAAATTATCAATATGTTATAATCCCGCCGTTATGGTAATTAAATAATGATTGTTTGTTACCATATAAATAAAATATATATATAAAAACTTTAAACATGCGATATGTGTGTTTAAATACAAAAATATCAATAAAACTTCGGGAAAGTTTCGTGCCACCGTGGTTTGTCCACATGGAATTCCACTTAATCAAACCCCCGCCGCGACCCCTTTCATTACGCACATGGGATTAATTAGTCATCAGGACTAGTTAATAACCTTTCCGCCTATTAAATATCTCCCGGGATGATTAAATTAAACGTTAAACTGATTTAAAACCCGACGGGCCCACACCTGAATCCTCCGCATGTTCCCCCATCTCTTCAGCCATCGGATCACCTCTTCGTAGATCAACGGCCAGTGTTCACCCCGCTGCCCATCCCTTGTCAGCATTTTAACCAGCGGGGGATGGGTGGTTTTTGAATAGTCTACCGTCCACGTGGCGATCATCCTGTGGAATCGCTGCCCTTCCGATATAAACCACCCTCGTCCAAAAGCGGTGCGGGCGCTTACCACTTACCGCTTACCGCCCAACCTTGCATACGTCAGCCCGTACGTCGATGACGTCACACCTCGAAAAAATAAAAAACCCTTTAACTTGTAAATAAAGCCATTTTTTTCGTGTTTTCGGTTATTTTCGTTATTCTGAAAACGACAGAGCTCCCGCTGCGATTTTCAAATTTCCACTGCAATTGACCAATTCACTCCAAGATTCCGCTGCGCCCGTGTTGAAGAACAGTCCCGCCATTACCTGTTACCTGTTAAAGAACCAACTTCCGTCTAAAAACAGGTATTTATCCTTTCTACCCTGACTGCAAGTAAAAATCGGTTCTCTGTGTTTTCCGCTGAAATAGTGATTAAAAATCATCATGGAGTCTTCCCCCAGAGGTTTTAAAACTGAATAATTGTTCCCTGAACTAGCGAATTGCGCCAATTTCCTTCATTTTAGAAACTCCGCCTGGCCTGTAAGGAAAACCGAAAACCTCCATTTTGAATCCACAAGAACCAAAATGGAGGCCCCGGCAGCTTTGAATATCACTCCACTGAATGCTCCTCACCATGAATTGGATTACTTACCTTTGGTAGATGAAGATTTCCAAATTAAAGACTTGCATTATGATGAAGATCCCCTATTGAGTTATTGTCACTGCAGAGATGAATACTCAAAGAGGCAAGATCTTATAGGGTTGTGGGAATCCAACCTCCCAAGGTATATCATTCCCTCAGTCCTTATTTTCCCAGAAATCATCCATTATTGCCATTTAAATTATGATCCCACACGGAGGGCTGTGATAGCTCCTGATCAAAGTATTCTGTTTCCCATCACTCCCCAGGCTATCAATGCCATGTTACACTTTGAACCAGACCAAGAATTAGCACCATTGTCCATGGAAGGATTGATTGAGAAAACCAGGCAATTAACCCCAGAAAAGCTAAAATTCATGTGTCAAACTTTCATGTTACCTGAGCATCAGCCAAAAGGGTCTCCTCCCTATGGTTTTTACTATTTCAATCCATTGGGAAGGCTCATTGTAAATATAATATCTTTTGTCCTGGGATTCAACACCAGTGAATATGTGGATGAGATAACCTTGACTTTGCTATCCATTTTCACTCCTGGGCAACCTCCTGAGATCAAATATGACTTTGCTTCCTTCATAGCCAACAAGATCCATGATCAATTCATAAGGCTAGATGTTGAAAAAGTTTTTAAATACTCCTCAGTCATCTATCATCTCATTATCTACTATCAGTCAGAAAGGTTCCCTTTCCCTGTTCAAAAACTTGATGCCAAGGGAAACCCCAGGTCAGTCATATTTTGGTCCCCCATAATTCATTTTTCCTCCGAGTCTCCCTATTCCTACACTGAATTCATTGACCAGTTTGTATATCCTGCAACAACTTTGTTAACAGGAATTCCTCCCCCAAGACTCAGTAATGAAATTAGAAAGACCTTGCAACTATCAAAGAGTTATAAAGTTGGGGATTGGTATTTGTATCAAAACCATACAGTCATCAGAATTTATGGATGTGAATTACGTCCATTCAAGTTACCCAGATATGTGCCCATGAGGATTTTTGCCTTGGAATACTTCAGGCAGATGAACAATTCAGATGTGATCCATTTTTGTAATGTAAAGAAGAAAGCTCAGTTAAGGATCAAAAGCCAATTAGGTCCTTTCATCTGCAACTCTAGGGAGGCTGAGAGAGAGGCAGAAAATATATTAGAGAAAAAGTTCCAGACATCTTTCCGTTGGTTTCCTTATGACCCAGTTGGTTTTATTTGTGAAAAGAGATTAAAGAATAAATCATCCCCTTATATACACCACAAGATTCCTGATCTAGAAAAGTATGCCAATCAAGATGAATGGATTGAAGGAACACTTGTTGAGGAAGAAAGTGAAGCTGACAAAATGAATAAAATGATGAAAGATGTTGAGAAATACTTTGACCTAGAATCTTATGGTCAAGTGCAGGTACCCTACATTGGCACTTCTTCAGCAGCAACTCTACAGCAAGCATTACAGAAAAGCAGTTCACCAGTTGCAACAGAATCAAAGGGTAAAGGAAAAGAACCTGTAATCCAGGTTATTGAAACTTTGGTTATGGCAGAGAAACCACAAACTTCCAAAGCACCTGAACAATCACAGGTTTCTCCCACACAGGTACAGCATCCACAGGTCCCAGAGTTACAGACTCCATCAAATGTAGAAATAGGAAAGAAAAGACTGGTTTCAGACACCACTCCTCCAAAAGAAACCTCACAGGTACATCAGGTCAAGAAACAGAAACCAAATCCACCTCCAGATGTGGAGATTATAGATGAAGTATTTGATGATGGAAGGGAAGATAGTCAGCAAACCGGCACAGCAAGTGAAACAAACATAAGCCAGAGAGGGAAAGCTTTACAAAAGAAATTAAGTACTGAGGTATCCTCTTTCAGACCACCAAAGACAGACACAGGGGATATTAAAAGAACCTTCATTAATATTAAAGCAAAGAATGATCCATTGAAAATGAAGGTATATGATCAGTATATGAAGATGGCTCCCCAAAATCAAGAAAGGCTAATGTCAGCGTTTGACCTTTCACAAGGTAAAATGCTGATGAGCCACTTCAAAACAAAGGTGCCAAAGCCTACTTCAGCAGCAGATTACATCAGAACAAATTTTGAAGTTTTAGCAAAGGATATCCATCCCCTGGACCAGATAGAGCTACACAGACAAACTGGGGAAATGGTCTATTCTACTCTCACCAACAAGGCCATGGTAGCTATAACGCTGCAGGATTCTTTGAATAACACTACTGCACAATTGAAAATTGAGAAGGCCTCCTCACATGCCAAAGATAATAGAATAAAGTCTTTAGAAGAGATAATCATTGGTTTGGGTCACAATCCCAAAGACATTAAAGGTATTGAGGCATTGATAAAGAAGAAAGAGGATGATATAGCTGCACTCAGAAAACAGCTAAAACTACCAGCCTTGAGGCACCCTCAGACCCAAGAAGTTATAAAAGGTAATTCACAGGAAGAAATAATGGAGTTACTTCTAAATATGACCGAGCGACTAAATGAAACAGAGAAGGAATTGGAAAAAGCATTGCAGGAACAGGAAACTATCAGGCAGACTTCAACAACAGGTACTACAACAACAGGGCAACAGATACAGCCATCTCAAGTGAATACTCCTGGCTTGAGTTCTGAGGACTTAATAAAACAAATGGAGAGTTTGCAACTGAGGGTCACATAACTCTAAGAAACTAAATTGCAATTAGTAAAATTGGAGGAAAAATATGACACATCTAAAAAGACAGCTGCTGATAACACCAGGGAGATAAAAAGGTTGGAAAAATTGGTTCATGCTTTGGAAAAATATCTTTCATTGGAGAAGCCTTTAAACGAAATAAATGACATTCTTTGGGGTAACATCATTGAATTAATAAAGGGTATTTGGCCCTCTATTCAAGCTATTTTTGAACAAAATGAGTTGGTTAAAATAGCCCAAGAAGAAATAAACAGAACCAGACATGAATTAAGAGGCAGGCCTGAGCAGGCCAATCAACTCATTCAATTTCCGAACACCAGGACAAAGCAACAGCTTGCAGGGTTAGGGATTGATGACAGGACAGGCACAGTTTTGGAAATAAAGAGAGTTTTCATTAAGAGAACTTTCATGCAGAATTTAGAGAGGAAGTGTACAGACATTTTGGTTGATATCAACATTTTCAGAGAGAAATTTCAAGCTTTGTTGGATAGTGGATTACCAAGTCCTATGCTCACAGAAGATCAAATAATGGACTTAGAAACCTATATAAAGAAAATAAATGCTCATGCTCGAAATACAACTGCTTGTTCTCCTAGTTTACCACAATCAACATTACCAACAGGGAGAAATATCTATGATAGAGTAAGGAATTTATTTCATTTGGAACATGAAATAAGGTATCTGTTTCCTAACGAACCCACCTTCTACAAACTCACAGAAGCAGATGAGACATTGAGGAAACTCAGAAGAACTATGATACCAGATGATCAATGGTGGAGAGAAATGTTGGGAATTTTATGAAAATTATCTTCAGCATAAGAATTTTATCTTTTACTATTATGTGGAAAGTAAAAATGAAAACAGATGAAAGAGTATCAGATGAAAAGGTTAAAGAGTATCCGTAGGAACAAAGAGTGTCCAACAAGCCAAAGAAATACTGCAAGGGACAGCACAGAGCCCTATTTCAGCACTTACCTCCAGCACGTCCACGAAGAAAGGAACAACACATCGGCAGTTACCCATTATTCTATCCACAAGACCATTTGTCTCTTGTTTGTTTGTAAATTATGCTTTAAGTCAGCCTAGGTTATTGGCTAAGATAGTGTAAGATTGTTTAAGATTATTTTGTGTATAAATAAACCCTCAAACAGAGTATTGAGGGTGGATTCTATTACTCTGCTGTAACATTGAGATTTTCGGAATAAAAGCTTTTGGAGAAATTTACTTGTGGCTTACTGGATGACGATTTAAAGCATTGGACTTGTTGCAGGATTCATGTGTTGGACTACAGTTCAATAAGTGTTTCTACCCTTTGTCTAAAATTTTATATTAGTTTATAATACCATTTTATCCATTTCTGAATAATTTACATAAAGGATTGAAACAGAATTTGCTTAATTGTACTCTGTTTTCAAATGTGGTTATTCTTAATGTTTTCTTCTAAATTAGTTATAAGCATGAATTCTTAAATGCTCCTTCTTTGCTAATTTGAATACTGTTGATTACTATAATAAAGAATTCTTCATTGCTCTTTGTTTGTAGTCATCTCATTTCTTTCTTTTGAATATGGTGAAAGATTCTTAGCTGCCTTTCATCCCTTCAAGATCATCCCATCCACTTTAAATTTTAAGGATTGTTCTCTGTCTATCTATCTTGCCCTGTAATACCATCTTGTGCCTAGAATAGAAATCCAGTAAAGCCATCCTTTGACTCCATAGCCCAATGGACTGAAAGCTCTCAACCTTGCCCTTAGTTTGTGGATTCCACCATTTTCCCAAAACAAACTTTGAATCTATAACTAGCCTAAACCTTCCAAGAACAAAGATAAATCATAAAGAGAGAGCCCTCTCTGGATGCAGATTGGCTAGATTCTGCATCTAAAAGGTTGGTTTGTGGTTACCTTGGGTATACTTTCCTCTTACACAACTTCTAGGAAAACCTGAGTGATAACATAGTGGCGACTCCACTGGGGACCTGAATCATCTTTATTTGTTAATATTGTTCACTTATAAGCTATAGACAGAGTCTGAAGATCAGCCAGGTAGCCTTTGAAATTGCTTTTGCTCTGCAATTGCAAAAGTAAATAAATGCTGCTTCAGTCTATCTCTGATTTAGCTTATATATTGAATCTTAGTTTCAAATTTTTCAATCAGACTCTCTAGTTTAAACATATCTTTGAGGAAATCTTAATCACATATCATTATTTCTTGAAGAATTTGTAGAAGTTGTATTTATTTTTCAATTAAAATCCAAAATCCAAAAACACATAGTCTAGGAAAGCTGGCTTCAGAAAGGATTCGACATACTAGGTCAAACCCTGACCCCAATCCACCACCAATATTTGAAAATCCAAACCTGATTCCTAGGATTCTTAGAAGACAAGGAAGTCAAGAAAGTTCTGAAAGAGGAAGTCAGGAGAGTACAGGAAGTTCTAGACCACTTTCTAGATCTGCATCTTGTCCTGTGAAAATTATATATATTGATGACATTCCTTTCGATGCACGATTTGAAACATCTTTGTTTGTGAATTTTTCTGAAACAGAATTATCTAGATTAGTTCCAGATCCATTGTTCTTTGAAGATTTACAATACCGATTTGTTTCACATCATCTTGACAAAGAATTGCATAACTCTATTCAGTCTGAACAAACTTTTGAAGAAAGTTCAAACATTTCTGTGATTACTGAAGCATCCTTAAGTCCAGTCACTTTTTCTCAAACTTTTCAAACGCCTGTTATCCCTTCTACTCCTCCATCTCCTCCTGCTAGATCATCAAATCCTATTATCTCACTTTATCTTCCAATGGCTAATCGATACGCCCCTCTACAGTTACCAGCCAACCCTCCAGCTTTACCTCAGGACTACCAGAGCAAGATCACACCTTTCGATGGATCAGGTACTTACACAGCTCAACAACACACCAAAAGGATGACTGATTACTTTGAGTTTTATGAGATTGATACTGATAATATCCGAATGAGAATTTTCGTTCAGAGCCTTACTGGAGAAGTTAGAACTTGGTTTAGAGCTCTTACCCTGAACAGTATTGCTGATTTAGAAGCTTTGTATAGAGCATTTCTGAACCGATGGGAGAAAAAGAAGGATCCTCTTCAGATCCTTTCAGAATTTGAAAAATTACGAAGAAGACCAAACGAAACCGTACAAGATTACATCATAAGATTCAATGAATCATATAATGCAGTTCCTCAAAACCTAAGACCCCCACCCAACAACGTGTTGGTTAAATTTCCAGATGGTTTTGACTCCGATATAGCTTATTCCCTTAGGGAAAGAGCTCCTCAAACACTAGAGGAAATGAAAAGCATAGTGATGAGCGTAGAAGAAAATCTGATAGAAAAACGAGCCAGAGCTAGGGCAGAGAGAAGAATGCCTATGAATGAAGAACCTTCAGCTTTTGAAAAGAAGCTGGATGTAATCATTAAAGGTATGGAAAGATTAGGAGACAGAGTGGAAACCATTGAAAGAAAGTCTTCTACTGACAATCAGAATGTTGCAAGAAACCCGAACTTTAGGAGGAATCTGAATCAAAATAGTGGAAAGAATGTTCCTGATCAGAACATTAGGCCACCCTTCCAAGAAAATTTTGTTGAAGGCTCAAATTTTGAAGAACCTACAGAAGATGTAGAAATAAAAAATGTAACAGATGACAAAAATGAACCAGAGGTCTTCCTATCCCAGGATGATCAAGAGAATCACGTCCTTGAAACATTCCAAACTCATTCAGGTGAGACTTTTGATTTCAAGGAAGGCTATGACACAGCAATTTATGAGGTTCATAAACAGTACAACTTGAGAAGTAGACGGATTGATGTACCAGAGAATAGCAAACAGAAAACCACAAAACAAAATGTCAAAGGTAAACAAAACATTCCCCCTATACAAAACAGTCCCCAAGTACAAATTTTGTCTAGAATAACTCCAAACCCTTCGAATCCAATAATTGAAGATGTCTCGGACAACCAACCAAACAACAAACAACAATCCAATACATCTCCTCATGTAGGAAATGTAGAAGAAACAGTAGAAGTTAGTCCTGAAACATCTTCAAAACAAAACTTCATTCATGAAAAAGAGAAAAACATTGAAGACCCAATAAACAGAGAAAACCCAACTGTGCAAAACACTAAAACTCAAACGGAAAAACCTTTTAATCTAGAGGCTGAAATAGGCAAACTCAAGATAGTTGTTCCTTTATCAGAATTGGCTAAACATGATGTCTATAGGAGTCAGATTACCAAGTCCCTAAACATTAACATTACTGGATTGGATGATTCGGTAAACATTCTTGATGATCAACCCAAACTTCTTTTTGGCCCTGAGGTTAATGGCAAACCAGAAAGTGGAGGAACTCCTCCATTTTATGTAAGCCTGAATGTTCATGACAAGATACTCCATAATGCAATGCTAGATTCTGGAGCATCTCACAATTTGATGCCAAAAGCAGTAATGGAAAGATTAAATCTAGATATTACCAGACCGTATAAAGATTTGTTTTCATTTGATTCTAGTCAGGTAAAATGTTTAGGTTTGATTAAAGATCTGTGTGTTACTTTGGTACAATACCCTGCTAAGTCTGTTTTAATGGACATAGTAGTTTCCGATATTCCACCTAAATATGGTATGTTATTGTCTAGATCGTGGGGTGCTAAACTTGGAGGGTCTATTCAACTAGACATGTCATATGCAACTATTTCAGTATTTGGTCAGCCTAAAAGGTTATATAGAGAAACCTTGATGAAGTACTTAGTGAGTAGCCATGAGAAGCCTGAAAACTTCCCTGTTTACTCTGTACATTCTGACATGGTTTCTTTTATTTTATACAATGCTGAGTCAGATCTTCCTACTGAAATAGAAGCTCCAGAATTGGAAATCATAAACAAAACCACTGTTAAAATTGAAGAAATTTCTGAAAACAAAGAAACACCAGATGATCAAGAAATACCTGAAGAAAATAAACAACTAGCTCCTGTCAAGAAACACTTTAAAACAATCGATGAAGATTATGAACATGAAATTCTATGGCATTTAGAGTTTGATGGCTCAGTAAACAGACTAGGGGCAGGAGCTGGGATTTGGTTACATAATGTTGAGAACAATTATGCAGAAGGTCATGCTTATAGGTTGAATTTCAAATGCACTAACAACATGGCAGAGTATGAAGCTCTTTTATTAGGGCTTAAACATGTCAAGAAGTTAGGAGCTATTAGGGTATCAATCATAGGAGACAACGAACTAATCATCCAACAGATTAAAGGAGAATGTTCAACAAAAGAGATGAGACTGAAACAATACAGAGAGACAGTTGTAGAGATTCTCAACACATTTTTACAAGCTCAACTTGCCAAGATTCCCAGGAAACAAAATTTACATGCTCACAGTTTGGCAATGTTTGCTAGTACATGTAAGTTACCTTTTGATCCTAATCATCAGTTTTCAGCTGAGATTAGACATAGGCCTGCAATACCAGACAATCTTTTGAATTGGCAAGTATTCGTGAATAACAATCAAATCAATAATTTTTTGACACTTCAGAATGAGTTTTCTAACTGTAATATAGATGAAGACATAACTATTGATGAATTTGATCAAGAAAAAGAACAAAAAATAGAAATATCAAGAGAAAATGCAATTCATATGCTGCATCCAACCACATTCACTGAAAAAGACATGCAAAATTTGAAACACATGGAATCTGATGAGATCATAGATGATGAAACAGAAATCATCAATTTAAAAGATAATCAATTACCCAAAGGATTAACACCTTTGGAAGATCTGTTTGACTCAAATGATATTCCATTTAGACCTAAAATGGAACCTGTCAAGGCTGATATGGAAGAATACAACTTAGGAACCCCAGAAAATCCCAAAATGGTCAAGTTGTCCAAATCTCTTCCAAAAGATCAAAAGGTTAAATATGTTGAACTATTAAAAGAATTCCAGGATGTTTTTGCCTGGAGTTATGAAGACCTCAAATCTTATGATACATCCATCATTCAACACACTATACCTTTGAAACCTGACCAGAAACCTTTTAAACAAAAGCTTAGGAGAATAAATCATGTTTTATTACCCTCGATTGAAAAGGAAATCAAAAGGATGTTTGAAGCAGGGATTATAGCTCCTATCAGATTCTCAGAATGGGTTTCTAACCTGGTACCAACAAGAAAGAAGACATGAGAAATTAGATTGTGTGTCGAATTAAGAAATTTGAATAAAGTTTCTTTAAAGGACAACTATCCTCTGCCGAAAATGGACCACATTCTGCAAAGGGTTGTAGGATCTTCGAGAATATCACTACTGGATGGATTTTCAGGGTACAACCAGATTTTGGTTCATCCTGATGATCAGGATAAAACAGCATTCACAACACCATGGGGTACGTTTAAATATGTCAAAATGCCATTTGGGCTTAAGAATGCAGGAGCTACATTTCAAATAGCAATGGATATTGCTTTTGCTAAAGAGATACATGATTTTCTGGTAATTTACCTAGATGATTTGACTGTTTTTTCTAAAACAGATCAGGAACATTTAGATCACTTAAGGCAAGTATTTATAAAGTGCAGAAAATATGGAATTTCTTTAAACCCTAAGAAATCATTGTTTGGTTTGGAAGAAGGAAAGCTCTTAGGACACATTATTTCTAAAGATGGCATTAGGATTGATCCAGAAAGAATTCAAGCAATTTTGCAAATACCCCACCGCAGAAACATAAAAGAGTTGCAAGCATTCATAGGAAAAATTAATTTCTTGAGAAGATTTATTTCTAGTCTAGCAGAGTTACTTAGATTACTAACTAACATGTTGAGGAAAGATTCAAGCATTGACTGGACTGTAGAAGCCAAACAATCATTCGAGGAAATTAAAATGGATTTAACAAGGACACCAGTTTTGACCAGTCCTAAATTTGATAGAGACTTTATTATTTTTTCATTTGCTTCTGAACATACTGTTGCAGCTGTTTTACTTCAAAAAGATGACCAAGGGTGTGAAAAGCCAATAACATTTTTTAGTAAAGCACTGAGGGATGCATCTCTAAAATACAATATTATGGAAAAACAGGCTTTTGCATTGGTAAAAGCAATCAAAGATTTCAGAGTTTACATATTATATTCTCATGTGATAGCATATGTGCCTAATGCAGTAGTTAAAGATATTTTTGACTCAAGATGGCATTGAAGGTAAACGAGGTAAGTGGATAGCTACCATTTTAGAATATGATATTGAGATTAAGCCAACAAAACTGATAAAAGGCCAAGGTTTAGCACAACTCATGACAGAAACCAATTGCCAAGCCTTAGACATCAATGAACTGGATAACGAGCAAGAGATGGCGACTCCTCAGATCAGTCAAGCTTTCTTAGATTCACCCTGGTACACTGATATAATTCATGTTTTATTAAACCTGCAAGCTCCTCCAGGGTTGTCCAGAACCAAACAAAGATTTTTAAAAATGACATCTTTGAAATATTGTATTTTAGATAGCACTTTATTTTGGAAAAATCATGAAGGAATCTTGTTGAATTGTCTCTTAAAATATGAAGCTGATAAAATTCTTAATGAATTTCATGCAGGTGATTGTGGAGGACATCTCTACTGGAAATCTACTGCAGACAAAATTTTAAGGGCTGGTTTCTACTGGCCAACATTATTTTCTGATGTTAAGAAATTTGTAACAAGTTGTCACAAGTGTCAGATATTTGAGGGTAAAAGAAAGTTGTTACCATTGCCTTTAAAACCAGTTTCCACGGAAAGACCTTTTCAACAATGGGGTTTAGATTTTATTGGAGAAATTCATCCCCCTTCTTCAGGGCAACACAGATGGATTTTAACTGCCACAGACTACTTCACCAAATGGATTGAAGCCATCCCATGTAGACAGTCCAATGATTCTGTAATCATAGGATTTTTAGAAACAAACATACTTTCAAGATTTGGATGTCCAGAAAAGATTATAACAGACAATGCTGTTGCATTTAAATCAAAGAAAATGATTAGTTTCTGCCATAAATATCATATTACTTTAGGCCATTCAACAGCCTATTACCCTCAGGGTAATGGACTAGCAGAATCCTCCAATAAAAGCTTGATCAATATCATTAAGAAATTGTTGGAGGAAAATAAAAAGAACTGGCACAAGAAACTGACCAATGCATTGTGGGCAGACAGACTTACAACTAAGAAATCTATTGGGACTAGTCCATATGAGTTAGTTTATGGTCTGGAAGCAAGATTCCCATCATCTTTAGGAATCTCTGTTATGAAATTACTTCAGGAGGCTCAAGTGGAACCAAATGACATTCAAAGAAGAATTAATCAAACAATCCACCTGCAGCAAACCAGAGAAGAGGTATACCAAAGATCACAAGTCTTACAGGAAAAGCTAAAGAAAATGTTTGATAAAAGGACTAAAGCAGAGGATTTTCAATTAGGAGACAAGGTCCTAAGATGGGATTCGAGAAGAGAAGAAAAAGGGAAACATGGAAAGTTTGATTTCTTGTGGAAAGGGCCTTATATCATTCATGCCTTGCAGGGAAACAACACTTACTTTTTAAAGGACTTGGACAATTCAGAAGTTGAAGAAGGACCAGTCAATGGTCGAATGCTCAAGCATTATTTTGATCCCATTTACTAGAGTGTTTTAATGTTTCTAACTGAAGGATAATATATTGTTTTTTGTTTGTATGCCTCTTTTGTTAATGCGCTTGATTAGATGGTGACTTCGAAGTTAGTCTCAAGGAAGGCCCTATTTCAAGAGCTTCACTCATCATGTAAATAATCAATTTCAGAAGAAGGAGTACTTCTATACTTTCTCAAGCAATATTTTGAGGTGATCTCAAATTATTGTTCTTGACTTTCCAAAAGGAAAAGCCATCCCCAAGTGGAGCCAGTGTTAGCCTCCTATACCAATAGGTTTCATCTTTCATGATTGTCTTGATGGAAGTGTGGAATATGTTCAAACCTTCTTACTTGAGCAAAGGTGTTCCATATTCTTGAAAAAACCAAAAAAATCAAAAAATTTAAAAAATGTAAAGAGGGTATACCCTAAAAGAAAGATCAAAGGGTAAAAAGAATAAAAATGGTCAAAAAAAAAGTGAAAGAAATGAACCCCAAACAAAAATAGACCAAGGAAAGTGTGCAAATCCAATGCCATCAAGATTTCATTTTTGTAATAATCACATCAGGCACTTGTCAAACTTTTACACAATTTATGAAATATCAAATCATAACTGCTTAGTCATATTTCAATTTCATGTTATAGATTAGAGAATAAATATCTAGCCAAACAGTTTAATCTTGGCAGATAAGTAGCTAGGTAGAGTGAATAAAAAGGTGCTCAACAGTTTAATCTGAGCCCTTGGATGTAATAAGGGTAGAAATAGATAGATCTATCATGTAAAAAGGAAAAGATTGAAAAGGGTTTGCAAGTCTAAATGCACCCTAATAAAGAAGAGAAAATGGTAGTGTTAAGTAGATAGGGTAGGTAGATGGTGCTACAAAGTGTTATCTGATGAATGATGCTGCTACATGTTTTTGATCCTTTACTTTCATCATAAGTACTGAAGCAGGAAATACACTGGAATATTACAGCGAGCAAAGCTAAAAATCATTAACTTCCCTCATCACTTTTTCCCTTAAAGTTTTACTAATTTCCCCCAAAGTACTAGGGTACTTAGAGGTCAAAAGGGCTCAAGGCATTTCCTTGACTTCTGGAGGGACCGGACCCTCGGCCTAATGATCAAAAAGACCTAAGTACTTAAGATAATTCATCATCATAATCATTCACCTTCAATTTTTTCCTAAGTAAAATCTCATTTTACTTAGGAAACTCAAACAAAATTTCATAAAAATCCCTCAAGATAACTTGCTATTCTAAGTTTAAGTGTTGGAGATAACATGTTGCAATTTACTTCACAAGTTATCACTTTCTTAGATGTGCAAAAATATTTTGAGCTTCCTTGTCCTTTGCCATATTAACATTTAACTGTATTTACTAAATCCCTAGTGAAATACCCTATCCTAAGTATATAATTCCTTTTTTATATATACCCCAAAAACCCCTTTATTATAATGTTTTGACCAAAGTATTTACCTCCCTAATATTCATTAAAACCCACTTCTATAAGCCCTTTGGTTAAAATATAGCGTTATACATTAATCCCGCCCCTATGGTGAATTAGTTGTATTAATTAATTGACCATATAAATAAAATATACATATATAAAAACTTTAAACATGCGATATGTGTGTTTAAATACAAAAATATGAATAAAACTTCGGAGAAGTCTTGTGCCACCGTGGTTTGTCCACATGGAATTCCACTTAATCAAACCCCCGCCGCAACCCCTTTCATTATGCACATGGGATTAATTAGTCATCAGGACTAGTTAATAACCTTTTCGCCTATTAAAAATCTTCCGGGGTGATTAAATTACACTTTAAACTGTTTTAAAACCCGACGGGCCCACACCTGAACCCTCCGCATGTTCCCCCATCTCTCCAACCGTCGGATCAACCCTCCGTAGATCAACGGCCAGTGTTCACCTCGCTGCCCATCCCTTGTCAGCATTTTAACCAGCGGGGGATGGGTGGTTTTTGAATAGTCCAACGTCCACGTGGCGATCATCCTGTGGAATCGCTGCCCTCCCGATTTAAACCACCTTCGACCAAAAGCGGTGCGGGACCTTACCGCTTACCGCTTACCGCCTGACCTTGCTTACGTCAGCCCGTATATCAATGACGTCACTCCTCGAAAAAAACAAAAAACCCTTTTAACTTGTAAATAAGCCATTTTCCCGTGTTTTTCTGTTATTTTCGTTATTTGAAAACGACAGTGCTCCCTGCTGCGATTTTCAAATTTCCACTGCAATAGACCGATTTTCTCCAAAATTCCGCTGCGCCCGTGGTCAAGTTCGGTCCTGCCATCATCTGTTACCTGTTAAAGAACCAGTCTCCTTCAAAAAACAGGTATTTATTCCTTTTCCGCCCCGACTGCAAGTAAAACTCAGTTCTCTGTGTTTTTCGATGAAATAGTGCTTAAAAATCGTCATTGAGTCTTCCCCCAGAGGTTTTAAAACTGTATAATTGTTCCTTGAACCAAAAAATTGCGCCAATTTCCTCCTTTGTCAGATATCCCGTCCGGTCTGTAAGAAAAAACGAAAACCTCCATTTTGAATCCACAAGAACCAAAATGGAGGTCCCGGCAGCTCTTAATATCACTCCATTGAATGCTCCTCACCGTGAATTGGACTATTTACCTTTGATAGATGAAGATTTCCAAATTAAAGACCTGCGTTTTGATGAAAGTCCCCTATTGAGCTATTGTCGCTGCAGAGACGAATACTCAAAGGGGAAAGATCTTATAGGGTTGTGGGAATCCAATCTCCCAAGGTATCTCATTCCTTCAGTCCTTATTTTCCCAGAAATCATTCACTACTGTCATTCAAACTATGATCCCACACAGAGGGTTGTATTAGCTCCTGATCAAAGTGTTCTATTTCCCATCACTCCCCAAGCTATCAATGCCATGTTACACTTTGAAACAAACCAAGAATTAGCACCATTGTCCATGGAAGGATTAATTGAGAAAACCAGGCAATTAACCCCAGAAAAGCTAAAATCCATGTGCCAGCATTTCATGTTACCTGAGCATCAGCCAAAAGGGTCTCCCCCCTATGGTTTTTACTATTTCAATACATTGGGAAGGCTCATTGTAAATATAATATCTTTTGTCTTAGGATTCAACACCAGTGAATATGTGGATGAGATAACCTTGGCTTTACTATCCATTTTTACTCCTGGGCAACCTCCTGAGATTAAATATGACTTTGCTTCCTTCATAGCCAACAAGATCCATGATCAATTCATAAGGCTAGGTACTGAAAAAGTTTTTAAGTACTCCTCAGTTATCTATCATCTCATTATCTACTATCAGTCAGAAAGGTTCCCTTTCCCTGTTCAAAAACTTGATGCCAAGGGAAATCCCAGGTCAGTCATATTTTGGTCCCCCATCATTCATTTTTCCTCTGATTCTCCCTACTCCTACTCAGAATTCATTGATCAGTTTGTATATCCTGCAACAACTCTGTTAACAGGAATTCATCCCCCAACACTCAGCAATGAAATTAGAAAGACCTTGCAACTGTCAAAGAGTTATAAAGTTGGGGATTGGTATTTGTATCAAAACCATACAGTCATCAGAATTTATGGATGTGAATTACGTCCATTCAAGTTACCCAGATATGTGCCCATGAGGATTTTTGCCTTGGAATACTTCAGGCAGATGAACAATTCAGATGTGATTCATTTTTGTAATGTAAAGAAGAAAGCTCAGTTAAGGATCAAAAGCCAATTAGGTCCTTTCATCTGCAACTCTAGGGAGGCTGAGAGAGAGGCAGAAAATATATTAGAGAAAAAGTTCCAGACATCTTTCCGTTGGGTTCCTTATGACCCAGTTGGTTTTATTTGTGAAAAGAGATTAAAGAATAAATCATCCCCTTATATACACCACAAGATTCCTAATCTAGAAAAGTATGCCAATCAAGATGAATGGATTGAAGGAACACTTGTTGAGGACGAAAGTGAAGCTGAAAAAATGAATAAAATGATGAAAGATGTTGAGAAAAACTTTGACCTAGAATCTTATGGTCAGGTGCAGGTACCCTACATTGGCACTTCTTCAGCAGCAACTCTACAACAAGCATTACAGGAAAGCAGTTCACCAGTTGCAACAGAATCAAAGGGTAAAGGAAAAGAACCTGTAATCCAGGTTATTGAAACTTTGGTTATGGTAGAGAAACCACAAACTTCCAAAGCACCTGAACAATCACAGGTTTCTCCCACACAGGCACAGCATCCACAGGTTCCAGAGTTACAGACTCCATCAAATGTAGAAATAGGAAAGAAAAGACTGGTTTCAGACACCACTCCTCCAAAAGAAACCTCACAGGTACATCAGGTCAAGAAACAGAAACCAAATCCACCTCCAGATGTGGAGATTATAGATGAAGTATTTGATGATGGAAGGGAAGATAGTCAGCAAACCGGCACAGCAAGTGAAACAAACATAAGCCAGAGAGGGAAAGCTTTACAAAAGAAATTAAGTACTGAGGTATCCTCTTTCAGACCACCAAAGACAGACACAGGGGATATTAAAAGAACCTTCATTAATATTAAAGCAAAGAATGATCCATTGAAAATGAAGGTATATGATCAGTATATGAAGATGGCTCCCCAAAATCAAGAAAGGCTAATGTCAGCGTTTGACCTTTCACAAGGTAAAATTCTGATGAGCCACTTCAAAGCAAAAGTGCCAAAGCCAACTTCAGCAGCAGATTACATCAGAACAAATTTTGAAGTTTTAGCAAAGGATATCCATCCCCGAGATAGAGCTCATACAACCGGGAATGGTCACTCTACCTCACCAGCGCTTATGGAGTAGCCTATAATGTCAGAGGGATCTTTTGAATAACACTACCGCACAATTGCACTGAGGAAGGCCTCCTCACAGGCCAAAGATAATAGAATACAAAGTCTTTAGAAGAGATAATCATTGGTTTGGGTCACAATCCCCAAAGACATTAAAGGTATTGAGGCATTGATAAAGAAGAAAGAGGATGATATAGCCGCACTCAGAAAAACAAATTTAAACTACCAACCTCAAGGCACCCCAGACCCAAGAAGTTATGGTTATAAAAGGTAATCTACAGGAAGAAATAATGGAGTTACTTCTAAATATGACCGGAAATTTAATTAAATGAAACAAAGAGAAGGAATTTGCTATCATAGAACAAAGAAACTATCAAAGGACTTCAACAACAGTACTACAACAACAGTAAGCAACATGTACCATCTCAAGTAATAAATGGGCTTGGAGTTCTGAGAATTTTAATAAAACAAATGGAGAGTTTGCAACCGTGGTCACGTAAATCCAAGAAACTAAATTGCAATTAGTAAAATTGGAGGAAAAATATACTTATTCAAAGACAAACTGCCGATAACACTGTGGAGACTGTGCTATTGGAAAACTGTTCATGCTTTGGAAAAAGATTCTACTGGAGAAGCCTTAAACGAAATAAATGACATTTTGGGGGTAACATCATTGAATTAATAAAGGGTATTTGCCCCTCAGTTTTCATTAACAAAATGAGTTGGTTAAATAGCCCAAGAAGGAAATAAACGTAACTGCATTACACTAAGTGCAAGTCTGAAAATAACTAACTCATTCAATTTCCAACACTGTGATTAAAGTAAATAAATTTGAGGTGGGAGTGGCTACGAAACAGACAGTCAGCTGCAGAAATAAAGAGAGTTTTCATCAAGAGAACTTTCATGCAGAATTTAGAGAGGAAGTGTACAGACATTTTGGTTGATATCAACATTTTCAGAGAGAAATTTCAAGCTTTGTTGGATAGTGGATTACCAAGTCCTATGCTCACAGAAGATCAAATAATGGACTTAGAAACCTATATAAAGAAAATAAATGCTCATGCTCGAAATACAACTGCTTGTTCTCCTAGTTTACCACAATCAACATTACCAACAGGGAGAAATATCTATGATAGAGTAAGGAATTTATTTCATTTGGAACATGAAATAAGGTATCTGTTTCCTAACGAACCCACCTTCTACAAACTCACAGAAGCAGATGAGACATTGAGGAAACTCAGAAGAACTATGATACCAGATGATCAATGGTGGAGAGAAATGTTGGGAATTTTATGAAAATTATCTTCAGCATAAGAATTTTATCTTTTACTATTATGTGGAAAGTAAAAATGAAAACAGATGAAAGAGTATCAGATGAAAAGGTTAAAGAGTATCCGTAGGAACAAAGAGTGTCCAACAAGCCAAAGAAATACTGCAAGGGACAGCACAGAGCCCTATTTCAGCACTTACCTCCAGCACGTCCACGAAGAAAGGAACAACACATCGGCAGTTACCCATTATTCTATCCACAAGACCATTTGTCTCTTGTTTGTTTGTAAATTATGCTTTAAGTCAGCCTAGGTTATTGGCTAAGATAGTGTAAGATTGTTTAATATTATTTTGTGTATAAATAAACCCTCAAAGAGAGTATTGAGGGTGGATTCTATTACTCTGCTGTAACATTGAGATTTTCGGAATAAAAGCTTTTGGAGAAATTTACTTGTGGCTTACTGGATGACAATTTAAAGCATTGGACTTGTTGCAGGATTCATGTGTTGGACTACAGTTCAATAAGTGTTTCTACCCTTTGTCTGAAATTTTATATTAGTTTATAATACCATCTTATCCATTTCTGAATAATTTACATAAAGGATTGAAACAGAATTTTCTTAATTGTACTCTGTTTTCAAATGTGGTTATTCTTAATATTTTCTTCTAAATTAGTTATAAGCATGAATTCTTAAATGCTCCTGCTTTGCTAATTTAAACATTGTTGATTACTATAATAAAGAATTCTTTATTGCTCTTTGTTTGTAGTCATCTCATTTCTTTCTTTTGAACATGGTGAAAGATTCTTAGCTGCCTTTCATCCCTTCAAGATCATCCCATCCACTTTAAATTTTAAGGATTGTTCTCTGTCCAGCTATCTTGCCCTGTAATACCATCTTGTGCCTAGAATAGAAATCCAGTAAAGCCATCCTTTGACTCCATAGCCCAATGGACTGAAAGCTCTCAACCTTGCCCTTAGTTTGTGGATTCCACCATTTTCCCAAAACAAACTCTTGAATCTATAACTAGCCTAAAACCTTCCAAGAACAAAGATAAATCATAAAGAGAGAGCCCTCTCTGGATGCAGATTGGCTAGATTCTGCATCTAAAAGGTTGGTTTGTGGTTACCTCGGGTATACTATTCTCTTACACAACTTCTAGGAAAACCTGAGTGATAACAGATGTCATATGTAGAAACACAGCAACAATGAAACAAAAAAAAAAAACTATATTATTATAATGGAGTTAATTTTATTACATGTAAAATGGGCATACTGCTGTAAGACCTGGTATGGCATGCGTACCCCTGGAGAATCACTGGTAAAGTCTGGGTTAGACCTAGGTGATAGGGGGGATGTCAAGTTTACAATTACCCTGGGTAAAAATTTGAGGGGGGAAGAGCTAGAGTGAGCGGGGTTGTCTCATTTAGCAGGTTTGGCTAGATTTAGTCCCCAAGTCAAGTTTAAGGGGGGAATTGTTAGGTAAACATGACTTGGGATAGAGTCAAAGTTGACTAGGGTAAATAGTAGTGGTTTTGGGGCACATGGTTTTGTGCACCCATGGTTTTGGCCCATGGTATTGCATGTAATGGAGCCTATAAAAAGTCTGGGAAGACTTCATTGTAATGTAGGCCTGGAGGTGAGCAGTGAAGGCTCACTTGGCCGGATTGGCTAGGGTTGTGGCCAATGGTTAATGAAATTTCATTGGTTGGGTTTTTCCCCATATTTGGGGTTTTCTCAGCTAAATATCTGTGTTTATGTTTGTGATTTGTTGCTGGTTCTTTTTCATGTTTAATTATTCCTCTCGGTAAATTTTAATTGCCGCAATAATTCTTAACAACTGGTATCAGAGCTAGTATTATAATTTTATTGTGTCTATAATTTTACTACTGATGTGTAAGAAGCAGGAATCATCTCTGTGCAGTTTGATTCGACAGATCTGCGCGTGAAGGTGTTGGATCTGTTGTATCACAAATGAATTTTCATATGAAGAACACAGATCTTGTCAAATCTGATGTGGAACTACCACTGACAAAGAGTCAAGTAATGAGTAAAAATGCAACTGTGCAAAAGAGAATATTTGAGTGGTGCAGAGGTAGATCCGACGCAAGGGAAAGCGAGCCAGCGCATATCTGCATCGTGATAGAGAGCTCACGGAAGCTTTAGAGAGATCGATGTTGATTGTCCCACATGTGATGTGTGTCGGGGGAGTCGGTGACGAGGATAGAATGTTGAGAAAAGAGTCTGAAGTAAGGCAATGGTGGAAGGGCCGTGGGCTGTGTCTAATAACTGACCACATGAAATGGTCCACACAAGTGCTTCCGACGGACCGCTAAGCAAGCGTTTGCCTATCAATCCGATCCAAAAGTGGATGCATATGGAGGCAGTGGACCATGAAGCCGATAATTCCTGCCAGATTCAAAGAAAAAATATGTTGTTTCAAATAGCAATCGTGCTTTCTGATCTTTGTGGACCAGGTGAATGGATGGAAATGTCAAAAACTTCATTCCGAGCTTCTTGAGCATTATAGTGGTGTTGCTTTAGAGAGGTCTTGGTCTCTAAATCCATAGAGTAAGAAACTATGGGGATTGGTTACATGCAAAGTGTTTGACAGAATGTGTCAATCAAATGTTTTGAAGAACGTCAAAATGAGAGAGGATATTTGCAGGTGAATTAATTAAAAATTGATGAACCATGTATCTGAAGAGAATTCCTAGAAGACTAGCGGTTACAGAGGCTGGTGACCCATGTAATTCGGTAGATGGGTTCTTTTTATATGGACATTGATGTCATATGTACAAACACAGCAACAATGAAACAAAAAAAAACTATATTATTATAATGGAGTTAATTTTATTACATGTAAAATTGGCATACTACTGTAAGACCTGGTATGGCATGCGTACCCCTGGCGAATCACTGGTAAAGTCTGGGTTAGACCTAGGTGATAGGGGGGATGTCAAGGTTACAATTACCCTGGGTAAAAATTTGAGGGGGGGAAGAGCTAAAGTGAGCGGGGTTGTCTCATTTAGCAGGTTTGGTTGGATTTAGTCCCCAATTCAAGTTTAAGGGGGGAATTTTTAGGTAAACATGACTCGGGATAGAGTCAAAGTTGACTAGGGTAAATAGTAGTGGTTTTGGGGCACATGGTTTTTTTCACCCATGGTTTTGGCCCATGGTATTGCATGTAATGGAGCCTATAAAAAGGCTGGGAAGACTTCATTGTAATGTAGGCCTGGAGGTGAGCGGTGAAGGCTCAATTGGCCGGATTGGCCAGGGTTTGGCCAATGGTTAATGAAATTTCAATGGTTGGGTTTTTCCCCAGATTTGGGGTTTTCCCGGTTAAATATTTGTGTTTATGTTTTTGATTTTTTGCTGGTTATTTTTCATGTTTAATTATTCCTCTCGGTAAATTTTTATTGCTACAGTAATTCTTAACAATACTTGAAATCTTGCTTCCACGGCTTGAGTAATCTACAATCCATCTGGTCACTTGCTAGTCTAAAGGAGCGTGTGTATTGGTCCTGCTTCAAATAATGTAGTAGAATATACTGTGGTGATGAATATACTTTCAGAGGAAATGTATCTTGGTATTGGTTCCATAGTAGTATAATTCAATTCACAACTAGTGCTTTCACAACTGAGCAACACCTATGATGTGAGAGATACATTTTTATATCAATTATATCTCAGAGTGTTTTTGTTGCAACGATCATTTAATTATGATACATAAATTCACATTTCATGTTCATAAAATTTGTTTTCATATTCATTAGCTAATCAAGCAATTGATTGGCATATTAATCATTCAATACATCAAATATGAAAAAAACATCAATCATCATTGCACATCTGAGACAATCACATCATAAAATCATTGTATATATATAGATCAGAGTTGTGTTTAAAAGTATACTAAAATTGTACAATCATTTTCTAAAAATTAGGGCTTATGCCCGATCATGTCCATCATAAAAAACTATTAGAGTCATCCGTTCATCATAAAAAGTTTGTCCCTGTGGGCCCTACCCTAGATAGGTCTCACAGAAGAATACTATGGTTGTGGCCACATGACAGAATAACTGCAACCAATCATGTGGTACACTGACCACACTTCTCTGAACTACCTCAAGGAGGTCCTCTATTGCAGCCATAGGGACATGGCAGTTCAAACCCTCCAAGTTCCTTTGAATAGCATGGAAAACTCTCTTAGGGTCCTCTGCGGCATCATTAACCTTTCTTCTGCGACGCCTTTGCCTCGAGAAGCCATGTGGTCTAACTGGTCCAATATCTATCACTTGATCAATAAATTTGTAATTCAATTGTCCTATCAAAAAGATCTGTTCATTTTCATACTTATATTGAAAATCCAAAAAATCATATAATAAAAAACTCATTATGTGATCTTACCAATCTCTCCCCATTGCAACAAGCGGTAAGGGAAGATCAACATCTCACCTGAAGTCCATGCCAGCATAGGGGTAATCCTACAGTGTGATCACTTGTTCTCCCCACCAAAGGAATAACTTGGCATCCCAGGTACTTATAGGGACTTCTCCACCCCCTAGCCTCTTCATGAGATCAACCCAGTGTGCTATATGTGGATCTCGTGGGCTCCTTATGGTAGAGATAACTTTGGGACGAAGCCCTGGAATACTCTCAAAGAATAATGTGCATAAAATGGTCCCACAACCAAAGTCTTATGTTTTATTCTTCTGTATGGAGGTTAATTTCTTCTTCAAACTGGTTAGCAAGGCAGTGCACAAATCATATAGTGTACTAATGCATTCCACTGCCAAACTCATGTTCCCTCGTGAGGCTTGGTGTAATGAAGCTGATCTGGCTACTATGAAAATGGTTAAAAGAAGTATCTTCATGTGTAGAGCTTGCACATATCTAATTGGGATCTGTGTCTCGACCTTATGAGTACCCTCAACATAGTATATGTGAATGTAATCCTCCACATTCATCCCTCCTGTGGGATTTCCTTGAAAATTTCCTGGTTCTCCCCTTCGAGAGAGTCCAATTATAAATTATATGTCTTCAATCTCAATCCTTAATGGCATTTGACCAATCATGAAGCAATCCTCCTCTGGGTCCCTGTAATTGACAAGCATTTCAAGTAGTTTGGTGTTTGTTTTCATATTTAGCATCTTAAAAAACATGAGAAAACCACATCCCCGGAGTATATCTAAGGATAACTGGTCCTCCATGACCTCATTGTCAATTGTGCTATGCTCCCTCTCTCTCCATCTAATGGTCATCCTGGATCAATTCATTAAAAAACCATTATAATTTCATTTTAAATTTCCACTCTATGCATACCCGAGTTCCTTCCTACACATTCATGTCTAGACACGAGTTTGAAATTTTGAACCTGCATATACGGAGAGGTTTTCTAAAAAAACATAAATCCTGTGGTGAAATTCATCAAAAGTTACTTGAATTGAAAATTAAAATGATTACTAAGATGATTGAGAAGAATACCTAGAATATTTGGGCTGATTCGCCTGATAATTGGTCTAGTTTGAAATTGGGGTTTTTTTCTCTAGAGCTCTTTCACTAATTGTTCAAAAAAAAAAATGACCAAATTTTAGTCCAAAAGGCCTATTTATGCCCAAAATTAAAAAAAAATTCAAAACCCACTTGTCTAATGTTTTGATTTTACTGTTTGAATTTTTCAAATACTTGATGACCTTTTGGCTTGTAAGTGCTAGGATAGATTTTTTTCAGGTCCATTTGACGATTTAGAGATGATTCCATGTTTGCTTCAATTGCATGACGATTGATTTTTCATGGACGGTATTGTGTTCAGAACTGGCATATAGGTTACAAAATTCACTTTCTGTTGCACTTATGCATACTAGCCTCCATACTGAAATATTGCCTTATGGTCAACCCCATCATGTTATGATTATTCAACCATTTTCACTCGCTGACTTATAAATCATGATATGATGGTAGAGCCATAATTTACATGGGATTCTTAGTTAGTTCCTTGCTATAATATGTCTCCCATGCTAAAAATTTCGTAGGATCAGGAGTCCTCTTTAGTCCTGCCATGAATTATGCGATGAAGCTTCATTCTTCTTCTCCTTCGCTATCTTTCTGGAATTATAGCCTAGAGGCTCCCATTTTATTGTTGATTTGTTTTAATACATTTCATTTTGACCATTTGTATATCTTTGCCTTAAGTCGAGTTGACTTGGACTCATGTATAATCCATCTTTTTGACCATGTATTTCTGCAAATTCAGCCTTCCAATCACTTAGGCTCTGCAACTCGACACCTTTTCCCATGGATCGAACATTCCTCTAAGTGTCAATTACCAGTTTCACCACCTTTCATTAAGCATGGGATTGTTCCTATCTCAAGAAATAGTGCATCTATTCATCGACACTCATTATATCCACTGTAATATAGACATTATTTTATTCATTTTTAGGCTTTCAATATAAAAAAGAAAAAAAATTAATATCCCAAAAAGAGTGGGATCGAAACATTACTTCCATATTTTATGGTAGCTAAGAGTCAATTGTGTCACCCTTGAACAAAGCACACAAATCTAAGTCTTTTCTCCATTTTGGGATGGGCTTTAATTTTACTTAGGAGAAGCCATAACCTTGTTATCTAGTCAGTACTTCCCTAGTTGGTTATCTCTTCTATTCATATGCATGGTTTGTTCATGGCTCCTGCATGAAAAAATTATAAAAAGTTATCATATATTTCCATAGTCAAAATGAGTCATGCTTTTGTTCAAAGGATGTAAACCTGAGTCGGACTTGCTACGGTGTAACTTCACTCATTTTTAAGTCAGCCATCCCCGGTTTTTTAGATTCTTGTTCTATCACATTATATATTTGGTCCTTTTCTCGTGCTGGTTTTAGAAGGTCTCCATTGACTTCTTGCTAGTGTTTTTGTCTCTTACAGATTTCAACAAATTGCTCTTAGAGTAAACCTAGAGCCCCACCCTAGCCCTATTTTCATTATTGATAGGTGACCTTGTGCTCAGCATTTGATTAAGACAATGGGTCATTGACTGAGTGGTTTCCCTTGTGTTCTACTTCAAATTACATTATCACACATGGGATTCGTGAAATATCGAGGTTTCCATTTGACCCTATCGGTGGATTCCTCACCTCTTTTTCAGCTTTAATTATTGGTTTGTTTAAAGGGTTTCTTCTGTGTGCTAGCTACATTTTCTGGATGTTGAAAATGTGCTTCACGCTAGTTCTTCACTTTTCTTTGTCTGATTCCTTCCAAATTTTGGCTTGTGGGTTACACTCATGTTGCATTGATGTGGGATGCCTTAATGCCTTCCTTCTAGTAGATCGTTTCCCATCAAATCTGACACATTTCTCTAGGAATAAGGTCTAGATTTCTTTTGTCAGTACCTTAGGGTTTGCAGTCATTAGTGGTAGATTCCTTCGCTATCGACAATGAGAATACATCAATGTCACTTGATTGATAGATTTTATCAAATGTTCAACTATAAGTCATTCATTGACACTTGTTAGATTATATTGAGGTACCTTGACTCTCATCATCATTATTGGTGATTTTTCTTGGCATTTGTTAACAATATACATCACTGACCGGTAATCAAAAAATTTCTCACATGGTTGACTTCATCTCATTTATTCCCATTGTGTAGAATTGTACCATAGTGATCGGTGAAGACCTCGAGTTTTCATTAGCATGATTTGGTTCACTTTGACAACTCCTTTGGTTTTCTTCTAGTGACACCATCCACCCTTATATGCCGCAGTTCATCACAGCAACATTATATATGTTCGCACCCGAGTTGTGTGCAGTACCACCTTTTCCAGCACTTATGATTTGGTACTTGGAGATTCAGTTGTGACTTCAATGATCATATATCCTTTTAGTATCATTGACCAGTCTTCTATATTTGATACTTTGACATGAATTTGATATGTACTTCTGGGTAGTGATCAGATGATTCACTATGTGATTTACAATTTCTACTATACTTGTATACATATTGGATCCACTCCATACTTTTTATGTGGACATGCTTTAGTTTTACTTAGCACGGGTATGCCCAACTCAGACATAAGCTTGCTTTATGATCTCTTTCACTAGGTTTTGGCAGGCTGAAATCTGGTGAAGTCGTGTCAAGTCCTCGTAAGATTCTTTCTTATGCACATAATACATTTCGGTCATCATGTAACCCTTCTAACCTCATATATTAGTGGGCATTTATTATAACATCATTCATCACCTTTATATAATTGATGATCTATGTATTTTCCTTGGGCAGCCGTTTCCATTCAGACTTGGTCATTTTATTTAAAAAAATTAATTTGAATTCCATATGCAACTCTTCCCTATCTTACATGTGTGCAGACATGAGTCCACTCATTTATGACCTGCGTATACAATTTAAAATATTAAAAATATATAAAATCACCCTATTTATTGAGTGTGGTATATGGGTTTTACCTGAAGCCCACCTACACCAGTCCGTGGCCAAATTGTTTCCCAACTGAATAACTCATTTGAGGAATTATAAATACACCTGATGGGGAAGGCCTAAGGGAGGAGAGAGAAAGGCATTGATAGTATAGCCTGTTATAGCCCAGATCAAGTTTGAATATCCCTATGCCTCTTGCACTTCCCAGGTTCAGGAAACCCTTGTTTCCTTCTTTGAGATGTTCACCTCCTTTATGTCGCATCCTTGTCCACCTTTTATGGAAGAATATTGTTGAGGCTTGGGATGTACGGATCTGGAGGATGGTTTCACTTGGAGTCGTGGTTGATTTCAGGTGATATCTCCACATTTCCTTTACATACATCAATAAAAGAAGCTCTTTCTCATTCCTCATGTCATGATCTTATATGTCTCTTATACATGTTAATGATCTTATAGATGTTTATTTCATGTTATCTTTTATGATTTTATACAATCTAACATACTAAAATTTAGGATATATAAGTTGTACACCTATTCTATGTTATTTTTCTTGAGTGAGCTACAGGTTTCAGAGCACGTGGAGAGGCAGAGGGTTTGCACCCCACAGGAACGACCTAAAACGTAGCACATAAGGGTAAAGTCACCGCTCCCTACTTTACTAGTTTAAGAATTATGAGTTTTAATTTGATTACGTTTTTTTGTTGTATGCTCTTCACTCTGTTATGTCCCTCAACCCAAAAATTACCATAGTTTTTCCCGCAACACACATCCTAAACATTTACATGACAGTTAGGAAAGACCCAATAAGGGCTATGGGTAGAGTCAATTTCCAGCCCAGATATAATCTCCCTATAGAAATATTATCTCAGAAAGGAAAAATGGGTTGGAGAAGGGTGAGAGGGTAAAATATTGAAGAAACCATGTTGGTTTTGGAGCCAAGTTGGAGGAGACACAAAATACTTAGCTATTGAGTTAAAAACTTCCTCAAGAAAGGATGTTGTCAAAGGAAGCAAATATACTTCCAAGAAGAATCCTCAACTAGAACAAGTGTGGTCACTATCCGGGAATTCTTATGGACGTGAAATTGGATTGGTCGAAGACCTAATTAGTGAAAACCAGTTTTCGTTGGTCGGGAGGAGAATCCTTTTCCTGTTGTGGTTTTTGGTGGTAGAACCAGTTTTAATATTCAGATAAGTGTTCCGATTGAATTCATTTTTTGTATTTATATGTAATGAGGTAGTCCTTTTTATGTTCTCTGGATCAAGTAATTGGTATATACAAAATGTTGAATAGTCTCTATGATTCTAGCATGGAAAATGAAAATTAAAAAAACAAAAAGTGCAAGAGAATAGTCCAAGAAATCTCATCATAATAGAAATGTTATAATAATAGAAGTAATTGTATAAAGAACTACTTTAAACAAGTAAAATTACACTTGTGTAGGAAAATTCGATGCTTTGAACCACTTAAATAAACATATCACTCTATCCACCATTATATATTTACTTATAATTGTGGAGCCCTTATGTTTAGTAAAATTTTCTCATAAACTAATAATAAACTAGACAAAATTTCACAACCTTCAATGCAAAGATATGGGTTTCCTATATATGCGAGGGAAATAATAATGAATATTGTCTCAGATATGACTAGTTGATAGTTTTCCAAAAAGAAACATTGGGTGTAGACTTAATATCATAAATACCCACTTTTACACCAGTTAATAATCAGAATCTTGACATAAGGCATACAACTAACTAGCCAAGTTACTAAGTATACATAGAGAACATATACATTCTCTCCAAAAAATTCCATAAGGAAAATATAATAATATCTATAACTGTATGAGACACATGGCCAACTGCAAGGTATGTATATGTTATTACAAGAACAATATATAAACCTTAGCAACCCAACCACCCACGAACTAGGTTTTTGGCTGTGATTAAAGAACCATGGAAAACAAAATAACGTGCCTCGTGAGAACCCAGTATTCAAGGGGTAAAATTCCTCCATTAGAAAGGAAAAGCTCAGCAAGAATATGCTCTTCCTCCCAAAAATAACGTTAAAATTTGGATAAAATCACAATATAGCTCAAGTTAGTAATAGATGGAAGACATAATAACCATAAAGCATTGAAGAGTGAATCACATGTTACGAGCTACAACATTAAATTTTTAGTTATGCATTTAAAGGTTGTTGAAGCCGAGGAAAGTCAAACTATGCCCCTAGGATTTCTAGATGAATAATAGGAAAAATTAGAAAACAACATGAAATTATAAAGCAATAGATAGTAAAAGAATGCCAAGGTTATGCTAAAACTTGGGTTACCTAGAATGACCATGGCAGTAGACAACCCCAGACTCCTTGGATTGCATAATTGAATAGACAAATACTGCTTGACATGCATTGATCCGTGGAGAAACATTTCCTACAGTAAGAGGCATACATACACACACACACATACATATATATATATATATATATATATATATATATATATATATATATATATATATATATATATATATATGTGTGTGTGTATGTATGCCTCTTACTGTAGGAAATGTTTCTCATGACTTTCGATACATGTATATATATATATATATATATATATATATATATATATATATATATATATATATATATATATATATATATATATATATATATATATATTGATTTTATAAATCATCGCTCGGTGACTGGAAATAAGGATTAAAGTGAAACAATATATGCATTATGAACCCTCGTTACAAAGAAAAAATAATGCATGACATCAAATATTCATTTAGGTCTTGTGATCAAGGGTTCTCATCATAAACCTCTAAATTCCAAACATTGAAGCCGTGTAAAGAATTCAATAATGGAAATAAGTTAACAAGAGGAAAACCATGAAAACCATTTGTAGGTTATAGAGTTCATTCCTAAGTGGTGAAACACACAAATGATACTGGTACAAGTGTCATGGTGTGGTTATTTACCCAATAAACTCTCTAATCACTTTTAGTCATTGACATAATCCCATTTCCCATGTACCATTGATCAATAGACATGTAGGAAGCCTCATTTAATGACAATTCTCTTGTAATATCCGAAAAGGGAGAATGCAGTAATACAAAAACACAATAGATGGACTGCAACAAAGTAAACAATTAATCTAAAGACAACATCAAAATGTATAGAATAGCTGAGCCATTTATTAATATGGAGGTGGATAAACCAGTACAACAGTGCTCAAAATATGAGACATTCAAGCCAAAGAGATGGCCTAGAATGACCCTGAAATGATCCCACAAGAGGTATTGCGTAACTTCTGGACTGGTGGAAGGAAAAATGTGTTTTCCCTGCTACAACTACTCGGATTGAAACTACTGGAAAAATATAAATTGTATATCTAGGTAGTTCTGGAGCTTCGATGATGCTAAAAATATAGATCTCGGCTCTATGATGGATACCCAAGATAACCCATAAAGGATTTTCCAGATCTATCAATCTAAGAAAATCACCCTCTTATGCCCTGCAGCTATGAATGTTGGGTATCAAAATATGCTGCATGAACTGAAGAATATATGGTTGCAATGTCATACAATTAGCTCAATGCAATAAGGGTTGATCCCTTCACTAGATCCTTAATTTAAAAGCTCAAGTTCTAGCTCCTCTAACCTTCTCCACTGAATGCAGCTGCTGCTACACAAATGTTGGACAAAAACTGCACCGTCAAGGAGGGATACACTCTATCCTACTGCTAAATATGGAAAATAAGCTCAAGAATGGTGGAAACAATGAGTAGATGTTGAAGAGAAGATCCATCATAGGATTTCCAGCTGAAATATTGTGAACATCCGTCCTCCTTCAGATCTACAAGATTGGACTACGAAACCCTTTATGGGACTACTGCTGCAAGGAGGTATGAAATGTTGACTTGAATGCTGGATATGAATATACTTCTCCTGGAAGGATGAACTTGAAGAACAAGGTGAAAGGATGAATCCTCCACCAGTTTCCTAGCTAAAATGTTAGAAACAACCTCCACCTATCAAACTCTGATGCAAGAATGTGTTATTGATGTTGCTGAATGAGCATATGAGAGTGGTATGAAGATGAAACCAATTCCAGATGATGAATATAGATCAATAGAAACCTTTCCAGAGTAGGCACTCGAAGTCCCCCATGGGTAAGAGTGGGATTTCTGCTCGGAAACAACCCTGTGCTAAACAACACTGTAGACTTAGCTAAACATCATAAGTGTGCATAGAAATGTCACATGACAAATCCATATCAAAACATATTAGAAATAATAATGTAAATCCTGCCTCCTATTGTTCCTTCATCTTCATTACATAGAATGTGAGCCTTCCATAGCCCTAGCCCACCTCATAACTGTGTTACACATGTGGCCACTAGCCTACATGAAGGCTTCATTGTCTCTCCATGATCTCTATCATGTTCTGCATTTAATTCCCTCTCTCCATCATGTATGCATTAGATGCACCACTTCCTCCACTATCTTGTCATAAGTGCTTTATGATCTTACTTTAAATGCACTATGATCTCAGTTGACCTCCTCCAATATCCTCATGATTTTACATTGAAGATCCATGATCTCCACTCTTCCTTCATTTAAGAATCTACTCCGCTACTCCATAATTTAGGTCTAGATCTAAAATATCTACATACTCACATTAAAAGTGGATTTTATTCATCTACGGGGTTTTTGGGTCCCTCCACCCTCTTATTTACTTAATTAACTATGAAAATTAAGAACTCTAATATTCCAATTATCTTGTGGAAAATTGGGAATATTACATTCCTCCTGGCCAAAATGTTGCTTGTCCTCAAGCAACTGCAAAAGTGGATGCTACAGCAAGCATCCTCCCTCTAAATCGCATCCTCATATGAAAGGCCTCCCCATCTATCACAATGTGTCATGCATGTCCAGCTCCAAAGTTGCCTCTTTAGAATGTCTGGAATGGCCTCCAACTGAAAAGTTAGATACCCTTCCTCATCAATGAATCTATAAGTGGTAACCATATGATGTCCAAAGATATCCTCTATACATGAGATACATGAAATGATTTGGTTTCTTCCCAAAGTGGAAAGTCCCAACTCATTAACTATCTCTCCAGCCCATGATACCTAGAGTAGATTTCATCTATAAATGCTCTCATCATTAGCCCTATTGGACATGTAGGATCCAAACATAACATCAACATAGTGAGAAAAAAGAAGTAGATACATATGGATGAATATGTACAATGTTAAACCATATTCTCCCAATAACAACCACCATAGTAAAGCCTTTTGCTACCATGCTAGATCATCACAAAAACAAGTAAAAGAGCCATACTCTCCCAAAAGAAACCACCACAACAATGCTTCTTGCTACCATTCCAAATCAGCATCAATATAGATATGAGAGTCATACTATCTCAAAATAAGCCACACATCAATGCCTCTTGCTGCCACACCACATCATCATTTTACCAAACATAGTGGACATATTCTCTCAAGAGAAGCCACTGCAAAAATGCATCTTGCTTCTGCATCACATCATCACTATACCAAGTACAATGACCATAATCCTCCAACAAAAGCCAACACTGTAAGCCCTCCTATTGCCATCCTATATCATCATCATGCAATGTATGGGGAGAAATCATCCCATAGTCTCCCAAGAGTAACCAAAGCAACAAGGATTCTTGCTTCCATATTACATTATCATGATGCAAGTCATGGAATAACAACATAATAATGGACATGTGGAATGAATCATAAGAAAAAAACAAATAAGCTCCCTTATGCCACATCATGTGAGAGTTATGCTTTGTCCCAAAACCAAATACATACATAAACATGAGATATATCCCAAACAGAAATACATTTAAAGACATGAGACATATCCAAAAAAAAATAAAATACATGGAAATAAGATACATCATGAGGTATCCAAAATTTCTCATCAACAACCAGTGCAACCATGCCTCCTTTTGTTGCATGTCATCGTTGATATACATGGCATATATCCTGTAAATGTGAGATGTTGGGTAATACCCATACTCACCCAATATCAACCAACGCAACCATGCTTCTTTCTGCCCGCTATCATAGCTCTGTAAGGAGGTAGGAAACCTCCTACTCCACATCCAGATTCATTCATCCCAATATGGATGACGAATCATTTCAAGCTCAATCTTGGTACCCTCCCATTGTAGAATACCAACATCCTCCATCTTAATAGCTTTGCACTCCATGAAATGTTGAAGTGCACCTCCATTGAGGTCTCTCCATGAGATCCTCTCATTAATGGCCCATTGGAACCCATAAGGCTCCATACATGTTGTAGGTAGAATCTCCTCTTTGAGTTGTGAGGAGCTCATCAAGAAAAATTCATCTTGACAATGGAAAGTAATCTCCATCACAAGCTGTCTAGATTCTATCATCTATCCCTTCTGTGCTTCATGAGTGAGGCTACATTCAGAATGCTACAAGAATAATGGAGCCCTCTCCTCATCAATGCTACTAAGTGACAATGTTGTAAATCTAAATGTTGATACATGTGTTGTCTCATGGCCACATACAATGCTAAACTCATAGTTTGGAACTGTACTAAATAGGATTGTTCTCCTCCTATATTCTGCAACTCCACACTTCAACATAAAGTGTTGGGTGTAGCTGAAACATGAAAAAATGGGAGAGGAATGCATATTATCCTTGATAAAATGAAGGATCCTCTGTGTAGTGATAATTTTTTGCTCCAAATCAGCAAGGTGCTCTAATCCTTGGTTATGCACTGGCTCTGATGGCATGGTCTCACATATCTCAATCTGAGGTACTGACATAATATGAGAAGAAAGTATGTGCAAACCTTAGATAAGCTGAATCTCAGGAACATATTTCACATCTACAAGAGTTCCTCCAACTGGTGTAATGGTCTCTTCAACTATTGGTAATGATTATGGATGCATCTCTTCAACTGTACAAGCACTAGTATCTACCTCCTCCTCCTCATGCATCTCATGGATCATGCATGGGGCTCCAAATGTAAATAATTCAAGACCATCTTGCAAAAAAGCAAGTGATCCTCCTCCTGACGTAAGTACATATGCAGTTGGTGGTGGTGGTAGAGGCTCCTCTTCCTGAGTGATAATGAGGACATGTTCCTTGGGCTCTTCATGTACTATCTCCTCAATGAGGGGAGATCTCACTATGTGAGACGTCTCCGGTTTCTTTCTACCGTACTTTTTCTTCAGTCTTAGAATAAAATTTGCATAATCAGACACTCTCATGTGTGACAAGTGACTAAACCACCAATCTCTTTCTTCACCCTATAGGTGTAGCGCTGCAATCTCCACAGCCTCTCTTTCTGCTACAGGATATTGTATAAATAATGTAGCTAAATCTTCCATCCAAGCCCTCAATGTGCTTGTGGAAGATACATCAATTGTAGGTAATAAGAATCTATGTATCTTTCTTCTATTTTTGCTTAAGGATCTCCTCTTTGCTTTGAGTTGCAAAAACTGTCGGAGAGTTAAATTATCCTTGAGATCTCTAAGCTATGCTTTGTACTCGGATATATATTTACTTAGGGTCTCATGCCCCAAGTCTCCTTCATATTCACACCAGTCCTCTCTCTTATCAAAGAAATTGGATCTAGTAGAATGATGTGAAACTCTTTTCTTCTTCGGTTGCTTCTCATACAGATAAAAAGTGTTGGGACCTTCCTCATCAAATATTCTTCTTGGATCCTCCTTTTTCCTTTCTCTCTTCATTTGATTTACCTTCTTGGAGAGATCTTGCATATATCCAAAGAGAAGAGTGGTAAAACTGCAATCCCCCTTCATGATAGATCTCTACTATTTTCTTCTTCTTTGGATGAAAAAGATGAAGTTCCCAAAATCTGAGCCAAAGATCATGCTTTGATACCACTGTTATATCCCAAAAGAGAGAATGTAGTAATACAAAAACAAAATAGATGAATTGTAGAAAAGTAGACAACTAATATAAAGACAACATCAGAATGTACATAATATCTGAGCCATTTATTAATATGGAGGTCGATAAAATAGTACAACAGTGCTCGAAATATGAGACACTCAAGCCAAAGAGATGGCCTAGAATGACCCTAAAATGATCCCACAAGAGGGATTGCATAACTGTTGGACTGTTGGAAGGAAAAGTGCGCTATCCCTGATGCAACTCCTGGGACTACAACTACCAAAAAATATAAACTATAGATATAGGCAGTTCTGGAGCTCTGATGATGTTGAAAATGTAGATCCGGGCCCTATGGTGGATACCCAAGATAACCGAGAAAGGATTTTCCAGATCTATCAATCTAAGAAAATCACCCTCTTAGGCCCTGCAACTATGATTGTTGGGTATGAATATCTGCTACATGAACTAAATAATATATGGTTTCAATGTCATACAATTAGCTCAATGCAAGAATGGATGATTCCTTCACTAGATCCTTAAGCTAAATGCTCAAGTTCTAGCTCCTCCGACCTTCTCCACTGAATGCAACTACTAATACACAACTGCTGGACAAAAACTATATTGTCAAGGAGGGAGGAACTCTAGCCCACTGCTAAATATGGAAAATCAGCTCAAGAATGATGGAAAAAATCAATAAAAGGTGAGGAGATGGTCCCTCAAATGATTTCCAGCTGAAATACTAGAAAATTCGTTCCTCCTTTAGATCTCGAAGACTGGAGGGGACTGCTGCATGGAGGTGTGAAATGCTAGCCTAAATTTCAGATATGAATATATAGCTCCTGGAAGGCTGAACTTGAAGAACAAGGTGAAAGGATGAATCCTCCACTAGTTTCCTAGCTGAAGTGCTAGAAACAACATCCAACTCTCAAACCATGATGCAGGAATGCATTATTCATGTGGCTGAATGAGAATATGAGAGTGGTATGAAGATGGCACCAATGTCGGATGATGAATATAGCTCAATAGAAACCTTCCTAGAATAGGCACTCAAATTCCTCCGTGGGTAAGGGTGGGATTTCTGCTTGGAAACACCAGTGTGCTAAACAACACTGCAGACTTAGCTAAACAAAAAAAGTGTGCATAGAAATGTCACGTGACAAATCTAGGTCTAAACAAATAAAAAATAATAATATAAATCTTTCATTCTATTGTTCCTTCATCTTCATTTTATAGATTTTGAGCCTTCCCTAGCTCTAGCACAGCTCATAACTGTGCTGCAAATCTGGCCACTACCCTCCATTAAGATTGTGTTCTCTCTCCATGATCTCCATCGTGTTATGTGTTGGGGTTCCTATGTTTTGGCAAGTTTGGCTCTACCAAAAGATAAGACAACATCAGAACCACTTTGGGACCTCAGGATCTAGCCCTCCTGGGTCCAGAGAGGGATCTCTCTATAAAGGCAAAGATATATATGACTTTGAAGTTCAGTTTCAAGATATTAGGCTAGTTATAGGCACATGGTTGTTGCTTGTTTTGTTTTGTTTGTTTGGTTGTTGGGAAACATGAAAGAAGGGTTCAGTATAAGACAAAGGGCAAGAAAAAAGAATTTAGGCAAAGGAGAGGTAACTCAGAGAATACTTGAGACCATTGGGCAATGGAATCATAAAAGGGTTTACTTGATATTCAGTATCCAAGGCTTTCAATTGGGCTAGTCATCTAAACAGAGGATCTTTTAAAGATGATAGTGTGGTATGAAATGATACGGAAGGAAAGTGAATGACAAGGAAACCTCTGAGGTGACTGCTTAGAAATCCGATCTAGGGACAGGGCATGCCATTAAACACCTATGATCAAACTTCTAAAAAGCTAACTCTTCAGACAACAAGAAACACTTAGTATTTAAACACAAAGGTGAGGCCCAAGATCAGAGAAAGGCTTTGAACTTTCAATGCTTTGACATCAACTTAAGGGAAATTAGAAAGGTTCAATAGATTGAAAAGGACCCTAGTGAGATAGAATCAACATTATAAACTCCCAGTATCCCAATTATTTCAATTAAAACTAGACAAGAACATCTAAGAACAGATTCATAAATTCATACATCAACTAGCAGTGAATAACAGCTACTACACTGGTTAAATTTATCTTGAATTATTTCTTAGATAGCACAATCAGTAGAAAACATCAAAGTTAAGAAGAGCAGGAGCATTAGGGTACCATGCAAGGGTATATCCTAAGCCAAATTTCTGATTCCTACCAGAGAAATGAAATGTAATGAATTACAGAAGGAAAACAGAGACAAAGTAAGAACACATCACCGCTGCTTTAAATCAAGATCCAAAGAAATGTGCTTGTCATATTAAAGAGAAACACCAATCATGTAAAACATTGTCCAAAAACTTGATATTCAGTCTAAAAACATCTTTCTCATCCTATCTTACAACTTTACACACAGAACTATGTCTCAAGAGAAACAACTTACAATTCACATATATCCGATCAACAGCCAACAACGTGTTTCTTCATGAGTTTTTATAGCTAAAGAGAGGTAGAGGAGGTAGATAGAACTTATAATGAAACATTAAAAAAAAATTAGGAGGAGAAGCTCGAGGCCCATTCTGTCTTAATATCTATGCATTGATCTTCAATACTCTTTGGAAGAAAGAGTGGTCTTCTGTAATGTCCTTACTTAGCCTTAGCTAAGAGGAGAAATTAAATTTTGATTTAATTTATGTTTTATGAATAAATGAATAAAGGAGGACATGTAAAACTCCTAATAAATCAATTCCCATGTGAACAAAGACAAATTTGGGCTATGTAAATAATCACTTTCAGGTGTGAAAGAGGGTTGAGCCAAAGATTGGGTCCACCTTGACCAAATCAACTGCGCTGTCTAGGTTCAATGCATCTCCAAGAGGGACTACACAGTTCTAGAAGGGAGCTTCTAATGTGAAAAGGACCAACTCATCCAAGTGGTTTAGGGCTTGCAAAGGCTTTCTCATGCTATAAAAAGGAGGAGAAGACACTTGAAGAGGTTGTTAATGAATTGTATTTCTGAAGTATTTGTCTGCTTAGACAAATACCATTCTCTATTGTTTAGTGGAGGATTTTGATTGGAATTCCTGTTTAGGAGTTTCATCTCTTCACTTGAGGTTCATCGGAGGTGTTATTTGCTAAATTTGGCCACTATCTGGTTTGATACCAAGCTCTATCTTTCATGAGCAGCGCTAGCCCATTGAGGGTTTTGCAGCTGCTATCTTTTGTGGGAAGTGGCATTTTAGATTTGCTTAGATCTAGTTGTTTTTGAGAGGCTTTCTCTATTGGAGAGTGTTTTTCAGCCTCCAAGAAGTTAGCTGATATATATTTTATATCATATTTGTACTTTTGGTTCCATGTATTTAGTCTCCTTTACCCTCTGCGCAGTTTCTTCTTCATACTGCGTTATTTTGTGAGAGGGCTTGTTATTTCAGTTTGCTATCAGTTTGGAGGAAGATCTCTTGGTGTTAGGCTTGCCTTCCCTTGGTGATCCATGGATTCGGTTTTTGATACATGTTTCTACATATCTGATATATTTAAGTAATAAAATTTATCTTCACAAATTTCTGGGTTTTATGCAGGACAGTATATTGTAATTCAGATCTACAGCTTAATATGCAGTATTTTGATGTAATTCCAATTGGATCTTATTATTAAAGTCCTGTAGCTTATAGATCTGTATTATATCTGATGTTTCATGTATATATCTATCCTAGAACTGAAATTTAATGTATAGCAGCTGAACCACCTGGAAAATAACGCTGTCTATGTATTTCTGTAGTTTATTTCTAGTTACAGCTCTTATTTCTGAAGGGATCTTGCCCTAGTTATTCTTGTAATCAATTGTAAAGGAAATAAGATCATATGTAAATCTGATTTACTATTATATTACTAAAATATCAGACCTTTGGATGACCTCCTCTGAGCTTCAGTCAGATCTGCGCAATTCTAGTATTTGGGGTTTTCATTTTGCAACAGTCTCTCTCTTTGGCTGATTTCTAGCTAGTCTTGTTTCCGGGAGATCTGTTTAACATGCTTAAACTTATTTGTTTCTGCTAAAATTGCATATACATGTCACATATAGCTTGAAAGAGGGGTCCCAGACCTGATCTACGTTTTCTTTGCTCAGATTTTCTTATACAACGTTTTCATTGAAGACCTTGTTGAGATTCCTGAATTGGGATTATTCCAAGTTATATAGGCATAGTCTACAGTTGGCCAGGTAGCCTTTAGTTATCACCCTCTTTTCAGAGGTGACATAACCAGTAGATGCCTCTATAGTCCATCTCTGACATAGAATCTTGAGAATCCCCAAAAATGGACATTACATCTTCGATAGGTCGATAATAACTTCAGGTATGTTTCTTTGATGTACTTTCGGCAACAGTATTATGTAGTAGCTTGGTATAATAAAAGGTAGATAAGTGACTTTAGGATCTGCCATACTACATAAAAAATGCTCTGGCAACATTTTGGGACTTTCTGTCAGGGGTAGATCTTCTTAGGAACTCGATGTAGCATAAAGAACAGTATGGGAAGTTGTCCTTTCATCAGAAAGAACCTTCTGCTGATGTGATACACTGATGACATTGTTTTCTGTGCTTTAGGCTTCATTAGGCCTTCTGTGTTAATCACAGGGTCTTCAATCTGATACACTCGCCTTTTAAACATCGAATTAGAGCTTAAAATCTTCGATTGCAAGCCTTAAAGCTCTTTGATTCTTCATGATTGTCTCTGTCTGTGAATTTCCAATTTTAATGGCATTGGGCATTCTACAGAGTTAACACTCATTCTTTAACGAAATATTATGTTCAAAAACCTTCCCAGGCGTTCACTCTACGATTTTTGGCTTTGAAAATGGTCTTTTTTGTGCTCTGTGTCACTCTAACAGTGATTGTGAGCAATGGCGGTTTCCATCGCCTGTAACCCTGCAAAAATACACAAATATGTTAATAAATTCGTGTGGGAGGGAGTATGGATGCAGTGGAAGGCTGTGATGATGGCAGTGCAGTAGAGATGAATGCGGTGGATGCAATTGAAAATGGCTGAAAAATGAAGTGTATGGTGAAAATCTGCTCTGATGGGGACCTGGTGGAGGAATGGTTCTGGGCCATTAGATTAGATGGAGTCATGATGATCCACGGCGGGGATTCATTAATGGAGAGGCTTTAGAGGCCAAGTGAAATGAAATAAAATTAAATGTAAAACATTAAAGTTTTAACGTGGGCGGAAGAGAAAATTTCTTAATGTAAACAGTGAAAGTTTAAACTTTGGAAAAATACAAAGGAAATGCATGAAAAACATATGAAATGGGCTTGAAAGGTGGGACCCAGCATGGGCGGAGGGCGATGGAATAGGGACCATTGATCTCAGGAGGAGATCAATGGTCAAGATGACCTAATGGAATTATGTGGTAACGCGATGGACAAATACGAATGAAATGTGCGATTGAATGAGGGCTGTTGATCTATAAAGATCAACGGTCAAGATCTTTAGATGGAGCTTCGGGAACAAAAGTGGGGAAGTGGTTTTAAGAAGGAAACCACTGTTTTCGCGCTACAAAAGTGTGGTTTTGAATTTTGCCAAAAAAAATGCAATACGCCTTGCCGCTCGACACTTGGCATTTAAAAACCACTTATATCATGAAAATTTGGAGTGTTAACCTCCAGACGTTGAAAAAATGAAAAAATGCATCTCCGTCGTCAGATGTGGGACCATGAGATCTGACGGTGTGGGTCAGAGTGTGATCTAGGGAGATGCGCAGCTGATAAGATGGGGGAAAACGACGACGGATTGAATATGAGTAGTCCGATCTATGAAATGAATGGCTAAGATCTAAAGATGAGGCGGAGGCTAAAGGGCTTAACGAATGAGCGGGAGAAAGGTGGACCGTCGGATGAAATGGGTGAATAGCTGAGATTCAATCGGAAGTGAAGGAGGCAGGGGAAAAAATTTTGATGGTGTGAAGGAGTGATTGCATTTGGACCATTGGATCGACGTCATATCAACGGTTGTGATTTGATTGGAGGGAGAGTGATGGGGGTCAAATGAGCGGAGCGCGATTCAATCTGAGCCGTTGGTTCTTGTGGATTCAACGGTCCAGATTAAATCGGCGGGGTGAAAATAAGCTCAATGAGGTGGGACGCGATTGAATCCTGACCCTTGTTTCTTGTGGATTCAACGGTCAGGATTGGATCGCTGGATCGCAATCAGAGGGGAACGAAGGTGGCGCATAAAGATTTGCGATGGTGCGAGATTGCGATGGCCATTGGATTTAAATGTGAATCGATGGCGGAGAGCATCATCGAAGGGTTACGAAGGGATGTTATAGGGTGCGTTGGAACAAGCGCGGACAATTAGATCTATTCAAATCAACGGCAGATATTGTACCACGGGCTGATAGACCAAACAAACCATCGCATCGGAAGTTTTTAAATACAAAGGAAACGCGCATCGCAACAAACTTCCGATGTGATAATTGCTCAAGGGCTTAGCGCCTGGTCTTGGTGCTGGGTTTCATGGCGGGGAAGGGGCTGGGCTTAGCTGAAAGGGGCTTAGGCCTGTTGTATGATAAAAAGTAGGTTTTTAGGCCTAAAAACAGAGTTTTTAAGGCTGAACAGAGGTTTCGGTAGGGACAAGGAAAGGTTTTAACATCAAATGAAGGGATTTCACATGGTTTCAAAGGGGAATTAGATGGTTTAGAAGACTTAGGAAGGGAAACTTTGAGAAAGGGAAGAAAGGGTTAAAATGGGGTAATTTGCAGGGATACAAGGGGCAAAAGGAGGCTTTTTTGAGCATAATTTTTTCACAGACAGTGAGGATATTTTGATGGAAACAACAGTGAATATCTTTTCAAAGGCAAAGGACCATAGAAGCTTCAAGAATGAGAGATTTTCCATAGGAAATGTATCTCTTGAAGGCTCAGAAAAATATTTAGCCACCTGTTTTCTTGACAAAAAATTCATAGGTGGCTAACAGTGGCTCCACATGGGGATGGCATCTTCTTGAAGGTGTCAAGAACTTCAGAAATATTCTTTGGGAAGTAGGCCAGATGCCTGATCTTCGAACCATCTTTTCCTCTTTGATTCAACTTTTACAAATATGATGGATATTAATCAGCAGAAAACATTCCCCAAACAATCTACCTACCCATCCTACAATCCTAACATTTTTTCCTTCAAGGTGCATTTGAATTTGCAGACCTTCTTCATCATTTTTTTTTCTTTCTTTTTTGAAAGTAGAAAACAAACTAGTCTAATTCTACCCTTATTCCTCCATGAGACCAAATTAAATCGTTGGCCTCATAGATTCTCTACCTAATCTAATATCTGCTAGGATTAAACTGTCTAGCAGATTTCTTTCTCTACATTCTACAACAAAAATTTAAAAACAGTCAAACCAGGATTAGACGGTCTAGTTTTCTGTTAGTCCATGGCATAAACACAACCGCACATGAACTGAAATTGCAGGAACTTGAAAACAAAATTTCAAAGGATTGAAATCTTGAAACTTTCGAAGCATCCTTCTTTTCTTCGTGACTCAATGTTTGAGCTTGTTAGAGTCACTTCCTTCTTCATTTCAGCTCTGGTTTTGGGCTGGTTAGAGCTGATTCTTCTCTCTTCTTTGCTCATTCAGATTTTAAGCATATTAGAACCAACCTCTTTACTTCTTTTGGCTCAGGTTTTGATCATCTTAGAGCCAATCCTTTGCGTTGTAGAGGTTCATGTTTTGAGCATGTCTGAGCCTCTCTTTCTCTATTTATTGAAAATTTTTCTCTATTTCTTTGAAAACAAAACACATCAGTGGTATTTACAATGAAAATGAAACTGTAAACTAGAACTCAGCAGTAGTAATGCTTGAGCATCCTGCCATTGACAGGACTCCCAAACAGATCTGTGCCATCTAGCTCTTGCAGAAAAAAGGCATTTGGACCAATGGTGGACTGGATGATGTAAGGACCCTGCCACAAACTGTCGAATTTTCCATGCTTTCCTTTGTATTCTTTCCTAGAGTCCCATTTTATTACCTTATCTCCAATTTTGAAGTCACAAGCTTTTGTATTCTTATCAAACAACCTTTTTATACTTTCCTGCACTTTCAGAGCTCTATTATAGACTTCTTATCTTGTTTGTTGGAGATGAATTGTTTGATTTATCCTCCTTACCATGTTGTCCTCTTCTGTCTGAATCTCTTGTACTAGTTTAATCACTGGTACCCCTAGGCTGGTAGGAAATACTGCCTCTATTCCATATACAAGCTGATATGGTGACATTCCAATGGAATTATTTGATGTTAGCCTGTCAGCCCACAAAGCATGCACTAACTTGTTATGCCATGACTTCTTGTTCTCTTCAAGAATTTTCTTGATAATGGTCACCAAGATCTTGTTTGATGATTCAACTAACCCATTACCTTGTGGGTAATAAGCAATTGCATGACCGAGTGCTATCTGATACCTGTGACACAAATAAATAATTTTCTTGGATCCAAAAGCAACAACATTATCAGTGATTATCTTTCTTGGGCAGCCAAATCTAGAGAGGATGTGGTCTTCTAGGAACTTAATGATAGCAGAATCTGTGGCATTCCTAGAAGGTATGGCCTCTATCCATTTTGTGAAATAGTCTGTGGCTGTAAGAATCCACTTGTGTTTTGTAGAAGAAGCAAGGTGTATTTCTCCTATGAAATCTTGGCCCCATTGTTGGAAGGGAGCCTCAACAGTAATGGGTTGTAATGGTAAAGGGAGGAGCTTTATTTCTCCCTAAAAAATCTGGCACTTATGGTAGGAAATTATAATTTTATGGATGTCATTGAAAATTGTAGGCTAGTAATAGCTAGCTCTGAGTATTTTGTTAGCAGTGGCTTTCCAGTTTAAATGGCCTCCACACTCTCCTGCATGGAACTCCTGTTTAATCCTCTCTGCTTCAGTTTTAGGCAAGCATTTAAGCAATAGGACATTTGTATTTTTCTAGTATAAACATTCATTTAGCATGCAATAGTTCCTGGCCTTTAGCTTTAGGAATTTGGCTTTAGTCTTTGACAAATCAGGAGGGGCATTGAGGTTTGTGAGTACATACAAGATATTAGAATACCAAGGAGAGTTTTGAAATTGTTCTTCGACTGTAGGATCAGGAAATCCTTCATGTTCATCCAAGGCATCTACCATGTTGATGTCAAGGGCTTGCAGGTGAGATTCGGCCATTAGTTGAGCTAAGCCCTGACCTTTGATCAGTTTTGTGGGTTTTATTTCCAGGTCATACTCTAATATTACAGCAATCCATTTTCCCCTCTTTCCATTCGAATCTTGGGATAAAATATCCTTTACCACTATGTTTGGCACGTAGGCAATGATGTGAGAATGCAGAATATACACCCTAAAGTCTTTCAAGGCCTTTACCAAGGCATAGGCCTGTTTTTCCATTATGTTATATTTCAAGGGTGCATCCCTCAGAGCCTTGCTGAAGAAAGCGATGGGTTTTTCCATTCCCTCTGAATTTTTCTGCAGTAGGACTGTAGCCACTGTATGCTCGGAGGTAAAGGAAAATATCAGGAAATCTTTTGAGAAATCTGGGCTGATTAGGACAGGTGACCGGGTGAGTGCAATTTTAACTAATTCAAAAGATTTTTTAGCCTCTATAGTCCACTTAACCCCTACACCTTTTTTCAGCATGTTTGTCATATCCCTGAGGTGCTCAGCTAAGTTGGGAATAAACCTCCTTAATAAGTTAATTTTCCCGATAAAGGACTGCAATTCTTTTATGTGCGGGTGGTGATCTGGCGACCTCAACTCTCTAAGTGTACATCTAATTCTCTTGATTTATAATATGGCTGCTGTTAGGTCCCTATATCACTAGTATAGTCCCCTTATTATTCTTAGCAAACCCCTTATTGTTGCCATGTGCTCCTTGTAACCCCCCATTTTGTTATTAATGTGCCCTTAAATTATTATTGTTAGGTTTGTTATATTACACTGTGCTCACTGAGATTACATCCTTTGTCTCAGTTGGACTCATGTATGAGTAGATACTTTGTAAATTGTATCATCCAAGAATTTTTCATTCATACAATGTATTGAGGTTTCCTCATGGCTTATTTCTAAGGCGTTGATATCTCTTTTCTTCTCTTTTTGGAGCTGGTTTCACAACATTTGGTATCAGAGCTTTGGATTCTAGGGTTTCGCTGCTCCAAACAGGTCATCGTGGCATTTTCGCTATAACGTTTTTTCTACGAAGTTTCAGAAGCTAAAATTTTTAGGGTTCGAAGCTGAAATCCCGAGGAAGATTTTCTAAAAATTTCAGAGCTTGGTTCGCAATATATTATGAGATATGATCTGTGGAAGTTAGGTCTTTTTTCAGGCTCCTAAACAGGTCATCGTGGCATTTGCGTATAAATTTTTTTCTAATGAGGTTCAGAATATTAAATTTTTATGGTGCGAAGCTGAAATCCTAAGGAAACGCGTCAAAAAATTTCAGATCTTGGTTCACAATATTTTTGGAGATATGATCTGTGGAATGTAGTGCGTTTTTAGGCTCCTGAATTTCATCTAAAAGAGGTGATCGTGGGAAAATTTCAATAACTCTCTCTCTGAGCATCGGATTGGAGTGCCGTAAAAAGTGGTCACAAGTACACGGACTGTAGTTTCTTGGCTATCAATTTTAGAGGCGAAGGATGAAACAGTGACACGTTGAAATCCGTACAAGTTCGCTATACTGAACCAGTCCATAATTAGGTAATTGTGGGAGATTGGACATAACTTTGTCTTGGAGAATCCAAATCAAGTCAAACCTGTGGCATTAAAAAGAGAATTTATAGGGCGACTTTAGTGCTGAATTTTAGATATTGAAGAGCCGCAATCATAGAGATAATCCAATTTCAATATCGAGCTCCTCAAAAGCAAGTAAAAGGTGTGTAATTTTTTTCCGAATTGCATAAGTCTTGTTTGAAGAATCAAGTTGAATTGATTGCAAGGGCATATTGTAGAATAGATATCAAGATTGGGATTAGCAAATGGGTCTCCTTAAAAAGAATTCAACACCCATTAAGCCTTTATAAATCTCTACTATGACTCATGAAGATGAAGAATGGCAACATGACATATCAAAATTACAAGAGCAAGTGCAACAAATTTCGCTCTCGCAAAGAGCAACAAAAAATGACATGGAAGTTTTGAAGAAAGGCATGGAAACTAAGATGGATGGTTTGAAGAAAGGCGTGGAATCTAAGATAGATGGCATGGAATCTAAGATAGATGGCATGGAGGCTAGCATGGAATCTAAGATGGATGACATGGAAGCTAAGATCGATGAGAAAATGGAAAACATGAAGAATGTTCTAAAAGCAGACATGGAAGGTTTGACAAAGTTGATACAAGAAACGTTTCCTAATGGTGAAAAGATAGTAGAAGAACCTCATGATGAGAACAAAATAAATGTTAATCAATCAATTTTAGAGTATCTCATCAAGTGGAAGAACTTACCCACTGAACCTCATGATTTATGTTGCATTCCTCGACATCAGAGTCTGAGTGTTCAATAGTGGGTTTCTTCGCTACGTCGTCAAAATCAAAAAGGTCCTCTAAAGGCACCAGTCGTCTGGGTTTATTCTTATATTTGGATTGCAACACCTCCATTTCCTCTTTTTCTGTTTTCTTATACTCTTCGGTCTGAGTTCCAAGTTCTTTATTTAACATGTTTATTTATACGTTATGGGGTGATTTTTCCTCATCGAGAGGCTCTTCACTCAGGCAGCTATCGTTGGAGTTAGAGTCTGAATTAGATAATTCAAACTCGTTCCTGCCAAGCAGGAAGTCCTCAATCTTCTTGTCACCCTCAAAGACCTGCCAATATTTTTCGTTATCAGGCACTGCAGGTCTATATTTTGTCTGAACGACGATTTGTTTGTCACTAGGCATTTTATGATATGAACTAGCTATGCAGGCCAACCCATTTGCAACAATGTTCTGACTCCTAGGAACAAACACCAACTCATACTCCACAAAGGTTTTCAGTAAATCCATAGCATCATTCCTGTATGCTCTCAATCTAGGGTGTTTAGCTATATACTATCCGTTCACTTGTTTTATGATTAACTCAGAATCTCCGTGTACAACTATCCTACGGGCCCCTAGTTTTTTCAATAGATTTAAGCCTAGGATGAGAGCCTCATACTCTGCGATATTTTTTGTACATTTGAAGTTCAGATTGAAGGCATGGCTCTCAGCATAGTCACTCCCAGTGTTATGTAACCACACTCCCACTCCTACAGTCCTTCTAGTGCAATACCCATCGAAATTAATCCTCCATAAGGGATAACTTTCAGGTTTATCATCGTTTCCCTCCACCGTTAGTTTCTTCTTCTTCATTTTCTTCTATGTCCAGAGTGGCCATCATGTTACAATCTATGGGCTCTACTCTATTGTTTTCATCTCTGTCTTCTAGTTATGGCTCATCTAGGGATTCATCGTTGAAAAGGATAAATGAGTCCATTTCTGTTTGGACAAAGTACAGAGGTGAGTTTTCAGGTTTGTCAGGGCTCCTAACCATAAACTTCTTTTGTGCCTCTCTATATAGTCTCATAAGCTAGATAAAGATAGGGATTGTGGCATATGACCCATCCATCTGCACTGTACCTTGTAGCTTGGCTCCCCACGACCTGGAAAACAACATGCCATACTTAGGTGGCACATCTGCCACTGCAACATCCATAACCATACATTTTGCTGGGATCTAGGTCAGGTTCACACACAGATCTTTTATTAGGCCTAGGAATTTTACTTTGCTAGAGTCAAATGAATATAAATCTTTATAAGGACGGGTTATCTTTAGGCCTAACTTCTCCATAACTACCTTAGGCATTAGGTTGTGTGATTCCCCAGAGTCATGCATTATGTTGTGAAGGATCTTGTCATGGATATTGAGGCTGATATAAAAAGGAGGTACTACCCCTTCCTGAAACTTTCCTTCTATCTTTGGACCAAATAGAAGGGCTGGTTGATCATCACTTAGATTGACAGTGTCACTGTTTTCACTTAGATTCAAAGCTTTCAAAATTTGGCCTTTATATACATCCTGAGTGGCCAGCTTAGATAGCGGGACAAAAATTTTAATTTTAGCAATCTTACTCTCCAAATTGAATGGAGATTGACTCTTTGTAAGACTCAACTCTGTTTTGTTAGCCACTACTTTAGTGGCAGAATCAGTGTGCTGATTCTCACTATGTACAGTGTTTGTTGATGTTTTATCAAGAGCACTAGCTGTAATGCCAGTGCTGCTGGTATCTTGACTTTGTTTATCAGTACCTTGGATGTCTTTTTCTTTGCTCTTCCCAGCACTCTCAGCTGTTGATTTGTTGTTTTCAGCAGTTACCTTAGGGGTTTTCTCAGGTCTCCTTTTGATGGTAATCTTAGAAGCTTTGGGTTTGGGAGTGTCTAAGCTCTTTTTGCTTCTAAGTTCATACTGTTCTCTGACCTGCATGATGGAATTTTCAAATCCCAACCTGTAATCCTCAGATTCTAATCTTTCCTCATCCCAAGTTGAGCATGAGGTCTGGTTATCATCTGTAAAGAGGGTGTGAATATGATTATCCACCTTTACCATATTTATGGCAGTTCCCTCTGACTCTTCTATTATCCCCTCATATTCATCGAGGAAATTCTCTTGAAATGGGGGTATGACTTGCTAATATGAGTATCTTTGTCTATTGGGAGGGGTATTTCTCCTAAAATTATGGTTCTGGTTTTGATTTTGGTTTTTGTTCTGGTTGCTGACTTGGATGGTCAGATTTTCCACCATTTTTCCTAGTCTCTCCATGTTTTTGGCTAGGCTATCATATTTGGGATCATATGTGGAAGTTGTTGTGTCATCCCTATATGTTACCCTTTCCTCAGTCCTCATTCTGGCTCTTTTTTCTATCAGGTTTTCCTCTACGCTCACTTCTCCTTTTTTCATGTCTTCCAATGTGTTGTAATCTCTCTCCCTAAGCTGATAGGCCATGTTAGCATCAAAGCCTTCAAGTTAATTCAATAAATCCATTCCTTGGGGAGGCTTCATATGTGGAGGAAGAGCGCTGTAAACACTGTTAAACATCGTGGAATAGTCATGAACACTCTCTCCTACATTTATTTTAAGGTTCTTGTATTCTGCTAAGATTTGCAGGGGGTTGGTCTTGACTTCCCATTTTTTTATAAAGGTTTGATGTAATGAGGGAAGATCATTGATGCTATTAGGAGGCAGACCCTTAAACCACTTCTTTACTTCCCCTCCTAAACTCTGGGCAAAAATCCTCATTTTAGTTGTTTCATCTTCTATCTCCATGTAGTCAAAGGAATCTTCCATCCTATCCACATGATGTTGGGCAATGGTAGACTCTTTTCCAGTGAAGTGAGGGATTTTTGACTGATAATCGTTGGGTAGTGGAGCTAAAGGTTGTGGTAACACCGAAGGTGCATACCAGGCTGCCATGATTATGTTTTGTGGAGGTACACTTTGGGCTTGAGAAGATGGAATGTGAAATGCAGGAAAGCTAGGACCAGTAGCCAACTTTTGGGAAGATCTATGGTGATAAAGACCCAAGTTTTGAATAAAATGAATATCAGGGGGTGTATATGGTGGGTTTTCTCTATCCCTGATGTTTTGACTGCTAGGTGATGGTGAAATCGAAGATTCTAAGTCAGTCTGGTCTATGGCACTGAATGACTGTGTTCTTGGTAACTGCCTTGGTAAATCAAAGTCATATTGAGTGTCTAACAGAGCTGCAAAGTGTTCTGGTGCAGAGTTAGCTCTGAAGATGCTTCTGATACTAGTCGACTTCCTAGGGGTGGGAGATTTTCTAAGAATGCTCTCAGGGTTGTCAACTATCTCAGGTGGGTTTGGGTTAGGATAAGCTCTTTTATAGACTGTTATCGAATCCAGTATGTCTGTCCTTTAACCAAGAAGCTTGACCCTAAGTGTTTTCTTCTAATATGGTCGATGTTGTAATGCAAGCTGGTCTCCCAGTGGAGTCTTGTGTAAACCAAGATAATCAGCAGGCCTATTGATCACCAGTGGAGTCTTTAATCATTAGAGAACTATGGAGTCACCGGGTGGAAGATTTAAATGTTTCAAGAAGGTTACTGTCCACCACAGTGATTAACCACCAAACTAAGGCTACTATGGTCTTCCTTCAGTCTTAAAAGTGTTGAAAGGTGTGTTTTACTCAAAGTGTCCCGAGTGGAGTCACCATTATGTTGGGGTTCCTATGTTTTGGCAGGTTTGGCTCTACCAAAAGATAAGACAACATCAAAACCACTTTTGGGCCTCAGGATCTAGCCCTTCTGGGTGCAAAGAGGGATCTCTCTATAAAGGCAAAGATATATATCACTTTGAAGTTCAGTTTCAATATATTAGGCTAGTTATAGGCACATGGTTGTTGTTTGTTTTGTTTTGTTTGGTTGGATGTTGGGAAACATGAAAGAAGGGTTCAGTATAAGACAAAGGATGAGCAAAAAGAATTTAGGCAAAGGAGAGGTAACTTAGAGAATACTCGAGACCATTGGGCAATGGAGTCATAAAAGGGATTACTTGCTATTCAGTATCCAAGGCATTCAATTGGGCTAGTCATCTAAACAGAGGATCTTTTAAAGATGATAGTGTGGTATGAAATGATAAGGAAGGAAAGTGAATGACAAGGAAACCTCCGAGGTGAATGTTTAGAAATCAGATCTAGGGACAGGGCATGCCATTAAACACCTATGATCGAAATTATAAAAAGCTAACTCTTCAGACAACAACAAACCCTTAAGATTTAAACACAAAGGTGAGGCTTGAGATCAGAGAAAGGCTTTGAACTTTCAATGCTTTGACATCAACTTAAGGGAACTTAGAAAGGTTCAATAGATTGAAAAGGACCCTAGTGAGACAGAATGAGCATTCTAAACTCCCATTATCCCAATTCTTTCAATTAAAACCAGACAAGAACATCTAAGAATAGATTCGTAAATTCATACATCAGCTAGTAGTGAATAACAGCTACTACAGTAGTTAAATTTATCTTGAATTAGTTCTTAGATAACACAATCAGTAGAAAAAATCAAAGGTAATAAGATCAGGAGCATTAGGGTACCATGCAACGGTATATCCTAAGCCAAATTTCTGATTCTTACCAAAGAAATGAAATGTAACGAATTACAGAAGGAAAAGAGAGACAAAGTAAGAACACATCACTGCTGCTTTAAATCAGGATCCAAAGAAATATGCTTGTCATATTAAAAAGCAACACCAGTCATGTACAAAATTCTCCAACAGCTTGATATTCAGTCTGAAAACATCTTCCTCAGTCTATCTTACAACTTTACACATAGAACTATGTCTCAAGAGAAACAACTTACAATTAACAGATATCTAATCAGCAACCAATAACGTGTTTCCTCATGAGTTTTTATAGCTAAAGAGAGGTAGATGAGGTAGATAGAACTCTTAATGAAAAATTAAAACAAAATTAGGAGGAAAATCTCGAGGCCCATTCTGTCTTAATATCTATGCATTGATCTTCGGTACTCTTTGGAAGAAAGAGTGGTCTTCGACAGGTTAATAATAACTCCAGGTATGTTTCTTTGATGTACTTTTGGCTGTAGTACTCTGTAGTACCCTGGTATAAGAAAATGTAGATAAGTGACTTTTGGGTCTACCATACTGCATAACAAATGCTCTGGCAACATTTTGCGACTTTCTGTCGGGGATAGATCTTCTCAGGAACTTGATGTAGCATAAAGAACAGTATGGGAAGTTGTCCTTTCACGGGAAAGAAACTTCTACTGATGTGATACACTGATGACATTGTTTTATGTGCTTTAGGCTTCATTAGGCCTTCTGTTTTAATCACAAGGTCTTCAATTTGGTACACTCGCCTTTTAAACATTGAATTAGAGCTTAAAATCTTCAATTGCAGGCCTTAAAGCTCTTTGATTCTTCAGGATTGTCTCTGTCTGTGAATTTGAAATTTTAATGGTGTTGGGGGTTCTACAAAGTTAACACTGGTTCTTTAATGAAATATTACATTCAAACACCTTCCCAGGTGTTCACTCTGCGATTTCTGGCTTTGAAAATGGCCTTTTCTGCGCTCTATGTCACTATAATAGTGATTGTGAGCAATGGAAGTTTCCACCGCCTGTAACCCTGCAAAAATACACAAATATGTTAAGAAATCCATGCAAGAGGGAGTATGGATGTAGTGGAAGGCTGTGATGATGGTAGCGTAGCAGAGATGAATGCGGTGGATGCAATTGAAAACGGTTGAAAAATGCAGTGTAATGGTGAAAATCTGCTCTAATGGGGGCCTGGTGGAGGAATGGTTCTGAGCCGTTAGATCAGATGGAGTCATGATGATCGACAGCAGGGATTCATTAATGGAGAGGCTTTAGAGGCCAAGTGAAATGAAATAAACTTTAATGTAAAACATTAAAGTTTTAACGTGGGCGGAAGAGAAAATTTCTTAATGTAAACTGTGAAAGTTTAAACTTTGGCGAAATACAAAGGAAATGCATGAAAAACATATGAAACGGGCTTGAATGGTGGGACCCGTCATCGGTAGAGGGTGATGGAATAGGGGCCGTTGATCTCAGAAGGAGATCAACAGTCGAGATGACCCAATGGAATTCTGTGGTAGCGCGATGGAAAAATATGAATGAAATGCGTGATCGAATGAGGGTCGGTGATCTATAAAGACCAACAGTCAGGATCTTTAGATGGAGCTTCGGGAACAAAAGTGGGGAAGTGGTTTTAAGAAGGATACCATTTTTTTCGTGCTGCAAAAGTGTGGTTTTGAATTTGGCCAAAAAAAAATGCGATACGCGTTGCTGCTCGACACGTGGCATTTTAAAACCACTTATATCACGCAAATTTGGAGTGTTAACCTCCGGACGCTGAAAAAACGAGAAAATGCATCTCCTCCATCGGATGTGGGACCATGAGATCTGACGATGTGGGTCGGAGTGTCATCTGGGGAGATGCACGGCTGATAAGACGAGGGAAAACAATGGCGGATTGAATATGCGCTGTCCAATCCATGAAATGAACGTCTGAGATCTAAAGATGAGGCGGAGGCTAAAGGGCTTAAGGAATTAGTGGGAGAAAAGTGGACCGTCAGATCAAATGGGATGAACGGTTGAGATTCAATCGAAAGCGGAGGAGACGGGGGAAAAAATTCTGATGGTGTGAAGGAGCGATTGCATCTAGACCGTTGGATCAGCGACAGATCAACGATTGTGATTTGATTGGAGGGAGAGTGATGGGGGTCAAATGAGTGGAGCACGATTGAATCTGGGCCGTTGGTTCTTGTGGATTCAACGGTCCAGATTAAATCAGTGGGGCGACGATAAGCTCAATGATTCAGGACGCGATTAAATCTTGACCGTTGTTTCTTGTGGATTCAACGGTCAGGATTGGATCGCTGGATCACAATCGGAGGGGAACAAAGTTGGCGCATAAAGATTTGCGATGGTGCGAGATTGCGATGGCCGTTGGATTTAAATGTGAATCAACAACAAAGATCATCATCGGAGGGTTATGAAGGGATGTTATGGGGTGCTTTGGAACAACCGCGAACTATTAGATCTATTCAAGTCAACGGCGGATATTGTACCACGGGCTGATAGACCAAACAAACCATCGCATCGGAAGTTTTCAAATATAAAGGAAACGCGCATCACAACAAACTTCTGATGCGATAAGTGCTCAAGGGCTTAGTGCCTAGTCTTGGCACTAGGTTTCATGGATGGGAAGGGGCTGGGCTTAGCCGAAAGGGGCTTAGGCTTTTTATATCATAAAAAGTGGGTTTTTAGGCCTAAAAACAGAGTTTTTAAGGATGAACAGAGGTTTCGGTAGGGACAAGGAAAGGTTTTAACATCAAATGAAGGGATTTCACGTGGTTTAAAAGGGGAATTAGATGGTTTAGAAGACTTAGGAAGGGATTTTGGGGTTAAAGGGGAAACTTTAAGAAAGGGAAGAAAGGGTTAAAATGGGGTAATTTGCAGGGATACAAGGGGCAAAAGGAGGCCTTTCTAAGCATAATTTTTTCACAGACAGTGAGGATATTTTGATGGAAACAACAGTGAAGATATTCTCAAAGGAAAAGGACACACAGAGGCTTCAAGAATGAGAGATTTTCCATAGGAAATGTATCTCTTGAAGGCTCAGAAAAACATTTAGCCACCTGTTTGCTTGACAAAAAATTCATAGGTGGCTAACATTATGCATTTAATTCCCACTCTCTCCATAATATGTGCCTTAGATGGACCACTTCCTCCACTATATTATCATAAGTCCTTTATGATATTACTTTGAATGCATTATGATCTTAGTTCACCTTGTCCAAGATCCTCATGGTTTTGCATTAAAGATCCATGATCTCCAATCTTCCTTCATTTAAGGAGCTGCTCCACTACTCCTTAATGTAGATCTAGATCTCAAATATCCACATACACACATCAAAAGTGGATTTTATTCATCTATGGGGTTTTTAGGTCCCTCCAACCTCTTATTTACTTAATTAATTATGAAAATTAAGTACTCTAATATCCCAATTATCTTGTGGAAAATTGGGAATATTACATCTCATCATTCATATGCTATGCAAGGTTTTATCCTTGATACAACTCGCAAGATCTAGAGCCTTCGAGCTTGACTCAGAATTATTAGTTTTTTCCAAAGTTGAATATACAAATGTTATGTATGCCTCATAATAACATCACAAAATTGAAAACAATGTGGTCGTGATACATGAAAACAAAATAAACCCTTACAATTCCAAATGGATTGAAAGACATAAACTATAAAGTAAAACCTTAAATAATTGTGGTGGCATATGCCATGAGTTGCGATGTTTCAAGGCTATTAATGATATTCAAAGGTGCACTACATTGAGGGGTAACCCTATTTTTATTTATTAAAATATGTCGCATAAGGAAAACAACTAGGCAAGGTATAACATTAAAAATGTTGCAATTACATCGGTAATAGAGAGCTAATTAATAGTTGAGGAAAATACTTCAATATTTAAGGTAAAATAATGAATAATTATAGATGTCTAAGAAGGGATTATGTTTAGTGGTAGTTATATAAATCCAAGGGGAATTTAAATCAGTTGGGATAATTCTCCTTGAATGTAGTCCTTTCTTCCTTACATTTTTAGAAATATCATGTGAATTTGACACACACACACACACACACACACACAAAGATATATATATATATACACACACACAGGTTCTTATAAGAGGATTAAAAGGTAAATATTTTGGGATGTTATAGGTGGTATCAGATCCTACAGGTTACAACATTGTGGCCTATTCAAGGGAAAACATAGATAATAGAAAATTATGTTTTATGTATCATAGAGGAGGAAAAATACAACTAGTAACATGAAAACACCGCCTACAGGACCAAGCTTTGTACCCTTATAAAAACCTAATCCAGAAATGTGGATGGAGTTAGGTGAATAAATTCGGTCCACATCTGCAATACTGTTTGAAATAATGCATAACCTAATACTAGAAATAGCTAGCATAAGGGTTGATAATGAGCAGCTGATGAGAGATCAAGAAAAAATAATTAAGTGTTGGCATTATGAATAATGTATTGTCATGATGAAAACCTACCTGATGAATATGTCAACATGATGATAACATGATAAGTATACAAGCTAGTACACATGTGACACATAGTTTGAACAAAGACATAGAAGTTTAGAGACAGAGGAAAAATGAAACATTGTTTTGAAAAATACATGCGGATTTTGTGAAGAAAAGGTGTGTACCTACATGGGTATGGAGAAGAAAAGGTGCGTACAGTTTCCATACCATGGTATCTTAAATACCACCAGTATTTCCCATGGTATTGGCTCACAATATTGAGCATGGAAACAATTATTTGATCCTGTCAAGGAATACCATTAGTATTAGTATGGGTTTGACCATGGTATGGATTATTAATGAACTGTTTGATCTAAAATAAGTATGCACCGGGTATGATGATGGATCAGATCCAATAGATCTAAAATGAGTATACATAGATAATTTTCTTATGAGTTGGTTGATCTGTGAAGATAATGTTTGACGTCTGTTATTACTATGCATGATGATATATGGGATTATATGAATTTCTATTGTGCAACGAAGGTATGAGTCAATAATTTCATATCTATACACAGGTTTGTCTCAGGGAGATCACATGCATACGCAGGTCTAATTCTGGTAAGTCAGATATCATTTCTATATAATGGGAATATCTATACGTGGGTATGATTCCTGAAAGGCATGTATATACATGAAATTTTTTTATGGGAAGTGAATATATATGCTAGGTTTTTTTTTAATACTATGCATGATCAGTCTAATTAGGCTTGTTGTGTTTTTTGATGTTTTTCAATGAAGTATTTCATGATGATCTGGGCTTAATAGTGATGATTGAAGATGAATTGATTGTGGATTTATATATTGAATATTAATGATGCTTCTATATGTATGTAGTTTAGAGATATGTGATGGTTCTATGATTATTTCATAATGATTTAGTGGTTTTGTACATAATTTAGTGATTATTTCAAAATGAAACTGATTCAGTTCTAGGGTTCAATGTTTTGAGATCTGTATGCAACTATGCTTCATGGAAATTGCATATATACAAGGATATACAAAATAAAAATAGAGTATATATTTCTATATATGGTTGACCAGGGTTTATAGTGAACAAAATATGGTTTTCGTGATGAAAAGTATGTGGATTGGTATTCTGGTAAGTGAAGTTATAGTGATCTAATTGCTTTAGTTATTTGAGAATAAGTTGACTTATTTGGGTCTCAGTTGGTTTAGTAATTTTTTGATTCAGTTGGTTCAATGATTTAGTGATTTTTTACAGTAATTGGTTTCAGTTTTATATTTCGTATTGGGATTAAATTATGGTAGTGGGTCCAATTAAAAAAATTGATAAAAAGTAGCCAACAGGTTGTGATATTTTGATCTAGGTGGATCAAATATAAATATTATGAAATGTGTTCCATGAAGGTACTGAGGTTTGGAGCCTTTAGTGATGGAATCGAAGATTCCTGCCAATAGTATCTGGTAATACATATCAAGGGGTAGGAGCTCGCTTCTGGTAGGTGCTGGTAAATGAGATAATGGGGATGGAGATCCCTTCCAATGGGTGATGGAGAACGAGATAAGGTTGTAGCCTTCTACAAGTGGGTGTTTGCATGGTGGTATGAGTCTGCATTAGTAAAATATTGTATGATGTTTTCCATATAATAAAGGATGAGGATATAGACGACAACAACAATGGTTTTCTCCCACACTGGGTTTCCACCTAAAAATATTGTTGTTCATATGTATTGATGTTTTTATTATGTGTGATGGTTTATTATATTATTACTGCACATTATTACTATTTGATTAATGCATAATAAAGTGATTATACCCTGATTAAAAAAATGATGAATTGACTGAAAAGTAACTTAATTGGAGATATGCCAATTGTCTGCATACAAGTCATATACATACACAGGTTTAATTCAATATAGTGGTGTACAAAAATCTGAATAATAAAAGAAACATAAAAGCAAGTTTTAAATACCGATTCACCCCCATGCCTCCCCTCTCATTATTTTCCCCAACAATTAGAACCAGAACAGGTCTTTCAAAAGAAGCTTGATCGCTTGAAGGAGATTTGTCAAGATAATGGGAAAAAAGAAGATAGCTAAAAGTAAGGGTTCATAAACTAGTGGTACTGACAATGATATATACGATCAAGTTCTCATTGTTAAGATAAAAATGAAAGTCCTCTGATTCATTCAGAACCTGAATGAACGTGAAGTGCTCGTTGCCTAGAATCCAACGCACTTCGTTTCATCGAAAACCGGCTCCTTATGTGAAAGTTAGAGCCTGCTATTCATTTTCAAAAACATCTAAAATCTGTGCAGAATTGAAAAAATGATGATTGGGTAGCCTAGTCAGCAAAAAAAAGAATATTTGCAAAATATTCCTTCAATTTTTCCAATGAAACTATGATAAGTGTCACTTCATGATTGGTTTTTGAGTTGGGTGATTTTTTGCATTTTTACTAGCTGATCGAATGAGACAATGGTAGAGGACATGTGGTTCAGCTAGGGGCCACCGCGTACCCCCTCCCAAAGGCCGAAATATGGCTATGTTATGGTCGAATGTCGTATAGTATGGTGTGGGTAAGGAGGGAAAATTTTCTTCAGAGGCCGGGCAAAGGTCGTGGTCGACCCGGTGACCTCCCCTACACAAACACAACATCTTACCTCTATGCTTGCACCATGTCACTTAAAATTATATGCACGTGGATTATATATTATTTAATACAATGTTGTATGGTGTGGGTAAGGAGGGGGCCAGCCCCTAGCCTGTGTGACTTCGAGGCGGAGACCACTGGCGAAGTGCTCAACTAAACCACACCATTAGCACGCTAAACCCTCATTAATTACAAGTAAAATTCACTTATCTATTAAATAAACTGAGCTTATCTTGGTGGCAGAGTTGGCATAGTCCACCATTTTCGGCGAAACCAAAAATTTGTCGGAGTTAACTAGAGTTCTCTTTAGTTTTTTAGGAGGTTTTCTAGGCCAAAATTGAATGAACCATACAAAATTCGACCATTGTTGACTCAAAAATAGTCTATCCTAGCAGATTTGGACACTTTGAGCATGTTGAAGTATGTTTCAGGATTAGTATCGGATTTTAAACATCACTTTTTTCCCATTTTGAGCTAATATAGAGGCCCAAGCCATTTAAGGTGGAGCAAGGAGAAGAGGGGTGAACTCCTTCATCAAAATGTTGTGTTAGTGGATCATTTGATGGTTTTCTATACATTTTATTGTTGTTTTTTATTACATTGTTTTAATGTTAAAATGGTCATGAATTTAACATAAAACTTGGCAAAATAATCTGTTTAACACTCACAAATACCATAAGGAAACATATGCACATGAAGAAAATGATACCTAATTGTTTATAATTTTGAAAATGAAATTAGCACAAAAAAACTAACATTCAAATTCAGATAAATATATCAGATGTAGTGATAGTCACATATATCAGAAAATATTCAGTTTTAGGAGTAACTCGTTTTCAATTGATAAAAAATGAAGAAGACGATAACAAATAATTATTAGGTATAGGTTCTTGTTATAGTTGTGGTCGATTTCCTTTTCGATGAAATAATGATGATAATTATGATGACAATGAATCAACTAAACTTTCACTCATAAGTAAAATTGAAATGAAGCACTCTAATGAGTATTTAGATTCAAAAATGATGCCTCTAGAAGCAGAAGATCAAGGAAAGTCTGAAAAAATGGTCAATGCAGATGTTCCTACACTAAGAAAATATAATTATCCACAATGGAATGAAAATATGAAGTATAATCTAATGAAACTTGATGTTTGGTATATAGTATGCAATGGCTACACCAAAATCCCCCCATGAGACGAGGAAGTGAAAAAGAACAGTAAGGCATTGAGTGACATATTTTTCTAGCATATATAATTAAGTGTAAAATAAGGTTATGCATTATGAAAATGCAAAGAAATTATGGTATAAGCTACAATAAATCCATGAAGAAATTCTAAAGTAAGACTGCTCATCAGGGAAAATACCAGGTAATCACTATCCCTAACAATGTGTCAAAGAATGAACATGATGATAAAGAAAACTCTTATGATGTTAGATGGAGTTACTAATTCAAAAGACGATAAGTTAGAAGAAATTTATGATCTTAGAAAAAAACTTTATCTTGCTTTGAAAAGGATTGTTAATCTTAGAGATAATTTGCAGGCATATGATAACAAGGATCATATTAAATAAGTAAATGTTGCTATGGAACCTAAACAATATTGTGAAGGTCTTGAAGCTGAGATCGTCTCTCTAAAATCATATCTTGAAAAATCATATAAGAGGAATGAAGAAATACCTCAAGCATTTGAGAACAAGAAAATGGGCTGGAAGAAGAGATTTTGAAATTAAAAGAGAAAGTAGAAGAAGTAAGAAGGGTTGAAGAAGGTACAAAGAAGTAGTATCTAGAAAAGGAAAAGAAATATCAAAGAATGGAGGTTGATCTAGATATTTTAAAAGGTAAATAGAAGAAAAGGATAAGAATTTGAGATTTCAAGATAGTACAAAAATTATGGATAATATTCTTAGTATTCAAAGGTATCCCACTATTAAATATGGTGTTGGTTTTCATGAAAATGCTAAAGGAGAATCTAGTTCAAAAGCTAGTATTAGGAATCCAAAGGATAAAAATGAAAAACCTAAAGTTTTTAACAAAGGGATAAGATGCCAACCTCATCAACAGCCAAGGATCATGAATCCTCAAAGGAAATCATTTTCTCCTAAATATTGATGTGTCAATCGATTCTCTCCTCTGATCAACAATGTTGAATGCTTTATATGTCACAATTGTGGACATGTTGCAGCGAATTGCAGAAGTAGATCGTTTCGGTCTCAAGTAAATAGTCGCTCCACTGGAAGATCATCTCCTCCCAGGTGCTCAAGTTTCTTTAAGGGATATTATTTATCCTGCAACATATTTTCTCACAAATCTATTGATTGCAATAGAAAGAACACGAATTAAAAAAATTATGATTCCTCTGCTCCTTTTTCTGGTCATCTAAGATGTTATGCATGTAAAATGTTAAGGCATGTTGCAAAAGAATGCAGGAACAAATAAATAAATAGAAACAGAAAACATAGAAAGGAATCATATAAGAATATTGATGCCAAAAGCACTAAAAAAAGTGGATCCACCAACATTCCTCTTAATAAGAGGAAAGAAGAATAACATATAAGATGCGTATTTTCTCTCTGCTCGTTTTAAAATGAAGATGAATGGTACATAGACAGTGGATTCTCTCATCACAGGACTGGAGATAAAAGTAAGATTGAGTCTCTCAAGAAAAACCAAGATGGTAAGGCTATTCTTTTAAATAGGGCCCCAACGAAAGTTATAGGAAAAGGTAGAGCCAAAATTAATAAACATAGAATAGAAATTGATACTTTATTATTTTAAAGGCTAAAGAAACATATTCTAAGTATAGATAAAATGGAGGATAAAGGAAATGCAATTGTGCTTACTTCAACCAAATGCAAATTCATAGATGAAGAATTTAGAAATGTCATATCAAGAGGATATATATATCCAAACAAACTATATGTGTTTAAATAATTGAAATATCGCGGGTATGAGGAGTATTGAGACTTAGATTAAAATAAGTTGGTGCCCATTGTAGTTCATTGTTCTTAAAATAATACTACTAATAATAAATGCAGAAGTGATGACCTCATAAGAGCAGAAGATGTTTATGAGGTCCTCGGGATTAGCGATGTATATTTTGAGGGGGAGCATTATATATGTTATCTTGATGATGATTCCCATGGTTGTTTTCATATTCATGTTGCTTATATTATTGAAAATTCATCGGCTATATTAAGGGTCAATAGGTATAGACAGTAAATCCTCAGGGGGGTTGTAGTCAAGAAGTTTCAGTACATTTCACATTTTTTATGCAGATACTATGAACGACAGTCACATATATACACATGTCATGATACATAAAGCTGCGTATGTTTGTCTATGATGAAGAAATTCAGGGACAGGCTCAGTAAAAAAATTTTATATACTTCAATTGGTTCTTAATTGGCTTGATGATTTTGAATTGATTGATCATATTGTATTGATTATATTTTAAAAGGGATTTTGGCTTTTATAAGTTTATTATGCTTCATTGGACAACCGATTGATGAAGTTAATTTAATTTCCTTACTGATGGATGAGTTTATATGATCAGACTTGATAATAAACAATTGGAACAGGTTCAGGGGGGACATTTTCTATGCTTCTAATTATGAATTTTGGGCATTATGTTTACTTAATAATTTTTTGGTACATAATGATGCTTATCATTGGTAATGTTGTTGAAGATAATCATATTGAATAAGTTCTTGAATGATGATGCATGAGCTTCTTATAATGAAATTATGGATGATTCTTATATATTATCAAATTTGTAATGATAGAAGACTCTCTGATGATGATGCATGTATGGTATGTTGGGGATTGTTGGTCTTATTTGTGGAAAGAACATGTAGATCTTGTTATCTCATGCTATGATTATTTGATGATGATTCTATTGTTATGGATGATGCTTATTATTCTTACACATGCTACATTTACATGATGCAAATGAAAGAGATATTATGGATGACTGCTTAATTTTCTTATTGGAGAAGTGGTTTTTGGTATGATAATTTTTCTTATATGAAGATAATGGGTCAAGAGAATGATATTGTTGCATGTTTCCTGAAAACATTTTTATTGATATTCTACTACTATATTTTTTGGAGACATGGCATATTTAGTCTCATATTTATGATGTTGAAAGATGATGCTTCATTTCCCAATGTTAGTTTTTGATGATATGCTTGGTTCTAACATATGTTGTTGATGCATGAAAATATATGTTCCTTTGATGAACGTCGATTGAGCCGCTTGATGAGAAATTTGACCTTGATGAGGTCAAGAGGATGATTTGATAGTAGATATATATAGAAAAATATTATGATGTTATTAATGCATACTTGGTCCGCTTGGTGGGACCGCACTCACTTGTAGCACTCCCACTTGCACCTGCAAATCCTACAACCATTTATGGACATCTTCAAGTAATTTTATGTACTTCTCTTCGATATTTCCCCAAAATACCTCATTGACTTGTCCCACAACATCCCCAATCTCATCATTTTCCCCCTTAGTGAGGACCATGTCTGTTGGAGCAGCGGATCTATCAAACTTGACCTTATTTCGTGGGCCACCATTCTGTGATGACCTTATCTTAGTGAGAAATGGGGAGGAGGGGTCAGAGGGATCCGTACCAAGATCACCACCAAGAGTATCATCCCCCCCAGTATCCAAAGTCTCTGCTTCAACATCCTTCTACCTTGTTGGCGTAGTGGGATTTTCCCCACTCATTCTTGTTCTCTCTATAGTCCCATGTAGCGAAGTTGACCAATCACTTGACCATTGGCTGATGATGGCCTCTACATCTTATTCTTCAGCCTTGTACGGGAACTCGTACCAGAACCCTGCCAGGTCCTTCTTCACCTATATGTGGGTATGATGGAACTATGCTTTGAACTCCAAAATTTATTGATATCATTAAAAAATTCTTGGTGAAATTCGAGGCTTTTGGTTGACCACTTTCCTTAATATCATCTCTACTCCGACCCATAAAAACTTGTTAGAAATAACCCTCGATGGTTCTATTGAATTCCATAGTGAAGCATACCCAGTTACTTCACAGAGATCAGGGTTCACAACATTGAACTGCGACCCATTAGGTTCCCTTCATTCCATCAAGGAAATCAAAATCAGGAGCCATGCATAGTGGAACTGCTTGCCTTCTTCTTGCTTGTCTCGACAATATTTGAGGAAGTCTTAACGTAAATAGCCAACCCAATTTTATGCCACACCCTTGGCGCACTCCAGAGCTAAAGTAATAACAGGTGTGAAAGACTCTTCCCTGTGGCGCTTCCTCATGATTTTTCCTGCAAGGATGTGTGCATTGAAGTGCACAGTTCTATCAAAAATGGAGTTAATTAGATAAAACCTCGTCCCCTTAGCTAGATCATACTCCTTATTTATCTTGTCTACACATTACTTGTCTTGGATTTTACCCACAAAAGCCTTAGCATGGTCCAATCCTTGACACAGAAGGGTCGTAATTCTCCTGATCAACATCTATGTAATGGGGATCTTCTTTCCCAGCCATAAAAAATCGACGTGCACCAAGGCCAGTATTTTTCACAAAAGAATAGTATTAATGGAATTTCGCTTGAAGTGCGATACGTACAAAATGCTGAGTATCCTTGCCTGCTGGATACCCTCTACCCATTTCATCGACTCTAATCATCTAATTCTACCTCGAAATTACTGTTAGCGCAAATACTAACTAGGTTCAAACAACGGGTACTTGCTTCTGTCATCAAAATCCCAGTCCTCCATTATCAACTGGGCACCTTAGCTAGTAAGTCACCTTCAACAACCACTTCTTCTAAAATCAATGGAGTGAACACCTTGTACTTCACTGCGTTGAGGTCCTTCACCAGCTTCTTAGCCTCCGGCTTCCAGGGAAGAATGTAAGGAGCCAACCTAGAGAGAGGTTCAACCTCCTCAGCAGTAAATTCCTCTAGTGCTTCTTTTTCCTCCTCATCCTCAAGTGATTTGAATTCCATGACTATTTTCTTTCATCATTCCTAGGTTTTCCTAACTTTCTATTCCATTGAGGATTTCTTTCAGGGCGAGGATTGCACTGTTGGTTTCTTATTCTTCATGGACAGAGCTGCATTTATGGATTTTTGTCTGCATGACCTTGGCCCCGTCACAGTAATTGGTGGTGTAGTCGTCATGATGTACCCTAATCCTCATTGAAGAAATTCTTGCTCCATCTCTTTGAAATTATTCTTGGACATGTAGCATCTTGCTCAGCTCTCTCGTAGACAAAAATTCTCTCTTAGTGCACAAATTGTTCAAATTGGATTTGGGATCCTTGATTTATATCAAATTTAAAATTTTAACCTCATCATTTCCCTTGTACATTCCTCATAAAGGTTGATTTGACGGTGAATTTGGCCAGATATGACCATTAATTGCATTTTTATTGTTCGTTCTAACAGTTAGGTCATTGTCCAATCAAGTTTTACTGGTCCAATTGTCATATATTGGCCAAAATATGTGATACCTACCTCTTCTATGTAGTCCTACCTCCCTAGGCCTAGTAGCCTCCAATTGTGCCCGCAATCCATTTTTCGTGCAGTACTTCGACTGCACTGATTCCATCCTTCAACATATTCTGTCTACATTGGAGCATCTTGGCATCCAAAAATCTCCTCCCATAACACAATATTATTGGTCGGGTCTATCTGATATGTCTAAGCCAACATCCTTGGCTCCTTCGTAATGGGAATTACTCCCGCTTTTATTTCTTTAAGCGCCTCATTAATGCCTTCCCACCCATCAACATAGCTATATGTTAATAGAACTCATCTATCAGCTCATCCCAATCCACGGTTCCATGGTGCAACTCTGTTTCAAGATACCATTGCTGACATATCATGTCCAAAGAATGAAAGAACATGTGCACCCATTCTGGCTGAGGTTCTGCTCCCCAAGTTTCATTCCAGCAAGCTAAATGCTTGGGCGGATCCTTCTGGCCATCATACTTCTCTACAATTCTTGTGTCAACCTGAACAAACATCAACCTTACTAGTTTTGAAAATTATGTCCATCCTCCTAAAATTTATCTATGCACACCCCACCATTAGGCTGGAGTGGACCTTAATACAAAGTCCATAGCCTCATACCTTTGTTCCTCCAGCACTTTCCACTCAAATTCCTCCAATAACAAGACAACATTCCCCGTTCCATCATAAAAGGGAAAGTCACACACTTCTAAATTGACACAAAGTGGAGATTTTGTATCCATGTTACAATTATTCATGGTTACTTCATGTAATATATTATGTTAGAGCTCAAAATATTCATCATAATTAGACATGCACGAAATATTGTGCTCCCAACATATTCTTCCATCTATGGTGGGATTAATCCAGTTTTTGTCCGACGCAGTAAGCTGATAAATCTGATCAATCGTAACATCACCATACTCATGTAGGACATGTTCAGTATAACACACACCTTCAGAGGGATCCAGTGGCACAATGACTCGGGTGCCATCCTCTTCAAATACAATCTTCCTATTCTTTAGGTTTATTATCGCATCCATGTCATAAGCCTAATCATATCCTAACAGCATGGGGTACAAATTACTATCATCAATGATATCGATGACCTTAAAGTCACCCAACACACATGCACCATTAATATATACATTGATTCCCTGGAAATTCATTATAGGGATGATCTTCTATTGATTTTCCATCCTTAGTTGAATAGGCGACCATTGCAACTTCACTTTTCCCATCTGCTCCCATGTTTTTTTTTTGAATAAAATTAACATCCGATCATAGATATAGAATTACTTCAACCATTTCATAGTCTCTGATCTGCATAGTTAATCACATTTCCCAGCAAATTGTCTTCTTATTCTTGTACACTTTTTTTATTGTGCATTTTTCCATCCGCAAATCTTCTTTACTAAGGTAGTTTTCAAGTAGTTTTTTGTAATCCTTCTACATCCCTTTAGTCCCTTAACAACTTCATGTACATTTGTAAGAAAGATACTAGGATTGACGCATCGACTCCATTTACTTCAACATTCTCTTGAGGCTTATTTTCTACTAGGAAAAATTGTCTCTACGCTATCGATGTCACATCCTTTGGAGTCATACAAAATTTCATCACTAGCATGAAAATAAATTTTTCGTGTTGTACATCAATCCCAACAATCTTATCTTCTGCCATCCTTACCCATGTCTCTAGAAAATACCTATGCCAGTTTGTGTGGCTTCCTCCAGTATTCATACCACTACGTGTGACTATGTTAATACTTGTATATCCTTGGCACAGTTAAAATTTCATCATCTGTATGTTTTATGCTGGCTTCTGGCTACATTTCTCCTGTATTTTAGATAACAAAATGGACAAAATGGGACAATCTTCTATTTCATGACCAAAATCCTAATAATACTTATAAAACACAACAATAGAATTCTGCTAATCTCAAGCAAAGTGTCAAAGTTTTCTACAGTTGTAACAAATGATCTATCCTCATACCCAACTAAATCTTCCTCCTCGACCACGCCCTTAGCCTTTAAAACCTCCTTGTGCAGTTGGTGAACCCATAGCTTCGCGACCTTCTACCTGCATTCCATATGCGCCTAGACTGTTTTGCAACATTAGATCGTAGCTCCTACCATGTTTTTTAGCATGCCCAAGTGAACTATAGGAGTTTTAGAATAGTTACTTTGGTGATCTGACCAACTTTTATAATAAGTAACAAAAATTGGTGGATTTTTGACCTTCAACTTCATAGATACTACACCATACATTAGGCCCTGCACTTAGCCCTCCGCTCGATCTAGGTTTTATTGGATTCAGCATCCCAGGGCCCACATAGTCTCTAAAAATAGGACACTGGTCCTTGTAGTTACCCTCAACCTTGCACTTGCTACACCATATTTCTGGGTGAACCTCCTTTCCTTTCTTTAGATCCTAGAGCTCCATGTGAAAAATTTCCAACTGAGTCTGAATATCTTGCACCCCTATGCTTGCATCAACTACTGGGGAAGCCTCCAAGTTCATCACGATCTCTAGTGCTTCAGCCTAAGTTTTTATCTTATATTGTGACAACAACGATCTAATATGCGGCAATGATGTAACAATAAATCACTATTTATGTTGTTTTTCCAGGATATTATAGGTAATATGACTCAACAATGTCTTAAATCTCTCATCTACCTCCCACACAGTTTGAGTAGTCAGCTGCTTAATATTTTTTCTCTTAGTGATACATTGTTATTGTGAATTTGGTTTCTTTAATGCAGCGTTCAATGCAGTATTTTTTTTAACCAATGAAGCATTTCCACTCATTGTAAAAGATTTCATGTACCAGAAAAATGCTTGATCTTGTAGCACATTAACCAATTGTGCTTTCTTCATATCTTCATCTGTAACATTCTGCGAAATCCATATTGCTTCTACTACAAACTAGAAATTTTCAGGGTCATTTGTTCCCTTGAACACACAAATCTTTGGTGGTTGGGGCATTGGGGGGGGGGGGAGGAGCTGGAGAAAAAAAACGAGATGTAGTGATGATGGAGGTAGAAGGTTGGTGAATTTTCACAACACTTTGCTAACTTTTAGATCTCAATGTAACACTTCGCAGAGTAGAAGGGTTTCTTTCTCCTTTCTTAGATTCAAACAATAGTTTATATTCAATTTCAATGTACGTACCCCAACCTGTTCTAAATCACTTATCACTTTATGTAGCACTAGGTTCTCTTTCTTTAACCATTAATATGAGCACAATTGCAGTATACCATTTTCAAACAATAACATTTTATTCCAGAACTTATTGAATTCAGGTACTTACCTTGTAGGACTTTGAAAAAATTGCACTCTACTTCTCTATAGGACACATCGGTCTTGATCACGAACTTAGTAATGAATCCCCCAAGGATTCTATCATTCCAATAATCAATAGCTCTCACGATCTTGTTATTAGTCTTTTTCAGTTTCTTAATAAGATATGGGGTCCACCGAGTAGGTCTATTATTAAAATACCCCATTTGCGTAGCTAGCCTTGAGATCCACTAGCATAGCTTGGTAGAAAATGATGCAATGAAGAGCTTGTTCTGATCTATATAAATATAATTATGTAACCAGTGTTTAGTAGAGATACGTGAACTTATGTTTTCTTGTGCAACAAACTCACATTATTTTTTATCAACACAATTTTCAATCTCTTCCTTAGACATATTCCACATCCAGCTATCCCTCAGACAGATCTCGGTCTCGACAACTGAACCATTTTTTGGCTTTCTGGGGCCCTAACCAGATTCAGATAGTCTAAGAAGTCCAAAAAAACCAACTGTTACTAGCCCTTTTGGCAACGATCTGCTTGTGAAGACTGAAGTATCACCCGAGGCAATATAGGAGGATGCTAGAACCCGTTTTCTGCATCCAGAGGGATAGAGGACAATGGATTTGGGGATTTTCCTTCTTATCAAAAATTTGCAGGTCAGATCCATCAATATTACCAGCGCTTTTCAAAACAACTGTTAAACTTACTCATAGACTATGCAATCTTACTTATTCATGTATTAAACACAGTAAATAACCATAAAACAGACTTCATTTTTCACTTATAGAATAAAACCATTATTCAGCATGGACATTCATAATAGTAAAAAAAATCAACACATCATTATAACGTGGATCCCATTAACCATTCATTCACTAACATCAGGATCTATCTCATACATCCACTTTCCACCCTATGCACACAGCTGCAAGGGCCTACGCACACAACTATAGTATTTCTTAAGGTCTCCATGCATAAAAATACATGATCCTTTTTCTCTAACCTAAACCACAGACTCTAACTTAGTCTTACATCCAAATTCATTTCATATCATCAATCATAACCTCCCTAGGACTTCTATATAGACTCTTTATATAGATTTGGATTTTATAATACCATTGTCCAAAAATGGGAGGATTCCAACGTTCACAAAAAGTCACACCTCGTTACATAATTAAGGGGATTTAACCCACCCCAAAGTTGTTAAGACCAAAAATATACTTCGTGTTGTGCACTTTTCACCTCGATCTGTGGAGTCCTTACCTCACAGGGGATCCTAGCTCCAATAGTTTCATCTAGGAAGGACTAGAGAAGAAGGCCTAAGGAAGAATCGAGCTGACTAGACCCTATCCTGATGTGTGAGCCAACCAATGAAAAGGATGCCTAAATTGTAGGGACAGTAGTGGGACCATGAGGGGATGTTGACTTCCAAGCTTGCACCCATTTGATAAAGGACTGTGATAAAAACCGACAGGTGTTGGGCTTGAGGCTTTAGGCTGAAAGTAACAAAGGAGCACATAATGAGAATAATAATGTGAAGAGGACCGAGCTTATATGGAGTAGTGGGTCCTTCCTGGAGGTGTTTTACCCCAATGACCTTTTGTAATATTTCATCTCAGTAAGCTAGGCTTTAAAGAATGGGTTGGAGCATTTAGATGTGGGTTATATAAGATTTTCTATCTCAGCGGGGTTTTTTTAAATTCCTTTCCATTATGATAACCTTAAAATAGAGTACTCACATGGTAGAGGTTATATGAACGAGAATCGGCCACGATGGTCCCGTTATGGGTTAGTTATGCCTAGTGTGCATATTTTGGCTCTAGGGGCTATTGAAGAACTCTTGAATCTGGTGGTTTTATATCACCCTTGTGAAGATTCCCACTTATATTGAAATCCCCTAGTATAATTTACATAAATTGATTTATTATTCTAGAAAGTAACATCAAGAGAGGGTTGAAGGAAGTTCCTTTTTTGGAAAGAGCAGAGAACTTGGCATTGTTGGTCGACAGGTTTCATTTGGGCCTACATCAATAACCCTATAGTGATTTAGGATAGATAGGTTCTCCCTACGATACGATAATAACTTATCTTCACCCCATATGCACTAGGAAAGTGAATCAGGCTAAGAAAATATTATTTCTTAGACCCTTTTGGGTTGCTAGCCTAGATCTATCAACATACAATCTAGGCAACTTTCTGTATGGTGTAGATATATAAAAAGGTGTCCTTGTTCTCTCTATTTTGGGTCTAATGGAGGAAAGGAAAGGTTGAATCAAGAGGATTTTCATATTTTTGTAAAGACCTTAATTGGGAGTTCTTCCCTCTTTTGTGTCAAGGGTTTGAATTCAGTGGAAAATATGAAGTAGAGAATAGGGAAAGAGATGGTTTATCTTGCAAATATATAACACCTTCTATAGGAAGGGAAGAAAATCGAGGCTTTATCTTATCTACAAAAATATGTATTTTGAGAATATCCATAATGATATTGAATGTAAGGCTACAAGTGGGTTCCTCAAGATCCAGGAACCCTAGAGGCTTTGTATCCTATAAGGTTGTGGCCCAAGGGGAGGGATCAAACCCATCATATCCACTGTAGCACAACCATGGACATTACATTGTGGAACAACTACAACAAGTGCTTGCCATGAAGGAAAATCTAAAAGTGGTGAACCAAATTCTTTTTTGTTCTCCAATCTATGGTAGTGATTTATATATTGAATGGGTTTTGGACCAGGTTTGATTCTTTGCACCATTGAGTTTTCACAACCTCGACTTAGAATTATGATATCTACCTATGCTCCAAGTATTTATTTTTCATCTTGATACTCAAAATGATCTAGACAGAGTATTGAAAGATGGGGCTTGGATTTCAAAAAGAAAATCTAAGGGCCATTTTTAGTTTTTTATTATTCACTATTAAAAGTGAATTTTACCTATCATTGATCATGCCCCTGTCAGTGTTATACACAATGAAGAAAACATGAGAGTTGGGGTTGTGGTTGTGAGTGAATTTTTGCAGAAAGGTGCTCACATTTCCATTATCAACACATTTTGAAAAGACGAAGATTAAGAAAAGATATGACATTAAGTTTGTCAACCTAGCTATCCACCGAGGAATAGAAGGACTGGTAATGACAGTATAAAAAAATTACAACAAGAAATCTAAAGAAAGGGGGAGATCAAATAGAAGAGTATTTTGGAAGGATTACTATGCCTCATTTGATGCAAGGGACCTATTTTACAACAAGGGACCTAATCTATCACCGAGGGAGACATTAGGATGATACATTTGTCTCAACCCCAATTTCAACAAGTATTTTTTATTTTTATTTTGGAAAGACTTGATTTATTTAGAAGATATTTTTTAGATGCATGTACTTAGAATACTTTCATTACTATTTTGGATTACTGTAATTAAAGTTTGAACTACAATAGTGTAATTAGTTATCTTAATGTTTATATAATAAATAAATATATATAAGGAAAAAAATTTGTTGTTTTATTGAAACATAGCATCCTTGTGTATTATTTGAGAAGATCTTAAATATATATACAGTTTTCATGAGAACTTTCATAAATTTTTGTGTCGTAGTTCCCTTTCTGTTTTCTGTGTTTTAAACTTTCTTCATGTCTTGAAAACTGAGTATGTGATATTTGGATCCATAGTTTACGGTCTTATTTCTTTATTTCTCACACCTTAGTAATTATTGTTCACTTAACTTTTATACTCATTTCTTTTGTTTTCTCTGTCAACTGTTAAAGGAATTATTGCTACACTAAGTTTTTTTTTTTCTCATAAAAAATGTAGGTAAACATTACCTCATAGGGTTAGACTCCATGCCAAGTGGTGTACATTCCACATAGCCCAACCAAATTTCATCATTTATGAGTAAAATCTAGCCATAAAGCTTAAATTTGTAAACCTTCTATTAGGGAGAGATCCCTCTCTAGATTGAAGGGCTAGCTTTCAACCTCAAAGATATCTCAGAATACTTTAGATTTTTTATTGTAGCTTTCTCTAACGAGCTATAGAAAAAGGCTTGTAGAAAGACATATAACCCCCAATCTCTCTATAGGGTATCAAATCTACGAGGATTCAAAACCTTAAAAAAAGATTAAAAATGTACCTATTTCAAGTGGAAATGAGAGCCTTTTTGAGCTGAAAGAAGGTAAAGGAAACTAGATCTAAAGATGACACAACTTTAGGCTTAGATGCATGCAAGAAAATTTCAAAAAATTTAGAGAAGGCTTAGTCAAAACTCCTTGTTTAACACTTCAATGCTAAGCCTATGAGAAAAATATAATTGAAATCAGAAATAACAGTGATGAAGAGAAAACTAAAGTATCAATAGAAGTAATAACACTCTACTAAGCCCACAAAGGAATAATTAAGTGGTTTTTCATCACATTTCTAGTCTTCAAACACAAGGCTTCAGGAAAACAAATAGAAATAAAAATAAAAATTGTAGGACTACTACTTACTCTTGTGCGACTGAATAATATTGCGTTTCTTGTTCGCTATGAACTCCCCCTAAATTGCTTAACAATTATAATAGATCAGTAAATTTTCTATTTGGAATTACCTTCTACACACAGTGATATTAGAACCTAAAAGAGGATGAGTGCCGCCTTAATATGATACTTTTTTACTTTTCCTTTTTCATTTCACATGAAATTATGTCTGCAGATGACCCCGATTATACCGACTTCATTGAAAGCACGCATATATGTTGCTTTCAATAGTAATCGCTATGGATGGAGCAGGCCGCAGACTATTATAGTATCTCTATTGAATTAGTAGTATGCTATCGCACACAAACCATGTGATAGTTGAAGTGCAATAGGAACCTGAAATGGTTGGATATGTGAAAAATAAAAAATTCATTCCCTTAATAGGCTGTGTTGGTGAAAAGATTCTAGCGAAAGAGACTTTTTGCCAGTTTACCTGAGTCATTTTATGCATTTGTTATGCACAGAGCAACGTCATTTAACCCATAACTTTTCCCAAAGCGTGTCAGAAAAAACAACTTCCCAACTCACTTAACTACATGACACGCATGCATTGTGAGAAATAAACAAGATTTGATTAAATTGTGCACCTTTTTCTGCAAGGTTGATATTTGGTGAAGTCAGCTAGATTTACTCGATATATATTTTCTCCTAAGCTCCGTAGACCTCTTTACTAAACAAAATAATAAAACACAAAATATATTCTCGTATAACGCCATTTAGTATCAATGCAATAAACCTTAATACAAACAAATTAAAAATAATAATTCATTAAGGGCACGGGGGAAGAGCATATTGTTTATATTATATCATAATCAAGGATAAAATTTTATCCTCTGCAATCCTTTTCCCATTTACTTCCTCTCACCATAGCTCATTACTAAGGGGCACAATACCTAATGTTTACCACAAGGAGGTACACTAAGTCTGCAATCCACGAAACTTCGTTATAATGAACGTTTATCTTTTTCTGCCATTGAGGGAATTGCTTTGATAAATGGTTTGGAGGAGTGATCACAATGTATCTAAGTAGTTTTTTTTATTATATTTGATATATTCATTTCACTCTTATTCTTTCTCTCCTTTTCTTTTTTATTATTTTATTTTATATAGTTCTTTTTCATCTTCACTTTTTATTCAACTCTCTTTTGTTGAGTAACTAGAGTATTTTTTTTAGCTATTTAACTCTCAATGTTAAGTACACTATTTACTAAGTGGTTTAGGTGTCAAGTTGAAGAAGAAAATCCATACCTTTTGTGGAGTTTCCATGGAAATTTTTCCATATTTAAGTATTCTAATTGATGTCCTTTCCTAATGAACCCAAGGGCGTGTCACATTGAGTTATGGAGTGCTTAAACGGTTTGAGTTATAAAAATTTTTATATTTTAAATATTTTCTTGTGAGTTAAAGAGGGAAATTTTGAAAACAAATTTTTTTGGGTTACATAAATTTGGCATATTCACTTGAGAGGAAGGTGAAAAACCTTAAGTGAATACTAAAAATCAATAGAATTTGAAAAGACCTTTTGGAATATGAAACCAAGGGCTAGAAAATTTTGTATTTATATGTCTATTTTGTGAAAAATAAGCATCACTTCATTATCTAATTCTCTTACATTTACTTGTGCATTCTAACATAAAGGCTATAGTTTTACTAGTAAAGTGGAAAATAATATATATAAGAGATAAATTTGTGTTTCAAAGATAAGATAATTTGTGTTTCCATGTCCAAAAAATGGAAAATATTTTTAGATTGTGATTTTAAATAAGATGTATGAAAAAACAATAATTTGAGAAGTAGTGTAACCATATAAATCAAAAGGCTAGTAAACATTGATAGTCATAAAAAACATTTAATGATACAATTTACATAGTTAAAATTTCAAAAAATCAATAAATTAGCTAATTTGTGACATTATTTTAAATTATTATTAATATTAATTATAAAAATAATTAATAAATGAGTTAGACATATATACATTAAAAATTTGTTATTCTTAATCATGGAGATTCAACCCCATTTTACCATGGAGATTCTTAACCTGTAAATATTTTTATTATTATTTAGAATACCATGAGCCAATACTATGATTTATCAATACCACATTTTATCAATACTAAAGGCCCAAAAAAACAATAACTTATTTCAAAAAAAAAATTGAATATTCCATAAAGGTTAAATTTCTACCATCCACCTATTAAATATTGATAATTAAATTAAAAGTTTGAAAATCTTATTCCAAAATAAATACTCCAAGAGATGTGTTCATTTTGGAATGGAATTCTAAAGCTATAATTTTATTATTAATAATTATGTTAGAATTGTTTATTCCAAAGTTTTAGTTTAATTACCACACAATTATTTGGTGGATGGTAAGAATTGATTTCGACATGCTATTTTAAAATATTTTTAGTAGTAATCATAGATCAAAATATGAATTAAAATATGAACCCCTCCTCCTAACTTATAAGGTGTGGGAAACACAATTTTTTTAATTATAAAATGACAAGGTATGAGAAACACACAATTTTTTTTGTTAATTTGAAATGGTCACTTAGAAATGGTGAAATTATTATATAGTATTATTTTCTTTTGGGTGAAGCATTTTTTTTCACTAAAATGGTTTTCTAAACAAAATAAAATAAGTCCATTGCATAATATAATTGAAATATATTTGAATAATTAACTTTATTTTTTAAATTAAATTTTGAAATATTTCAATATTATATTTAACCATATTAAAAGTCTAAAATCCAATACAACTGAGTGATAATGATATTAAAGAATAGGATTGCCAAAACAAAATGGAATACAACCATTTCATAATATTAAAAACTGGTCCTATTATCTAAGGCAATAAAAATGAGTTGAAAAAAAACTATAAAAACAATTTTAAAAATGTTATAATTTATAAATTTGAAATAATAAATAATTGATCTGTATTTATTGTTTTTTAAATATAATATTCAAAAACAAAATAAAATACATCCGTTTCATAATACTAAAACCTCATGTTACTTATACCAATATAAGTATAATTACTTAAACAAAATGAAATAATTATATTTCATAATACTAAAATCTGTTCCACTTCAAAGAATTTGTCCTACCCAAACAAGCATGTCCCACCGAGAGCATCGCTAGAAGATTTGGCATTTGAAGATATTATTATTAATAGAGGTGATATGTTTATTTCATGTGAGGCATCCGTTACGATGGTAGGCACGCAGACTCTGTAACGAGACTCTCGCAAGTTATTTCAGTAATTTTACACCCTTTTCTGAGTTATTTCAGTAAAGATTTTTTAGGTTTTTCTAGGCATAGTATGTAAGCTATGTTTTTTTAGTCATGAAAAAAAAAGTTATTTCGGTAATTGTTTATCATTGTTTATCATAAATTGTAAACTATTTAAAGTTTGACATTAAGAATGAACAAGTTGAATATGTTTGATTTTTTAAATTAATTTAAAACATATACCTTTATATTATTTCTCGGTTCAAACTTATTTTATGTCCAAGTCAATACTAAAAAAAAAGTAACTAATACAAAATAAAAATCTTATATTAACAAAAAAAAAATGTTTTTACTTTTATAATAACAAATTAACAAACACATATGCTACATGGCATTTAAATGATGGGTAAAAATAAAATCAAACATGATGTGAAGGATAAAATGAAACCTCATAAAATAATTACTTGGAAGGTAAGAGTGCTCTTCAAACTTATAGGTTGATGCCTAGGTTATCTACCTTTTCTTCATTAAAAAAAAAAAAAACTAATACATAGTCATTTATTTTATTTCTATGACCGGAATGCTTTTGTGTTCATTGTAAGCTCTAAAATCAGATTTTGAGTTTGAGAGAAGTTGATTTTGGTGGGGTTTGTTGTTCTCTTTTTCCCCTCCTTGTTAAAGTCAATATTTCTATTTCCATGGAGCCTACATAATATCCCAAAATCCCTCAATGTATGACTTTCAGATTGACTATTTATTATTTTCTTCACATCTTATACTCATTTAATGTTTACTACATAAAAATCTCATATAATGTATAATACCATGTTAGGTCCCTATATTACTAGTATAGTCCCTTATTGTTATTAATGTAACCCCCTTATTGTTATTATTGTACCCTTGTAACCCCCATTTTGTTATTATTGTGCCCTTAAATTATTATTGTTAGGTCGGCTAGGATTACATTGTGGCCCACTAGGATTACATTATGGCCCCATGGACTCCTCTATATAGAAAGGAGGTTTTGTAAATTGTATCATCCAAGAATTGTTCATTTATGTAATGTATTGGAGGTTGCCCCCTCGAAGTGGCTTATTTCTAAGGCGTTTATATCTCTTCTCTTCTATCACAACATTTGGTATGAGAGCTTTGGATTCTAGGGTTTTGCTGCTCCAAACAGGTCATCGTGGCATTTTTGCTATAAATTTTTTTCTACGAAGTTTCATAAGTTGAAATTTTTAGGGTACGAATCCGAAATCCTAAGGAATATCGTCTAAAAATTTCAGAGCTTGGTTCACAATATTTCGTAGATATGATCTGTGGAAGTTAGGTCTTTTTTCAGGCTCCTAAACAGGTCATCATGGAATTTGCGCTATAAATTTTTTTCTACGAAGGTTCAAAATCTGAAATTTTTGGGGTGCGAAGCTGAAATCCTGAGGAAACCTTTCAAAAAATTTCAGAGCTTGGTTCGCAACATTTTTGGAGATATGATCTGTGGAAGGTAGTGATTTTTCAGGCTCCCGAATTTCATATCAAAGAGGTGATCGTGGGAAAATATCCATAACTCTCTCTCTAAGCATCAGATTGGAGTGTTGTAAAAAGTGGTTGCAAGTACACAAACTTTAGTTTCTTAGCTATCAATTTCGGAGCCGAGGGATGAAATAGTGACACGTGGCAAGTCGTACAAGTTCACTCTACTGAACCAGTCCATAATTAGGTCATTGTGGGAGATTGGACACAACTTTGTCTTGGAGAATCCAAATCAGGTCAGACCTGTGGCATTAAAAAGAGAACTAAGAAGGATAAATCGGTACCAAAATTCAAATATTGAAGTGCTACAATCACATAGATAATCCAATTTCAATATTGACCTCCTCAAAAGCAAGAAAAAGGTGTGTATTTTTTTGCAAATTGCATAAGTCTTGTTTGAAGAATCAATTTGACTTGATTCCAAGGGCGTATTGTAGAATAGATATCAGTTTTGGGTTCTAAAAGATGACCCTTAAAAATAATTCAACACCCATTAAGCCTTTAGAAGGCTCTACTATGACTCATGAAGATGAAGAATTGCAACATGATCTATCAAAATTACAAGAGCAAGTGCACCAAATTTCGCTCTCGCAAAGAGCAACAAAAAATGAAATGGAAGTTTTGAAGAAAGGCGTGGAAGCTAAGAGGATGGCATGGAAGCTGGCATGGAAGCTAAGATGGATGACATGAAAGAAAACATGGAAAACATGAAGAAGGATCTAAAAGCAGACATGGAAGGTTTGACAAAGTTGATACAAGAAATGTTTCATAATGGTGAAAATATAGTAGAAGAAACTCATGATGAGAACAAAATAAATGTTAATCGTGATTTCAAAAACTCTAATGTTGGCGGGAAGAACCACCATATTCCAAAAATGGAGATGAGGAAGTTTGATGGAAAGGATCATGTAACATGGATACTACAAATGGAGCAATATTTTGATCTCCATAATGTGCAAAACACACAAAAGGTACGCATTGCAACTTTACATTTAGAACAAAATACATTTGTGTGGTATCGATGGCTTTGCTCCCGTAAAAAAATTGTCACTTGGTCAATTTTTACGGAGGAAATGATAGCACATTATGAGGATACAAAGAGCAACACCTTCTTTAGCCAATTGATAAATCTCAAACAAAAGGGCTTAGTGGGGAGCACATTGAGGACTTCCAAAAATTGAATATAAGGGTAACTGATATTCCAGAGGAACACAGGATTGATCTCTTCATAGGCACTTTAAAGGATAACATCCAACATGAAGTTCATGTTTTGGAACCTGATTCATTGGAGAAGGCATTCAGGTTGGCAAGAAAAATTGAATATAAAATTATGGCGACAAGGAAGCCTACCACTCACTTCTATAAAGAGGGAAGTGTTGCTACTCCTAGATTTCCACAACCTACAAGGTTGACACCACAACAATTGGAAGAAAAAAGAACAAAAGGGCTTTGCTACAGTTGTGATAGCAAATACACTAAAGGTCATAAGTGTGCTGAGAAGAAATTATTTTACATAGATTGTGAAGAAGAGGAAGAAAATGAACAAGAAACTTCAAAAGAAGAGGATATACACCAGGAACCAACCCTAGAAGAAGAAGAAATGAGTCTGACCATATGGTGTAATGCATTGGCAGGAATTACCACTCCTCAAACTCTCAAGATAGAAGGACATATCAAGAAGAAAAAGGTATTAGTGTTGATTGATTCGGGTAGTACCCATAATTTTATTCATTGTAAGGTAGCCAAGGAATTGAATTGTTTCCTATACCAAGCACCAGAATGTCAAGTGATGGTTGCAAATGGAGGAACTATAAATTGCTCTGGAAAATGCCATAATATCAAGCTAACCATGGGGGAATATGTATTGACTAGTCCAATGCTTTCCATTCCTATGGGAGGTGTTGATGTTGTACTAGGAGTACAATGGTTACAATCTTTGGGGGCGGTAGCTTTTAATTTTCAAGAACTTTTCTTGAAATTTTTTTCAGAAGGAAAGGAAGTCGAATTACGGGGTATTGAAGGGAAGCCGGGAAGGATAATAAGCTCTAATGTCATGACAAAGCTTCTAAAGAAAGAACAACGAGGCGTAATTGCACAATTATGCTCACTAGACATTCCGACATCAAAATCATCTATTTCGGCAGATCTCCAACAAGTCTTGGACAATCATTCCAAGGTGTTTGAAACTCCCAAAGGACTCCCACCTATTCGTGATCATGATCATGCTATTCATTTGATTCCAGGAAGTGTTCCTCCAAAAATTAGGCCTTATAGATATCCTTACTTCCAAAAGAGCGAAATTGAACGTATGATTGCAGAAATGTTAGAGGCGGGTATAATTCAACCTAGTCAAAGTTCTTTCTCTGCTCCTGTAGTATTGGTACACAAGAAGGATGGATCATGGCGAATGTGTCGGGATTATAGGGAGCTCAATAAGCTCACCATTAAAGACAAATTTCCCATTCCTGTGATTGATGAATTATTGGATGAATTACATGGAGCAATTTATTTTACCAAGTTGGATCTTCGTTCAGGATATCATCAAATTAGAATGAAGAGTGAAGATATTCCAAAAACAGCATTTCAAACTCATGAGGGTCATTATGAATTTTTGGTCATGCCTTTTGGCCTTACCAATGCACCTTCTACATTTCAAGGGTTGATGAATTCCATTTTCAAACCCTTCCTTAGAAAATTTGTGCTAGTATTTTTTGATGATATACTAATCTATAGCGGGTCTTGGAAGGATCATGTTGAACATGTTGAAAAGGTGCTCAAACTATTGCAGGAGAAACAATTATATGCAAAAACATCCAAATGTTTCTTTGGAGTACAAGAGGTGGAATATCTGGGTCATATTGTATCTCACGAGGGTGTTAAAGTAGACCCTAAAAAATTAAAGCCATTAAGGAATGGAAAGTCCCCACAACCATAAAGCAGTTGCGAGGATTTCTCGGGTTAACAGGGTATTATCGCAAGTTTGTTAAGAATTATGGGAGAATAGCAGCACCTCTAACAACATTATTGAAGAAGATGCATTTTCATGGACTCCTGAAGCAACTAAGGCCTTTGAACATCTTAAAGAGGCAATGTGCCTAGCACCGGTCTTAGCTACGCCAGACTTCACAAAAACCTTTATTGTGGAATGTAATGCCTCAGGAAATGGAATTGGTGCAGTTTTAATGCAGGAAGGAAGACCCATTGCTTTTGAAAGTCGTCCAATCAAAGGAAAGTATTTACAGAAACCTATTTATGAGAAGGAAATGTTAGCAATACTGCATGCACTAAAGAAATGGCGAACTTACCTAATGGGAAGAAACTTCAAGGTAAAAACTGATCATGATAGTCTTAAACACTTTTGGAACAAAGACTATCTTCAGAAGAGCAGCAAAAATGGGTCACAAAGATGTTGGGTTATGACTTTGAAATAATCTACAAAAAAGGAAAGCTTAATGTTGTTGCAGATGCACTCTCAAGAAAGAATGAAGAGGTGGAAGCATTGCTTTGTGCATTTCTATTATCCAACCAGATTGGATAACCGAAGCAAGAGATGAATGGAAGAAGGACAAAGATGTATGGACACTCATTCAAAAGTTGCAGCAAGATCCTAGTACATCTAGTACATTTAGTTGGAAAAATGATTCCTTATGGTACAAAGATCGCTTATATCTTTGTAAGGATTCCCAACTAAAACAAAAGATTCTTCTGGAATTGCACACTTCTCCTTTAGGAGGAACCATGAGGGATTGTTGGAACCATGAGGGATTTTAGAAACACACGGGAGTGAAAAAGAATTTTTTGGGATGGCCTTAAATGCGGTATTCAAAAGTTTGTGTGGCGAAATGTTTGGTTTGATTTTATCAATTAGTTTTATCACCAAGGTTTACCTAGTCCAGAAGGAAGAGTGTCATCGTAGGTAGTAGTTGATAGACTTACAAGTATGCACACTTTTGTGCATTACTCTCATCATTAAAAAGCAAGTACAGTTGCTACTACATTTATGGATAGAATTCCAAAAGATACATGGAACCCAAGGCTTATTGTGAGCGACAGAGATCTCATTTTTACTCGAAATTTTTGGACGGAGTTATTTTCTTGTTTGGGTACACAATTAACTCATAGCTCATCTTATCATCCTCAATCAGATGGTCAAACTGAGATAGTAAATAAATTTTTGGAAGGATATCTTCGTTGTTTTGTATTTGATAAACAAACACAATGGTTCAAGTGGTTACCTCTCACTGAATGGTCGTATAACACTTCATTCCATACTGTAGAAAAAATGACCCCATTTATGGCACTTAATGGATATCATCCACCATCCATCACATAATATTTAAGAGAAAATTCGAAGGTTCAAGCAGTGGAAGATGACATCGAGCATCAACAAGAAGTTCTCCAACTCTTAAATGATAACACCGAATTTGGCACAAAATCAGATAGGCTGTGGCGTGGCAACCATACACTTGGTGAGATTAGTTTTGATGTAGAGATTGGGTATTTTTACGGCTACAACCATACAAACAAATGTCCTCAAGCAAGCTAAGAAGGATAATAAATTATCGCGATACTATGGTCCTTACAAGGGTGTTGCAAAAAGATTGGTACTATGGAATACAAATTGGAGCTTCCTGCTATTAGCGAATGCATCTAGTTTTCACATGTTTCATGCTTAAAGAGGTTATAGACATCAACTGAGTTCAAAAAATATTTATAGAACTTGACGAGAAGGAAAAATCATGTTAGGACACAAGCGATCACGAAACAAGAACTTATGACTACGAATTGATCCAATTTGAACAATTTCAGAGTATCTCATCAAGTGGAAGAACTTACCCACTGAAGATTCTACATGGGAGGATGAGAATTTTATACAGAAGCACCTAGAGCTACTCAAGCGTTGAGGACAACACTTTTTTGAAGGAGAGGGGCATGTTGGGTCCCTATATTACTAGTATAGTCCCTTATTTTTGTTAGTGTAACCCCCTTATTGTTATTATTGTACCCTTGTAACCCCCATTTTGTTATTATTGTGCCTTAAATTATTATTGTTAGGTCGGCTAGGATTACATTGTGGCCCACTAGGATTACATTATGGCCACATGGACTCCTATATATAGAAAGGAGGTTTTGTAAATTGTATCATCCAAGAATTTTTCATTTATGTAATGTATTGGAGGTTGCCCTCTCGAAGTGGCTTATTTCTAGGGCGTTGATATCTCTTCTCTTCTATTTTTGGAGCTGGTTACATAACATACCAAATATTTTGTTAACTTAAAATGAATAATGGATTTTTTTTTAAGATAAGAGATATTATCCCCTTCATTGGGAGTGTTAAAAATTCAGTTCATTTGATTTCATTTTATGTTATATACAAATTGAATATCATGCTTACTATGATATATTTTGTTTGTCTAAAATGAATAATGAATTTTTTTTCGAGCCTACACATATTATCCATGTCATTTCAAGTGTTGCAATGTAATTTGATTATGCAAAGTGACTTTTTAGATAATGTTTGCATTACAGATAAGTATAGATTCATATTAGCCCTAAATCTATGATAGTGTCAAGAAGATCAATTCTCTAGAAGATAAAACCTTTTATATAGTGAAAGACTTGAAAAAGAAGGCTATAGATCCATGTAAAGTTCACACTTCAAAAAACAATATCTTTCTTTTCCCTTATAAACACAAGGTTATAATGGATTTATGCTTGTTTTTAAAATACGTATACACCATGTATCAACTCCATTCTCAACATGGAATAAATTACACTTAAGAAACACACTAATAAAATATTTTAACTATAATTTTTTTCAATTATTCTATATATTTGCACTAGTTCATAATAGGTCTTCCATAATTTTAATTTAATTGTTAGTAATTATTAATTGGATGGTAGAGCTTTTATCTCCATAGGATATGTCAAAATATTGATAATAGTATTCACACATCAAGGATTAATGTTTCTCTCCAAGTTAGTTGTGCTCTTTTAATTAATTTATCTCAAATTAATTGACTAAAGAAAATGTGATATCAACACTTATCATACTCGGCATGTGTTATTGATAAGCTAAGTATTGTAACAAAAAAATTTAGAAGTTAAGAATTTTAATGGTAAAGTGTGGGTGAATGTGCATGTTTAGAATATCTTTACATGTTTGTCTAAATGTATATATATTTAGCTCATCTCTTTAATTTTTTTAATTAATAACAATAATAATTTTAAAAAATATATTATATAGTTCAAAAAATTTCTTCCTTTATTTATTTATTTATTTGAGGAATGTGAGATATATCATGGGGAAATTTTTTTGATTCTTATGGTGTATTGATCCCTATAGTTGTTTAAGAGCCATTTAATTTAAATGGTTGCACTACTATATGCATAGTTGACATTGAAATATTTTGCTTGGCATTGAAATATTTTATTTATGCTCCACATTATTCAAATTGAAATGTTTTTTTTGTTATTGATATATTTTTAAATATATATCTTGCTTAAAATAAAATTGAACAACCTTCCTGCTGCTAGAGTTTCACCCTAGCCTACCATTCTAGTCATAGTTTGCATGACTATTTTGCAAATCTCTTCTACAATGGAAAATTTCAATGATTCAACTAAAAATGCATTTTCTTTTGGAGGTATGATTTCAGGTCTAGCAAGTTATTATAAGGTTTTGTACAATTCCATGTTGAAATTTAGTTATGTTCTTCATGTGGTTGAAGAAATTCCTTCCCTAAATGTTCCTATAGATGAGGAAGCTATCATTTGTGATTTTTGTTTTTTAGAGCAAGGTTTTTTGTGTAGGTTTAATGGGTTCTAGCTAGGGATGGATAGTTGATTTACATAAATGGACCATGAGGTTTGGAAGCTCCTTTTGATAGATGATTTAAACATTTCATTTACCCTTTGGCTCTATATTTTTCTGTGTGATTTTTTATAATATAGATTACAAGAAGGCCATTTAAGAAGCTATGCCATGATTTTACAATAGTTTTGGTCTCTTCATGTAACCCTAGAATCTCATTTTTGATATAGTAATGACATCAATCTCTACTATTCTAGTGTTGGTAAGGCTTGTGAACCTTCCCTTGCAATTTTGGAATCTTCCATCACTTTCCTTTATTTTGAATGTCTTGGGAAATTTTTATCATTGTTGTCCTCAAATTGTAATTTTTTTGAACACTACTTGTGGGTGAATGTATGTGAAGATGGACTTCAAAAAGGGTTTTCCCATGGAAACTAAACTCACAACTCCAAGCTATATTAGGGTCCAAAATCTCAACTATGAGAATATTTATTCCTATCATATAGAAGGCTATGAAACATGGCACATAATTAAATACTTCCCCAAGCATTTACATAATAGAAAATACTATGAAAAAAACCCGAAGGCCCAAATGGTGGGAAGGATCTCATGGTATTCACTATATGATATTTAAAGAGGAAGTGATTTATGATAAGAAATAACATAAAGACAATAAGGAAGTACATACATTAAAATAAATTGCATCAACATAAAGAGAATTAAAGAAATAAATGATGAGTGCTAATGAGGATTATATAGACTCTGAAACAAAATTAGAAAAGAAACATACCCTCCTGGCAAATGGATCCCCCCTGAATCCTTAAGAAGATGAGGAAGAATCCAAATTTTATTTTTGAAATAATGATACATTGGAAATATAAGAAAACATGGGTGAGAGACAAATACATTTCTCCAAAAAAAACAAGAAGTCATACTAAGTCAAAACAAAAGTAATGAATAATGGAATGAAGTCATACTAAGTCAAAACAAAAGTAATGAATAATGGAATGTAAGTGTATATGGATATTGGGAGTTTTTTGGATAATTTTTAGTTGAAAGGGTCTAACTTTTTTGTGTCATGGGAAACTAGTTTGAGGGCTTGGATTGATCCCATGTGCTCAATTTCAAATCCCAAGGGAAGATTAGAATATGCAAATGTTCTAGGGTAATAACATTTTTTTTTAAATAATACAAATTATTACGAGTTTCTTTGAAGTAATACACATCCCTCTTATTTAGAAGTAATTGAATTTGCTTAGATTCAATTACATTTTATTTCAAATGGATATTGCAATATTTTATTTATGATCAACCATATATATATATAATGGAAATTAAGATGTTTTTTTTCATAATAACACTAAAATATTTAGCATAAAATAAAATAATATAATTATACACCTTATTAAATATTAAATAATAGTTCTTTCATCAAATAAACCATTTGTTTTACATCTAACAAGGAGATTTGTAGCTCTAAGAGTATCAATGGATACAATGGTTTTTCTAATGGCTAGATGTCCATATCTAGTAGATCTTTGCTTATACTCCTACCCCATGCTCTGTTGCTTTTAACTCATTCGTTACAAACAGGCTACTGTACTAGAAGGAAAATCCTTCCATTTTTGTCAATAAATTGGAAGAAATTAAAAAGATTGAAGTTTTTGTACCATAGCCAAAAGCACAAGACCTACAACCTGCTAAACATGGCTTGGTAGGAGAATTCATGGGGACTGGCTATTCCTAATTTTTCTGAGGTTTTGGGTGTTAGATACCTTAATACTCCTAGATTATGGTGAATATTATTAGTTGTAAATATGTAATAGAGATTCCATTGGCAAAACTAACAACGTATGTATTTAGAGAATTGTTTTTCCTTGTAATAAATATGTATCTCTCATTAATGAATAATACTTTGGAGGTTTTTTTTAAGCACAGTCCTCAGTATAAAATGGTATTAAAGTCGGGTGTTCCTTTGCCCTCATATTTTCTTCTACCCTCCTCATGCATACTTATTTCCTATTTTATTCACTCGACCTAGATATTCATGTGTGATTTCAATTGTAGATTGTGCATGAAAGGAAAGGAGATATTAATGACTAGCTTACTTGCTGATGATGTTGAAACTGTAATTGGAGAAAAAAAAGGTGGTTTTTTTTTTAAATGTTAGAGGCATAAGCAATAGTAAAAGAAAAATTATGGATCCTTGATTCACGTGTCAAGAAAGGCAATGTCGCGTCGATAATGTCATCTAAATGTGTTGTATGAAAAAAAAACAAAGTGTTTGTTGTGATCATGTTACATTTCAGATCTTACATCATGGTAGGGGTGAATGAATGAAGATGAGTTATATTTTATGGCAAGCACATGAGTTGGGAGGGAGAAATGATCCAGGTGGCTCCAGACACACATGGGACAAAGAGGGCTTATCAAAGCTAAAAAATCAAAGAGTTAAGATTGTTTTCGAACAAGGACCAGAGAGAATATCTCATCGTCCTCATCGTCCCAAGGGTGTCAAACCTAGCTCATATGCGAAAGTTAGAAGCACAAAAAGTTTTGGGATGACTTAGATGACTAGCCACATTAAGGGAAATGCAATTTGGAAGAAATGCAATCAATGAATTCCTACCAACAACTTTGTGGCCACTTTAATTTGACACCTACTGTCAAATTCAAGAATTTTCAAAATGAATGAGTTGTTTTAAATAACAAAAAAGTTATTAAAATAAGGGTGGGATATGACCTCGCCTTTATCCCCAAACACCACATATATTAATGATTAAAATGGTGGGGCCGGCAGCCACAATCTTGTCGGACCCACACCCACACCTCGACATATATCAAAACATATAAAAATTGTTTTTGGGGGGCGAGGAACCCCGCCACCCCCACTGGAGTCACGGCATCAAACCACCATATGGAGCCACCCCATATATGGTGTATAGCAAACAGTGTCAGCAGGGGTCAAACCCGCCGGACCCATGTGGCTGGCTCCCAAGTGGGCAGCACTACAAAATATTCCAAATGAAATTAAATGCAACCATTATATATATGTTTTAAAAAACATATACCAACCTCTATTAAAAACCCTCGCCGGTTGGTTGGGCGAGCTACCCAATGTGAGCCTGACCCACACCATAACAAAAAAACACACCAAAAATTTATATGCATGCGGAACTTTAGGGAGGCGGGATTTGATCCCCCGACATCCCTTAACCAATTCCTAATTTTTACCATCACGCCAACTATATTGGGTTGGTAAATCCACCCTCGAAATATTATTTAAACTCGACTTTTAACCAGTGAGCCTAGGCTAGGCCAGGTACTGCGGGAATGAATTTCAAGGCAAAGGTAGAGGAGGCAAACTGGCACGCAGTTAGAGGTAAAATATTTCTTGATGCCCATGAAGATTCCTTTGAAGGTAAAATTTCTGTGTCAAAATGTATTAAACTTTATATGCATTTTAACCAGAATTTCGCATGGAGCATGATGGTGAGCCCAGTTTTCCTTTTGATCAATGGTTTTGTAGATTCCCTGTGGAGGAGAATCTTCAGGAATCTTGAGGGAATCTTTCAAATTCCCTAGAGGCATCGCCAATGTGAGAATGAGGTCAAATTTATACTCATTATTCTCAAAATTTCACAAGGATCTCAATGGTGAAATTGGATTCTTGTTTTGATTTGAAGATTTCTAGATTCCCTGTGGCACAACATCTTTGAGGAATCTAGGGGGAATCTAAAATATTCCCTAAGGCCCATATTTTCACTTTGTCATAATTCAGCAAATTGGCAGTGGATCATACACCTCTCGGCTACACGATTTCAATGGTGCAGTCATGTTATCCATCTGAGACTTATGTTTTTCAGGCACCTTTCAAAGTGGAGTTACATGTGTTAGCATTCCATGAGTGAGCGGTCGTTTTTTAGGATATTCAATGCCATGAGATTGAAGGTACAACCATATCCAAAAGTTTGTCATCCTTTTCTTTAGATAGCTCCAAGATGTGAGGTATATGCAGTGTCATCATGTACTTATTTTTTCCATGAGATGCATTGTGTTGTATAGATCCCTGTTGATGTTTGATTTGGGATCATGTTTTGTTCTTGATGTGAGATGTAATTTCTAGCATCAATTGTTTTATGTCGTTTGAGATCCGTTTGTTACCATGTTGGTGGGATACTCATTCTCACCATGTATTTTTTATTGAGATCCCTTTGTTTCCATGTTCGGTGGGATACTCATAGTCATCATCCATGTGAAATGGTCATGCTAATAGGAGTCCTTTTTGTGAATGAGAGTTCCTTTAGCGGAACATCTCATGGAGAGGTCCAACCACTCCTATGTGAGGTAATTCTCCTTGTATGATAGAGAAAATACCATCCATGTACATCATGACTCTTTCCATCACTTAATGCAGTGGCCCGCACCATATTGACACCGAGGCCCAGAGACGTAGTCCCTCTTGGACAAAATATGTTATCAAAGTATTGTGTTGATATTGACTGTTATGTTCCTCTTCTTTACAACATGCAGATATGTTCTTTTATGTTCATTAATGCTTTGATGCAATTCTAACACATCAGCCCAAGTAAAAGGTCATGTTTTAAAGGGTAACAAAATTTACCTAGATCAAGTGGTATTTGAGTGCTCTTCTTGTTGATTTGGATTGCAAGCATGAATGATTGAATATTCGGTGAATTGAGCAATGCAGGATGTGAAAGACATGTACAAGACCATGCTCAGGGTGTTCGAGAAAGCAGATATGTTGTACGAATTTTATGAGAAACAAACAGTAGACAACACTGAATTGAAGGCACTCCTACAGGAAGAGAAGGTGGATAAACATCGATTGCAGCTTGAGTTGCAAGCCACGACAGAGGTGTTGGAAGAATTGAAGTGAAACCATGAAAGTATTCAAGAATATCATGATGCATTGAAGGCACTTCTACAAGAAGAGAAGGAGGAGAAGCAGCGATTGTAGCTTCAGCTACAAGTCACGCCAGAGGCATTGGAGGAAGTGAAGCACAACGAAGGCTTAGATATGCCTTCTTCACCTATGTCAAAATTGACAGTTGAGGTAAAAAATGTTGATTTCTCTTTAGTATCATCTTCACATGATATCATTTCTGTTGGAACTATGGAGATACCCCTTACAGAAATTGGCATAGGACTACTCACCAAGATGGAGTACAAAGGAGGAGGACATGGCATTCATGGCCAAGGAATAACTCAACCATTGGAGGTTGTGCAAATACCTCACTACACAAGTTTGGGATACACTGAAGAAGGATGTTCGAAGGACATACAATGTAAAAAATAATTGTTGAACTCATCAAGGAAGAGGATTTATGGGAACACTCTACCATCATCCAATGGAAGTGCATGTTGCAGTGAAAGAGTTGAGGCAAGCTCTCATCACCATGATCGTACTAGAGACCACCAGAGAAGGTATAACAAGTCTCACTATTCTAGAGTTCATTTTGATTATAAGAATGTTTCTAGTCATGGTCGTAAATCATGGCATCTAAAAACTTGTCATTTTGCAGTTTACATAACCATGTAATTTCTAAGTGTTGGAAAATAATGGCAACAAAAAGGAGGATGATGTGTGAAAATAAATATCCACAATACAAAAATAAACTAGTTAGCAGGTCTAGAGGAAGAAGACCTTTTACAGTCAGTGCAACCAAAGAGGCCATCAACGAGCCACGTGTTTGAGGCTTCATCCAGAGCAGCACCTTAAGGGTGAAGCATCAGTGCATGAACTAGTTGAAATGATTGTTTGACAAGCAAACATGCCACACGAATATGATCGATTCACTTTGATAAGTGAGTGCTGGTTTTTCTAGAATTTTCTTCTAGATGTGTTAGCTTGTCATGGCCTTATTTTGTAAATCATTGTTGCATTTTACATTTTAAAAGTGATGATGTGTTTTTCCATCACTTGTTAAGAAGTATTGATATTTTGTGCCTTTTTTTATCAATCATGTGGTGCTAGGGTGAGTTGTAGCTCATTGGGTGTTGGGGCATCCATTCAGTTGACTACTGAAGAATCTCGGGCGTTGGAGCATCCATCCATGGGAGCTGGAGAAGAATGCTTTTCTAGATTCTAGGAAGTTGGAGCTTTATTTTCAATTGGAGTTGAATATTAAAGAATTATTAGAAAATCATTTGGTGGTTTTTGTCCCAAAGTGGGTTTCCACCTTAAAAACTGTGTGCATTTGTGTTCCTCTTGTTTGCTGCTATCATTGTACAAACACTGATAATAATTGAAGATTAACTAATTCTCTAATTAAAATAAATACTGATTCACCCCCCCCCCTCAGTATTTCCAACAATTACTCTGTTAATCACATCAATACTGACGGTAATGGCTAACCCTCTTATTATATTTGTGCCACTGACATCTGATTGTGAATTCAAAGCCATAGAAAACTCAAAGGAAACTTTATCAACATATCCTTTAAATAATTCAAATAATCCTTACCACTGATTTCTTCTAAATATTTCTGCTATAGGGGGGTGCAAATTAATCATTTTGGCGTCTGTAGGTTCTCTTGTGTTTAACCCACCCCACATCTTCTTGTGTTTCCTTTGACTAGGTGTAGGGAAGGTGTTTTTTTTATGGCCTTAGTTGTTGAATTAAATGGAAGTAGAGGGCCAAAAAAATTTCTTATCAATCCAACTCTATATACTGATCCTTTTCTCCCCTCACAAAACCCTGCAATTTCACAAATTTATGGACACCAATTAGAAATTTTTAAGAGAAATTATGTGATTTTATGATGGATAGGTGAGTTAATGGAAACTTAATTTTCAAACTAATGCTCTGAGATAAAGAATGGGATTTTCCTGATGTAGGAATTTGCAAGGTAAGTTCCTTAAATCAAACACCAAAGGTCACCGCTCATAAACAAATCACAGATCAATACCAAGGAAAACTTTAAGGATGTAAGTTTATCTTAAAGTTTAGAAACCTTGGCGAATCTTACTAGACCCTAATATGCAAATTGTAATTTTTTTTTTAATTTCTATAGAAATATTTAGATTTACAATGATTTGATATAATATTTTGGAGATTTTTAAGACAAAATAATGGTGTATGATAAAATTTGGTGAAATCATTCAAGAAAAAAATGGAAATTGGCGAATCGTTTTTTTGAAAAAGCATGGAAAATTAGCCCACCTGCAAATATTAGCCCCAAATAATTTCCCTGATCAGTACACCATTTTTTGACGTGTTTAAAACCCTAAAATAATGAAATAGTCCATGACCTCAGTCAATGCGGCCACTTGAGGCAATTTATTAATAAAACGAAAGAAAATTTACATAAGCTTCTCTCATAAACGGTCACCGGAAAAATGACCCTCCATGCTCTTTAAATAGAGATCATGGAACAATAGGGTGTTATGCCACAAATCAAGTGTCAGTAATACCTAGGAGAGAATGAACTGACATATCACTACATATCATGAACATCATATTATAAGTTACAAATGTACATAGTAAAGAAACATACTTTACCTAACTCTATGTTAGACCAATTTATACTTAACTATTTCCTATGTGTCGGAATATCCTAACATCCACCTTCAAGAACAACTTGGGATATTATTGGAGCATCTAAAAAGGTGACACAATAGGAGAAGGAAGAAGGAATTAGAGCTTATCGCCCCTTAATAATAACATTCCTGAACTCCAAGCATAGATCGAAGTTTGGTAAAATTCGATTTTGTGAGAGCCTTTGTAAAGATATCAACAACTTGATCATTGCTTGAACAATACTACACTTCAAGAACACGATCATGAATGAGCTTTTTGATGAAGTGTATGTGTAGCTCAATGTGTTTCATGCGTTGATGTTGAACTCGACCTTTGCATAGAAGAATGGCACGCTAATTATCACACCAAAGTGTATTTGGATGTTGTTGATGAAGACCAAATTCTGACAGTATATGACGAAGCCACATGGCTTCCTTGTTGGCTTCAAATACACCATGATACTCTACTTCTGCTGAATAAAGAGAGATGTAACTTTGTTTCTTACAAGAACATCTAATAGGTCCTGAACCTAGAGTGAATACAGAACCTGTAGTAGAATTTCGATCATCAAGGTCACTAGCCTAATCAGAATGAGTGAAACCTATCAACAATGGAGATGCTCCTGAATTGTAATGAATCATAAACTGAACCATACCTAGAATATATTGAAGTATCATTTTGGATGCTTTCCAATAACTTTCATGAGGTTTGTGCATAAAGCATGCAACAATACCAATGGAAATGGAAAGGTCAGGATGGATATGGGTTAGATACAAAAATTTACCAACAAGTTGATGGTATAAGGTAGCATCAACTTCAGGGGAAGTACAAGTGACTGAAATCTTAACTCCAGACTGAAAGGGAGAAGAGTTTGGCTTACATTCTTCCATGTGAAAGTGGTGTAGAATATTGTAGGCATACTTGGACTAAGAAAGGGTAATACCGTCTTTGGATTGCAAGACTTCAAGACCAAGGAAATAATGCAAGTGTCCCAAATCTATCATTTCAAACTTCTTTTTGAGGCTATACTTCACATGGTTTATATGGTTGGGATCACTACCAATAGGGGTAGGATCATCAAGATAAAGAAAAACGATGATTAAGGACTTACCCACTTTCTTTGTGTAGACAGTGTTGTTGGAATGACGTCTAGAAAATCCATTATCTAAGAGAAAGCTATCCATTTCAACATAATAAGCCCAAGGGGCTTGTTTGAGATCATTGAGAGAGTTCCTAAGGCGACAAAGAAGGCTAGAGTAACTTTGGATAAAGCTAGGGGGTTGTTCCAATTAGATTTCTTTAGGAAAGTCACCATGTAGGAAGGCAGATTTAACATCCATCTGATGAACTTCCCATTTAAGGGAGGCAGCAAGGGAAAAAACAAGGCAGATAGAATTCATTTTGGCAACAGGGGAGAAGGTTTCAGTATAGTCGATGCCTTCAACTTTTGAAAATCCTTTAGCAACAAGACAAGCGTTATGTTTATACACTTTTCCATCTGGTCCAAAATTTTCTCTGTAAACCCATTTGCATATGACAAGTTTTCTTCCCTTTGGAAGAGGAACAAGATCCCAAGTATCATTTGCCAATAAAGAGAGATATTATTAACTCATATTTGCATCCAAATCTGGATGACTTAATGCTTATTCAAAGGTGTTTGGATCAAGATTTTATTGAACTTGAGCCAATAAGGAAGAGGCTTTGTTGAAATGATAACGTGTACAATGCTTATCTATAGGGTCAACTGCAAGAGAACTTGCTGCATCCTAACTAGAGCAGACCCATTTTGGAATTTGTAGAGCTGAAGGAAGATCTTAAGGAGCTGGAGGTGGATTTTCATCCTCATTGTGATAATTTTAACTAGAAGGAATGATGTCAAAAGTAGAAGAGATATAGAGAGGTGGCACATATGTTGAATCAGGCTCGCGGGCCAAAGGTGGCACACCCACCACATTAGGCTCATAGGCTGATATATTTTCATCAAATTTTATATCTCTTCTAATGATTACATTTTTGGATTTGGGTTGAATAAGTCTATATCCTTTGAAATATTCAAAATATCCAACAAAAATGCATTTTCACTCTTAGGTTCTAAGGATTTATGTTTCTTATCTGGAATTTGGGCCCAAGCTTCACTTCCAAAAACACAAAAGTGACTTACATCTAGTTTGATTGAGCTCCAGGCTTCTTGTAGAGTTATATTACTTAAAACCATAGTAGGAGTGTGATTTACTATGTAATTTTCATAGTTAATTGCTTCAGCCCAAAAATTAAGACTAAGTCCTTTAGATTGAAGCATACAATTAGCCATTTATTTTAGAGTGCGATTATTCCTTTCAACAACACCATTTTATTATGAAGTATATAGGAAATTATGTATCAATTTAATGCCATGATCAGTGAAAAAGTTGATAAATTTGTTGTTAACATATTATCCTACATTGTCTAACATTAACTTAAGAATTTGGTGTCCAAATTGTTTCTCAACAAAGGCCTTGAAGGCCAAGAACATGTTCAAAACTTCACTCTTGAGTTTTAAGAAGTATACCCAAGTGTGTCTAGAAAAATAATCATTGAATTTGAAGAAATACTTGTAGCGAGAGAAAGGAACAAGTGGAAGTGGACCAGATAAATCAGTGTGCACAAGCTGCAAAGGGGTTAAAGCGTGCCAAGAGGCACATTTGTCAAAATTGTCCTGATGATGTTTTTCGAGTACACAACCAAAAAAAACACCATCTCGGCAAGATATCATAAGAAGACCTATCACTATATTTTACATAGAGTTTGAAGAGAGTGACAGTTTAAGTGACCAAATCACTAATGCCAAAGCTTTCTCACTTAATCATTATGAGCAACAAGAAGCATTAGGAATTATTTCATATAGAGTACATACTTAAGAAAAGATCAAGTCCAATTAATGGGATCCAATGATGCCTTGTTCCTTAGTTTGGCCTCTTATCTTAGCCATGTCTTCAACAATGCTGCACAATAGGGACTTGTTAAACCACTCACTTACTAGCTCATCAGTAAAATTGGTTTGGAATAGGATTCATCTTTGCCTCCACTCATGGATGTGATTAGAGATGTGGGTCGAATTTTCTAAAGAGAAGTTAGTGAGTATATGTTTTCCAGTTTTATACCTAATAAGAAGTTGTTAATGGTTAAGAAAGGCCTATTCTAAATAGATAAAGTTATCATAAGAAACACTTTCTAGAGCAATGTACCATTTGGAAACACCACCACTAAGATCCCCCTGGAAAATACATAGCTTAATGCTATCATCCATGGGAGAGCTAGAAGAGAACCATAACTGGTAAGTGGCAATGTGATACATAGGGTACTTTACACATTTATTTAGGAAATTTAGATGGAATTTTAAGTGGGACCACTGACCATTCAAGGTTATGCTTGATGGGATTGTTCATCAACTTTGAAAGATCATGTAACTTTAATGGTTTCAAGGAAAAGATAGTCAAAGGATGACCAGAGGGTATTTGGTGCCCCTTGTGACTTAGGTGGAAATTTTGATCCACCCGTAAAATGGTTTCCAATAGTGGGAGGGATGCTTGATGAAATGTTTTGTCTAGAGGAGTTATCTCTACCACCCATTTATATATTGTAAAGGTTAATGGTCCAAGGGGGAATGCCCACGCAAGAAAAATTATTCATAAAAGGTTGTTAACTTCCAATACCAAGGAGTGTGCAAAGAAAATAGCCTCCTAGACCAAAAGGTTGGACAAAAGGGTTGGTACCCCAAGGATATGAAGTACTAGGAATAGTGCCACTAGCCTCATATATATTCCAAATAAATGGAATGTTTAATTGAAAATTGGATCACCCTAACGATTGATTACCACAAGGGAATATGAACCCAACAGAAACACAAGTGCCCCCAATTGTGCTAGGGGAAAATATGGACTTAATATGATCATTCCAACCAAATGGAAATCCACCATTAGGTATAAAAAAACTACTTATTGATATGGCAGGACCAATAGTGGGCCTTGTACGTATATATGTGAATGTGGAGTTTGAAAATCTAACATGTTAATTTGATATGCTACTAATATTGGAGCTACATGCTCTGCCAAAAATGAATAGAGGGGGCATGGTTGATGATGTGGAGGCACCCATAGTGTACATACTAAAGGGAGGGAGATGGGATCTTGGAATGTGATTCCATAAAGATAAAATATTGTCAATACAGGTGTTGTGGATAAGATTTATGGTTGTATAGAAGCGTGTATAAGTTGTCGTAGGTAGTATATTAATGAAAACGTGTGTTGACACAATAGGTTATGCCATTGAATTGACATTTATTGAAATAAAATTTTAGAAAGGACAAGTGAGTGAGAAAATATAGTCAAGTAAAAACCCCCACCTAAGAAGATGAGTGACAAGATATGTGTCATGGGTGAGAAATAATGAGTTGGAGTTTCATCAACCACTTCACAAACTAGAGGTTTGGCCCCTTGAGAAGCACAAGAATTATCCCCTAAAAAATGTATATATAATGTAGTGGAAAGGGTTAAGCTTACGTCTACAGGAAATTTTACCCTCCCCATTAGAAGAAAGGCCCTCAAGAAAATGAGGATGATGTGAACCATGATGGCAACAAAGGTTGTGTGCAAGAGTGTAAAGTAAATAAAACCTGAAGTCAATAAACATGACCAAACATTACAAAACTATCAAATTTGAGGAGAAATCATGCATACTAATAGATCAAAGCTATCTTCTTGTAGCTAAAACTTGGTTGAACAGGGCCCAAGAAAAATATGTTGTTATGTTTAGGAAATGTATGTTGACCTCCTATTTAAAATTCAACAATCAATGCAAGTACCCTTAATTATGTGTAGGCACCCTCTGGGGGATCTGAGTGAGTACTCACCAACATCTCCCATAGGTACAACAAGGGCATCCCCATTGACGTCACCTTTTTGTGGTCTCTAAAATTTTGGTCACTATGATTACCACATACAACCACCAAACATAGTAGGAAAATCACCAGTTAGATCTACATTCAAACACAGGGTATCTAGCTCGCAACCTCCCTAAGTGGACCCCTTAAGTATATGTATACCTTGTCACCAATACCAAATGAAGTGTGGAAAACCACTCTCGTGGCCGTAATTTTACCTCATGCTTGACCCTTGTGTTAGAAGGGCTTCCTAGGAAACACTTTAATTTTAGTGGTTTTTTTTAATGTCAAGGGTAAATAGAAGGAAATGCAGATGGCTTTATGACTTGTTCCAAAGAAATATGTGCAAAATATGAGGATGAAACTTATAATTTAAACTAAAAATGAATTATTTCTTGCATTAGGCGGTAGATATGGTGATAATTTGTGTTTTAGATTTTTGAATGCAAGAGTATACTAGCTCTTTCTAGGTGTGGATTTTAGTTATGCTCTCGTAATAGGTGGTAGACACTTGATAAAGAATATAGATAATGAGCACAAAACCTTATAAGGAAATTATCAATAAAAAAGTATCTTAGGGATATTTTAGGCTAGTGATCTTCTTATTTTCTACAATCCTTTTGTCATCCTTAGTTAGCAAGGAAACAAGGTTGAAGAACAAGGTCAAAGGTGGATCACTTGATATTTTTCTCTTTTTTGACAACTAGTTACATGAAGGGTGTTCTTTTATCTAGCAGGGAACAACTGATGTAGGAGAATTCCACTTCCAAGTCAAAATGTTTTTTCACTAGCATAAGGGTATTTTCATTTATCAAGGGAGTTAGTTCCCTAATTGTGTGGAATTGTTTAATTTAATCTGTTTTCATAAGTTTTAGAATAAATGTACAAAATTGATTCAAGTGAGGATTGATGTAACCATATATACTTTTTAGGAGATATCTCAAGATTATTTGGAGGATTAGATAGATTTTAGAGTTAGTTGAATGCATCAGAGTATTTTGTTGATCTAGGAAGTCTAAGATAGGATTTTGTTGAAGAAATTGTAGATCTGAACTAATTCCAGTTTAAAATTCCCTTTTGTACAAACATAATCAAATTCATGAGAACATAAGTTAGGGAGAGTAGAGGTGTGAGAGAATAAATTGTTTGAAAGGATTTCAGGGCCCAATAAGGCCTTAATTCCAAGAGGGGAGCTTTAATGTAAATCAAGCTAGGAGAAGGAGTTTGTCCATTATCTATGTGTTATAATATAGGAACACTATTTCCAAGTGTTGGAATATGTGTGGATACCCTTGTTATTATGGTGATTATTTATTATATGCATATGTATTCCCTATAGTTATAAATAAATTAGTTTGATTGTAGGATTGGGTGAGGTTTAAGAACATGAGGAAGAATGTTGCATGAATGCCACCAAAGTTAATCTAGATGAGGTTAGAACCTTGAGAATAGGGTTGAATCCTTTATTCTAATGAGTGAGGTTGTTAATTATTGGTCAACAGAGTGATCAATGATCGAGAGGAATATTGGAAGAGGAGTGAAGATTTAATGTGAAGGCTTTGTAGAGATGTTAAAACCTTTAAGAAATCAATTTCCTTTAAGTTTGAGTAGCTTGGAATGACACAGCGGACGCAGATGAACCCAATTATCATGAAGGATAGATAAAGGAGTGCAAATGTTTATGTTGAAATATTCATAGAGGCTTGTAGACAGAGAAGATGAGATTGGTGTGTAAAGGAATAAATATAGAGGGAACTCTGTAACAGAAGTTTTATTAAGGTTTTAAAAATTTTTGTTAACGAATGTAGGTTGGGAGAAAAATACTTCAAGAAAAGTCGTCAAGAGACAACGTCAAGACGAAAGTTTCTGTTGGCTTTATGGGTCCCTAACCAAGGTTCAGATATTTTGTGGAGTCCATCAAAACCCAATGCTACTTGCCCTTTCGGAAATGATCTAGTTTTGCAGATCGAAGTCTTGCCAGAGGCAACATAGGGGGATGCTAGAACTAGGTTTATGCATCCAGAGGGATAGAGGACAATGGATTTAGGGTTTTTCATTCTTATTAGAACTCTGCAGGTTAGATCTATCGATATTACTAGTGTTGTTCAACACAAATGTTGAAATTTCTCACAAACTACGCGATTTTACTTATTCATGTATTAAACACAATAAATAACCATAAAATAGATTATGCTATTCAGTTACAGAACAAAACCCTTATTCAACATGAAAATTCATAACAATAAAGAAAATAAACACATCATTATAACTCATATTTTGTCAATAGTTCATTCATTTACATCCAGATCTATCTCATACATCCCCTTTCCACCCTGCGGACACAACTGCAGTCTTTCCTTAGGTCTCCGCGCACACAGTTGTAGGATCATTTTCCTCTAACCAAAACCATAGACTCTAACTCAGTGTTACATACAAATGTATTTCATATCGTCAATCATAACATGCCTATGATTTCTATCTAGAATCCTAATATAGATTTTTATTTTACAATACCATGGTACCAAACAATGGTCGAAGTCCAACGTTCACAAAAAGTCCCATATTATTACATAATTAAGGGGATTTGAAGCACCCTAAAGCCCCTAAGATCAAAAATATACTTTGTGTTGCGCACTTCATGCCTCAATCCGAGGATTCTTTACCTCGTGGGGGTTCCTAGCTCCAACAGGCCCCCAACACAAATCTGTGGCTCATCGCGAGTCACAAAGGTGGTGTGCCATTGATCTTTGATCTGATGTGGCTAAAGGCATCCTTAAATGAAGGAATTGTATCATCGCAATGCTTTGAAACGTCCTGGACCTCTCCAAATAGTGGTTCTTTGATGTACTTGGTTTCCTTATGTTCTAATCCCCTCTGATTTTTGTGCAGCTCTTTAAGCTTCTTCTCCACATTTTGGGAAAGATGACTGGCCTCAGCTTCCCATGGATTCATCCTGGAAATGACTAGCTTGTCTTTCTGATGCAACTCCTCAATCTATTCTTGTAAAAGGTAACCCTCTTTGAGACTGGTAATCATCTTAATTGGTGCCAAGGTATTTATAGTGACCTTGATTTTATCCAGCTATTGTTGTTTCTCACGCAACTCGGTCTCAATATTCTATAATTTTGGGTCCTCCTGTAGCAAGGACAAAATATCCAGAGCTTCACAAAATATGCTCACACACTCTTGTATGCGAGACTCCATCTGTGTTGTGGTAGCCTTCACCTCCGCTGTGCATTTCTCATGGACTTTTGGTAGAGTAGCGGGCTATAACTGCATATGTAGCATGATGATTTTCATTTCCATATTGATATGTACTTCATCAAATTTTGTCTTAGATCCTTTTATAGTAGTGGAAAACTTGGCCACTTTCTCCTTAGGTGCATCTACAACCTAAATTTCGAGCTCTGGTAGCTCGTTGCATTCCTTAGAAATAGCTTCTTCACACTTTTTCCGTGGTGCTGCCTCAACCTTGATCTCTTGGATAAAAACATGTTTCTCCAAAACCATGCTTTGTCGCTCTTACTATACATCCTGAATAACCATAATATTGTTTTGTTCTATGATCTTTAGCTCCTCGATGATGCCCTGGTGAAATTCATGCAAGGCCTATAAAGGCATTTCCGCAAGATTCAATGTTGTTTTCTACCATCGGGCCACCTGATTCATCTACTCATCTGTGTCAAAATTTAGTGTGCCTGCAGGAATAGACACTACGTGGGTGTTTGTAGACAGTGCCAACTCCTCCGCAGTTGTACTTGGTCCAGCTGCTCTGCTTGGTGGGACCACACTCTCTTGTAGCACGCTCACTTGTACCTGAAAATACTACAACCATTTATGGACATCTTCAATTACCTTCTTGTATTGCTCTTCGATGTCACACCAAACTTCCTCATTGACCTATCACATAGCATCCCTGATCTTGTCAATGTCCCCCTTAGTGAGGACCATGTTTGTTGGACATACGGATTTGTTGAACTTGACCTTATTTCGTGCACCACCCTTCTATGATTTCCTTATCTTAGTAATAAATGGGTATGATGGGTTATAGAGATCCTTGACGAGATCACCGCCAAGATTATCATCTCTCCTAGTCTCCAGAGTCTCTGCTTCAGTGTCCTTCTGCCCTGTTGGGATAGTGGGCTTTGCCCAGCTCATTCCTGCTATCTCGATACTCCCATGCAGCGGAGTTAACCAATCACTCAGCCATTGGTTGATGATGGACTCTACTAATTCATCTTCGATCACATACGAGAGCTTGCACTAGAGCCCTACGAGGTCCTTATTCACTTTTATGTGGGTATGGTGGAAGTTCAATTTGATCTACACAATTTGTCGATATCATTGCACATGGCTTGGTTATAGGCGGGGCTTTTGTTTGATTGTTGTCCTTAAGCTCATCTCTACTCCGACCCAGAAATTTTTTTTAGACATAGCCCTCGATGGTTCCAGCATACCAGGCTACTTTGCAGAGATCAGGGTCCACAACATTGAAATGTGACCCATCAGGTTCCCTCCATTCCATCAAGACAATCAAAAGTAGGATCCATGTGTAGTGGAACTTCTTGCCTTATTCTTGTGTAGCCCTACAATCTTCGAAGAATTTATAAAATAAATATCCAACCTAATTGTATATCATTCCCTTGACACACTCCATAGCTAAAGCAATAACTGGTGCGAAAGCCTCCTCCCCACGACTCTTCCTCATGATTTTTCCTACAAGGATGTGTGCAGTAAAGTGCACAGTTTTGTCAGTAATTTTGGATCTAATGAGATAGTCGTTGGTCTTCTTGGTTAGATCATACTCCTTATTCATCTTATATACCAACTTCTGGTCTCAGATTTTACCCACAAAAGCCTCCACAAGATCCAACCCTTGATAGGTAAGGGTTGCAATTCTCTTGATCAGCATCTATGTAATGGGGATCTTCTTCCCTAGCCATAAACAATCCGCTTGCGCCAAGGACAACATCTTGAGAAAACAAATAGTATCAATGGAAATTTTTTTGAAGCACAGTATGTACAATATATTGAGGGTCCCTACCTGTTGGATACCATTTACCCATTTTATCGGCTCTAATCACATGATTCTACCTAGAAATGACTGCTGGCGCAGATACCATCAGGTTCAAACTGCGGGTACTTGCTTCTGTCATTGAAATCCGATTCCTCCATTCTCAACTAGGTCACCTTAGTTAGTAAATCACCTTCAACTACCACTTCATCTAGAATCAGTAGAGTGAACACCTTGTAATTCAATGCGTCAAGGCCCTTCACCGGCTTCTTAGCCTCCAGCTTCCAAGGAAAAATGTAAGGAGGCAACCTGGAGAGAGGTTCAACCTCCTTAACATCAACTTCCCTTGGTGCTTCTTTTTCCTCCTCATCCTCATCTGATTCAACTTCCATGACTATTTCCTTTTGCCATTGTTGGGCTGTCCTAGCTTTCTTTTCCTTTGACGTTTCTTCCGGGGTGAGGACCGCACTGCTAGTTTCTTAGAATTCACAAATGGAGCCGCATCTGTGAATTGTTGTCTGGGAGACCTCGGCCCCATCACAGTCACTGGTTGTGTAGCTATCATGATGTACCCTAAGCCTCGCTAAAGAAATTCTCGTGCAATCTCTTCAAAATTCTTGTCAAACATGTAGTAGCTTGCTCGACTCTCTCATAGAAAACAATTCTCTATTAGCGCACAAAGTGTTTTAATTTGAGGTAGGATCCTTGATTTATAGAAAAATTTAAAATTTGAAACTCATAATTTCCCTTAGGTGTTCCTCATAAATTCTGATTTAGCGGCATATTTGACCAGATATTCCCATTAATTTAGTTTCTCTTGTTCCTTCTAATGGCCAGGTTGTGTTCCAATCCATTTTTTCTACTCCAACAGTCATATTTTGGATGATCTCCATGAGGCTCACCTATTCGGCACAATCCTCCCTCCCTAGGCACAGTAACCTTCAACTGCACTCATAATCCATCTTCCGTGCACTACTCTGACTATGCTAACTCCATCCTTCACCATATTCCATCTGCATCGGAGCATCTTGTCATTTGGAGATCTCCTCCCCCAACAAAAAATTGTTGGATGGGTCTGTCTGATATGGCTAAAGCAACGTGCTTGGCTCCTTGATAATATGAATTAATCTTGCTTTCCTTTGTTGAAGCACCTGATTATTGCCAGCTTCCCCCCCATCAGTGAAGCTATATGTTAATAGGAACCCATCTATCAGCTCATCCCAATCCACGATTACATGGCACAACTCTATTTCAAGATACAATTGTTGAGGTATCATCTCCAAAGAATTGAAAAACATGTTCACCCATTATGGCTGAGGTTCCACTCCCCAAGATGTGGTCCAATGAGCTAAATTCTTGTGCATATCCTACTGACTATCATACTTCTCCGCAATTCTAGTGTCAACCTAACCAAACATCAACCTTATTAGTTTGAAAAATTTTGTCCACCCTCCTAAAATTTCTCTGTGCGCACCCCACCATCATGGTGGAGTGTAACCAAAGCCTCGTACCTTTGTTCCTCTAGAACTTTGCACTCAAATTCCTCCATGATAAAGGAAAAATTCCCCATTCCATTATAAAAGGGAAAGTTTTGCACTTCGGACTTGACACAATGCAGAGATTTTGTAACCCTGTTAGAGCACTTTGTGGTTGTTTCATGCATTCTATTATGTTAGGGCTCCAACTCTTCATCGGAATTAGACATGCACGGACTATCGTGCTCCCAAAATATTCTTCCATCTATGGTAGGTTTAATACAGTCTTTGTCCTACGTAGTAGGCTAATAAATATGATCAATCGCAGTATCAACATAGTCATATTCGACAAGTTTGATATAGCGCACACCTTCAAACTCGAGTGCCACCCTTTTCAAATACCATCTACCTATTATTTAGGTTTATTATAGCATCCATGTCATAATCTTAGTCAAATCCTAACAACATGGGGTATAGATTACTCTAATCAATTATCTCGATGACCTCAAATTCAACCAATAGACTTGCACCATCAATATCTACAATGAATCCCTGCCAAAACCACATAGGGATGATCTTTTGTTGATTTTCCATTCTCATTTGAATATGCTACCATTACAACTTCGCCTTTCCCATCTACTCCGATGTCTGTTTTGGAAGAAAATTAGCATCTAATCCGAGATCCTAAATGGCTTGACCCATCTCATAGTCTTTGATCTGCATAGTTAATGGCATCTCTCGATGAGTTCTCTTCTTATTCTTGTAGACTTTGTTTATTGTGCATTATTCCATCCGTAAGTCTTATTTTCCAGCGCATTTATCAAGCAGCTCCTCCAATCCGTCTATAACCCTTTGGTCCCTTAACAACTTCATGCACATTTGTAAGAAAGATTTGAGTATTGATGGATTGACTCCCTTTACTTCAGTATTCTCTTCAGGCTTCTTTTCTACCAGGAAAATCTATCTATGCGCAATGGATGTCACAGCCTTAGGAGTAATAACAATTTATTCGTTGCCATGAATGCCTCTTTTTCGTGCTATACATTAAACCCAACGATCTCATCTTTAGCCTTCCTTACCCATGTCTCTAGTACAAACCTATGCCCATCTGTGTAGTTTCCTCTAGTATTCATACCACTATGCATGACTATATTAACACTTGTATCTCCTAGGCGCGGTTCAACCTTCATCATTTGTATGTTCTACGCTGGCTACTGGTTGCACTTCTCCTTCATTTTAGCTAACAAAATGGGACAATATTCTATTTCATGACCAAATTCCTCACAATACTTACATGATACAGTAGTAGCATTCTAGCAGTCTCAAGAAAAGTGTCCAGGCTATCCACAGTTGTAACACACGATATGTCCTCACCCTCAACCAATGCTTCCTCCTAGGTCGCACCTTCGACCTTGAAAACCTCCTCACGTAGTTGGTGAACCCATAGGCTCACGACCTTCTATTTGCATTCGATATGTGCCCAGACTATTCTGTAGCATTAGATCATAGCTCCTACAATGTTGTTCATCATGCCCAACTGAACTACAGAAGTTGCAGAACAGTTGCTTCGGCGATCTGACCAATTTTTGTAATAAGTGACAAAAATCAATGGAGTGTTCGCCTGCAACTTTGCAGATAATACACCATACAGTAGGCCCTGCACTTGGACCTCCACTCCATCCAGGTTTAACGGATTCAACATCCCAGTTCCCACATAGTCTCTAAAAATAGGACACTGGTACTTGTAGTGACCCTTAGCCTTGAACTTGATATACCAGATTGTTGGGCGAAACTCCTTTCCCTTCTTTAGATCCTGGAGCTCCATGTGAAAACTTTCCAACTAAGTCTGATTTTTTTTCACCCCTATGCTTGCATTAGCTATTAGCGAAGCCTCCAGCTTCATTGTGATCTCTAGCACTTTAACCTAAGTTGCGATATTCTATTGTGACAATGATAATCTATGATCCGACAACAATGCAACAATAAATGACTCTTTATATTGTTTTTCTAGGATCTTATAGCTAATCTAACTTAATAATGTCTTAAATCATTGATCTACCTCCAACATTAGTCTTAGTAGTCAACTAATTGATCTCTTTGATCTCAATTATACACTCGGATATTGAGTTTGGTTTTTTTAATTCAGTGTTTAGCGCAGTCTTTGTTTCAACCAATGAAGCCTTTTCATTTGTTGTAACAAACTTCTTGTACCAGGACAATGCACGATCTTGCAGTGCACCAACCAACTACGGTTTCTTCATATATTCAGCTATAAAATTCTGCGAACTCCGTATCACTTCTACTACACACCAGAACTGTTCAAGGTCATCTTTTCCCTTGAACATAGACATATTTCATGGTTGAGCCATGTGGGGAGATGGAGGTGGAGGAACAAAACGAGATGGAGTGATGATGGGAGTGGAAGGTTGGTGAATTTCCTCAGCACTTTGCTAAATTTTAGATCTCAAAGACAGACTTCGCAAAGTAGCAGGGTTGCTTTCTCCTTTCTCATATTCAAACAATAATTTATAGTCAATTTCTGATCCAGGTGGATATTGGTGGTCACCCACCTATTCCACTTGGGGCCCCACCATTGTCTCTTTAAATTTTTCAGTTTCGGCACAACTTACTATTTTTAGCAGTTTTTCGAGTCCTGAACTTCCAGAGCCGTTTTGAGGCCCTAAACGATGTTTTTTGGAAAAATGGAGAGCAACATGGGTCCATGGACCGATGTTGCTTGTTTAAAATTTGTATTCCTCGGATAGATATTTCTAACGAGGTATGGTACGCATCAAACGGAGATCGTATGCCAAAGTTACGCCCTTGGGAAGTTGAAACACCAATTTACCCAAACGGGGCCCATAGTTTTGGCGCTTCATCTCCTAGGGTTAGGGTTTTGGCTGTTTAGGATTTCCCATTGTTTCTAAATGATAAATAGTCCCTCGAGCCTCATTGTAACTCAGTTCAGAGGCCTGTAGCCGCCACATCTCTTCTCAGAGATAGCTACCAGCGCCCTAGCTAGTTTTATTTCCATTCTGTCTGTAAGCAAATTTCAGTTCTTTAATATTAATGAAATGAAGTGTTATTTCCGCTGCATCTCTATATTTATGGTTATATGTTTATTCTCATTCCTCATATGTTTGCATAACTCGGTCAATATAACTCAGAATATTTATTATAACCTATTTTTGGAAATTTAATGATCATTCTGCATCTTTGCATGTGTTTGAAACCACTATCTAGAGACTCTAGACTTTCAGATTCGCGTTGAAACTGTCTCGCCGTCACAAAATTTCTGAAAAAATAGTTGATTTTAAATCAACGATAACTCCCACATCCGGACTCCAATTCAACCGATTTTTTTTTTAACTTGGGTGATTTTTCAAGAGGAGCTCAGATCTATATCCATTCTTCTAAAAATTTTCACTGAAAATTGCGAAAAATGGCAGGAGAGCCGCCGTCCATGAATTGTTGTCAAAAAAATTGCTTCAACATTGTTGATTTTGAATCAATGATATCTCCCTCATACGAACTCCAATTTGGCCGATTTGTTTTTTGAATTTGAGTATTTTTTTGCAAGGAATCCAAATCTAGTCTTTTTTTTTGTAAATTTTTCACCAAAAGTTTTAGATCTGATCTGAAAACTCGCCGCCCAAAAAAATTCATGGATTTTGCTGAAGATTGCTGCAAAACATTGAAACTAAAATATGTTTCAAACCCTCATTCCCATGGAGGTGTAACCTGGATCTGATACCACTGATCCAGATCTTGGGGGGAGACCCCCAAGATCTAAAAATTTGAAATGGATCTGACAAGATCTGCAAAATTAGAATGCCAGGAAAAAGAGAGAACATAAAGAAAATAAAACCACAAAGAAACTTGTTTTATTAAAACAGAGAATAACTGTAGAAGATACATTGTGGTGGAGAATATGTTCTTTTACAAACTGAGGCTTGTTATTTATAGCGTTTTTTGAGTTACAATACCATGTGTAGATACCATAAGCCAATACCATGGGTAGATACCACTTACAATACCATGGGTAAATCCCATGTGTGGATGAATACGATGGGTGGATACATACCATGGGTCACTTACAATACCATGGGAGAATAAATATCATGGGTGGATGAATACCATGGGTCGATGCCATTTACAATACCATGGGTAAATTCCATGGGTGGATGGATAACATGGGTAGATGAATACCATGGGTTGATGCCATTTTCCATTCGGATCATTCCTCCCTCCTTAAGAAGCAATGGTCCCCATTGCATGAAGTTCCCTCCTGAGAAGCCTTTGCTGAATATGAAGAGCCACTGAAGAGAAGGGTTTTGTGTAGTTAACCCATAATCGTGATGAACGAAGATCCGAGGATAGAGATACCCTGTAATGCTTGTGACGAACTGTGATATTGACAGTGTGTGGCCTAGAAAATGGACTTCAATGAAGTGTGGGTTTGTGGATGAACCAAAATCATGACAAACGAATATCTGAGGATAGAGATACCCTGTAATGCTTGTGACCAACTGTATGACTAACAGTGTGCGGTCTAGAAAATGGACTTCGATGAAAATGATTTTGTGCGGTTAACCCATAACTGTGATGCTGATTGTTGATGAAGTAGCAGGTGCCTACATAGCTTGGAGTGGGAGGGAACATCTCCAAATAACCCAAGCTGAATGCTGCTATGCTGAAAATGATGAATGTGAAGCAAGTTCCTACTAAAGCGGGGTGGGAGGGCACGTCTCCAAAGGGAACCCACTCCAAATGCTGCTCCAGATTTAAAATGAGCATAACTCGATCAATATGTCCCATTGACGTAGCCATGCCATTTGTAGCTGCTCAGGCCGATTCAGCTCATGTCCAGTCTGAAGTTGACAAAGAAAGTAGCTTCATCGAGCGCATTCAACACATCCGCCAACAGGAACCCAATCCAAATGCTGCTCCAGATTTAAAATGAGCATAACTCGGTCAATATGTCCCATTGACGTAGCCATGCCATTTGCAGCTGCTCAGGCCGATTCAACTCATGTCTAGTCTGAAGTTGACAAAGAAAGTAGCTTCATCGAGCGCATTCAACACATCCGCCAACATGTTCATGATATATTGGACAGAGCCAATGCCAAGTACAAGAAACGCCATGATGAACACCGGGTGCCACACAACTTCCAGGTGGGCGACAAAGTATGGCTACATTTGCAGAAGGAGCGCCTCACTGGACCCCACCGCAAGCTTCGCCCGCTCTGATATGGGCTGTAAAAAATCACCAAGGCTGTAGGGAACAATGCCTTTGAGCTAATTATTCCACTATTCCTTGGTCTGCACTCAGTCTTCAATGTGGATTGCCTTCATCCTTACTTCCCACCGCTACTGGACACCTCGAACATTGTAGAACAAATCACACCAACAGAGTTAAAACTAGACTGCATGGAACAGGCCACCACAGATTGTATCATGGACATGCAAATCAAGAACACTCGCCAACAGAAGATCCAACTGTATCGAGTTGTCAAAGCTGGCCAACTCCTGCACCAAGGAAAGTGGTTCACCAGGGACCAAGTTGACAAGAATTTCCTCATCTCTCATGGAGAGACGCATAATGGGGACCATTTCTTCCTAAGGGGGAGGAATGATCAATTGGATATTGGTGGTCACTTGCCTATTACTTGGGGCTCTGCATTGTCTCTTTTAGTTCCAGTTTCAGCTGCTACTATCTCAGCGGTTCGGGTCCTGAACTTCAGGCTAGTTTTGAGACCTAACGACATTTTTGGATAGATATTTCTAACGAGGTATGGTACGCGTAAAACGGAGATCGTATGCCAAAGTTACGCCCCTGGGAAGTTGAAACACCAATTTACCCAAACGGGGCCCATAGTTTTGGCGCTTCATCTCCTAGGGTTAGGGTTTTGGCTGTTTAGGATTTCCCATTGTTTCTAAATAATAAATAAGCCCTCGAGCCTCGGTATGGCAAGTTGAGAGGCTGTAGCCACCGCATCTTCTGGAGATAGCTACAGTAGCCTAGCTAGTTTTATTTCCATTCTGTCTCTAAGCAAATTTCAGTTCTTTGATATTAATGAAATGAAGTGTTATTTCCACTGCATCTCTGTATTTATGGTTATGTTTTTATTCTATTGCGTTCCTGCATAAATCTAGATCAATTTAAATGTATGTACGCCAACCTATTATGAATCGCTTACCGCTTCACATAGCACCCAGTTCTCTCCATCAATTTGAGCACAATTTCACTATACACTTTTCACAAAATAGCATTTTAATCCATAACATCAGTGAATTCATGTACTTAACTCGCATACATTGGAAAAAATTGTGCTCTACTTCACTATAGGAAACAACACTCTCAATTACGCAATCAGTAATAAATCCACCAAGGATGCTATCAATCCTGTAATAAACAACTCTTGCGATCTTGTTATCAGTATTTTTGAGTTTCTTAATCATATCCGGGGTCCACCCAATGGGTCTATTATTAAAATACCCCATGGCGTAGCTAGCCTTGAGATCCACTCATGCAACTCGCTAGAAAATGATGCAAGGAAGGGCTCAGACTGATTTATATAAATATACTTATGTATGCAATGTTCAGTAGAGATATGCAAACTCTTTTATTTCTTGCGTAAAAAACTCACGATCCTTTTTATCAACCTGATTTTCAATCACTTTCCACAACCAACTATACCTCAGTCAGATCTCGATCCCAATAATGGAACCATTTTTTGGATTTATGGGGCCCTAACATAGCTTCATATAGTCTGTGTAGTACAAAAAAAACCATCTATTACCATCCCATTCAGCAACAATCTACTTGCGGAGACCAAAGTCTCACCCAAGGCAATGTAGGGGGATGCTAAAACTAGGTTTCAACATCCAGAGGTATAGGGAACAATGGATTTAGGGATTTTCCATCTTATCAAAATTGCGTAGGTCAGATCTATCAATATTACAAACTTTTTTCAACACTATTGTGGAACTTCCTCACAGACTGTGTGATCTTACTTATTGATGTATTAAACACATTAAATAACCATAAAACAAACTGTTTTATTCAGTTACAGAATAAAACCCTTATTTATCATGGACATTCATAACAGTAAAAAAAGAAACACATCATTATAATTGAAATTTCATCAATAGTTCATTCATTAACATCCATATATATCTCATACATCCACTTTCCACCCTATACACATAGTTGCAAGGGAATACAGACACAACAACATTATTTCCTAAGGTCTCTGTAGACATAACTGCATGATATTTTTCCTCTAACACAAATCACAAACTCTAACTTATTCTTACATCCAAATACATCACATATCATTAATCATAACCCACCTATGAATTATATCTAGACTCTTATATAGATTTGGATTTTACAATACCATGGTCCCAAACCATGGGCAGAGTCCAATGTTAAAAAAAAATCCCATCTTGTTATATAATTAAGGGGCGTTGACCCACCCCAAAGCCCCTATGATAAAAAATATACTTCGTTTTTTGCACATTTTGCCTTGATCTGTGGAGTCTTTACCTAGCGAGGGATCCAAGCACCAATAGTTCATCTCAGAAGGATGAGAGAAGAAGGCCAAAGGAAGAATGAAGTTGACTAGGTGTTAGCCTGATGTGAGAGCCAGCCAATGAAAAGGAGGCCTATATTACATGGAGAGCAGTGGGACCATGAGGTAAGATTGACTTCAAATCTTGCATGCATTTTTTAAAGGATCGAGATAAAAACTAACAGGTGTTGGGATTGATGTTTTAGGTCGAAAGTAACAAAGAGCACATAATGAGAATAAGTGTGTGAAGAGGTCCAAGCTTATGTGGAGTAGAGGGCCCCTCCTGGAGGTATTCTACCCCAACGACCTTTTGTAATATTTCATTCCAACGAGAAAGGCTTTAAAGAATGAATTGGAGAATTTAGATGTGCATTCAGTCAAAGTTTCTATCTCGGAAGGGTTTTTTGAATTCATTTTCATTGCATCGATGTTAACAGAGAGGGATCATGTGAAAAAGGTTATATGAATGAGGAGCAGCCACAGTGGTCCCGTTATGGGTTAGCTCTGCCAATTATGCATATTTGGCTCTTGGGGCTATTAAAGAACTCTTGAGTCTAGTTTTTTCATATCACCCTTGTGAATATTCCCACTTATATTGAAATCCCCCACTATAATTTATGTAAATTTATTTATTATCCTCGAAAGTGACATCAAGACAGGGTTGAAGGAAGTGCATTTTTTGGAAAGAGAAGAGAACTCAACATTGTTGGTTGATAGGTTGAATTTGGGCTTGCATCAGTAAACCTATAATGATTTAGGATAGATAGGTTATCCCTATCATATGGTAATCATTTATCTTGATCCCATATGCACTATGAAAGTGAATCAGGCCAATAAAATATTATTTCTCAGACCCTTTTGGGCTGCAAGCCTAGTTCTATGCACATACAATCTAGGCATATTTCTGTATGGTGTAGATCTAGAAAAAAAAACCCCTATTCTCTCTATTTTGGTTTGAATGGAGGAAAGGAAAAGTTTAATCAAGAGGATTTTCATATTTTTATAAAGACCTTAATTGTGAGTTCTCCCCTCTTTTGTGTCAAGTGTTTGAATTCAGTGGAAAATCAAAAGTAGAGAATAGAGAGCCATATGGGTTATATTGGAAATATATAACACATTATTTATGAAGCGAAGAAAATAAAGTCTCTATCTTGTCTACAAAATAATTTATTTCAAGAATATCCACCATGATATTGAATGTAAGGCTATAAGGGGGTTCCTTGAGATCCAGGAAAGAGGTTTTGTATCCTATAAGGATGTGGCGCAAGGGAAGGGATCAAATCCATCAGATCCACTGTAGTGCAACTGTGGAATTTACATTGTAGAACAACTACAACAATTCCTTGCCATGGGGGAAAATATAAAAATGGTGAACCAAATTTTTTTTGTTCTGCAACCTATGGTAGTGATTTACAGATTCAATGGGTTTTTGACCAGGCTTGATGCTTTGCACCAATGGGTTTTCACAACCCAGAATAACAATTATGATATCTACCTATGTTCTAAGTATTTATTTTTCAGCTTGATACTCAAAATCATCTAGAATGAGTATTGAAAGATGGGGCTTGGTTTTAAAAAAGATATGCGCTCTTCATTACCCCTTGGTTCCCATACTTTCACTCCACAATAATGGCGGTAACAACAATACCAGTATGGGTGAGGTTTCCAAATATCTCCTTTCCTTTTTGGTATCATACAGTTCTTGAGGATATTGGAAACAATCTACTGTCATTTAAAAAGTTGGACTCCGAAAAAATAAAGAAATTTATTTACCTTTGATAGGATTTTTCTAGAAATAAACCTAAGAAAACGTATTCTTGATTGCATTTTGCTGAAACACAAATCCTTTCGATGGAACTGTTTGGTTCCAATTAATGATGTCAATCAGAGTTAAATTTAATGTCAACCCAAGAAGGTAAACTTAGAAGTACTTATATAAAATATATAGATCTAGAAAGATTTCTAATTTGTCCGAGATCTTTTGGTTCTCTTACAAGAACACATTCATCAAGATCTCTTCCAACAACTAAGATTCCTAATTTGTTCAAGATCTTAAAGTTCCCTTACAAGAACACATTCATCAAGATCTCTTCCAACAATTAAACAAACATAAATCTAACATTCGTCAAGATCCTAAGGTTCTCTTACAAGAATACATGAATTTTAGGATCTCCTCCAATATTAGAACATCTAACAAAAACTCAAAATCTGAAATGAAACAAACCTAAATCTAATAATTGTATGAGATCTTACGGTTCTCTTACAAGAACACTTTCAAATAAGACTCTTCCAATATTAGAACATTTAACAAAAACTTGAAAACTAAAGTGAGGCCATGGGGACCCTCCATAACTCCACAAGCACACCACTTCAAAGGAGACTCAGATGTAGAGGCAAAATCAAAGTATGATTCTTTATTTCAAAATCTCCATTCCACATATGAAGTAAAATATATTATTTTCTAATATTTAATCAAGAATTTCTCTTAAAAATTCTTGAAAATAAATAATATTTGGAAGATATAAATGAGACCCATTAATGGTGAACAATAGGGAAAATGAAGTTACATGGTGGTGAATAATGAGTGATATAATGGAAGCATAGGTGAAAAATGTATGGTAATGAGTGATATTTGTATGACATTTTGAAGCCCAAACACGAACCAAATGTTGGATTATGAAAATACAACTTTCAAATTTTTCTCATGTTACAAAATAGGACATATGTAGAGAACATGCCCCCAAGAAAAAAAAAGAACCCAAAAATAAAATGTGATAAACTCATAAAAAAGAAGGATGAAATACTTTTTATCCATTCATCATGGAGGATGAATAAGGGGTAGCAACGAAGAAACTACCTAACCAAGAAGAATGAATAAATTGAGTACAAGTTGGAAATTAAACCCATTTATAGTCCAATACAGAATCATAAGTGACCCGTGAACTATAACGAAAAAAAATGTGGCACACAAAGAATACGTGATTTTGGGCTCAACAATGAGATATACGGAAATGGTACAACTTTACCCCCAAACAAGAAGATGACAAAAGATATAGAGAAATAAAGGGAAGAAAGAGTAAGTGACTACTATAATACTCATCATCTCTTAATATTTTATACTTGTTGTATTTTTCAACTTTTCATATGGACAAACATTGAAAGGTAACCTTTACTGAAAGAAAATAGCATCTACAAAATGTAATTTTGTTCCTTTTTCAAAAGTTGAATAAAATTACAGTTTTTCTCCATTTACAAAAAATACTTTTATTTGCAATGAAATCTATCAACAAGAGAATAAGATATTTCGAAATGAAATATGAAAATAGTTGTCACATCCCTCTCTTTTGTCAGTCTGATATGCATTAAAGATAATAATATAAAATGCAAGAAAATAGTAAAAATAATCTAAAGGAAAATCAAATAAAGCACAATGAAAACCAAAATCCTAATTATAAGAAAGCATGCATTCAAATAATGGATTCAAAGATTAAATCACACTAATAGATAAACAAAAAGGTGAAGGGTTATGTTATAACATTTTACTCTGTTTTTTATTTTTTTTAAGAAAATGTTGACAATTTCAGTGTTATCATTTTATTTGTAATAAACAGGGAGAACGTTGATAGTGGGATTATCAACGTTTTTATGGTTTTGATAATTTCTTCAGAACAATGCACTCACAATGGGTTTGCCGACATTTTGGGTATAGTTGACAAATAAATTGTCAGCGCCAAAATGAATTTCAAATTTTGATTTTTTTGAAATGCATTGACCACGTTGGTAGTAGTATTGATGGGTATTTATCATGCCATATTCAGTTCGAAGGTAGTAAGTATGTGTTGAATAGGTGTTTTCCACTACCACTGGCTTTGGTTATCAATAGTCATTCTATGTTAAGATGTGGGTTATTGTTAAATCATTTACCTGAATGTTTATCATTTATCCTACATGGTTATTTTATTGTTATCGCCTATAATTTTAGTAATTCCTGGCAAAGCCATTTACATCCAAGTTTGTTGACAGGAATATAGGATTAAATCTCAATAAATCTTTCTGTGTCTCTCTTGGGTTATACAACTAATGGGGAAGAGTGGAAAATCTAGCCGAGCTGAGCTAAAAATGCCTGACCTCCTTGATATTTACCCCAACATTTAGCAAATCATCTAGTGAGTTGTGTGCCAGGAATTGTTCCAATGATGCACAAATTCATGACATTGTAGATCGTGAATTCACTCAGGGGTTCAATGGTTAGTGGGTGGAGATAGTCGGATTTTCTCTATTAGCCACAAAGGAGCTGATAGCGGAGGATATGATTTTTCCTTTAGATGGAGAAAGGGTTTTCAAGAGCCATGTTGTAATAGGGATTGACATTCCATTTGTCCTAAAAGCATAGTTTAAAGGTCGAAACTAGAAGATAGGGGTTCAAAGGGCTTGGTTGGAGGATAAATTGAATTCTATTCCAAGGATAACCCAGTCTTATCTCACTTATGAAGGGAATTTCAACCGAGTAAGCCTTTCCATATTCATTTCTTATCTCATGTAGTTGGTCAAGTTAGAATTAATGTTTATTTTTGTTTGGTGAAATTTTGAAACACATGGTGGCTCCTTTTTGAGTGAGGGTAGATCCTTCGCCAAACTTTGTTTTATCACAAATACTATATCAAACTGTTAATTTAGAATAAATTGGCCAGGTCAGGAAGGACCTAGAGAAATTTATTATTTTGGGGAGGCTTTCAACCCCAGCCTCCTAAGGCTAGTCGAGTGAGGAAGAAAAGCACCAAACAGGGTAAGTAAACTCATGCATGAGCATCCACTGAGCCAACCCATGGTCAGAAATAAACAGAAATTCCCTCGACTTTTGGTCCCAAAATTCCTAAGGTTAATCCTAGGAGAAGTTATAGGCTCAAAAGGATAGCCCGTGCCTCGACTGAAAACGTGCCCATGCTATCAAATCCCCTCATGCTGAAAAATCACCCATTGAGAAATCCAATGCAAAAACCCATTCACTAGAAATAATTAAAGGAAATTAAATTGAATTTGAAACCCAAGATGAAGAACCTTCGTCTAAAGAAGAACCAACACTTTCTAAAATATTCAAGGGAGGAAAGATACCTCATACCAGGCCTAGAAACAAACTTAGATTGAAGATAAACCTGAAAAATAATCCAGAACTTTCCAAGGAGGTGATATATGTTTACAACATGCCATTAAAAGACCTCATAATAAAAAAATAAAAAAATCTAGGTTCTTAAAAGTAAAAATCTAAAGAAACCAAGGAAAAGGCACTATGGAAATCAGGAAGAGTAAGAGGAAAATAATGGAGAAGGTAGATGTTGTTCTAAAGGCATTTAACACACTCAACTAAGAATCTAAGGGATATTCTAAGTTTTTTATTATTCATTTTTAAAATTCAATTTTGATCTATCACTAATAATTCACTTGTCAACATTATACACAGTGAAGAAAAGAGGAGAGCTGATGTTCGAGTTGTCAACAATTTTTTGTAGAAAGGTGTTCACATTTCAATTGTCGATGAATTTTGAAAAGAAGAAGGTTAAGAAAGTAGCTGACATTCATTTTATCAGCAGAACTATTGACTCAGGAAGATAAAGACTGGTAATGACAGCATCAACAATTACAACAGGAAATCCAGAGAAAGGAGGAGCTCAAATAGAAGTGCAGTTTTGAATTTGTAGCGAAGGACCTGTTTTACAAAAATGGACCTAATATAACAGGGAGGGAGACATTATGATGATACATTTGCCTCAACCCCAATTTCAGCATAATTTTCAGCAAGTATTTTTTTATTTTGGAAAGACTTTATGAATTTAGAAGATTTTTTTAGATGCGTGTACTTAGAATAATTTCATTACTATTTTGGATTAATTAATTAAAGTTTGAACTACAATCATGTGATTAGTTATTGTAATGTTTATATAATAAATAAATTTATAAGGAAAAAGGATTGTTTTTTTATTGAAACAAAATATGATTATGTATTACTTGAGAAGATCTTAAAAATATAAAATTTTCATGAGCACTTGTAGAAATTCTTGTATCATAGTTCGCTTTATTTTTTGTCAGTTTTAAACTTTGTTCATGTCTAGAAACTGAGTATGTGATATTGGGATTCATAGATTATTCTCTTGTTTCTTTATTTGTCACACATTATTAATTGTTGTTCATTTAACTTTTATACTTAGTTCTTTCATTTTCTCTCTAAATTCCTTAAATTTTGAAAGGAATTATTTATACTATGCTTTTGTGTTTTTCTCATAACATTTGTAAGTAAACATCACTTGATAGCGTTAGAATACATGCCAAATGGTGTACTTTCCACATAGCCCAACCAAATTTCATCATTTCTGAGAAAAATCTGGCCATAGAGCTTAAATTTGTAAACCTTCTACTACGGTGACCTAAAGTAGTTGAGTTTAGGGAGAGATCCATCTCCAAGTTGAAGGGCCACCTTTCAACTTTAAAGAGGTTTGACACCAACTTAGAGTATTTATCATAGTGAGGGTTTTCTCTAAGAGATAACGAGTTATATAAAAAATATTGTAGAGAGATATATAACCCCCAATGCCTCTGCAGGGTATCAAATCTAGGAGAATTCAAAACCTTAATAAAATATTAAAAATGTACCTATTTCAAGTGGAAATGAGAGCCGTTTTGAACTGAATGAAGGTAAAGGAAACTAGATATAAAGATGATGCAACCATAGGCTTAGATGCATGTAAGAAAATTTCAAAAATTTTAGAGAAAACTTAGTAAAAATTCCTTGTTTATCACTTCAATTCTAAGCCTGTGAAAAAAAGATCATTGAAATTGAAAATAACAGTGATAGAGAGAAAACGAAAGTGTCAATAGAAGTAATAACACTCTACTAATCCCACGGAGGAAATATTAAGTGGTTTTTTGTCCATATCTGAAGTTTTAAAACACAGGGTGTAATATTCCCAAATGGGAAAAGCAGGAATATAGAACAAAATGTTGGAATAGTAGTGTAAAACATCACATAGAAACATGATACCAATATGGAGATTCTTTATACATAATAACATAAGTAAAATAGTACAAAATAATGGGCCACAAATCATATAATAAGATACAACAAGCCTCCAATACAGAAATCCCTCAAGAATGAGGTGTTGCTACTATATCAAAATGTCAGAAGGCTGCTACAGTACAACCATAGGTGCACTGCTACAGAAAATGAATATACAAAATATGTATGGCTGATATGTTCCTCAAAAGATACAACAAATTTATATCTATTCTCTATACAACCTCCAACAGGAAACCCAAAATGGTTTTCAAAAATACACCACTATACAAGATATGAATCAAAGCCCTAGGGATGAAGATTCACTGCAACAATAAAACTGGAAAGGTGTGGCTGATCTAATATGCCAAAGAATGTAGCCTCCTCCAATGGGTCCTCTATATGAAAGCATTATCCCTTCACTAGAAAACATCCTTTCCAAAATGGTGTACTGAAACCACCCCTGCAACTCCTCCCTAAAATAATGTAATCCAAGACAGAAACTGTGTTGTACGGGAAGAATATCTAGTGGCCTGATGACAAATGCTGCAATAAGGCTAAAGGGCCTTCCTCACTAGCCTCCCAATGGAAGGAAACCTTCCTCCATTGAAAAATAGATCAGAAATCACTCGGATCTATTGTCCACTGTTGCAACCTGGAACTCAACACATCTCTCAAGAGAAACTGCGTTGTACCAAAATACCGAAGCTTTGGCCTGATGTCTGATTGTGGAATGTAGTGAAAAAAATTTCCTTTGAGGCTCCCCAAGGATAGAGGCGGGATTACCACTTGGTAACACCCTATTTTAAAAAACATTGCAATCTTATCTAAAAAACTGAAGAAATCTTATATGTCTAAACATACCATATATTCAGAAGTATCAAATACAAAAACATGAATTAATATGGCTGCCATCCTCTTCCTCATATAAGTGGTGAGCTTCCTCACCCTTGGCTCCCACTCATTAAAGGCACTATCTCCATGCATGAGATCTCCTTCCAAAATTTTGTCGTCCCTCCATAAATTTCCACTCCTCCATAAAAGCATTGTTGATTTGGTTAAAGTTGACCCAGTCTAAGTGTTCCAACCCCTTTTCACACCCAAGGGTGCTCAATTAAGCTGCTAAGATGTCCTCCTTTCACATTTGCATTGGTTTTATTCCTACTAAGGATTTTATGGGTCTCCATACCCTCTTATTCAAATAATTGAGAAGAAAAATAAAAAATTAATAGTCCAACCAACACATGGCTAATTCGGAATATTATGGTCCTCCCCTCCCAAATGTTACTTTTCCTCAAGCAACTGTAAAGGTGAGTGCTGCAACTCTTCTCCTCCACCATTTGTGACACCTCCATGTGATAAGCTTCCCTCATAAGCCATGTGTCTCCCAATCCATCCCTCCATGAAATTCTCCTCCTAAGTTCTCATGAGATGCAAATGACTCATCCCACAAGGAAGCAAAGATCCAATGTAGAAATCATGGTTTTACCAATGTTCTCCCTGAAACATGTAGCATAATGAAATTGGAGAATCTCTCTCCCAAAGGGCACATCCAATCCTTCCATCTTCCCTCCAATCATTCCCATAATAAGAATAAGAATGTATGGGATCAAAACCAAGTACATGTAAACATCCATATGAAACAATGGAGGTGGGTCATAGTCCCACATGTCGAACCAACGTAGTATATCTCCTGACTGCATCAGATAATGATATGGTAAGTGGTTTCCCCACCACTTACTTGTTGCCATAGTCTTCTCACATATTTTGAGAAGGTGAGAAATGTTTGGTGCCTTTGGAGCGCACCCTGAATGACATATCATCTCCCTATATCCTCCTAGGGAGTGGCCATGCTCATCATAGTTTATGGCCCAAATTTGGTCATGAAGTTTATAGGGAAGAATCCTCCTTGTTGGAGTAATGGCCTGCACATGTATGGTAAAGGAATGCAAATATTCATCATATAAATAATTATGCATAAAAAAAAGATATTTACCATATACTATGCTCATACAAATGGAGTGGCTCATAGATAGATACCCTCTCATTCCCAAAGAGTAAAGAGGTGTTTATGATAACTCCTTCAAAGAGTTATGTATCTCCTCCATCTCCACATGGTCCATGCATCTCCTCAAATGCTGATATATCTCCTCTTCAAGGCCTTCCCAAGTAAACCCCTCCATGATAGTGTGGTATGACGTCATGGAATAAGTGTGGTTGAAGAGAAAATTATCATGTGTTTTCTATAGTAACTTCTCCTTGAGCTTGGATTCTCTAGATAAGAAGATCCTACCATGATAGTAGATGACCTAATATTTGACTGAATATATGTCCTCTTGTAACTGGTCATCAAGTATCATGCAAGTAAAAATATCCTTGGAATAATCCACCAACAACTAGGATTTCCAATATGGAACTATCCTCCAATGTGTCAGCACTGATGATCTAACATGTAAATCATATATCATGTGGTTTTCCTCCTGTTTCACATCTCTCATGCCAAAGTCACAGAATGGAAGGTTGTTATCCTCCCTCTGCTTCTCCTTTCTCAGCGCAAGATCTGAAATGAGAGTTGGTAATGATGATGTTGGGAGAATGTCTCCCTTCTCCTTGAGTCTGCCCAAGACTCTCAACATTGTACGATGACCTCCCAATGCTTCCACTCCTCCTGCATCTATGAGTGGTGCAACATATTGTGAGACATCTCTTACCAACTCCTGATCAAGTGGCATCCTAGGTGGTTTGCCACAAAGCAATAATGTCCCATGGGCCAAAGTCATGTGCATAATAGATGGGACTGTTAGGTCCTTTCTTGCACTGCGCAAATCCATCTCTGTTTTCTATGTGGAAGTTGTTTGTGAGCGATATGTGTGCATGCCTCTAATCATCTAACTTTTTCCACTATTTTTATCCACCCATTCCATTTGAAAAGTTTCCCAATCTCTGGTGACTTTCCCCAAAGTAATCAACCACTGCACACCTAATATCACATTGGTGTCAGGTATGTCAACAACAAAGTGATCACTCAATGTATATGCCCCCATGGTGATAGATAAGGATGGAACATAATGCATGCACTGCATAGTTCTAGCTCCTAGGACCAAAACAAAAAATTCCTCGAAATCTTCAGTGGATATCGCCCTCCTTTGCACTAGTTGGGCATCAATAAAGTTGCGCATAGCCCCACTGTCAATCAAAACTCATACCCTCTTATCTAAGATGGAACCTTGAACCCTCAAGGTCAAGTACTTGGGTACTCCTCTCAATGATGCAAGAGCCCCTCCAATTGAATCAAATTCTCCATCCCCACTTTCTGGTGGTGGTGGACCATCTCCTACTATGCCAGTGCTATGACCTCTTTCTGGTTCTTCTTCTTCATCCTCCTCATCATCTGAGAGGACCTTTATATAGTGTGCCTTTCCTGCTACACATCTATGTCTAGGTGCCCATGATTCTTGGCTTGTGAAGCAAATCTTCCTTCTCCTCAAATCTCTTCGAACATCATCACTAAGAGGCATTTTACATTGGCTCTTTTTTGAAAAAAGAGCCTTCTCCTCTTTTCCCTTTGATGGAAAAGTGGGCTTTTGCTGAAATGTTTCCTTTGCTTTTTGTAAGGCATCTTGTAGATCTCTAGCCATTTCAATGGCATCTTGAAGGGTAGTGGGTTTGGTATATTTAATGAACCCATGAAGAGGTTCTGCTAACCCACCAATAAACATATAGACCCTCCTTGCTGCAAATAAATCAGGTACCATAACAGGAAGTTTTGGAAATTCAGAAATATAATTTTCTAGAATACTTGATTGTTTGAGCTTTGCTAGCCCTATGAAAGGTGCCTCTGGGTCCTTTCAATCAAACCTCTCCACCAACCTCCTTGTGAACTCTGAATATGCAGTCACATTTGCATGGACCAATGTATACAAGCCATGAAACCACCAATCGTGTGGCTCACCCTCAAGGTGAAACACTGCTATATTGATGGCTTCCATCTCTGGTACTTTGTTCAGCTAGAAGTAGATGTCTAGCTTCTCTACCCATGATTTGGCAGTGCATTTAGATGATCCATCAAAGTTGGGTAAGAAAAGTTTGCCCATAGTTCGATGTAGATCATGATTGTGAATGAATCCTCCACCTCTATTGTGATGCATGGGTCTCCTATTGTCCTTGATCTAACAAATTTATTGAAAACTCAAGTGATCTTTGAATCTCTAAGATTGAGACTCATACTCCATGAAATAATCTTCAAGATTTTCTTTTTATTGAAACCCTTCATTTCACACTGCTAATAATGTAGGCATTGTAGAGCGTTGGGAAACTTGTTGCTGCATCACTAGTTGATCACTCGAGTGATGACCAGAGCCTTCACCATGTAGAAACCATTTAAGGGATTCCTTTTAACTATCCATTATCATCTCCTTTATTTATCTAGCAATGTCTTGCGTGGTTCGAAGAAGAAGCTTTGGGTACTCCTTCTCCTCATCTTCTCCTGATAAAGGGGGTTTACCCTTCTCTTATTTATCATTTGTATAATCAAACTTTCAGTTTCTTCTTCTGAGATACCTCTTCTCTCCATCTGTGAGAGGATATCCTTCTTGTGATGACATATTGGCTTAAGATGCACAAGCTGAGCCAAGATTATGCTCTGATAACACTGTAATATTCCCAAATGGGAAAAGGAGGAATATAGAACAAAATGCTGGAATAGTAGTGTAAAACATCAAATAGAAACATGAGACCAATATGGAGCTTCTTTATACATCATAATAGCCACAAAATAGTACAAATAATGGGCCATAAATCATATAACAGGATACAACAATACTCCAATAAATAAATCCCTCAAGAATGAGGTGTTGCTACTATATCAAAAAATCGGAAGACTGCTACATCGCAGTCATAGGTGCACTGCTATAGAAAATGAATACAAAAAATATTTATGGATGATATATGCCTAAAAATATACAAAAAATGTAGATCTAGGCTCTATACAACCTCCAACAAGAAACCCAAAAGGGCTTTCAGAAATACACAACTATACAAGATATGAATCAAATCCCTAGGGTTGAAGATTCATTGCAAAAATAAAACTACAAAGGTGTGGGTGATCTGATATGACAAAGAATGTAGCCTCCTCCAATGGATCCTCTATATGAAAGGCTTGTCCCTTCACTAGAAAACCTCCTCTACAAATTATGTACTGAAACCACCCCTCCAACTCCTCCCTAAAATAACGTAGTCCAAGATAGAAACTGCGCTATAGGGGCAAATGATCTAGTGGCCTAGTGCCAAATGTAGCAATAAGGCTCAAGGGCCTTCCTCACTAGCCTCCCAATGGAAGGAAACCTTCCTCCACTAGAAAAAATATCAGAAATCAGCCGGATCTATTCTCCACTGTTGCAATTTGAAACTCAACACATCTCTCAACAGAAACTACGTTGTGTCACAAGACCGAAGCTTTGGCCTGATGCATGATTGTGGAATGTAGTGAAAAACTCTTCCTTTGAGGATTCTCAAGGATAGTGGTGGGATTCCCGCTCAATAACACCCTGTGCTAAACAACATTGCAATCTTATCTAAAGAGCTGAAGGAAGCTTATATGTCTAAATAGACCATATATTCAGAAATATCAAATACAAAAACATGAATGAATATGGCTGCCATCCTCTTCCTTATATAAGTGGTGAGATTCCTCACCCTTGGCCCCACCCATTAAGGGCACTATCTCCATGCATAAGATCTCCCTCCAAAACTGTGATGTCCCTCCATAAATATCCACTCCTCCATAATAGCGTTGTTGATTTGGTCAAAGTTGACCCAGTCTAGGCATTCCAACCCCTTTTCACACACAAGGGTGCTCAATTAAGCTGCTAATATGTCCTCCTTTCACATTAGCATTAGTTTTATACCTACTAAGGAGATTTATGGGTCTCCATACCGTCTTATTCAGCATATTAAGAAGCAAAAGAAAAAAATAATATTCCAACTATCTCATGGCTAATTGGGAATATTACATAGGGCTTCAGAAAAAAAAATTGGTAGGACTCCTAATGGCCATTAAAAATGGGGAAAAGCAAAAAAAATCCATTGGATTAACAAAAAAAGTACAAAAAAAGGATCCAGTGGGATCCCTTATTGGAGTCACTTGTTCTATTTTGTATAATTTTGCTTGCATTGACAAGGTCATTTAAACACATAAATTTTCCCAAGGCTTGTCACAAAAACAACTTCCCAACTCACTTAACTACATGACTCACATGCATTGGGAGAAATTAACAAGAGTATATTAAATTGTGCACCTTTTTCTGCAAGGTTGATATTTGGTGAAATCAGCTAGGGTTACTCCATATATCTTTTCTCTGAAGCTCCCTATACCTATTTTGTTAAAAAAAAAAAAACAATAGAATAGGAAAAGTATATCCTCCTACAATGCCCTTTAGCATAAATGCAATAAACCTGAATAAAAGCACATTAATCATTAAAGAAAAATAATTCATTAGGGGTAGGCAGGGAGAGCATATTGTTTATAGTATACAATAATCAAGTATAAAAGTTTCTCCTCTGCAATCCTTTGCCCATGTAATTCCTCTCACCATAGCTCATTGCTAAGGCACATAATACCTGAAGCTTACCACAAGGAGGTACACAAATCTCCAATCCAACGAAACTTCATTATAATGAACTTTTCTCTTTTTGTTTCATTGAGGGAATTGCTTTGATAAATGACTTGGAGGAGTGATCATAATGCATTTAAGAAATTTTTTTAATTATATTTGATATACTCCTTTCACCCATATACTTGAAAAATGATCAAATTTGACCTTTTTTTTTTTCCCTTATCCATTTTCACTTTTTCTTCAACTCTCTTTTGTTGGGTAACTAGAGAATTTTTGAGCCCTTTAGCTCTCCCTGTTAAGTCATTGGGAGTATTGTTAGGATTAAAAACATTGTCTAGTAAGTGGTTTAGGTGAGTTGAAGGAGAAAAATCATACCTTTTGTGGAGTTTCCATGGAACATTTTCCACACTAAAGTATTTAGATTGATGTCCTTCTCTAATGAACCCAAGGGTGTGTCACATTGAGATATGAAGTGCCTAGATGGTGAGACATTTAGCTGTAATAATTTCTATATTTTAAATATCTTCTTGGGATCACATATACCCCTTATTAAAGAGGGAATTTTGAAAACAAATTCCTTTGGGGTTACATAAATTTGGCATATTCACTTGAGAGGAAGGTGAAAAGCCTTTAGTGAATACCAAAAATCATGACAAGTTCAAGAGACCTCTTGGAATATGATACCAAGGGCTAGAAAATTTTGTATTTATATTTCTATTTTGTGAATAATAAGGATCCCATGATTATCTAACTCTATTACATTTACTTGTGCATTCTAACATAAGGCTATAATTTTACTAGTAAAGTGGAAAATAATATATATTGAAGACAATTTTTTATTTCAAAGATAATAGTTAGAGGTAGTTTCCTAGTAATTCATTTGGTAAAGAATATAAAATGTTATATGAAATCTTATGAATTTCGTGATTCAATCTCAAATAATTCATGTCCAAAAAATGGAAAATATCTATAGATTGTGATATTCAATAAGATATATGAAAAGGAAATAGTTTGATAAGTAGTGTAACCATATAAATCAAAAGGCTAGTAAACATTAATATTCATCAAGACACTTACTCCATGATACACTTTACATGGTTAAGATTTCAAAAAATCAATAAATTAGCTAAATTATAGCATTATTTTAAATTATTATTAGTATTAATTATAAAAAAATTAATGTATTAGTGAGTCATATATACATTAAAAAAAATGTTACTCTTAACCATAAATATTCAACCCCACTTTACCATGTAGATTCTTAAAGTGTAAATATTTTTATTATTATTACAATACTATGACCCAATACGATGGTTTATCAATACCACATTTTATCAATAGAAAATTCCCAAAAAAATCATAATTTATTTCACAAAATTCTTGAATATTCGATAAAGGTTAAATTCATACCATCCTCCTATTAAGTATTGATAATTAAATTAAAATCTTGAAAGCCTTATGCCAAAGTAGATACTCTAATAGGTGTGTTTATTTTGGAATGGAATTCCAAAGCTATAATTTTATTATTAATAATTATGTGAAAAGTGTTTATTCCATAATTTTAGTTTAAGTACCAAGAAATTATTTCGTGGATGGTAATAATTTGACTTCGACATTCTATTTTAAAATATTTTTGGTAATAATGATATATTGAAATATGAATTAAAATGTGAACCCCTCCTCCTAACTTATAAGTTATGGGAAACACCATTTTTTTAATTATAAAATGGTAAGGTATGAGAAACATGTAACTTTTTTAATTAATTTGAAATGGTCACTTACAAGTGGTGAACTTCTTATATAGTATTTTTTTTTTTGGTGAAGAATTTTTTTTCACTAAAATATTTGTCTAAACAAGATAAAATAATCGGTCAAGGTGGTCCCGTTATTGGTTAGCTATGCCTAGTATGGATATTTTGGCTTTGGGGGCAATTGAAGAAATCTTGAATCTGGTGGTTGTACCCTTGTGAAGATTCCCACTTATATTGAAATCCCTCAATATAATTTATATAAATTGATATATTATCCTAGAAAGAAACATCAAGACATGGTTGAAGGAAGTTCCTTTTTTGGAAAGAGAAGAGAACTGGGAATTGTTGGTCGGCGGGTTTAATTTGGGCCTGCATCAATAACCATAAAGTGATTTAGGATAGATAGGTTCTCCCTATGATATGGTAATAATTTATCTTGAGCCCGTATGCCCTATGAAAGTGTATCAAGTCAAGAAAATATTATTTCTTGGACCCTTTTGGGTTGCACGCCTAGATCTCTACAATTACAATCTAGGAAACTTTCTGTATGGTGTAGATATAGAAGAAAACCCCCCTCGTTATCTCTATTTTGGGTCAAATGGAGGAAGGAAATATTTGAATCAAGGGTATTTTCATATTTTTATAAATACCTTAATCGGGAGTTCTTCCCTCTTTTGTGTCAAGTGTTTGAATTTAGTGGAAATTATGAAGTAGAGAATAGAGAACTAGATGGGCTATCTTGCAAATATATAACACCTTCGTTACGAAGGGAAGAAACTCAAGGATTTATCTTATCTACAAAACTATGTGTTTCGAGAAGCTCCACCATGATATCGAATGTAAGGCTGCAAGGGGGTTCCTCAAGATCCAGGAACCATAGAGGCTTTGTATCCTATAAGGATGAGGTGCAAGGGAATGGCTTGTACCAATCATATCCATTGTAGCACAACCATGGACCTTATATTCTGTAACAAGTACAACAAGTGCTTGCCATGAAGGAGAATCTAAAAGTGGTGAACCAATTTTTTTTTAGCTCCAATCTATGGTAGTGATTTAGAGATTCAATGGGTTTTGGACCAAGTTTGATACTTTGAACTAATGGGATTTCACAACCTGGACCAACAATTATGATATATACATAAACTCCAAGTATTTATTTTTCAGCTTGATACTCAAAATGATCTAGAGAGAGTATTGAAATATGGGGCTTGGTTTTCGAAAAGAAAGGGCCATTTTGAGTTTTTTATTATTTAATGTTAAAAGTTAATTTTGACCTATCACTGAGCATGCACCTGTTAGCATTATACATGGGGAAGAAAATATGAGACTTGGCATTCTGGTTGTTAGCGAATTTTTGCAGAAAGGTGATGACATTTCCATTGTAAGTACATTTTGAAAAGAAGAAGATTAAGAAAAGAGGTGGCATTCAGTCTGTCAGCAGAACTACGACTCAGGAAGATAAGGACTCGTAATGAAAGTATCAATAATTACATCAAGAAATCCAGAGAAAGGAGGAGCTCAAACAGAATAGTGATTTTGAAGGATGACTAGGCCTGATTTTCAATGTGGGACATGTTTTATAGCAAGGCACCTAACCTATCAGCGAGGGAAAAATTATGATGATACATTTATCTGAGCCCCAATTTCAACATAATTTTTAGCAAGTATTTTTTATTTTGGAAGGATTTGATGTATTTAGAAGATACCTTTCAGATGCATGTACTTGGAGTATTTTGATTACTATTTTGGATTTCTCTAATTAGAGTTTGAACCACAATCATGTGATTAGTTATTGCAATTTTTATATAAGAAATAAATTTACAAAGAAAAAGGGGCTTTGTTTTATTGAAACACAACATCCTTGTGTATTATTTGAGAAGATCTCAAATATATACATTTTTAATGAGCACTTGCAGAAAATTTTGTGTCGTAGTTCCCTTTATGTTTTCTTTGCTTTAAACTTTCTTCATGTCTAGAAAACTTAGTATGTGATATTGAGATTCATAGTTTATGCTCTTGTTTTTTTATCTCTCACGCACTAGTAATTTTTGTTCATTTGAATTTTACACTGATTTCTTTCACTTTCTCTCTAAATTCGTTAAACTGTCAAAGGAATTATTTCTACCCTCATTTTGTGTTTTTCTCATAAAATTTGTAAGAAAAAATCACTTGATAGGGTTAGACTCCATGCCAAATGATGTACTTTCCACATAGCCCAACCAAATTTCATCATTTCTAAGAAAAATCTTTCCATAGAGCTTAAAGTTGTAAACATTCTACTAGAGTGACCTAAAGTAGTTGAGTTTAGGGAGAGATACCCTCTCCAGGTTGAAGGACTAGATTCCAACATGAAAGAGGTTTGAGGTTACCTTGGAGTTTTTATCGTAGAGAGGTTTTTCTTTAAGAGATAATGAGTTATAGAAAAATGGTTTTAGAGAGACATATAACCCCCAATGTCTCTGAAGGGTATCAAATCTAGGAGGATACAAAACCTTAAAAAAGGATTAAAAATGTACCTATTTCAAGTGGAAATGAGAGAATTTTTGAGCTAAAAGAAGGTAGAGGAAACTAGATCTAAATATCACACAACTATAGGCTTATATGCATGCAAGAAAATTGCAAAACGTTTAGAGAAAAATTAGTCAAAACTCCTTGTTTAACACTTCAATGCTAAGCCTATGAGAAAAAAGATAATTGAACTCGAAAATAACAGTGATAAAGATAAAAACAAAGTTTCAATAGAGGTAATAACACTCCACTAAGACCAAAGAGGAAATATTAAGTGGTTTTTGTCAATATCTAAATTTTTCAAACATAGGTCTTCAGAAATAAAAAAACTGGTAGGACTCCTAATGACCACTCAAAATCTAGAAAAGCAAAAAAAACCATTGGATTAATAGAAAAAGTATGAAAAAGGATCAAGTGGGAATCCCTATTGGAGTCACTTGTTTTATTTTGTATAATTTTTCTTAGAGTGACAAGGTCATTTAAACCCATAATTTTTTCCAAGGTCTGTCACAAAAAATAGCTTCGCAACTCATTTAACTACATGACACACATGCACGGTGAGAAATAAACAATAGTAGATTAAATTGTGCACCTTTTTCTGGAAGGTTGATATTTGGTGAAGTGAGCTAGGTTTACTCCAGATATATTTCTCCTAAGCTCCCTGGACCTATGTATTAAAAAAGAACAATAGAACACATGAAATTTATCATCCTACAATGCCCTTTGGCATCAATGATATAAACAGGAATACAAACACATTAATAATTAAAGAAAAATAACTCGTTAGGGGCAGACGAGGAGAGCATATTGTTTATGTTACACAATAATCAAGTATAAAAGTTTCTCCTCTACAATCCTTTGCCCATGTACTTCCTCTCATGTAATATTCCTAATTAGCTTTCAGCTAGTTGGAATATTAAAATTTTCTTTTGTCATTTAGATAGATGAATAAGAGGGTAGGGAGACCCAAAAATCTCCTTAGTAGGAACAAAACCACTTCTAATGTGAGTGTGGATCATTATATTCGCTGAATAAATCAATGTGAATAGGGGCCAAATCATGTCGATTGAGTCAAGATTGACCAAATCAACAGCGCTACCAGGGAGGTAGTGGAGAGTTAATGGAGGGCAACGCAGTCATGGAGAATGAGTGTATGAATGAGAGTAGCATCTTCAATGAGTGGGGCCCAAGGTGAAGAAGCTCACAAAGCATATAAGGAAGGGGATGGTAGCCATAGAGGGCATTCTGATTACTGTTTATGTTTTGATTTTTTATGACTTTCTGCACACTTCAGTTGTTTAGCGAAGTCTATTGTGTTGTTTAGAACAAGGGTGTTTCCGAGAAGAAATCCCACCCTCATCCTCGAGGGACTTCAAGTGCCCACTCAGGAGGGGTTCATTGAGCTGCATTTCCACCATCCAAAATTAGGCCAAGATTCTTCCAATATTGACAGTGCAGTCTCCTTCAGGATTGTTTTGTTTTGCAGGGCAGTAGCAGTGGAGGATTTTCAATAGATCCATTTTCTGAGATTTTTTTCCAGTGAGGGGAGGAGCCCTTCATTAGGGAGGTTATCAAGGAGGGTCCTTGAGCATTAATTTTTCATATGGAATCAGGCCAATTTTCTACAATCATCTACAACGTAGTCTCCTTCAGAAACTGCGTTATTTTGCAGGGCAATTGCAGTAGAGGGCTTAGTGCCCAAGTTTGCGAGTGAGATTTCCAGTGAGGGGAGTAGCCCTTCATCTATTGGAGGAGTATCAACCATTTTTATATCATATCATTCACCTCCTATTATTTATTCATTTGTAGAGTGTTATTAATCCATAGGGCTGCATTTTGGCATTTTTATATTTTGTGTATTTTTGGAAACCCTTTCTGGGTTGTGTTGGAATTATGCTAGAAGGCCTAGATCTCTGAACCCAACATTTTCTAAGAAATATATCAGAAGATCCATGTACTCTCTTTTACAACGGCAGTTATCCCTAGAAAAAAATGTGTTATCTTAGCCTCCAACATTCCTATATAGAATTTCTTCATGTTTTATGTACTCGACTCTTAAAGGTTTGTTTTTCTTAGCTTGAGTGTCTTTTTCTTCAATATTTTGTACACATTTTCTTCTATATTGTCTAATATAATGGATTCATGATCTAGTCTTATTTGATGTGTTTATTTTTCACTACAATTTCCAGTTATATGTTCAACATTCTTTTTTTTCCTAATTTGGAATATTACAATGGTATCAGAGCATAATCTTGGCTCAACGTGTGGGGCACTACATCTATAAAACTGGGGCAATGGATGGGAGAGGATTTCCAAAACTTATTCTCTAAACTATGCAAGATATTTCCATAGAAATCAAGGAGATGAGGATGGAAATACATAAAGAGACCCCAATAAGGTCTCAACATGGAGAGAGATCCAGTACCTCACATTATTGGTGTGAGAAATCAGCATTACATCTAGCTTCACAACACTCCACCATGCCTACATTCCTAGGAATAGGAAATGAGGTAGGAGGAACACAAAAGGAGGATAATCTTGGTGATTATCTCCTAGAATATGAATCTCAATCTCAGAGGTTCAAAGAGCATCTAAACTTCCAAGGGTTCTCTTAGATCAAGGAAAATAGAAAACGCAGTAATTGCAATAGAGGTAGAGGATACATGCAAAAAAATGGTCTGCATCATGCTTGGGTAGACTCTTCCTGCCTACTTTTGATGGGTCACCCAAGTGCACAGCTAAGGCTTGGGTAGGGAAGTTGAAAATATATTTACAACTTAACCAAGTTTCATAAATGGAGGCCATTAAGATAGCAGCGCTGCACCTTGAAGGTGAAGCACATGAGTGTTGGTTTCATGGGCTATCTACATTGGGGCATGCCAGTATAACTGCTTATGCAAAATTTACCCAAATTTTGGAGGAAACATTTGACCGAAGAGATCCATAAGCTCATTTTGTTGAGCTAGCTAATCTCAAGCAGTTAGGAGATCCAGAGACTTATATCTCTGAATTCTTGAACTTTCAATCATGGTGCCAGATTTATCCACAGCTAGAAGAGTGTGTATGTTTATTGATGGGATAACAGAGCCTTTTCAGGAGTTGGTAGGATCCACTATGTTGGGGTTCCCATGTTTTGGCCAGATTGGCAAGACCAAAATATGAGACAACATCAAACCACTTTCAGACCTCAGGATCTAGCCCTCCTGGGTCTAGAGAGGGATCTCTCTATGATTGTTTAAAGTGTATGCCTTTGAAGTTCAAAGATTTAGATATTAGGCTAGTTATAGACGCAAGGTTTGTTGTTTGATTTTTTTTTTGGTTGCTGGTTATCACGAAAGAAGGGTTCAATGTAAGACAAGGATGAGCAAAGAGGATTTAGGCAGAGGTGAAGTATTCTAGGAGCATTCAAAACCATTGGGAAATGGAGTCAGGAAAGGATTTGATTGCTAATCAATATGCAGGCTTTCAGTTGGGCTAGTCATCTAAAACATTGGATCTTAAAGATGGTAGTGTGGTATGGAATGGTAGGTGAGGAGGAACAATAAAGGATTAGAACACAAAGTTAAAGACCTGAGATCAGAGAGAGACTTTGAACTCTCAATGCTTCGGCCTCCAGCTTGAGGGATCTTAGAAAGGCCAGCTGGTTGCACAAGGATCCTAGTGGACAGGGGTAACTCTAATCCCCAGTGTTCCCAAATCTTCCAGCTAAATCCTAACAAGAACATCTAAGAACAGATTCATTTAATTCATACATCAGAGAGCAGGCAATAACATCCACTACACTAGTTAAATTAACTGAAATCAATTCTTAGATAACACATTTAGTAGAAAACATCAAAGGCAAGGAGAGCAGAAACATAGGGTACCTAACAAGGGTAAGTCCTATGCCAGATTTCTGATGCAAGCCAGTAGAAATGAAATGAAATGAATTAAAACACAGAGATAGGAAAACATCACCGCTGCTTTAGATCAGGATCCAAATAAATGTGCTTGTCATATTAAATAGCAATACCAGTTAGGTACAACATTGCCAATAGCTGGATACTTAGTCTGAAATCATATTCCTCAGCCTATCTTACAACTTTACACAGAGACTATGTCTCAAAAGAAACTACTTGCAATTCTCTGATAACTGATCAACAACCATTATAATGAGTTTCTTCATGAATTTATAACTCAAGTGGAGTAGAAAAGTAGGTGAAAACTAAATGCAGCATTAAAACTGAGGAAAGGAAGAGGGATGAGGCCCATTCTATTTAAATTCTGTGAATTTATCCATGGCACTCTTTGGGTGAAAGAGTGGTCTTCTCCAGGCTTCCATTTACTCCAGTATGTCTCTGATGTACTCTGCTGCAGCAATCTGTAGTACTTATGGTGAATAAAAAAAAAGCAAATAAATGATGCTAGTGTCTGCCATACTGTGAATCAAATTTTCTGATAACATCGGGACTATTGTCAGGGAGGAAACTTCACCTGGACACAATGTAGACTGAAACAACAATGCGTACCGTGTCCTTGCTTAGGAAAAACATTCTGCTGATTTGAAAACCCTACCACAATTATTTCTGTGTATTGGACTTTCTGAGTGATCCATGGGGTCTTCGAACTGATACCTTTGCCCTTTAAACACTGGATTAAGGCTCAAAATCTTCTATTACATGCCTTGAATTCTCTGTTGCTCCCGTACTGTCTTTGTCAGTGAAATCGATGCTTTAATGGCTCTGGGGAAGATTTTCCAGAGTTCAAACCCTGCTTTTAATGCAAGTCCCTTCATGGCTCCTTCCCAGGCTTTCTTCATGATCTTGTCCTCTGAAAAATGGTCCTTTCTGTGATTTTTTCCGCTGTAATAAGAACTGTGTCATCATGGCATCTTTCACCATCTGATAACCCTGCAAAACACGAAAACATGTTAAGAAAAACCATGCATGGAGGTGGTGGATGCAACGGGGGTGGAAAGAATGGCTGCACAGACTGGTGAGATGGCATAAGAATGTAGATTCATGGTGGAAAATGCAGTGTAATAGTAGAAGAATGGCCTTGGTGAAAACCGGCGGACTGCGGCGAAAAATTTAAATTCAAACCTTTGAAAAATGATTTCGGAATGAAATATGCAAGAAATATAAAGAGGGTGAAGGACAACATGATAAAAACACGCGGAGAGGTGACGTAGCTGGAGCGGTCAACGGCAGGACGTGTAATCAGATTTGGACCGTTCGATCTCGGGAGGAGATCGACAGTTGAAAATGCATCGGAGGGCGATGGATGGTGGGGCGAGAGTATGGATGCCTTGGGTTAATCTCCACGCATCTTTGGGGAGCGACGACCGTTGGATGGGCGATCGCAGATCAGACGATGTATATGCATATCGCACCATGTCTGTGGACGAACGATAATGCGTGATGGAGGGGCGGTTTTGAAATAGTGCCCCTGCCACACGTCGCGCAATGAATGGAATCGTTGGCCCATCGGAAAATATCACCCACATCTCAAAGGCGGTGCAATAGAAACCGCTGGATTATGAACAGTGCGCGGGGACCACCAGGGCGGGTAAAATATGGACCGTTCATTTGGCGGTTTAACGGACGGCTGTGATGCGATTTGAACGGTGCACGGGGTGAACGGTGGACGCTGTAGGGAATGCGATGACTGTTTGATATATACAGATCGACGAT